>OZ004619.1:5720580-6920580 GCA_963924575.1 Pycnomerus fuliginosus | reverse complement strand
ATCGAGCATTGCGCCAGTTGATCTTCGAAGAGATTTTGAGGAAAATGATAGAATTTAAATCGACGGACACTCTAAATCGTCTTAGGGACCAAGAAGATGTTGAGATGAAAATTCCGAAAGATAGAGTTGCGAATCTTCATTCCTTGGTAATTCCCTACGCCCTTTTCTCAAAAAATTTAAACTTGTGTTTCGTGTACACTCAGATTGCTCCTTTTTAAGATGGGAACACCCTCCCTTGTTCGTTTGAACCCGAATCGTTCCGAACTAATCCGATCACGCAGAATGGTTTTCAACGTATACGTTTAAGCGAATGCTTCGCTAAACCTCTCGTATTGCAGCACAATGTGCTAGCATTCAAATTGTCAAACTGGAAACTCATACTCTAGACGGTCTTCGGACATAAGAAAATGTCTAAAGGTAAATGTCCGGTCAAGAGATAGGCGAATTGGCAGAGTGCTTCGCTAAACCCCTCGCATAATCGAGCATTGCGCCAGTTGATCTGATCTTCGAGGAGATTTTGAGGAAAATGATAGAATTTAAATCGACGGACACTCTAAATCGTCTTAGGGACCAAGAAGATATTGAGATGAAAATTCCGAAAGATAGAGTTGCGAATCTTCATTCCTTGGTAATTCCCTACGCCCTTTTCTCAAAAAATTGAAACTTGTGTTTCGTGTACACTCAGATTGTTCCTTTTTAAGATGGGAAGACCCTCCCTTGTTCGTTTGAACCCGAATCGTTCCGGACTAATCCGATCGCGCAGAGTGGTTTTCAACGTATACGTTTAAGCGAATGCTTCGCTAAACCTCTCGTATTGCAGCACATTGTGCTAGCATTCAAATTGTCAAACTGGAAACTCATACTCTAGACGGTCTTCGGACATAAGAAAATGTCTAAAGGTAAATGTCCGGTCAAGAGATAGGCGAATTGGCAGAGTGCTTCGCTAAACCCCTCGCATAATCGAGCATTGCGCCAGTTGATCTGATTTTCGAGGAGATTTTGAGGAAAATGATAGAATTTAAATCGACGGACACTCTAAATCGTCTTAGGGACCAAGAAGATGTTGAGATGAAAATTCCGAAAGATAGAGTTGCGAATCTTCATTCCTTGGTAATTCCCTACGCCCTTTTCTCAAAAAATTGAAACTTGTGTTTCGTGTACACTCAGATTGTTCCTTTTTAAGATGGGAAGACCCTCCCTTGTTCGTTTGAACCCGAATCGTTCCGGACTAATCCGATCGCGCAGAATGGTTTTCAATGTATACGTTTAAGCGAATGCTTCACTAAACCTCTCGTATTGCAGCACAATGTGCTAGCATTCAAATTGCCAAACTGGAAACTCAGACTCTAGACGGTCTTCGGACATAAGAAAATGTCTAAAGGTACATGTCCGGTCAAGAGATAGGCGAATTGGCAGAGTGCTTCGCTAAACCCCTCGTATGATCAAGCATTGCGCGAGTTGATCTTCGAGGAGATTTTGAGGAAAATGATAGAATTTAAATCGACGGACACTCTAATTCGTCTTAGGGACCCAGAAGATGTTGAAATGAAAATTTCGAAAGATAGAGTTGCGAGTCTTCATTCCTTGGTAATTCCCTACACCCTTTTCTCAAAAAATTTAAACTTGTGTTTCGTGTACACTCAGATTGCTCCTTTTTAAGATGGGAACACCCTCCCTTGTTCGTTTGAACCCGAATCGTTCCGAACTAATCCGATCGCGCAGAATGGTTTTCAACGTATACGTTTAAGCGAATGCTTCGCTAAACCTCTCGTATTGCAGCACATTGTGCTAGCATTCAAATTGTCAAACTGGAAACTCATACTCTAGACGGTCTTCGGACATAAGAAAATGTCTAAAGGTACATGTCCGGTCAAGAGATAGGCGAATTGGCAGAGTGCTTCGCTAAACCCCTCGCATAATCGAGCATTGCGCCAGTTGATCTTCGAAGAGATTTTGAGGAAAATGATAGAATTTAAATCGACGGACACTCTAAATCGTCTTAGGGACCAAGAAGATGTTGAGATGAAAATTCCGAAAGATAGAGTTGCGAATCTTCATTCCTTGGTAATTCCCTACGCCCTTTTCTCAAAAAATTTAAACTTGTGTTTCGTGTACACTCAGATTGCTCCTTTTTAAGATGGGAACACCCTCCCTTGTTCGTTTGAACCCGAATCGTTCCGAACTAATCCGATCACGCAGAATGGTTTTCAACGTATACGTTTAAGCGAATGCTTCGCTAAACCTCTCGTATTGCAGCACAATGTGCTAGCATTCAAATTGTCAAACTGGAAACTCATACTCTAGACGGTCTTCGGACATAAGAAAATGTCTAAAGGTAAATGTCCGGTCAAGAGATAGGCGAATTGGCAGAGTGCTTCGCTAAACCCCTCGCATAATCGAGCATTGCGCCAGTTGATCTGATCTTCGAGGAGATTTTGAGGAAAATGATAGAATTTAAATCGACGGACACTCTAAATCGTCTTAGGGACCAAGAAGATATTGAGATGAAAATTCCGAAAGATAGAGTTGCGAATCTTCATTCCTTGGTAATTCCCTACGCCCTTTTCTCAAAAAATTGAAACTTGTGTTTCGTGTACACTCAGATTGTTCCTTTTTAAGATGGGAAGACCCTCCCTTGTTCGTTTGAACCCGAATCGTTCCGGACTAATCCGATCGCGCAGAGTGGTTTTCAACGTATACGTTTAAGCGAATGCTTCGCTAAACCTCTCGTATTGCAGCACATTGTGCTAGCATTCAAATTGTCAAACTGGAAACTCATACTCTAGACGGTCTTCGGACATAAGAAAATGTCTAAAGGTAAATGTCCGGTCAAGAGATAGGCGAATTGGCAGAGTGCTTCGCTAAACCCCTCGCATAATCGAGCATTGCGCCAGTTGATCTGATTTTCGAGGAGATTTTGAGGAAAATGATAGAATTTAAATCGACGGACACTCTAAATCGTCTTAGGGACCAAGAAGATGTTGAGATGAAAATTCCGAAAGATAGAGTTGCGAATCTTCATTCCTTGGTAATTCCCTACGCCCTTTTCTCAAAAAATTGAAACTTGTGTTTCGTGTACACTCAGATTGTTCCTTTTTAAGATGGGAAGACCCTCCCTTGTTCGTTTGAACCCGAATCGTTCCGGACTAATCCGATCGCGCAGAATGGTTTTCAATGTATACGTTTAAGCGAATGCTTCACTAAACCTCTCGTATTGCAGCACAATGTGCTAGCATTCAAATTGCCAAACTGGAAACTCAGACTCTAGACGGTCTTCGGACATAAGAAAATGTCTAAAGGTACATGTCCGGTCAAGAGATAGGCGAATTGGCAGAGTGCTTCGCTAAACCCCTCGTATGATCAAGCATTGCGCGAGTTGATCTTCGAGGAGATTTTGAGGAAAATGATAGAATTTAAATCGACGGACACTCTAATTCGTCTTAGGGACCCAGAAGATGTTGAAATGAAAATTTCGAAAGATAGAGTTGCGAGTCTTCATTCCTTGGTAATTCCCTACACCCTTTTCTCAAAAAATTTAAACTTGTGTTTCGTGTACACTCAGATTGCTCCTTTTTAAGATGGGAACACCCTCCCTTGTTCGTTTGAACCCGAATCGTTCCGAACTAATCCGATCGCGCAGAATGGTTTTCAACGTATACGTTTAAGCGAATGCTTCGCTAAACCTCTCGTATTGCAGCACATTGTGCTAGCATTCAAATTGTCAAACTGGAAACTCATACTCTAGACGGTCTTCGGACATAAGAAAATGTCTAAAGGTACATGTCCGGTCAAGAGATAGGCGAATTGGCAGAGTGCTTCGCTAAACCCCTCGCATAATCGAGCATTGCGCCAGTTGATCTTCGAAGAGATTTTGAGGAAAATGATAGAATTTAAATCGACGGACACTCTAAATCGTCTTAGGGACCAAGAAGATGTTGAGATGAAAATTCCGAAAGATAGAGTTGCGAATCTTCATTCCTTGGTAATTCCCTACGCCCTTTTCTCAAAAAATTTAAACTTGTGTTTCGTGTACACTCAGATTGCTCCTTTTTAAGATGGGAACACCCTCCCTTGTTCGTTTGAACCCGAATCGTTCCGAACTAATCCGATCACGCAGAATGGTTTTCAACGTATACGTTTAAGCGAATGCTTCGCTAAACCTCTCGTATTGCAGCACAATGTGCTAGCATTCAAATTGTCAAACTGGAAACTCATACTCTAGACGGTCTTCGGACATAAGAAAATGTCTAAAGGTAAATGTCCGGTCAAGAGATAGGCGAATTGGCAGAGTGCTTCGCTAAACCCCTCGCATAATCGAGCATTGCGCCAGTTGATCTGATCTTCGAGGAGATTTTGAGGAAAATGATAGAATTTAAATCGACGGACACTCTAAATCGTCTTAGGGACCAAGAAGATATTGAGATGAAAATTCCGAAAGATAGAGTTGCGAATCTTCATTCCTTGGTAATTCCCTACGCCCTTTTCTCAAAAAATTGAAACTTGTGTTTCGTGTACACTCAGATTGTTCCTTTTTAAGATGGGAAGACCCTCCCTTGTTCGTTTGAACCCGAATCGTTCCGGACTAATCCGATCGCGCAGAGTGGTTTTCAACGTATACGTTTAAGCGAATGCTTCGCTAAACCTCTCGTATTGCAGCACATTGTGCTAGCATTCAAATTGTCAAACTGGAAACTCATACTCTAGACGGTCTTCGGACATAAGAAAATGTCTAAAGGTAAATGTCCGGTCAAGAGATAGGCGAATTGGCAGAGTGCTTCGCTAAACCCCTCGCATAATCGAGCATTGCGCCAGTTGATCTGATTTTCGAGGAGATTTTGAGGAAAATGATAGAATTTAAATCGACGGACACTCTAAATCGTCTTAGGGACCAAGAAGATGTTGAGATGAAAATTCCGAAAGATAGAGTTGCGAATCTTCATTCCTTGGTAATTCCCTACGCCCTTTTCTCAAAAAATTGAAACTTGTGTTTCGTGTACACTCAGATTGTTCCTTTTTAAGATGGGAAGACCCTCCCTTGTTCGTTTGAACCCGAATCGTTCCGGACTAATCCGATCGCGCAGAGTGGTTTTCAACGTATACGTTTAAGCGAATGCTTCGCTAAACCTCTCGTATTGCAGCACATTGTGCTAGCATTCAAATTGTCAAACTGGAAACTCATACTCTAGACGGTCTTCGGACATAAGAAAATGTCTAAAGGTACATGTCCGGTCAAGAGATAGGCGAATTGGCAGAGTGCTTCGCTAAACCCCTCGTATAATCGAGCATTGCGCCAGTTGATCTTCGAGGAGATTTTGAGGAACATGATAGAATTTAAATCGACGGACACTCTAATTCGTCTTAGGAACCAAGAAGATGTTGAAATAAAAATTTCGAAAGATAGAGTTGCGAGTCTTCATTCCTTGGTAATTCCCTACACCCTTTTCTCAAAAAATTTAAACTTGTGTTTCGTGTACACTCAGATTGCTCCTTTTTAAGATGGGAACACCCTCCCTTGTTCGTTTGAACCCGAATCGTTCCGAACTAATCCGATCGCGCAGAATGGTTTTCAACGTATACGTTTAAGCGAATGCTTCGCTAAACCTCTCGTATTGCAGCACATTGTGCTAGCATTCAAATTGTCAAATTGGAAACTCATACTCTAGACGGTCTTCGGACATAGGAAAATGTCTAAAGGTACATGTCCGGTCAAGAGATAGGCGAATTGGCAGAGTGCTTCGCTAAACCCCTCGTATGATCAAGCATTGCGCGAGTTGATCTTCGAGGAGATTTTGAGGAAAATGATAGAATTTAAATCGACGGACACTCTAATTCGTCTTAGGGACCCAGAAGATGTTGAAATGAAAATTTCGAAAGATAGAGTTGCGAGTCTTCATTCCTTGGTAATTCCCTACACCCTTTTCTCAAAAAATTTAAACTTGTGTTTCGTGTACACTCAGATTGCTCCTTTTTAAGATGGGAACACCCTCCCTTGTTCGTTTGAACCCGAATCGTTCCGAACTAATCCGATCGCGCAGAATGGTTTTCAACGTATACGTTTAAGCGAATGCTTCGCTAAACCTCTCGTATTGCAGCACATTGTGCTAGCATTCAAATTGTCAAATTAGAAACTCATACTCTAGACGGTCTTCGGACATAAGAAAATGTCTAAAGGTACATGTCCGGTCAAGAGATAGGCGAATTGGCAGAGTGCTTCGCTAAACCCCTCGTATGATCGAGCATTGCATTGCGCAAGTTGATCTTCGAGGAGATTTTGAGGAAATTGATAGAATTTAAATCGACGGACACTCTAATTCGTCTTAGGGACCCAGAAGATGTTGAAATGAAAATTTCGAAAGATAGAGTTGCGAGTCTTCATTCCTTGGTAATTCCCTACACCCTTTTCTCAAAAAATTTAAACTTGTGTTTCGTGTACACTCAGATTGCTCCTTTTTAAGATGGGAACACCCTCCCTTGTTCGTTTGAACCCGAATCGTTCCGAACTAATCCGATCGCGCAGAATGGTTTTCAACGTATACGTTTAAGCGAATGCTTCGCTAAACCTCTCGTATTGCAGCACATTGTGCTAGCATTCAAATTGTCAAATTGGAAACTCATACTCTAGACGGTCTTCGGACATAAGAAAATGTCTAAAGGTACATGTCCGGTCAAGAGATAGGCGAATTGGCAGAGTGCTTCGCTAAACCCCTCGTATGATCAAGCATTGCGCGAGTTGATCTTCGAGGAGATTTTGAGGAAAATGATAGAATTTAAATCGACGGACACTCTAATTCGTCTTAGGGACCCAGAAGATGTTGAAATGAAAATTTCGAAAGATAGAGTTGCGAGTCTTCATTCCTTGGTAATTCCCTACACCCTTTTCTCAAAAAATTTAAACTTGTGTTTCGTGTACACTCAGATTGCTCCTTTTTAAGATGGGAACACCCTCCCTTGTTCGTTTGAACCCGAATCGTTCCGAACTAATCCGATCGCGCAGAATGGTTTTCAATGTATACGTTTAAGCGAATGCTTCGCTAAACCTCTCGTATTGCAGCACAATGTGCTAGCATTCAAATTGCCAAACTGGAAACTCAGACTCTAGACGGTCTTCGGACATAAGAAAATGTCTAAAGGTACATGTCTGGTCAAGAGATAGGCGAATTGGCAGAGTGCTTCGCTAAACCCCTCGTATGATCAAGCATTGCGCGAGTTGATCTTCGAGGAGATTTTGAGGAAAATGATAGAATTTAAATCGACGGACACTCTAATTCGTCTTAGGGACCCAGAAGATGTTGAAATGAAAATTTCGAAAGATAGAGTTGCGAGTCTTCATTCCTTGGTAATTCCCTACACCCTTTTCTCAAAAAATTTAAACTTGTGTTTCGTGTACACTCAGATTGCTCCTTTTTAAGATGCGAACACCCTCCCTTGTTCGTTTGAACCCGAATCGTTCCGAACTAATCCGATCGCGCAGAATGGTTTTCAACGTATACGTTTAAGCGAATGCTTCGCTAAACCTCTCGTATTGCAGCACATTGTGCTAGCATTCAAATTGTCAAATTGGAAACTCATACTCTAGACGGTCTTCGGACATAAGAAAATGTCTAAAGGTACATGTCCGGTCAAGAGATAGGCGAATTGGCAGAGTGCTTCGCTAAACCCCTCGTATGATCAAGCATTGCGCGAGTTGATCTTCGAGGAGATTTTGAGGAAAATGATAGAATTTAAATCGACGGACACTCTAATTCGTCTTAGGGACCCAGAAGATGTTGAAATGAAAATTTCGAAAGATAGAGTTGCGAGTCTTCATTCCTTGGTAATTCCCTACACCCTTTTCTCAAAAAATTTAAACTTGTGTTTCGTGTACACTCAGATTGCTCCTTTTTAAGATGGGAACACCCTCCCTTGTTCGTTTGAACCCGAATCGTTCCGAACTAATCCGATCGCGCAGAATGGTTTTCAATGTATACGTTTAAGCGAATGCTTCGCTAAACCTCTCGTATTGCAGCACAATGTGCTAGCATTCAAATTGCCAAACTGGAAACTCAGACTCTAGACGGTCTTCGGACATAAGAAAATGTCTAAAGGTACATGTCTGGTCAAGAGATAGGCGAATTGGCAGAGTGCTTCGCTAAACCCCTCGTATGATCAAGCATTGCGCGAGTTGATCTTCGAGGAGATTTTGAGGAAAATGATAGAATTTAAATCGACGGACACTCTAATTCGTCTTAGGGACCCAGAAGATGTTGAAATGAAAATTTCGAAAGATAGAGTTGCGAGTCTTCATTCCTTGGTAATTCCCTACACCCTTTTCTCAAAAAATTTAAACTTGTGTTTCGTGTACACTCAGATTGCTCCTTTTTAAGATGGGAACACCCTCCCTTGTTCGTTTGAACCCGAATCGTTCCGAACTAATCCGATCGCGCAGAATGGTTTTCAACGTATACGTTTAAGCGAATGCTTCGCTAAACCTCTCGTATTGCAGCACATTGTGCTAGCATTCAAATTGTCAAATTGGAAACTCATACTCTAGACGGTCTTCGGACATAAGAAAATGTCTAAAGGTACATGTCCGGTCAAGAGATAGGCGAATTGGCAGAGTGCTTCGCTAAACCCCTCGTATGATCAAGCATTGCGCGAGTTGATCTTCGAGGAGATTTTGAGGAAAATGATAGAATTTAAATCGACGGACACTCTAATTCGTCTTAGGGACCCAGAAGATGTTGAAATGAAAATTTCGAAAGATAGAGTTGCGAGTCTTCATTCCTTGGTAATTCCCTACACCCTTTTCTCAAAAAATTTAAACTTGTGTTTCGTGTACACTCAGATTGCTCCTTTTTAAGATGGGAACACCCTCCCTTGTTCGTTTGAACCCGAATCGTTCCGAACTAATCCGATCGCGCAGAATGGTTTTCAACGTATACGTTTAAGCGAATGCTTCGCTAAACCTCTCGTATTGCAGCACATTGTGCTAGCATTCAAATTGTCAAACTGGAAACTCATACTCTAGACGGTCTGCGGACATAAGAAAATGTCTAAAGATACATGTCCGGTCAAGAGATAGGCGAATTGACAGAGTGCTTCGCTAAACCCCTCGTATGATCGAGCATTGCGCGAGTTGATCTTCGAGGAGATTTTGAGGAAAATGATAGAATTTAAATCGACGGACACTCTAAATCCTCTTAGGGACCAAGATGTTGAGATGAAAATTCCGAAAGATAGAGTTGCGAATCTTCATTCCTTGGTAACTCAAACGCCCTTTTCTCAAAAAATTTAAACTTGTTTTTCGTGTACACTCAGATTGTTCCTTTTTAAGGTGGAAAGACCCTCCCTTGTTCGTTTGAACCCGAATCGTTCCGGACTAATCCGATCGCGCAGAGTGGTTTTCAACGTATACGTTTAAGCGAATGCTTCGCTAAACCTCTCGTATTGCAGCACATTGTGCTAGCATTCAAATTGTCAAACTGGAAACTCATACTCTAGACGGTCTTCGGACATAAGAAAATGTCTAAAGGTACATGTCCGGTCAAGAGATAGGCGAATTGACAGAGTGCTTCGCTAAACCCCTCGTATGATCGAGCATTGCGCGAGTTGATCTTCGAGGAGATTTTGAGGAAAATGATAGAATTTAAATCGACGGACACTCTAAATCGTCTTAGGGACCAAGAAGATGTTGAGATGAAAATTCCGAAAGATAGAGTTGCGAATCTTCATTCCTTGGTAACTCAAACGCCCTTTTCTCAAAAAATTTAAACTTGTTTTTCGTGTACACTCAGATTGCTCCTTTTTAAGATGGGAACACCCTCCCTTGTTCGTGTGAACCCGAATCGTTCCGGACTAATCCGATCGCGCAGAATGGTTTTCAACGTATACGTTTAAGCGAATGCTTCGCTAAACCTCTGGTATTGCAGCACATTGTGCTAGCATTCAAATTGTCAAACTGGAAACTCATACTCTAGACGGTCGTTCGGACATAAGAAAATGTCTAAAGGTACATGTCCGGTCAAGAGATAGGCGAATTGGCAAAGTGCTTCGCTAAACCCCTCGTATGATCGAGCATTGCGCGAGTTGATCTTCGAGGAGATTTTGAGGAAAATGATAGAATTTAAATCGACGGACACTCTAATTCGTCTTAGGGACCCAGAAGATGTTGAAATGAAAATTTCGAAAGATAGAGTTGCGAGTCTTCATTCCTTGGTAATTCCCTACACCCTTTTCTCAAAAAATTTAAACTTGTGTTTCGTGTACACTCAGATTGCTCCTTTTTAAGATGGGAACACCTTCCCTTGTTCGTTTGAACCCGAATCGTTCCGAACTAATCCGATCGCGCAGAATGGTTTTCAACGTATACGTTTAAGCGAATGCTTCGCTAAACCTCTCGTATTGCAGCACATTGTGCTAGCATTCAAATTGTCAAACTGGAAACTCATACTCTAGACGGTCTGCGGACATAAGAAAATGTCTAAAGATACATGTCCGGTCAAGAGATAGGCGAATTGACAGAGTGCTTCGCTAAACCCCTCGTATGATCGAGCATTGCGCGAGTTGATCTTCGAGGAGATTTTGAGGAAAATGATAGAATTTAAATCGACGGACACTCTAAATCCTCTTAGGGACCAAGAAGATGTTGAGATGAAAATTCCGAAAGATAGAGTTGCGAATCTTCATTCCTTGGTAACTCAAACGCCCTTTTCTCAAAAAATTTAAACTTGTTTTTCGTGTACACTCAGATTGTTCCTTTTTAAGGTGGAAAGACCCTCCCTTGTTCGTTTGAACCCGAATCGTTCCGGACTAATCCGATCGCGCAGAGTGGTTTTCAACGTATACGTTTAAGCGAATGCTTCGCTAAACCTCTCGTATTGCAGCACATTGTGCTAGCATTCAAATTGTCAAACTGGAAACTCATACTCTAGACGGTCTTCGGACATAAGAAAATGTCTAAAGGTACATGTCCGGTCAAGAGATAGGCGAATTGACAGAGTGCTTCGCTAAACCCCTCGTATGATCGAGCATTGCGCGAGTTGATCTTCGAGGAGATTTTGAGGAAAATGATAGAATTTAAATCGACGGACACTCTAAATCGTCTTAGGGACCAAGAAGATGTTGAGATGAAAATTCCGAAAGATAGAGTTGCGAATCTTCATTCCTTGGTAACTCAAACGCCCTTTTCTCAAAAAATTTAAACTTGTTTTTCGTGTACACTCAGATTGCTCCTTTTTAAGATGGGAACACCCTCCCTTGTTCGTGTGAACCCGAATCGTTCCGGACTAATCCGATCGCGCAGAATGGTTTTCAACGTATACGTTTAAGCGAATGCTTCGCTAAACCTCTGGTATTGCAGCACATTGTGCTAGCATTCAAATTGTCAAACTGGAAACTCATACTCTAGACGGTCGTTCGGACATAAGAAAATGTCTAAAGGTACATGTCCGGTCAAGAGATAGGCGAATTGGCAAAGTGCTTCGCTAAACCCCTCGTATGATCGAGCATTGCATTGCGCAAGTTGATCTTCGAGGAGATTTTGAGGAAATTGATAGAATTTAAATCGACGGACACTCTAAATCCTCTTAGGGGCCAAGAAGATGTTGAGATGAAAATTCCGAAAGATAGAGTTGCGAATCTTCATTCCTTGGTAATTCCCTACGCCCTTTTCTCAAAAAATTGAAACTTGTGTTTCGTGTACACTCAGATTGCTCCTTTTTAAGATGGGAACACCCTCCCTTGTTCGTTTGAACCCGAATCGTTCCGGACTAATCCGATCGCGCAGAGTGGTTTTCAACGTATACGTTTAAGCGAATGCTTCGCTAAACCTCTCGTATTGCAGTACATTGCGCTAGCATTCAAATTGTCAAATTGGAAACTCATACTCTAGACGGTCTTCGCACATAAGAAAATGCCTAAAGGTACATGTCCGGTCAAGAGATAGGCGAATTGGCAGAGTGCTTCGCTAAACCCCTCGTATAATCGAGCATTGCGCCAGTTGATCTTCGAGGAGATTTTGAGGAAAATGATAGAATTTAAATCGGCGGACACTCTAAATCGTCTTAGGGACCAAGAAGATGTTGAAATGAAAATTTCGAAAGATAGAGTTGCAAATCTTCATTCCTTGGTAATTCCCTACGCCCTTTTCTCAAAAAATTGAAACTTGTGTTTCGTGTACACTCAGATTGCTCCTTTTTAAGATGGGAACACCCTCCCTTGTTCGTGTGAACCCGAATCGTTCCGGACTAATCCGATCGCGCAGAATGGTTTTCAACGTATACGTTTAAGCGAATGCTTCGCTAAACCTCTGGTATTGCAGCACATTGTGCTAGCATTCAAATTGTCAAACTGGAAACTCATACTCTAGACGGTCGTTCGGACATAAGAAAATGTCTAAAGGTACATGTCCGGTCAAGAGATAGGCGAATTGGCAAAGTGCTTCGCTAAACCCCTCGTATGATCGAGCATTGCGCGAGTTGATCTTCGAGGAGATTTTGAGGAAAATGATAGAATTTAAATCGACGGACACTCTAAATCCTCTTAGGGACCAAGAAGATGTTGAGATGAAAATTCCGAAAGATAGAGTTGCGAATCTTCATTCCTTGGTAATTCCCTACGCCCTTTTCTCAAAAAATTGAAACTTGTGTTTCGTGTACACTCAGATTGCTCCTTTTTAAGATGGGAACACCCTCCCTTGTTCGTTTGAACCCGAATCGTTCCGGACTAATCCGATCGCGCAGAGTGGTTTTCAACGTATACGTTTAAGCGAATGCTTCGCTAAACCTCTCGTATTGCAGTACATTGCGCTAGCATTCAAATTGTCAAATTGGAAACTCATACTCTAGACGGTCTTCGCACATAAGAAAATGCCTAAAGGTACATGTCCGGTCAAGAGATAGGCGAATTGGCAGAGTGCTTCGCTAAACCCCTCGTATAATCGAGCATTGCGCCAGTTGATCTTCGAGGAGATTTTGAGGAAAATGATAGAATTTAAATCGGCGGACACTCTAAATCGTCTTAGGGACCAAGAAGATGTTGAAATGAAAATTTCGAAAGATAGAGTTGCAAATCTTCATTCCTTGGTAATTCCCTACGCCCTTTTCTCAAAAAATTGAAACTTGTGTTTCGTGTACACTCAGATTGCTCCTTTTTAAGATGGGAACACCCTCCCTTGTTCGTTTGAACCCGAATCGTTCCGGACTAATCCGATCGCGCAGAATGGTTTTCAACGTATACGTTTAAGCGATTGCTTCGCTAAACCTCTCGTATTGCAGCACATTGTGCTAGCATTCAAATTGTCAAACTGGAAACTCATACTCTAGACGGTCTTCGGACATAAGAAAATGTCTAAAGGTACATGTCCGGTCAAGAGATAGGCGAATTGGCAGAGTGTTTCGCTAAACCCCTCGTATGATCGAGCATTGCGCAAGTTGATCTTCGAGGAGATTTTGAGGAAAATGATAGAATTTAAATCGACGGACACTCTAAATCGTCTTAGAGACCAAGAAGATGTTGAGATGAAAATTCCGAAAGATAGAGTTGCGAATCTTCATTCCTTGGTAATTCCCTACGCCCTTTTCTCAAAAAATTGAAACTTGTGTTTCGTGTACACTCAGATTGCTCCTTTTTAAGATGGGAACACCCTCCCTTGTTCGTTTGAACCCGAATCGTTCCGGACTAATCCGATCGCGCAGAATGGTTTTCAACGTATACGTTTAAGCGATTGCTTCGCTAAACCTCTCGTATTGCAGCACATTGTGCAAGCATTCAAATTGTCAAACTGGAAACTCATACTCTAGACGGTCTTCGGACATAAGAAAATGTCTAAAGGTACATGTCCGGTCAAGAGATAGGCGAATTGGCAGAGTGCTTCGCTAAACCCCTCGTATGATCGAGCATTGCGCGAGTTGATCTTCGAGGAGATTTTGAGGAAAATGATAGAATTTAAATCGATGGACACTCTAAATCGTCTTAGGGACCAAGAAGACGTTGAGATGAAAATTCCGAAAGATAGAGTTGCAAATCTTCATTCCTTGGTAATTCCCTAAGCCCTTTTCTCAAAAAATTGAAACTTGTGTTTCGTGTACACTCAGATTGTTCCTTTTTAAGATGGGAAGACCCTCCCTTGTTCGTTTGAACCCGAATCGTTCCGAACTAATCCGATCGCGCATAATGGTTTTCAACGTATACGTTTAAGCGAATGCTTCGCTAAACCTCTTGTATTGCGGGACTTGATTTTCGCGGAGATTGAAAAGTCCGATATATGAAGATGCGAATCAGCATTCTTCGGTAATTCCCTACGCCCTTTTCCCTACAAATTGAAATTTTAGTTCACTCAGATTGTTCCTTTTTATTTAAGATTGGAACTTTCGTTTGGACCCAAACCGTTCCGGTTTTCAACGCATACGCATAGATATATCACATAATTGGTGGAAATGCTGATTTTGACCTCCCCACTCCTCTTCACCATTTAAAAAAAGGGAGGTTGCTGCAATCACTAAAATTTTCGACGCTGAGATAAGACCGGATCTATACGTTTTGAGGTCTCAGGAACCCAAAAAAGTGGTTTTTAAAATGTGTTTGTATGTACGTACGTACGTTCGTAAACGAGCCACAGCCCAAACTATTCCACCAATTTGACTGAAATTTGCTACGTAGGCATCTCATGACCCTACTTAGATCTGAAAAGCTTTTAAAACCGATCGTGTAACCAGAAATGTCATTTTGGCTCATCACTTTTAAATTTTAAATGCAAACCCCCGTTTTTCACGTCACCTTAAGAAAGGCCTTCAGATTCTGCCTCCAAAGATATATCCACTGTCAGTGCCCTTTTGACCAAGAACTGCGAACATCGAGATTTTTATCGGACTTTAAAACCGCGGTAAAGCTCAAGCCTCTGAACCGATTTGACTGAAATTTTGAACATGGGGATTGTATTACACGTTGAAAAGCTGAAGATTATTTGGATTCAATCGACCAACGGAAGGTGCCGTTTTGGCACACCAATTTTTAAATTTTAAATTATTCTCTCATTTAACCATCCCAAACAAGTTTTTGAAAAATTTATTGTCACCAATTAGAACCCTTTGGGTAGAAAAATCGAATTTTGCAATAACACTAAAACCACGTTATAGCCCAACTAAAACCACGTTATAGCCCAAACTAGTGGACGATTTGGCTGAAATTTGGTACATGGAGATTAGGTGACCCGTTGAATAGCTGGGAGCAACCGGTCCACGGGAAGTGCCATTTAGGCATGTCAACTTTAAACACAAGGCGCGGAAATCTAAAACCCACGTGATGGGGAGGTTCGCGCCTTTTCTCTGCTGCAACAAAAAATGAAAAAATACAAAAATTAAAAATACAAAATTTTATTTTAAATTAATCTTTTGACTTCTTTTAATTTCATTTTGCACGCATGCATATAATGTGCGTTCATTACGAGTTTTGTGAAAAATTTCCCGGTTCTCCTCGCACACCCTCCTACAATAGGACATTTTGGGTGGACGCCCCGCCCTTAAGTCGTCTCTAAATGCTTGACGTACTAGATTCATTTCATCTGCTGTCCAATTCAATTTCGCCCTGCGCGGTTTTGGTGGTGTTCTCAGAAGTTCCAGCGCCTTTTTCAAGGGTGTAGACGCAGGCGAAATTTTCGTTCTCCTTCTTCGCTTCCTTGAAATTCGAGTCTTGTCCGGCAACCCTGAAGTTGAGTTATCTATAAGGAAAAATTATAAACAGGGTGTCATGAAAATGCTTGGCACTATTTTAACCTGAGATTCCCCATTGAAAATGGTGACGATTGGTGCAGAAATTTGTAGGTCGAAGTCGCTTCCTAAGGGAGCTGCAGCCATAGGGACAAGTTTTTTTACATATCTCAGGAACGGACTGTTCTGAATGGATTTGGGGACTGTTGGCAGTGTATCCTCACAATCCTCAGAAACCCGCAATGACCTTGATATTTTTCTCCTTAAACATGGTTCAAGGTCACGAATTTTAAATCTGGTGATATTAGTTAAAAAAACAATAATTGAAACTGCAACTTTTTCATATTCTTAACTATTTTTGACTTAAGCAGACGTTTTGGACATAATTGAGGTTTTCTGTGGATTGTAACTTGTCTTGGTAGAGAATCCACTAGCGCTAAGAGGTTTGATTTGACGAGAAAGCATATTTAACTGATTTTACTCTAATGAACAAAATTTAGAAAGTTAAAAAAACAAAACCTAGAATTATGGGGATGTTTTCATAAATTGTTCAAACAGGCTAGATTTTAATTGGTGCTTATTAACTTAAAACCTCACTCATTTCTAAAACGGCTGCTTTAATCAAAATCAGAGAATAGGAAAAATTGCAGTTTCAATTGTTCTTTCTAACCAATAGCCCAGATTTAAAATTCGTGACCTTGAACCATGTTTAAGAAAAAACATGTCAAGGTCACTGCGGGTTTCTGAGAATTGCGCTGTCAGAAATCTACAGAATTCACAGCGTAGACGTAGGCCCATGCAGTGCCAATAGATCCCAAAATTCATTAAGATCCGACAGTCCATTCCTGAGATTAGTGAGAAAAACTTCTTCCAACGGAGCACTTTTGAGAAGCTGTAGCTATCCCTTACGAAGCGACTACGACCTACAAATTGTGTACCAGTCCTCACCATTTTCAATGGGGAATCTCAGGTTAAAACAGTGCGAAACATTTTCGGGACATCCCGGTAGAACGGGCAATATCCTCACTTGAGTCTTGCGTTATTTCGTCAACTGTATCAATTTCAATACGCGTGGCAGGCGGACTGACAGCATGTAAATCCCCCTCATCAAAATTTTGTGCTGGAATGTGTTGATCAAGAAGAAAAATTAAAGAATGGGCAATGTCCTCACCTGAGCCTGGTGTTTCGTCACCTGCATCGATTTCCATTTGAGTGGTAGGCGGGCTGACGGCATGTACATCTCCCTCATCAAAATCTGGGGCTGGAATGTGTCGATCAAGCTGCTCTAGTGTCATGTTTTTGAATTGGTAGACATCGGGCTCTCCAACTACAGACAGAAATCGTGACAATTTAGTCACTTGAGTTGTCATTTCTGACAATCGGTAATGAATATTGTGGACATTCATATCGTGTCCCATGAAATTGGCTAATTGCTGCATCTCCATGTCATTAAAATTGAATAGCTGGGACATCGTGGCAACCTGTTTACGCAGATATGTTCCTGTAAGAGTAGCAGGGTTGACGGCTCCACATTTGACTGCATACTCTTTAATTACTTCTCCAGGAGATATGTGCCCACCCTTGTTCGGATAACAAAATAAATAGGGGTTGTCCCCAGTAATACCGGCGTTGGATCGGTATTTGACAAACAAATCAATCTTCCTGTAAAAGACATTTTTTTAAAGACCTTATATAAGCAACTTACTCTATCTGGGTTCTATCTATGAGCACGGGTAACATCCTGCTCCTTTTTGCCAATAGATACATAACTGAATAAAACTTGGCGGTGATAATTTGCAGGCGTGACAAACTAGGAAACACTTCTTCTTGGACTTGCGTTTTCTTCTTATAGTCAGCAAGAAGCATTCTCGAAGCTTCGCCTATCCGCCGCCTGTTGAAAACTATCAACTGGCAAAGTAGGCTTCGCCCCAAGTTTCTCCAATGGGCAAAGTCAAAGCCCTTATCCTTTAAAAATTTGTAACTTTCCTCCGACACGTTTTTCATGTGCTGAGTTAGCAACTGAATGTCTCTGGGGGCGGGAAGAGGCTTCCTCGATTGAAACTTGTTTAAGTTACTCTTTTTGACAGCCTCCCGTGAAATTTCTGTCGCAAATTCCGATTTATGGAGCTCACCAAATTGCTCCAAAGCGATGCTTTTAGGATCATCATGACCCACACCCTGTTGTAAGTAATGAACCCTCAACCTTGAAATTAAATGGGTCAGTAGCGGCCCATATTGCAGAGCCAGTGTTGGTGCCGCTAGAGATGATTCACCGCCACATACTCTACGAATCGCCTCCATTACCAATTGATGCTTGCCTGGAACCAGCGCATCATCTAACGTAACTATCTTATCGTCCAGAGTTTTAAGAACGAGCAATAAACGAGCACACCTCCTCATTTGCTGTACTGTATTTTTTTTGCTGTGCTTTGTCGGATTAGATTTTGCTAAAAATATTCCTAATCTTCTAATCGCAGGATCGTTTGTTGCCGTGTACCCGATTTCATCGTTGGTGATGCTCTGAATTAGGTCCTCCATAATAATAAGATCCCTGTTTACTGACGATGAAGGGGGTACAGCTTTCATGTAGGGCACCCTTCTGCGCCTGTCAGGGATGCGCTGTGTACACTGCTTCTCATGTTTTGCGAAATGACGTCGTCCTACTAGAATATCGCAATTAGGACAATGAATGCTGTTTTGAACTAGTTGGATTATTGGCCTGCGAGCGCTGATCCTTTTATGAGGAGCGACTTTTTCATTGTACTCTTTGTCACCTTGAAGTCGAATCTTGCGAAGTGCCTTGTGTTTCGCCGTAGCTTCAAGAGACAAAAGAGCCGCCACCTGCGGTTCATTTGCGTGCTGTCTTTGTAGATGCCTTCCCATTGTAGTTCTTAGGTTTTTGCAAAATAAACAAAAATGCTTAATCATTTTTGTTTCCTTGGTGGGCGTTCGTTCGGAAACCAACAATTCGACATCAGTTGAGAGCAACACCGCTACGTAGTCTCCTGCATCATTCATTTGACTTTCTTTGCCTCGCAACAAAGTTTTTGGGCAACAGGAATTGAAGCGACACGTAACCTTCCGCTTATTTCTTACAACTGTGCAAATGGGTCTACCTGGTATAGCTCTTTCTGAAATGTAGGCATAAATAAGGAATCCGGTAAATCTGAATATAACTTACGACACTTTGTATGCTTGTTGGATTTACTGCTCATTATATATCCTCTGCTGTGGTTCGGGGAAACATTGAAAAGTGAAGCCTCGTATTCGCCATAGTGAATTGGACTTTTCATTTCAATAACTACTGTTGAATTCATGAATTCTACTGTTGCCAAGGTGTCACGTATACCTCGCCTGGAACTACAGGTAGATCTAGAAATTAAATCAATTCAAAAATTACCTTAATGGGGCAGCAGACCCTCCAGGTTCACTGACGTCGACAACCGAGTAAGGGCAGCTAACGTTTTCTTCAGCTTCATCTGAAATTGTGTAAAACACGAAATTATAACTCCCCTGCAGTCTGCGAGGAAAACAGTATTGGTTGTCGCTGTCGGGAAATCATTTAGGTGATACTGGCTCAGAGCATGACTAGTGAAGAAGTCGAGCACGTATAGAAAAATTATCAAGCGCGCATAGATAAATGAAACCGCTTGAAGAAAAAGTGAGACGCTAAAAAAAGCCAGAGGAAGATACAAATTCAGATTTGTGTCAACAGTACATCCATAGATCCTGGGCACATCACTGCCCAGCCCACGGAAAAAATCACTGTACATAGAAATAATCGCCTGCGCATAGAAAAACGTCACTGAGAACAGAAAAAATCACTGCTCATAGCAGAAAGTTGTTACACATCACTGTGCATGGAAGAAGTCGCTCGTGTGTACCAAAAAAAGTCGTCCACACGTAGCAAAAATCGTCCGCGCCTTGAAAAAACTCATTGGACATCACAGCGCTGATACAAATCCACCTTGATTTTTTAAAAGTTGAAGTCGCGTTTATCGGACAGTTTTAACTTTGACTAACCTTCCACATTAAACAATCTTCTTTTCACTCGCAATGAATGTTCATGCTCAGTATCTGAGGAGGTATCTTCTGAAGAAATATCTTCTGCGGAAGGCTTGTAATCATCGCTGGAGAATTCTGGACTGGCGAATGGGTCTTCACTGCTAGAAGCACCCTTAGTTCTTCCAGAAGAGGTCACCTCGACTTCACCAATTAACTGCAAAATTGGAGTTTCATTTGCCTTGAAACGTGTACTTTCATATTCATGAATTGTCTTCGAAAGTGGGGTTCCAAAAAGCGATGTCTCTAATTCTTGTTTACAATCAGTTAATTCACTCTCAGTTAATTTTACATGACAGTTATCATACAGGTCCGTCATCATTGAGGAAACTTTATCGAACTCTAAAAGACAAGTTTAAAAAAGATAAATAATTACGAGTTCCGAACCCCCTGAATGCAAAACTGTTGTGTCACCAGTTATATGCAAATCTTCGCTGGCAATTATCTGGAATTTCTCCGGGTCTTCGGGAAGGTAGATTAAATGGAATGCCATCGCAGTACTGAAAAAATTAAATGAATTGAGGGATTTAAACAATATCATTTACATACATTCAACATTATACAGGGTGTCCCATTAAGGATTGAAAGTGGCAATAATTTTTGCTCTACTAAATCGATTTTCTTGAAAAAAAAACAGGTTGAGTAGGAATTGAAGGGGGACATCGACTGCTGTGTGGCAGAAGTTAGGTGGCGCCACCGTCGCGACTACAGCGTCATCAACATACGAATTATCATAGGGAATGTACGGCCTGGGATACATCGTCTGGAAGCTACTTTCATGGAGAATCTTTTGGTATATGAATTATGGAATTTGCATCATGTATACCGGGTGTACCGAAAAATCCTAAATTGGACTTCGAGTTCCAATGCCTCGTGAATTGCTGAACCGATTTGTGCGAAAAAAGAGGCCAATTAGCAATTGAAGGGGAACATCGACTGCTGCGTGACCGAAGTTAGGTGGCGCCACCGTCGCAACTCCAACGCCACCAATACACGAATCACCATAGGGACACATCGTTTGAACTTGAAGTTGTATCCACGAAAACGCATATTAATGATGAGATGATGTCAAAGGAATTGCATTAAAAAATAGCGTTGAAGTCGCGACGGTGGCGCCACCTAACTTCTGCCACACAGCAGTCGATGTCCCTCTTCTCTTGCTAATTGACCTCTTTTTACACACAAATCGGCTCAGCGAGTTATTGGAACTCGAAGTCCAGTTTAGGCTTTGTCGGTACATCCGGTATACGTGATGCAAATTCCATAATTCATATACCAAAAGATTCTGCATAGAAGTGGCTTCCAGACGATGTGTCACAGGCCGTATATTTGGTATGCTCATGGTGCTGGAATCGCGACGGTGCCGCCACCTAACTTTCGCCATACAGCAGTCGATGTCCCCCTTCAATTGCTAATCGACCTATTCTTTTCAAACAAATCGGTTCAGTAGATCAAAAGTTATTGGCACTCGCAATCCTCAATGGGACACCCTGTATGAAGAGGTAAAGAAGAAAACAAAAAGTAAACTGTATGATGAAAAATTTCGTCTCGGTCCCGGGAAGGAAAATGTCCACGTGTATCCACAGAGAAAAACGAAGAAAAAAAGGACAATATCAACTGGGCGTAGAAAAACAAGTAATTCTATTGCACAACAGAAATTGCCTCAAAAAACTGAAAACCACAAGAAAAATATCCCCTGCATTGAAAATAGCAACTGCACAGCGAAAACTTCATTTCGGACCTACTGCGCATCCACAAGAAACATAACACTCACAAAAGTCAATGGTACATAAAAAATATCTACCGCGCATTGAGATTAACAGCCGCGCATTAAAAACTTCATTAAGGAGTTACTGCGCAGCTATTGGAAATGTGAGACATCAAAAAACTTAAATGCAGCTCAATTATGCACGAATTGATTAACTTTTATTAAAATTTCAGCCCTAAATTTGAGCAAATTTTGTTGAAACTTATACCAATTAAGATTTTACCAAAAGACACCTACTCTCCATTCATTTTCTATTGAAGTGACAGAATGCCAAAATTTGAGTTTTAGGTTGGTATGACGAAATTTTGCTAGGAATTTTACCAACAGGTGAGTTGGTAGAAGCGATTTCAATGCGAGACGTCAGAAAACATGACAAATGTCAAAATTTTGCAATTGCTATGAATTGGCCCAAAATGGCCTTTTTGTGCGCGCAGTTTTGAGTAAAGTGCAAAGAAAAATATTCACGTCACAAAGTTAATTTGAATCGCGAATTGAAGTGACAACGTCAAAATTTGAATTTTTAGGTTGGTATGAGGAAATTTTGCAAGGAACTTTACTAGCAGGCGAGTTGATAGAAGCGATTTCAATACGATATGGCAGAAAACATGACAAATGTCAAAATTTTGCAACTGTTCTGAATTGGCACAAAAATGGGTTTTGGGGGCGTGCAATTTTGAGTAAAGTGCAAAGAAAAATATTCACGTAAGAGCCTGAGGTACGTTTATCTGTGACACTGCTGCTAACAATAAAAATAAACCCTAGAAAATTTGGGTTATGTAATGTTTTTGCTTTCCCGCTAAATTTCGATCAAATTGTCAAAAGTACAGGCCCAGTACAGTTCCAGAAAAATTTTAGTTCTGCAATAGAAAATGAACGGACTTTACCTATCAAATTTCATATCGATAGGTTGAACAGTTTGGGAAATATTCAGCAAAAACGATTTCAAGCTCTAAATTTGAGGCGATCTTGTTAAAAATATATCTTAACTCACACTTTACCAAAAGGCACCTATCTTTCAAATTTCAGACCGACAGGTTAAATACTTCTAAATTTGATTCAATTCTAATGAAACTCAATCACAAGTTATATTTTACTAAGGGGCACCTACCAATTAAATTTCAGACCGATAGGTTAAATATACAGGATGTTCCAATGAAAAGTAGCCACCCCAAATATTTCGTAAACCAAATAAAATATGAAAATTCGCTCGGACAGGTCGATTCTTATCTCAGTTTACAGAGCATTTCAAACCCTTTCAAATGATGTATCACAAAGAGCCCTAATGTAATTTAAAATTTGACCATAGAGGGCGCTAGAGTTGGAACAAATATCAAAAATTGTTACAGCTTTAGATTGGCAATGAAATTAGCTTTCAAATGATGTATCACAAGTGAAACGTTGTCATTTAAAATTTTGAAGTGGGGGTAGGTGGGGGTTAGAGGGTGTTTTGAAATTTGGGCAAGCATGGATCTAAGTGTCCCCCTCCAAATAAAAATCGACCTGTTCGAGCGAATTTTCATATTTTATTTGGTTTACGAAATATTTGGGGTGGCTACTTATCATTGTAACACCCTGTATTCGGAAATATACGGGGGAAAATTTATAAATTCGGAAATTTACGGGGAAAACTTTTTCAAACCCTATTTTCAACCCGTAAATGTGAGCCGATTTTGTTCAAAAACAACAGCAGACCAGAATTTGCAGGAACGCACAACACACCTAGCTCAATTGTCTGCTCAATCGGTGTACTATTTTTTTGCGATATCCCACGAGCAGTCTCGAGTATTTCGCAAATGCTGCAGGAGTAAAAAATTTTCAGAAACTTTCCCACAATATCCAAATTTGTTCACAATGTCCAAACTTACAATTTTAAATAATATAAACTGAATCACGCAGAAGCTGTACAAGAAAATTCCAGATGGTCAACCCCTCGGAACGTGAGTTAGAAAATTCACAATATGATTGAGAGCATAATTTGATAGGAACGCGGAATTTTGAGGGAGATTCAACCCTCCCGTTACAAGCACGGCTTGATTTATAAAATAAGCATTGGGGGCCTAACACAATGCTCCAAAAACAATATTTTAAATTGCCATAGCTATATTTCAGCGCTCTGAAAGAGCCGTCCCTACTAGACTTCATAAATCTTATCAATACGTTCCAATGTTCTAAATTAAATATTCAAATTGAAATTTTATCACTTACCGACAATTAGGATCACAAAAACACAAACAACACAACGCAACAAACACAAATCTCGCAAGCCGGGGAAATCCACATCCAGAGAGTCTACGCATGTTCGGTGCATGGGACGGGACTGAACGACATCAACTCCCACACCACTGCCACCGTGCGCCACGCACGTACCCGATTCTTGCGCGACGTTGCCAGATGCGTAGCAGGGTTGTCATATTTCCTGTTAAGATTTCCAATATGTATGATAATTTAATTTCATTGAAATATTTCGCCATAATTTAAGATTTAATGATTACAAGAGGTAGTTTCAGTCTTGTTCCACAAAATTTTAATATTTAATGTTCTCACCTACTTATTAAGGAAATTTCATCTGTCCGAAAATTTGCAAAGTTCGAAAATCGTTACCCAGTTACAATATGACATAACTCTGATGACTGTCAGCCGATTTATTTACCCGAAAGCCGTAGGCTTGAAATTCAAAGTGTCCATAGGTATTTCCGTACGGAATTCGATTTAATTTTTTTTTTGCTTCCCTAATTGATAATTTAATGAAAATTTTAGACTATATCAGGTTTTAGATACCGATAACAGGAGTTCCTGGAAAAATACTGATCGAACAGTTCTCCGGCGTTAGTTCATAAACGAAGGTAAAATGGGCCGTTACTCAAATTTCCCGCGAATATGTTGACACGGAACACAAAACTACGGCAAGTCACTGTACACGAATATCCCTGACGACATATCAACTCGAGATTTAACGATTTGTCGATCGTGTTTGTTCGTCTTCGCGGGAAAATTAAACAGACCGTTTTGCCTTCGTTTATCAACTAATCCCGGGGAGCTGTTCGCTGTGTATTTTCCCACAGGTAGAGGCTATCGCTATCTAAAACCCGATAGCCTAAAATTTCCATTAAATTAATTACAGGGAAGCAGGACAAAATAGAATCAAATTCCCCACGTGAATTTCTGTGCGCAACTTGGAGAGTAGGCATACTGTATACAGATACGAATCAGCATTCCTTGGTGATTCCCTACGTCCTTTTCTAAAAAAATGCAATTTTCGTTTCACGTACACTCAGATTGTTACTTTTAACCTCCCCACTCTTCAAGATGGGAACGCCTACCCTAGTTCGTTTGGAACCCAATCGTTCCGGGCCAAACCGATCGGTGCTTGGTGCCCAGTGCTTGGTAAAATTGACAAACTGTAAACTCATACTCTAGACCATCTTCGGACACAAAAAAATGTTTAAAGGTCTTAGGGACCAAGAAAATGTTGAGATGAAAATTCCGAAAGATAGAGTTGCAAATCTTCATTCCTTGGTAATTCCCTAATTCTCAAAAAATTGAAATTTGTGTTTCGTGTACACTCAGATTGTTCCTTTTTAAAATGGGAACACCCTCCCTTGTTCGTTTGGACCCGAATCGTTCCGGACTAATCCGATCGCGCAGAATGGTTTTCAACGTATACGTTTAAGCGAATGCTTCGCTAAACCTCTCGTATTGCAGTACATTGCGCTAGCATTCAAATTGTCAAACTGGAAACTCATACTCTAGACCGTTTTCGGACATAAGAAAATGTCTAAAGGTACATGTCCGGTTAAGAGATATGCGAATTGGCAGAGCGCTTCGCTAAACCCCTCGTATGATCAAGCATTGCGCGAGTTGATCTACGAGGAAAATATGAAGAAAATGATAGAATTTAAATCGACGGCCACTCTAATTCGTCTTAGGGACCAAGAAGATGTTGAGATGAAAATTCCGAAAGATGGAGTTGCGAATCTTCATTATTTGGTAATTCCCTACGCCCTTTTCTCAAAAAATTTAAACTTGTGTTTCGTGTACCTACACTCAGATTGTTCCTTTTTAAGATGGGAAGACCCTCCCTTGTTCGTTTGAACTCGAACCGTTCCGGACTAATCCGATGGCGCAGAGTGGTTTTCAACGTATACGTTTAAGCGAATGCTTCGCTAAACCTCTCGTATTGCAGCACAATGTGCTAGCATTCAAATTGTCAAATTGGAAACTCATACTCTAGACCGTCTTCGGACATAAGAAACTGCCTAAAGGTACATGTCCGGTCAAGAGATAGGCGAATTGGCAGAGTGCTTCGCTAAACCGCTCGTATGATCGAGCATTTCGCGAGTTGATCTTCGAGGAGATTTTGAGGAAAATGATAGAATTTAAATCGACGGACACTCTAAATCGTCTTAGGGACCAAGAAGATGTTGAGATGAAAATTCCGAAAGATAGAGTTGCGAATCTTCATTCCTTGGTAATTCCCTACGCCCTTTTCTCAAAAAATTGAAACTTGTGTTTCGTGTACACTCAGATTGTTCCTTTTTAAGATGGGAACACCCTCCCTTGTTCGTTTGAACCCGAATCGTTCCGGACTAATCCGATCGCGCAGAGTGGTTTTCAACGTATACGTTTAAGCGAATGCTTCGCTAAACCTCTCGTATTGCAGCACATTGTGCTAGCATTCAAATTGTCAAACTGGAAACTCATACTCTAGACGGTCTTCGGACATAAGAAAATGTCTAAAGGTACATGTCCGGTCAAGAGATAGGCGAATTGGCAGAGTGCTTCGCTAAACCCCTCGTATAATCGAGCATTGCGCCAGTTGATCTTCGAGGAGATTTTGAGGAAAATGATAGAATTTAAATCGACGGACACTCTAAATCGTCTTAGGGACCAAGAAGATGTTGAGATGAAAATTCCGAAAGATAGAGTTGCGAATCTTGATTCCTTGGTAACTCAAACGCCCTTTTCTCAAGAAATTGAAATTTGTGTTTCGTGTACACTCAGATTGTTCCTTTTTAAGATGGGAACACCCTCAATTGTTCGTTTGTACCCGAATCGTTCCGGACTAATCCGATCACGCAGAATGGTTTTCAATGTATACGTTTAAGCGAATGCTTCGCCCAACCTCTCGTATTGCAGCACATTGTGCTAGCATTCAAATTGTCAAACTGGAAACTCATACTCTAGACGGTCTTCGGACATAAGAAAATGTCTAAAGGTACATGTCCGGTCAAGAGATAGGCGAATTGGCAGAGTGCTTCGCTAAACCCCTCGTATAATCGAGCATTGCGCGAGTTGATCTTCGAGGAGATTTTGAGGAAAATGATAGAATTTAAATCGACGGACACTCTAATTCGTCTTAGGGACCAAGAAGATGTTGAAATGAAAATTTCGAAAGATAGAGTTGCGAGTCTTCATTCCTTGGTAATTCCCTACACCCTTTTCTCAAAAAATTTAAACTTGTGTTTCGTGTACACTCAGATTGCTCCTTTTTAAGATGGGAACACCCTCCCTTGTTCGTTTGAACCAGAATCGTTCCGGACTAATCCGATCGCGCAGAATGGTTTTCAACGTATACGTTTAGGCGAATGCTTCGCTAAACCTCTCGTATTGCAGCACATTGTGCTAGCATTCAAATTGTCAAACTGGAAACTCATACTCTAGACGGTCTTCGGTCATAAGAAAATGTCTAAAGGTACATGTCCGGTCAAGAGATAGGCGAATTGGCAGAGTGCTTCGCTAAACCCCTCGTATAATCGAGCATTGCGCCAGTTGATCTTCGAGGAGATTTTGAGGAACATGATAGAATTTAAATCGACGGACACTCTAATTCGTCTTAGGAACCAAGAAGATGTTGAAATGAAAATTTCGAAAGATAGAGTTGCGAATCTTCATTCCTTGGTAATTCCCTACGCCCTTTTCTCAAAAAATTGAAACTTGTGTTTCGTGTACACTCAGATTGCTCCTTTTTAAGATGGGAACACCCTCCCTTGTTCGTTTGAACCCGAATCGTTCCGGACTAATCCGATCGCGCAGAATGGTTTTCAACGTATACGTTTAAGCGAATGCTTCGCTAAACCTCTCGTATTGCAGCACATTGTGCTAGCATTCAAATTGTCAAACTGGAAACTCATACTCTAGACGGTCTTCGGACATAAGAAAATGTCTAAAGGTACATGTCCGGTCAAGAGATAGGCGAATTGGCAGAGTGCTTCGCTAAACCCCTCGTATAATCGAGCATTGCGCCAGTTGATCTTCGAGGAGATTTTGAGGAAAATGATAGAATTTAAATTGACGGACACTCTAAATCGTCTTAGGGACCAAGAAGATGTTGAGATGAAAATTCCGAAAGATAGAGTTGCGAATCTTCATTCCTTGGTAATTCCCTACGCCCTTTTCTCAAAAAATTGAAACTTGTGTTTCGTGTATACTCAGATTGTTCCTTTTTAAGATGGGAAGACCCTCCCTTGTTCGTTTGCATCCGAATCGTTCCGAACTAATCCGATCGCGCAGAATGGTTTTCAACGTATACGTTTAAGCAAATGCTTCGCTAAACCTCTCGTATTGCAGCACATTGTGCTAGCATTCAAATTGTCAAACTGGAAACTCATACTCTAGACGGTCTTCGGACATAAGAAAATGTCTAAAGGTACATGTCCGGTCAAGAGATAGGCGAATTGGCAGAGTGCTTCGCTAAACCCCTCGTATGATCAAGCATTGCGCGAGTTGATCCTCGAGGAGATTTTGAGGAAAATGATAGAATTTAAATCGACGGACACTCTAAATCGTCTTAGGGACCAAGAAGATGTTGAGATGAAAATTCCGAAAGATAGAGTTGCGAATCTTCATTCCTTGGTAATTCCCTACGTCCTTTTCTCAAAAAATTTAAACTTGTGTTTCGTGTACACCCAGATTGCTCCTTTTTAAGATGGGAACACCCTTACTTGTTCGTTTGAACCCGAATCGTTCCGAACTAATCCGATCACGCAGAATGGTTTTCAACGTATACGTTTAAGCGAATGCTTCGCTAAACCTCTCGTATTGCAGCACAATGTGCTAGCATTCAAATTGTCAAACTGGAAACTCATACTCTAGACGGTCTTCGGACATAAGAAAATGTCTAAAGGTACATGTCCGGTCAAGAGATAGGCGAATTGGCAGAGTGCTTCGCTAAACCCCTCGTATAATCGAGCATTCCGCCAGTTGATCTTCGAGGAGATTTTGAGGAAAATGATAGAATTTAAATTGACGGACACTCTAAATCGTCTTAGGGACCAAGAAGATGTTGAGATGAAAATTCCGAAAGATAGAGTTGCGAATCTTCATTCCTTGGTAATTCCCTACGCCCTTTTCTCAAAAAATTGAAACTTGTGTTTCGTGTATACTCAGATTGTTCCTTTTTAAGATGGGAAGACCCTCCCTTGTTCGTTTGCATCCGAATCGTTCCGAACTAATCCGATCGCGCAGAATGGTTTTCAACGTATACGTTTAAGCAAATGCTTCGCTAAACCTCTCGTATTGCAGCACATTGTGCTAGCATTCAAATTGTCAAACTGGAAACTCATACTCTAGACGGTCTTCGGACATAAGAAAATGTCTAAAGGTACATGTCCGGTCAAGAGATAGGCGAATTGGCAGAGTGCTTCGCTAAATCCCTCGTATGATCGAGCATTGCGCGAGTTGATCTTCGAAGAGATTTTGAGGAAAATGATAGAATTTAAATCGACGGACACTCTAAATCGTCTTAGGGACCAAGAAGATGTTGAGATGAAAATTCCGAAAGATAGAGTTGCGAATCTTCATTCCTTGGTAATTCCCTACGCCCTTTTCTCAAAAAATTTAAACTTGTGTTTCGTGTATACTCAGATTGTTCCTTTTTAAGATGGGAAGACCCTCCCTTGTTCGTTTGCATCCGAATCGTTCCGAACTAATCCGATCGCGCAGAATGGTTTTCAACGTATACGTTTAAGCAAATGCTTCGCTAAACCTCTCGTATTGCAGCACATTGTGCTAGCATTCAAATTGTCAAACTGGAAACTCATACTCTAGACGGTCTTCGGACATAAGAAAATGTCTAAAGGTACATGTCCGGTCAAGAGATAGGCGAATTGGCAGAGTGCTTCGCTAAACCCCTCGTATGATCGAGCATTGCGCGAGTTGATCTTCGAAGAGATTTTGAGGAAAATTATAGAATTTAAATCGACGGACACTCTAAATCGTCTTAGGAACCAAGAAGATGTTGAGATTAAAATTCCGAAAGATAGAGTTGCGAATCTTCATTCCTTGGTAATTCCCTACGAACTTTTCTCAAAAAATTTAAACTTGTGTTTCGTGTACACTCAGATTGCTCCTTTTTAAGATGGGAACACCCTCCCTTGTTCGTTTGAACCCGAATCGTTCCGAACTAATCCGATCACGCAGAATGGTTTTCAACGTATACGTTTAAGCGAATGCTTCGCTAAACCTCTCGTATTGCAGCACAATGTGCTAGCATTCAAATTATCAAACTGGAAACTCATACTCTAGACGGTCTTCGGACATAAGAAAATGTCTAAAGGTACATGTCCGGTCAAGAGATAGGCGAATTGGCAGAGTGCTTCGCTAAACCCCTCGTATGATCGAGCATTGCGCGAGTTGATCTTCGAAGAGATTTTGAGGAAAATGATAGAATTTAAATCGACGGACACTCTAAATCGTCTTAGGGACCAAGAAGATGTTGAGATGAAAATTCCGAAAGATAGAGTTGCGAATCTTCATTCCTTGGTAATTCCCTACGCCCTTTTCTCAAAAAATTGAAACTTGTGTTTCGTGTACACTCAGATTGCTCCTTTTTAAGATGGGAACACCCTCCCTTGTTCGTTTGAACCCGAATCGTTCCGGACTAATCCGATCGCGCAGAGTGGTTTTCAACGTATACGTTTAAGCGAATGCTTCGCTAAACCTCTCGTATTGCAGCACATTGTGCTAGCATTCAAATTGTCAAATTGGAAACTCATACTCTAGACCGTCTTCGGACATAAGAAAATCTCTAAAGGTACCTGTCCGGTCAAGAGATAGGCGAATTGGCAGAGTGCTTCGCTAAACCCCTCGTATAATCGAGCATTGCGCCAGTTGATCTTCGAGGAGATTTTGAGGAAAATGATAGAATTTAAATCGACGGACACTCTAAATCGTCTTAGGGACCAAGAAGATGTTGAGATGAAAATTCCGAAAGATAGAGTTGCGAATCTTGATTCCTTGGTAACTCAAACGCCCTTTTCTCAAGAAATTGAAATTTGTGTTTCGTGTACACTCAGATTGTTCCTTTTTAAGATGGGAACACCCTCAATTGTTCGTTTGTACCCGAATCGTTCCGGACTAATCCGATCACGCAGAATGGTTTTCAATGTATACGTTTAAGCGAATGCTTCGCCCAACCTCTCGTATTGCAGCACAATGTGCTAGCATTCAAATTGTCAAACTGGAAACTCATACTCTAGACCGTTTTCGGTCATAAGAAAATGTCTAAAGATAGGTACATGTCCGGTCAAGAGATATGCGAATTGGCAGAGTGCTTCGCTAAACCCCTCGTATGATCGTGCATTGCGCGAGTTGATCTGCGCCGAGATTTTGAGGAAAATTATAGAATTTAAATCGACGTACACTCTAATTCGTCTTAGGGACCAAGAAGATCTTGAGATGAAAATTCCGAAAGATAGAGTTGCGAATCTTCATTCCTTAGTAATTCCCTACGCCCTTTTCTCAAAAAATTGAAATTTCTGTTTCGTGTACACTCAGATTGCTCCTTTTTAAGATGGAAGACCCTCGCTTGTTTGTTTGGACCCAAATCGTTCCGGACTAATCCGATTGCGCAGAATGGTTTTCAACGTATACGTTTAAGCGAATGCTTCGCTAAACCTCTCGTATTGCAGCTCAATGTGCTAGCATTCAAATTGTCAAACTGGAAACTCATTCTCTAGACCGTCTTCGGAGATATGCGAATTGGCAGTGCTTCGCTAAACCGCTCGTATGATCAAGCATTGCGCGAGTTGATCTTCGAGGAGATTTTGAGGAAAATGATAGAATTTAAATCGACGGACACTCTAAATCGTCTTAGGGACCAAGAAGATGTTGAGATAAAAATTCCGAAAGATAGAGTTGCGAATCTTCATTCCTTGGTAATTCCGTACGCCCTTTTCTCAAAAAATTGAAATTTGTGTTTCGTGTACACTCAGATTGCTCCTTTTTAAGATGGGAACACCCTCCCTTGTTCGTTTGGACCCGAATCGTTCCGGACTAATCCAATCGCGCAGAATGGTTTTCAACGTATACGTTTAAGCGAATGCTTCGCTAAACCTCTCGTATTGCAGCACATTGTGCTAGCATTCAAATTGTCAAACTGGAAACTCATACTCTAGACGGTCTTCGGACATAAGAAAATGTCTAAAGGTACATGTCCGGTCAAGAGATAGGCGAATTGGCAGAGTGCTTCGCTAAACCCCTCGTATGATCGAGCATTGCGCGAGTTGATCTTTGAGGAGATTTTGAGGAAAATTATAGAATTTAAATCGACGGACACTCTAAATCGTCTTAGGGACCAAGCAGATGTTGAGATGAAAATTTCTAAAGATAGAGTTGCGAATCTTCACTCCTTCGTAATTCTCTACGCCCTTTTCTAAAAAAAAATAAATTTTTGTTTCGCATACACTCAGATTGCTAATTTTTAAGATGGGAACACCCTCCCTACTTCGCTTGGAACCGAACTGTTACGGTACAACCCGATCGGGCAAAATGGTTCTCAACGTATACACACGCGTCACTCGGGGGTAGGGAATTCTGCCCAGGATCCAAACATAGACCAGCTGCGAGAGGAACACTAGAAACGAGACCACGAATGGTGAAAATACTGATCTTTATGAATTAATTGTCATTTGTTCCGAAAAAAAGAGGTTAAGTGAATGCTTCGTTAAACCTCCCTTATTGCAGCACAATGTGCTAGCATTCAAATTGACAAACTATAAACTCATATTCCATTGATTGAAATTTGTGTTTCGTGTACACTCAGATTGCTCCTTTTAAAGATGGGAAGACCCTCCCTTGTTCGTTTGGACCCGAATCGTTCTAATCCGATCGCGCAGAATGGTTTTCAACGTATACGTTTAAGCGAATGCTTCGCCCAACCTTTAGTATTGCAGCACAATGTGCTAGCATTCAAATTGTCAAACTGGAAACTTATACTCTACACATAAGAAAGTGTCTAAAGGTACATGTCCGGTCAAGAGATATGCGAATTGGCAGAGTGCTTCGCTAAACCTCTTATATGATCGAGCATAGCGCGAGTTGATCTTCGAGGAGATTTTGAGGAAAATGATAGAATTTAAATCGACGGACACTCTGATTCGTCTTAGGGACCAAGAAGATGTTGAGATGAAAATTCCGAAAAATAGAGTTGCGAATCGGCATTCCTTGGTAATTCAATACGCCCTTTTCTAAAAAAATTGAAATTTGTGTTTCGTGTACACTCAGATTGCGCCTTTTTAAAATGGGAACACCCTCCCTTGTTCATTTGGACCCGAATCTTTCCGGACTAATCCGATCGCGCATAATGGTTTTCAACGTATACGTTTAAGCGAATGCTTCGCTAAACCTCTTGTATTGCAGCACAATGTACTAGCATTTAAATTGTCAGATTGGAAACTCATACTCCAGACCGTCTTCGGACATAAGAAAATGTCTAAATGTACATGTCCGGTCAAGAGATAGGAGAATTGGCAGAGTGCTTCGCTAAACCCCTCGCATGATCGAGCATTGCGCGAGTTGATCTTCGCGGAGATTTTGAGGAGACTGATAGAATTTAAATCGACGGACACTCTAAATCGTCCTAGGGACCAAGAAGATGTTGAGATGAAAATTCCGAAAGATAGAATTGCAAATCTTCATTCCTTGGTAATTCCCTACGCCCTTTTCTCAAAAAATTGAAATTTGTGTTTCGTGTTCACTCAGATTGTTCCTTATTAAGATGGGAACACCCTCCCTTGTTCGTTTGGACCCGAATCTTTCCGGACTAATCCGATCGCGCAGAATGGTTTTCAACGTATACGTTTAAGCGAATGCTTCGCTAAACCTTTCGTATTGCAGCAAAATGTACTAGCATTCAAATTGTCAGATTGGAAACTCATACTCCAGACCGTCTTCGGACATAGGAAAATGTCTAAAGGTACATGTCCGGTCAAGAGATAGGCGAATTGGCAGAGTGCTTCGCTAAACCGCTCGTATGATCGAGCATTGCGCGAGTTGATCTTCGCGGAGATTTTGAGGGAAATGATAGAATTTAAATCGACGAACACTCTAATTCGTCTTAGGAACCAAGAAGATGTTGAAATGAAAATGTCGAAAGATAGAGTTGCGAATCTTCATTCCTTGGTAACTCAAACGCTCTTCTCAAAAAATTGAAATTTGTGTTTCGTGTACACTCAGATTGCTCCTTTTTAAGATGGGAACACCCTCCCTTGTTCATTTGGACCCGAACCGTTCCGGACTATTTCAATCGCGCAGAATGGTTTTCAATATTGGGGAGTGCTACTTCAAGGGTTAAGAATTACATATTTGTGAAGCAAGCTATGCAATATTGAATGCGGAAAACTAAACAATTTTGCTTCGTTAATCTTCAAGGGTGCTCGCTTAAATGCACAAGTCAGGCACCCTCCGCGCTTGCTGACGTTACCGGAACTGCTTGCTTGTCGCAGAGTGCGTACCAGCGAAATTTAGTGACATGCTCGGCTAAGCATGTTAAAGGTGATAATTTTGCTCGGGATAAGAATCACAAATTTTTGAAAAAAGCTGTGCAATATTGAATGCGGATAGGAAACAATTTTGCTTCGTTAATCTTCAAGGGTGCTCGCTTAACAGACGAGTTAAGCGCCCTTCGTGCTTGCGGACGCTTCAGGAACTGCTTAGTTATCGCAGAGTGAATGCCAGCGACATCTTGTGGTATGCTCGGCTAAGCATGTTAAAGGGCGTAATTTTTCCCGGGTTTAGGCGAGCACCCCGAGGAGAGCACGTGCTCCCCTAAACCCACAATTTGCTAGCCTAATGACGTTTACGGGATAATAAACCAAATGCAGCTGAGATGAAAATAAGTTCATGCCAGCAATAGATAAACAGGTACCAAGAGAAGAAGTAAACATTATGAAGAAAAAAAAAAATTGCACGATATTATCAGTTATCACAGCATAATATATTATTGCTTGTTAATGCAAGAAATTTGGAAATTAACATGTTATGAAAATAGAGTAAAAAAGAATTATGTGCATGACAAATTAATCTTCAATTCTAAACAACTTTAAATTTCTGGGTAGCCTATGTTCAAAGTATTCTGCACAAATTACACTTATAACCCCAAACTCGGGGTTAATAAACAATAAGCTCGGTCTAGCTTTTATTCAGCGGAGACGGCGTGGTTCGTTAAGTGTGCTGCAGTGATCTGGGACGAGGAGAGGTTTCCACGACAAAGGGCGCCACCAAGTTGAATTAGAAAAATGTATAATTAGTGAAGAGTGGAAATACAGTAAAAACAGGTAATATAAAATACAAAACCTAGATGGATAGTTAATTCTTAAACGTCAACTTGGAACCGTTCAGAGTGTTGTTTAACGTTAGCTGGGGTTGGAGAAGCCAACCCCGAAACCGCAATGCCTGATCCCCAAGTCTACGAGACCAATGCTATGGACCGCTGTCCACTTTTGGTTAACTACCGGGCACTATTGTGGGCGTCCTACCTACCGAGCAAGCTTGCACGATTTATAGTTACGCAAACCCGAAGGATATTAATTCAAGCTGGCCGCAAACCCGAAGGAAAGTCGGTTTCCAATTGATGACAACTGACGAACGATACCAAATGATTCTACGATAACTCCACGATAATGGTTTGACAGTTCGGTGAAGCCAAACTGCCGACAAATTATTAAACAAAAGGGTAAAAACACAATTACAAGTCACTGAAGCGACAGTGACAGACACACGAAGTTAAATATCTACAAATCTACAACAATAGTACGGGTCGGTCACAAATTTGGGCTAAGATCTGTCACTTATCGTGAGGGCATCTATGTCAGGAAGTCCTGGCTCTCGATGAACTTCCGACTACTCGACTGTCAATCCAAGGTGAATCTTCGCTCGATGACAATTAATCCTGGCCTGATGTTTATAAGGCTGCTCCGATGAGAGGCATCCGACTTGACAAGTTTGACCCAATCCTGGAAGCTATTTCGCAGGAAACTACGGCCCAATACGACGAGATGACCCCGTAGATAATGATGATCAAAGTACACCGATGGAAATATTGCCCGATGGAAAAATTCCCCTCGAAACAAACTCAGACTCGTAGAGCAATTTATTTGCCACATCTTCTTCTTTTAAACTTCGGGTTTCAATGCATGCTTCAAAGTTAAATTTTTCAAGTGGATTCTTTTTGTGATTATACTGTCTTTTGTATATTTCCGAAGAACTTTTAGAGCTTCGTCCTTGATTCAATGCACACAATTTGCTTGTGCAGGCGATAGGATTATATCCAAACTGGATAGTGTAATCCTCAAGTGCAAACAATAATCCTGTCACATGGCTGCACCTTCCCATGGCATTGGCTTTGCAACCACATGACGAGTCAATAACTTCTGCTGTGTCCATATTCAGCATCACCATAACAACATAGGCCTTCTCACTGTTGTACGATGACAGGACTTTGCTCTTAAGACAGTACGTGGATTGAGAAGTATTATCACATATATCCGTAACATTTCCACTGCAAAAGTACATTCTACCCCTCCGCAGTGGTTTACTTGCACCACTCACTTCCACTTGTTCATCATCAGAACTGTCGTTGGTCACTGAACTGTGGACAATTGCTGTTTCTATAATGTGCTTATAGATTATCCCATAAGAAAACAATGCTGGTATGGGCGTCGATGGAAACTTCTTCCATCCAGTAATCGGGAAGACTGGCTGTGAAGCTGAAAGTCCTGGTTCATTAGAGCTTGGGCCTGGACAACAGGTTTGCTGAAGTTTGGCTTTCTTCGCCTCATACCACTTGCCATTATCAATACTAAGGCAAATTTTAATATTTCTCCCCAGGGGCCCAATTCTCGAATCGTTCGAAATGTTTTCGTATGCGATGTTGGTAGGCAGCCGCCAATCAGATTGCGCGTACCTTAGTGATTTCGCATACGAAACTGTTCGTCCGATTCGAGAATTGGGCCCCAGGCATTCATTTACTCTGCAAAGTACAAATCGATGCTTTACATATTTTCAAATATTAAAATGTGCAAACCTTTCTACTAGTGCAGATTTATTGCCGGAAACTTTTTGGCCATGGCACTTTAGCCATCTCTGCAACTGAACCAAACTGTGAGCCTCTATTGGTTTGTTTTGCAAAGAAGCTCCCGGCACGTCTTCTTCTTTTAATTCGATGGCAAGAACTTTCGACGAAGACGCCATTTTTAAGTCCAAACAACGCACTAATCACTAAACTATCCGCCCTCCACTATACACAAATAAAATGGTCAATGTCCAACAGTTTTCACTGAGAAAATAAGTTGAAAACGAAACTTAACCTCTCAACGAACGTAAATAACGGCAGGTGGTAATTTCTGACAGTGACCGATTTTCTGACAAGTTACACGACCAACTGCACAGGTCAGGTCGAAAAAAACAGTACTATAGAAAGGTGGTGCAAGCGTTTGCGACCATCCCGAAATCCAAGTATGACGGCCGCCAGACCGTTGTTAGTGGGTTTTGCACATGATTTGTTCCCCGACTCTTAAAATCCTTACATTTTTCTTTATATCTTGCAGGGGCAACGCATGATCTTGATGGAATTGGGTTGGTTTGGGCCCTTTTAATGGCCCATAAAGCAACCCCCACTACTTTGTAATTTCATTGACAAGAATTTCTACTTTACTCCGGGGGTTAAAGCAATAAATTGAGGTGAACCTTGCATTTTATTGTAGAGTTTTGCCACTTGGCACATATACTCCCCAGACGTGTAGAAGTAGATTTAGAAGCGGAGCCCAACAGAATTTCCGTGCTAGGGGGTGAAGCTTTCTTACAATATTTTTGGTATTTTGGCCGCGACTGCGCTACAAATGAGCTTTTGTTGTGCCTCAGCATAGGTACAGGTGTTAGGGAAGAGGCTGCAGGCCTCACATTCCTTTTATACCAGAGGGTTAAGGCAAAAATGATATTAACCTAACATTTTATTTCAGAAATTCGCCACTTGGCACAAACACTGTACAAATGAATTTAGGAGGACAAACCATCCCTGTTTGCCTCACACGGAGTGTTAAGCCATCCCGAGAGGGTTAACTTCTCTTAAAATGCCATCACTTGGTGATATATTTCGGGCATTTTGTCTTGATTGTGCCTGGGGTGTCAATAAAATTTATTACGACTGCTAGGCACAGCTACAGGAGTTAAGGGAGTTGCAACTCCCACCCCCTTCAGCCAAGCTCTTCAGTAACCCTCTTTAGTACTACAATGAAATTCACGCCCCCCCCCCCCCCATGATTTTCTCTTACAGACCCTAGAACTATTCAACTTTCAAGTACATTAAGCATATTTTGTTGTATCATGATTCAGGGTGGAATTATTATTTTCGAGATTTATTGTTCCCAGATACTTTCTCAAAAAATTTTGACCTATAATTCCGTCGGATTTGCAATTTAATACCTTAAATACATAAAATTGTTCCTCAAAGTATTTGTCATGGTTTCCCATTGTACCTAGTTTTAAACTTGTGTAACCTTCAGAAATTAAATGACCACCTATTCCGTTAATTTTTATTTGATCTTTTATTATTGAAGGTTTTTTCAACATACATTCATATTAATTGCACACAAAGAAGCTCCTGTATCAACAAGAAATTTCAATTTCACACCATTCATTCACGCAAAATTCTACCTCATTCATACCTGAACACTCATAAATAAAATTAGTTATCGTTCGTCCGAAAAAACTGATTCAGTTGAATATTTTCTGATGACTCTTGGGTGTTATTTCTGTCCACTCCTGCAAGGTGAATACTATTTACTGACCTTCCTCTACTATTTACATTCGTATTTTGCCTAGTTTGATAATTTCCACGATTTTGATTGTAGTAATTACCTTGGAAAATATGTTCGCGAGTTGTAATTTTTGTTGTAATTGTTATCTCCTCTAGCTCTAGATCCTCTATTGAAATTATTTCTGCCTCGATAATTACTACTATCAGAGTAATAAGTAACCATTCAGTTTTATTCATCGTTTGGGAAGCACTTGCATCTCCACTTGCTGTGTGTGCGATTACCAATTCCTCTTTCGTTTGAGTGGTACCCTTCTTCTCTTCCGTAACTATCTTCAATCTTGCCTCTATTCACTTGATTACACCATCACAAATTTTCCCTAGTGAACGTTAGCGCTGGCAGGATCGCTATGTGATGTCTTAGGGGTCCAGGACCAACGCAAACGCTATTAGACTTTAACACTATTTATTTGAGCCCACTAATACATCTTGCTGTGGTCGTTGACCAACTACTACTCTACTTGTCGTTCCCGCTAATTCTACCTAGTAACTAATTATGCTTATTCTACAATAATTTATACTTATACTCATACACTACACCGAAAAACTGAAATTTTTCCTTCCACCGCTCAAGATATTTGCCCGCCCCGTTGTAATTATAAGGGCAACAACTACGAAACGATAAAATAACAAGATAATACTTCTCCTGATAAGACTGGACGATGCTGAACAATCTAAGGGGCCCCAATGCAATGCAATGTTTGGTCTTCACGACGTTTCGAATGTTCGATGTCTAATCGTCTTCACGTGGATATTAAATTGACAATTGGGGATTGAAGTAATCAAAAAGCCACGAAAACCAAAAATTTAGAAACGGCAAGTTTGAAAAATCAGTGTTGAAAAATTTTTATTGTCAACCACATTCAAGCCAACTAACCGTACCCACTAGGCCGAAACCATTCAATTTACGCGAAAAACGCATAGAACCAAATCTGCTGAAAATGGTGTGCTCTTTCTTTTCCATAATAAGTATTTTTGTCGCAGGATACACCAGAACTGAAATAAATGCAAAAAACTGATTCGCGCCACCATTGAGCCAGTATGGGGGTCCTAGCCGACTACCTATGAGGTTGCAAAATGAGTATGTTTTATGGCACCCCCAAACCTACCTACAAGATCACCAAATTTCAAAACTTCCGGACTTTTTTCTTATAATGTCCATTTTCTCGCTCTGGCTACTTGACTATTTAGGTACGTACCAAGGGGAAAAATCTATGTTGAACATTATTTATATTAGGCTTAAATGTTTAATAATTATATGCATAGTAGGTCTGCAAAAATTCTACTATTAGCAGAACACAAAACGTTACATAGAAGGAAATAATAATATATTTTAATATTCATTTTACATTTTTGTATGTACCTACTTAATTATTAATAAAATGAAGATCTTCACAAGCCATCTTCTAGGAAGTCAGCTGCTGATTCATTTTCCGGGAGATTAATCCAGAAAATCCTCCTATTCTCCTTCATCTTTGGCACAAGGCTATAATCTTTTTTTTTTGTCTTTGGAGAAAGTTTCCAATACGGGCTATTATTTTCAAACAAATACGAGATCACAGTGTTACTAACGTTCTTCATTGTCTGATACGGACCGGCCTGGAGTTGATGGAGTGCCCATTGGATCAGATAACTAATTTAAAACAATATGTTGAACTGTTCAGTTTACACTCAACTAACACTCACATATTAATGTGGATCCTCGTTACTTTCAAATTGTATTATGATTCGTTCAGCATTATTTCTATGAAACACTCCACTAAGGAAGCCGAACTCATGCCGCAAATTGGGAAATTTTCGTCCCTCTTTTTAAGCAGTTCTCCAATAATAATCAGGTGGCGCAATCGGCGACAGCGCGGTTGTCATTCTGACATTAACGTTCGGTCAAAAGCGAATTATTGCAAGTTTTATTAGCTTTCATGGGCTTTTTGACTGTTTATTAAAGGACAACTTAGAATAGCGACAAGCAGACGATATTCTATGCCTCTGGAAAGAAATTCAGTGACGGAAATGTGAGAAATGTCACGCCATAAGGCATCAAAGGTAAAAATCAGTAATATTCTTAAAAGGCCACCAATTCACAGTAACTGTTGTTATTAGGAAGATCCTGGTCAATTAACAAATGGCCGCTGGCTCAATAAGGAGCGGATAGGTCTGCTTATGGTCTAATGAGGTCTGTGGAGCGGGCTATACCTACATTTTATGGAGGAAGATATTATTTACCACTATGAGTCAAAATTGCTTGATGCAAGAAGAGATCAAGTTCGTAGAGGCAGAGTATTGTTATGGCAAGCAGCTGTCCCATGTATTTTTGCAAAGTCACAAAATTGTAATTTTTCTTTGGCATGTTGTACGATGATTTTCTAGATAAAGACAAAAGTAATGTGAAAGTAATCAAATCCATTGATCTGGTGCGTATTTTATCTAATTCTTTCCGACTTACGCTCATATTAAAGAGTCTTTTTTTCGTGAAATGAGGAATTTTATATTTTTTTTCCTTAATCGCATACGAACGCCGCGACATCTGGTGGAAACTGCGGAACCCGAATTAAAATCAAAAAATGGGTACATTTTTTTTGACGGAGTGCGTCTTCCTTAGTGGAGTGTTTCATAATTATTTCCATCTACATCAGTTTCATCTACATTTTTATCGTCATTTCTATCTACATTGATTTGAGCAAGTTCGGGTTCTCCATCCCACCCAGCTTCGTCGATTGCAAGGCCCACAATGGCCTTCTGCAGAATTGCACCTTAAACACAAACAATAAACACCTATACACTCCTACTATACAGGGTGGGTCTGAACGACATCACATCCTTGGTACCATAAATTCTTCTTGAAAATTGATGAAGATTGTCGGGAAAAGTTTTGGTCTATGAGCCTTGCAATGATTTGATTTTGACAATGAAAAATTAAAAATTCTTCACTGCCAAAATCAAAACGAAAGCGGCTGGTTTGAGCTCATGGTCTCAAACAGGGAACGACAGACAGCTGTTTCGATCTCTTGGATCTCATCAGTGTCGTGCACCCCGAATGAAACCACAAACTCAAACCAGCCAACCTTTAAACAGAAAATGCGACGAACTAAGAGTGTTGTGTCGAAAACCGCGACCTCTGTGAGAGGTGGGGACTACTAGCTTCCATGATGTCAAAGACATCTAAAGAAAACTAGCGGCTGACAAAGTCAGCTCCGCCCCGGGCTTCGACACTACTCCTGTCTAGCAACAGGTAGCGTGAATGCAATGATTTGATTTTGACAATGAAAAATTAAAAATTCTTCACTGCCAAAATCAAAACGAAAGCGGCTGACTTGAGCTCATGGTCTCAAACAGGGAACGACAGACAGCTGTTTCGATCTCTTGGATCTCATCAGTGTCGTGCACCCCGAATGAAACCACAAACTCAAACCAGCCAACCTTTAAACAGAAAATGCGACGAACTAAGAGTGTTGTGTCGAAAACCGCGACCTCTGTGAGAGGTGGGGACTACTAGCTTCCATGATGTCAAAGACATCTAAAGAAAACTAGCGGCTGACAAAGTCAGCTCCGCCCCGGGCTTCGACACTACTCCTGTTTAGCAACAGGTGGCGTGAATGCAATGATTTGATTTTGACAATGAAAAATTAAAAATTCTTCACTGCCAAAATCAAAACGAAAGCTGCTGGTTTGAGCTCATGGTCTCAAACAGGGAACGACAGACAGCTGTTTCGATCTCTTGGATCTCATCAGTGTCGTGCACCCCGAATGAAACCACAAACTCAAACCAGCCAACCTTTAAACAGAAAATGCGACGAACTAAGAGTGTTGTGTCGAAAACCGCGACCGCTTTCGTTTTGATTTTGGCAGTGAAGAATTTTTAATTTTTCATTGTCAAAATCAAATCATTGCATTCACGCCACCTGTTGCTAAACAGGAGTAGTGTCGAAGCCCGGGGCGGAGCTGACTTTGTCAGCCGCTAGTTTTCTTTAGATGTCTTTGACATCATGGAAGCTAGTAGTCCCCACCTCTCACAGAGGTCGCGGTTTTCGACACAACACTCTTAGTTCGTCGCATTTTCTGTTTAAAGGTTGGCTGGTTTGAGTTTGTGGTTTCATTCGGGGTGCACGACACTGATGAGATCCAAGAGACCGAAACAGCTGTCTGTCGTTCCCTGTTTGAGACCATGAGCTCAAACCAGCCGCTTTCGTTTTGATTTTGGCAGTGAAGAATTTTTAATTTTTCATTGTCAAAATCAAATCATTGCATTCACGCCACCTGTTGCTAAACAGGAGTAGTGTCGAAGCCCGGGGCGGAGCTGACTTTGTCAGCCGCTAGTTTTCTTTAGATGTCTTTGACATCATGGAAGCTAGTAGTCCCCACCTCTCACAGAGGTCGCGGTTTTCGACACAACACTCTTAGTTCTATGAGCCTTATTGACCAAGTTATAAGAATTCAAATTTGTCAAATTTTAAAAGTTTTTTTTCAATATCTCGAAAGTGATTCAAGCTAGGGCTTTGATTTTTTGCAGGGATACAAACCATACTGGAAGCCACATTTTTCTCGTCATTTGCGCCAAGATTTGAATATCAGAACATAGTTATACAGGGTGGTGCTGACAAATTATTGGCTGAAACTTTTTTGTCCCTATGTTTTTGGATTTGCTTTAAGAGTAGGATAAATCCCCATGCATTTCTGAAACTTTTTTGACCTCTTTCTTATTTCGTTTTGGTTGAGCCGTTTAACAGTTATCAGCAAAAATTTAACCAAGTGTTATGGATGCAGTGGTTGGAAGTAATTGAGTTACAAGTAATTGAATTACTTTTTTTTAAATGTAATTGGTAATTGTAATTCAATTACTGGCTATGAGTAATTGTAATTGAACCTTTCAATTACTTTTCTCAATTACTTTTTTCAAGCTTAAAAATGATCGAAGTTTACTTCCCTCATTTTTAAATTCAAAAAATTTAAATATAATTCCAAGAACAATTATTTGTTTCGTTTAGTTTTCAACGGTTTTCCTGTATATTGCTGCCTTCTAAGAAACTGATAATGACGCTTGGGGCCCATCATTACCGTTAAGGATTAGCGTAACTCAACTCAATACCCTGGTCAGTCGATCGATATCATATTTAGGGTAATTTTGATCTAGTTAAACGAGGGTGCAGGCTATTGGGCGCAAGGAGCTGCACATCTTTTTGCTAATCGGTGGGGGGAAAATGATATCGATTTTTCAGATGGTGAGAGGGAGGGAGACGTTCTAAGTATAATGAAGTTTTCTGAAATTTTGAATATGAACTATGAAGTGAAGACATACTCTGTGTTCAGTCAGATTGTTTACGATAAAGAACGTTATTGCCAACAAAGCAGTTTGGGTAATTAGGATATTTTCGTAAAAAAGTAATTGTAATTGTAATTGTAATTCAATTACTTTCCCACAAAAGTAATTGGTAGTTGTAATTCAATTACTTTTTTTGCAAAGTAATGAGTAATTGTAATTCAATTACCCACAAAAAGTAATTGTTCCAAGCACTGTATGGATGCAACAACCAGAAAAATCGAAATTATCAAAGCACTCGTTTGTCAAATTTTGACAAATATCCACCTTCATCTAAATTTTGATTATTGTCTGCTTGTTAAGTTAAAAATGGATTCAGTTTTTCTGAAGAGACGGACATGTTGCTATTAATCTGACCACGGTTCTTAGAAAGTATGTACCTCGATATGATCAGATTTTGCTCACGGATAAAACTAGGTTAACTAGAGTGTCACGTTCATTTTCGAGCCCCCGAGCTGCTCCACTTCCAAGGGTGGATATTGCTCGTATCTCCTTCTCCGCTGCTATTTTGCATCATCGGTTATAATTCTCGGCCTCCCTCTGCAGGCTTCGGGTGGTGGCGGCGGAAGTTCGGCGTCTTTTGGGGGCGCTTCGGATGACGTTTGTGTCTCAAAGTTTAGTGTCGATAAATAAGTCACATGGTAAAGAATTACTTACCTGGTGGTTTAATGGGGATTCGTAACCCCGTTTCGGTAATTAAGGCTGGGTTTCACGGCCAATTTGGAGAATTATCATTAATTTGTGGACTATCAACAACTGTCAGATTTCGAGGTTAAGTTGTTTGTTTACATCTACAAACTAGGGAATCTGGGCTACCAACGTTATTCTGTCTGGGGGAATTTTAGTTCCGGAGGTTTGAAGAGAGGGCGCTGTGTCTCCCGTCAGGCTTTCGGCCATTTTCTGAGGTCTTTCCTGTTCAGGCAAGTGACGTGTTAAGAGGTCATAGACGGCGTCCTGGTATTTGTGTAAATTCCCTCGGGAGATTGCAGGATTCCGCCCCAGGTTGGTGAAGTGCCCTTGATTGGCGTCCCAACATACCGTTTATCGGGTTTTGGCGACCTCGAAGCAGAATTTCTTCGTCGGTTGTTTGACAGTTCGCCCTCTTGCACGAGGTAACGCTGTTATGAAATATTTCTTGTTCTAATATTTATTTTAGGGTTTTTGGGTAGGGCTTAAGTGCCTTAGCAATTTCGGTTGGGTTTGGAGTACCCTCCCTTACGTGTTTCGAGGGGTTGAAGACCACCCTGTGTTGGTTATTTATAGGGTTGGAGATTCTCCCCCCCATCTTCGTGTGATTCCGGTTAGAATCTTGTCGATTGTGGAAACACCAGTTCAGTCCCTCCACTGTGGCGGAAGTAATCCTCAGCTTAAACACCCGGCTGTAGGCATCGAGGGATCGAGGCCGAGTCAGCCACATTTGCTCGAAGCCACCCCCAGGCAAGGGGGCGACGATCTTGGCTCAGCATAGCTGTTCGCTGTAGCCCTTGACTTCCTTCAGCGCTGTATTTGGTGAGTCCGTTCCTTTTAACACCGAAGGGCTTCGCCACATTCGGAACTGACCCTTCGACTTATTGTTGAAGTGATTGAACACAATCTGCACCCCCTTCGAGTTATTTTGAATTGTGTATTTGGGCTTCACCCCCTTTAATTTATTTTATTCAGTGCGAATTTGTCTTTTCTGCGACATTATTTAAATTTTGCCATTTAATTGTAAATTCATAATCTTTAACTGTTATTAATTTGGCCTTCAGCCATTTAGTACCAAAAATGTCGCATCAGGGTAAATAAAGCCAGTGGCGTCCTTAATTACCAACTTCAATTAGTAGCTTGCCTATTCGCTACCTACCTCCCGTACGGGAGAAGATCCACCGCCCTGGGATCGGGCTTGCGATTTATTTTTCAGAACTCCTTTTTTTTTGAGTATGCACTTGTCAGCTGTGGGCCCTCTTGACCATTGGGCCTACCCTACTCCCTGCGAGAACTGACTGTGACAAGAGTTGATGTTATAAATCAAGAAAAATGGTTTTACCCGAGGTTTTACCAAAGAATTTTTTTTAATAAGAATAATAAACAATTAACGTGCGCTTAACGATTAACGATTCAACCAACTTAACGATTATAATAGATAATGAAAGTGATCTCCACTGGTGTGCATGCGTGCATGGAGTCGTCTTCGCAGGTTGAACCTCACGCGCTGGAAAACTAACGGGTCTTGTCTTATTTCATTGGCGGCATTTAGTATTCTCTCCCGTAGCTTCTCCTCAGAATTAATTTCTACTGCGTAGACTAAATCCTTCATAGCGCCCCTGAGGAAAAGATCTAATGGAGTTATGTAGATTTTCTTCTGCATAAGTATGCGTGTTTCTTAAGTTGAGACGTTGAGGCTAGAGTAGCCTAACCGACAAACTTGTACATAAGAGTTAATAATTGTTGAAAATTCTTTGATTTTTGATTCTGCTCCATAAACTACAATTTTGCTAAATGGGTATCGTTGTTTTTTGTATATGACTGATGTTGGCTTAATTTATGCAGAAAAGCTCTTTTCTTAATAGTTTCCCTTTCAAAAAAGAAAAAAGCTAGGCCATTGTGGCACGACAGAAAATTCTCAAAAAGTTTAAAAAGTGGTTCACTTGGGCCCAGTAGCTTTGTTGCTAGAAACGAAACTTTATTTAATTATTATGAAAAATACTGGAAATGAACGAAACAAACAAAATAATAGGCAACGGCATTGAATATTCTTTAAGGCTTTTTCTTATTTTTTTTGGTATCTACTGCAGCAGTTTTCGGAGGCCGCCCTGGTTTTCTTTTTATGGGCTGCTTGGTAGTCGGTTCATCCATGATTTGGTTGCTTCGATCGACTTCAGTGATGCACCTCATTTCGGTATCTTCCTCATCAACAAGTACATCAACAAGTGCCTCTTGTAAATTTTTATAAAATTTTTGACGGATGGAAGTAAATCGTTTAGATCTTTTAATTTCTTAGTATCAATTTTTCTTCCGTCAGGGTATAAAAGTGGAAGTTGTTCTGGCACACTTGCACTGGCATTACGTTTTTTTACGTTTATTGCTTGAAAAGGTACTTCATCATTGTTTGATTCCTTGAATAAAAATTCGGATGGATTATCCGCACAATATCTTAACCACTGCATTCTTAACCAGTTTAGTGGCGCTTTGTCTGTGGTTTGTTTTCTGTTTGAAACATTTTTTTCCAGAGGGACAGTGGTTACAAAATCTTCAGCTTTCATCTCGACGACAATAAATGGATTTTTCTTTCTTGATTCTTTGACAACTTTCACCCAGTCATCGGGAATATAGATCTCGTTAACCGTCTTTTTATGTTTCTCTATTACTCCAAAATCACGGTCACATGCTAGGAAAGAATGTCCCGAAACCAAAAACTTATGGTCAATTAGCTTCAAGTTATTAATTTTATTTTTGAGAATGTAATCGCAAAGAACCGACATCTTTATATTTCTATTCTGTCCACCGCATTGGTCACTGTACATAATTAACTTGGAGGTTTGTACATTACTTTGTATGTAATGTAGCAAACATGAGCCGATTTCCTGCGGACCTCTCGAGGCAATAGATTCGTTCCACATGTATCGGGTGTCCCAAAAAAAACCGGACAAAATATTTTTGGGAATAAGTCTGCCATTTCTTAACCGATTTGGATGAACGTGGTCTTAAATTAAAGCCAAAGAACCAGGCTTTCGACTGTATGAGAAACTACGGCAGATGGCGCTGGCGTAGTAGTCTATTGATACTTGCTTTGAAGGTTTATTTTAGCTGCATGGGGATTGGTCAGTCAACGACCAATCGGTATGACACTCGAATAGCCTTGAAGATCTTTCTTTCTTGTTCAAAAATCCTTTTTCAGAAGTCGATTTGGCTTAAGCATTAATTTTCTGTAATTTTTTAAAAAAATGTGTTTTTGGATATTTTCACGCATTAATGGCCATGACCAAAGAACAGTAATGCAAATAAATTTTAATTTTCAGTTATAAATGAGCGAATATGGTGAAAACAGTGGCGCAGATGCCAGTGGGGGGCAACTGAACAGTTATCATTGAAAATTAAGCCCTATGTGCATCAATGTTACTTTAGTCATGGTTATGGAAGCATGAAAATGCGCAAAAACACTTTTTTTAGAAAAATCACAGAAAATTAGTGCTTACGCCAAATGAACTTCTGAAAAAAGATTTTTGAAGAAAGAAGAAAGGTCTTCAAGGCTGTTTGGGTCTCATAACCATTGGTTGTTGCCCGACCAATCCCCACGCACCTAAAATAAGCCTTAAGGCAAGTATCAATAAGGCTGATACAGCAGCGCCATCTGTCGACGTTTCTTGCAAAGTTCGAAAGCCTGATTCTTTAGCTTTAATTTAAGACCAAGTCTATCCAAATCGGTTAAGAAATGGCTGACTAATTTCAAAGATTACTTTGTCCGGTTTTTTTTGGGACACCCGATACATGTGAGCTACATTCGTGGCTAGGTTGTCAATTCCTAGACAGTAAGTCCAAAGTTGTCGTTTGTAGTAACATATTCCTGTTGAAATATGAGGAGTTGGAAGAGTTGACATGAGGTCGAAGGCAATAGTTGTTACATCATTTTCAGGCGCCTTAGCTAACTCAGAATCATTTTTCATACCATTCCGCGCAGCTTCCGCTTTCCTAAGGTGCAACTCCCTCTTAGAAGTCAATTCTTTAAGGACACCTTCGTCTGTTCCAAATTTAATTCCTTGTTGGAGATTATCACAGGTTTTGCAGCTATCGGAAATAGGTGCATGGAATTTTGAATTAAATTTTGTATTGAAAATGTGCCGAAATACACGCTGGGAAACTGGATTTTGTGACTGATCTTTGTACATGTTGTACACTTTAGTTATGTTTAGTGTAGGTGCCAAATACATTAGGTTCGGATACTTTTTTCGAGAATAGTGTGATTGGTATTTTGGGAATAAGGAAATAAAGTTTACCACTTCCTGTACCGTTTCAGGACTTATCTTGTTGTAAGGTTCGTGTTTGCCTCTTTTATCTTCCACGGGGGTCCCACCAGCTTGCTTACCTTTCAATGCGCGTGTTAAGCGGCCATCAGATACTAAAAAGACTTTTTTGAAAAAGCTTTTGCAGACGGGCAAGTCAACTCCGTTTTCATTTGGTAAGCTGTAGATGCGGGTATATTGCTTCCTCTCTGAGTCTGAAGTATTCTTTCTTTTGATAATTATTTTTATCTGGCTTGATAGATAGGCTGTTTTTAAGTTAAAGTTTGCAAGGTTGTAGTATTCGTGGAACAATCAAGGTTGTAGTATTCGTGGAACAATCTTTCACTTTATTTTATTGTTATCAATCTGTGGCATTCCCTAATGCACTGACAGTCTGTAGTATCAAAGGTTTTTGCCGCTATGGGTTTTCCAGACACTCCAACGTAGACAAGTCCACTATTCCGTAATCTTTTCCTTACATTTCTTTCCCACAAGTCTGGTTGCATTAACTTGCTTCTGGGGCCTCTTTCGATTCCTCGGCTGAGTCGGTTCTAGTGTTTTTAATAATAATAATAATAATTTATTTAGCAAACGGAAATTAAATACTTATAACAAAAATTAAATAATAACAATAAATGAAATTAAAAATAATGAAATTAAATATAATTAAATATAATTAAAACTTCCGCTGCTTAATGGGGCAGAAACAGCAAGGCGGCTGATCCAATCTGCCCATTTGGATGGAAACTGAAAAATATATGTAAGCAAAAGAAAATAAAAATTATTAAACTGAAACAAAGGCGAAAAACGTGAGAGCGTGCGAAAAAGTGAATAGGCGTGCGCACGTGATAAAAAAATGCCTAATGCTTGAGCATTGCTTGAGCGAAGTATTTGACTTACCCTCTATGTCAGATTCACTACTAGAGACTGTTATTATCCGGTTCACTTTGAACATAACTCGATCCGGAATCGGCATAAGGATCTTCTGCACTTTCTTCGAGTGAAGACGACTCTTCAGAGTCTTGGAGGGTTTTTGAAGTTGATGGGTTATTGATGTGGCCTAATTGGTTTAAGAAAATAATTATTACCTCTTGATTTCAGCCCATATAACTTAAATAATGGACTTAGTCTAATTAAGGCTTATTACGTACCTATATCCTCCTTAGAACCCATTTTGTCAAGATAAACACTCACTGCATTGTATAAAAGAATTTGAGGTTAAAAAGTGGGCCACTATTGCATGCCACTGTTCATAACAACCATTTCGGGCTTAATTTTAAGCCACTATTGCATAGGGAAATTACCGAATCTCTATGTTGCTAGAGTGGCTTGAATTGCGCCATCTACCGAAGTAGCGGCCAACTTGATATAGGCCACTGCTGCAAATAAATATACACCTTTCATGTTTAGATAGGCCGAAAAAGCACGAATTTGCAAAAAAGTCACTTAGGCCACTCTTGCCGAAAACGCCTCAGTTTATAACTCCATCTCTTGTGAACCCAGCCTCATCTGTGAATAATATCCGAGAAGAAAAATTTGCGTTTTCACGGCATTTCTCCAGCAACCATTGACAGTAAGCTAATCTGAGGGGCGGATATGTAAGCAAAAGTTCTTGCGCCGTCCAAATGTGGTATGGGTACAGCTGTGGTTCTCGAATTATCCTGGACACCACACTCTGCGAGACATCCAATTGATTACATATTCTTCTGGTGCTTGTACTAGGATTGGCGTACACCAGATTTGGAACATTCCTGTATCGAACAGTCTCCTTCTAAAGCTTCCCGTTTCCCGAAGGCGTCTTTCCAACGATAAAAAGTTTGCCTGCAAGAATGCCGGCGATTCGGAAAACGTTCAGCGTAGAACCTGGAGGTAGCTGATGCATTTTCTCTGCATTCCCCAAGTAACAACAACACATCCGTCTCTTCAGAAAAACTGAAAAAGCCATCAACACAACTCTGTTTGAGCAAATCTGATTAATTCTTCCAAGGACCCGGAATCGCTCTGTTTCGACACGAAGAACTTGTAACGTAGGAATGTTAAATTCTGTCGGGGCGTGAAGTGGTTGTTGAATTTTGTAATAACGGCGCCAAATTATCTATCTCCTCATTCGTAAATTTAAATTTAGATAGTTCTTCTGTAGATCTTGTCCTCCAAAATGTAGCAGTTGCGCGATCTGGATTGTTTCAGCCTTTTTATCTACCTCGGTAGCGACTAGATTACCTCCTGACTCCTAATACATACCACAATCTGGATTCTAAGTTTAAAAGTATTACGATCTGTTAATTGCCGCTGCTGTTTTTTGTCGGAACTTTGCATACGTTTTATGAAACCTTGGCCATCTACTAATTGGCGCTGCTGGTTTTTGTCGGGATTTTGCATACGTTTGCTGAAACCTTCGCGATCTACTAGTTGGCGCCGCTGTTTTTTGTCGGGACTTTGCATACGTTTGCTGAAACCTTCGCGATCTACTAATTGGCGCTGCTGGTTTCTGTCGGGATTTTGCATACTTTTGCTGAAACCTTTGTGATCTACTAATTGGCGCCGCTGTTTTTTGTCGGGACTTTGCATACGTTTGCTGAAACTTTCGCGATCTACTAATTGTCGCTGCTGTTTTTTGTCGGGACTTTGCTTACGTTTGCTTAAACCTTCGCGATCTACTAATTGGTGCTGCTGTTTTTTGTCGGGACTTTACATACGTTTTATGAAACCTTCGCCATCTACTAATTGGCACTGCTGGTTTTTGTCGGGATTTTGCATACGTTTGCTGAAATTACGTTTTATGAAACCTTCGCCATCTACTAATTGGCGCTGCTGGTTTCTGTCGGGATTTTGCATACGTTTGCTGAAACCTTCGCGATCTACTAATTGTCGCTGCTGTTTTTTGTCGGGACTTTGCATACGTTTTATGAAACCTTCGCGATCTACTAATTGTCGCTGCTGTTTTTTGTCTGGACCTTGTATACGTTTGCTGAAACCTTCGCCATCTACTAATTGGCGTTGTTGGTTTTTGTTGGGACTTTGCATACGTTTGCTGAAACCTTCGCGATCTACTAATTGTCGCTGCTGTTTTTTGTCGGGACTTTGCATACGTTTGCTGAAATCTTCGCGATCTACTAATTGTCGCTGCTGTTTTTTGTCCGGACTTTGCATACGTTTGCTGAAACCTTCGCGATCTACTAATTGTCGCTGCTGTATTTTGTCCGGACTTTGCATACGTTTGCTGAAACCTTCGCGATCTACTAATTGGTGCTGCTGTTTTTTGTTGAGAGTTTGCATACGTTTTATGAAACCTTCGCCATCTACTAATTGGCGCTGCTGGTTTTTGTCGGGATTTTGCGTACGTTTGCTGAAACCTTCGCGATCTACTAATTGTCGCTGCTGCTTTTTGTCGGGATTTTGCATACGTTTGCTGAAACCTTCGCGATCTACTAATTGGCGCCGCTGTTTTTTGTCGGGACTTTGCATACGTTTGCTGAAACCTTCGCGATCTACTAATTGTCGCTGCTGTTTTTTGTCCGGACTTTGCATACGTTTGCTGAAACCTTCGCGATCTACTAATTGGCGCTGCTGGTTTCTGTCGGGATTTTGCATACTTTTGCTGAAACCTTTGTGATCTACTAATTGGCGCCGCTGTTTTTTGTCGGGACTTTGCATACGTTTGCTGAAACTTTCGCGATCTACTAATTGTCGCTGCTGTTTTTTGTCGGGACTTTGCTTACGTTTGCTTAAACCTTCGCGATCTACTAATTGGTGCTGCTGTTTTTTGTCGGGACTTTACATACGTTTTATGAAACCTTCGCCATCTACTAATTGGCACTGCTGGTTTTTGTCGGGATTTTGCATACGTTTGCTGAAATTACGTTTTATGAAACCTTCGCCATCTACTAATTGGCGCTGCTGGTTTCTGTCGGGATTTTGCATACGTTTGCTGAAACCTTCGCGATCTACTAATTGTCGCTGCTGTTTTTTGTCGGGACTTTGCATACGTTTTATGAAACCTTCGCGATCTACTAATTGTCGCTGCTGTTTTTTGTCTGGACCTTGTATACGTTTGCTGAAACCTTCGCCATCTACTAATTGGCGTTGTTGGTTTTTGTTGGGACTTTGCATACGTTTGCTGAAACCTTCGCGATCTACTAATTGTCGCTGCTGTTTTTTGTCGGGACTTTGCATACGTTTGCTGAAATCTTCGCGATCTACTAATTGTCGCTGCTGTTTTTTGTCCGGACTTTGCATACGTTTGCTGAAACCTTCGCGATCTACTAATTGTCGCTGCTGTATTTTGTCCGGACTTTGCATACGTTTGCTGAAACCTTCGCGATCTACTAATTGGTGCTGCTGTTTTTTGTTGAGAGTTTGCATACGTTTTATGAAACCTTCGCCATCTACTAATTGGCGCTGCTGGTTTTTGTCGGGATTTTGCGTACGTTTGCTGAAACCTTCGCGATCTACTAATTGTCGCTGCTGCTTTTTGTCGGGATTTTGCATACGTTTGCTGAAACCTTCGCGATCTACTAATTGGCGCCGCTGTTTTTTGTCGGGACTTTGCATACGTTTGCTGAAACCTTCGCGATCTACTAATTGTCGCTGCTGTTTTTTGTCCGGACTTTGCATACGTTTGCTGAAACCTTCGCGATCTACTAATTGGCGCTGCTGGTTTCTGTCGGGATTTTGCATACTTTTGCTGAAACCTTTGTGATCTACTAATTGGCGCCGCTGTTTTTTGTCGGGACTTTGCATACGTTTGCTGAAACTTTCGCGATCTACTAATTGTCGCTGCTGTTTTTTGTCGGGACTTTGCTTACGTTTGCTTAAACCTTCGCGATCTACTAATTGGTGCTGCTGTTTTTTGTCGGGACTTTACATACGTTTTATGAAACCTTCGCCATCTACTAATTGGCACTGCTGGTTTTTGTCGGGATTTTGCATACGTTTGCTGAAATTACGTTTTATGAAACCTTCGCCATCTACTAATTGGCGCTGCTGGTTTCTGTCGGGATTTTGCATACGTTTGCTGAAACCTTCGCGATCTACTAATTGTCGCTGCTGTTTTTTGTCGGGACTTTGCATACGTTTTATGAAACCTTCGCGATCTACTAATTGTCGCTGCTGTTTTTTGTCTGGACCTTGTATACGTTTGCTGAAACCTTCGCCATCTACTAATTGGCGTTGTTGGTTTTTGTTGGGACTTTGCATACGTTTGCTGAAACCTTCGCGATCTACTAATTGTCGCTGCTGTTTTTTGTCGGGACTTTGCATACGTTTGCTGAAATCTTCGCGATCTACTAATTGTCGCTGCTGTTTTTTGTCCGGACTTTGCATACGTTTGCTGAAACCTTCGCGATCTACTAATTGTCGCTGCTGTTTTTTGTCCGGACTTTGCATACGTTTGCTGAAACCTTCGCGATCTACTAATTGGTGCTGCTGTTTTTTGTTGAGAGTTTGCATACGTTTTATGAAACCTTCGCCATCTACTAATTGGCGCTGCTGGTTTTTGTCGGGATTTTGCGTACGTTTGCTGAAACCTTCGCGATCTACTAATTGTCGCTGCTGCTTTTTGTCGGGATTTTGCATACGTTTGCTGAAACCTTCGCGATCTACTAATTGGCGCCGCTGTTTTTTGTCGGGACTTTGCATACGTTTGCTGAAACCTTCGCGATCTACTAATTGTCGCTGCTGTTTTTTGTCCGGACTTTGCATACGTTTGCTGAAACCTTCGCGATCTACTAATTGTCGCTGCTGTTTTTTGTCGGGACTTTGCATACGTTTGCTGAAACCTTCGCGATCTACTAATTGTCGCTGCTGTTTTTTGTCCGGACTTTGCATACGTTTGCTGAAACCTTCGCGATCTACTAATTGTCGCTGCTGTATTTTGTCCGGACTTTGCATACGTTTGCTGAAACCTTCGCGATCTACTAATTGTCGCTGCTGCTTTTTGTCGGGATTTTGCATACGTTTGCTGAAACCTTCGCGATCTACTAATTGGCGCCGCTGTTTTTTGTCGGGACTTTGCATACGTTTGCTGAAACCTTCGCGATCTACTAATTGTCGCTGCTGTTTTTTGTCCGGACTTTGCATACGTTTGCTGAAACCTTCGCGATCTACTAATTGTCGCTGCTGTTTTTTGTCGGGACTTTGCATACGTTTGCTGAAACCTTCGCGATCTACTAATTGTCGCTGCTGTTTTTTGTCCGGACTTTGCATACGTTTGCTGAAACCTTCGCGATCTACTAGTTGGCGCCGCTGTTTTTTGTCGGGACTTTGCATACGTTTGCTGAAACCTTCGCGATCTACTAATTGGCGCTGCTGGTTTCTGTCGGGATTTTGCATACTTTTGCTGAAACCTTTGTGATCTACTAATTGGCGCCGCTGTTTTTTGTCGGGACTTTGCATACGTTTGCTGAAACTTTCGCGATCTACTAATTGTCGCTGCTGTTTTTTGTCGGGACTTTGCTTACGTTTGCTTAAACCTTCGCGATCTACTAATTGGTGCTGCTGTTTTTTGTCGGGACTTTACATACGTTTTATGAAACCTTCGCCATCTACTAATTGGCACTGCTGGTTTTTGTCGGGATTTTGCATACGTTTGCTGAAATTACGTTTTATGAAACCTTCGCCATCTACTAATTGGCGCTGCTGGTTTCTGTCGGGATTTTGCATACGTTTGCTGAAACCTTCGCGATCTACTAATTGTCGCTGCTGTTTTTTGTCGGGACTTTGCATACGTTTTATGAAACCTTCGCGATCTACTAATTGTCGCTGCTGTTTTTTGTCTGGACCTTGTATACGTTTGCTGAAACCTTCGCCATCTACTAATTGGCGTTGTTGGTTTTTGTTGGGACTTTGCATACGTTTGCTGAAACCTTCGCGATCTACTAATTGTCGCTGCTGTTTTTTGTCGGGACTTTGCATACGTTTGCTGAAATCTTCGCGATCTACTAATTGTCGCTGCTGTTTTTTGTCCGGACTTTGCATACGTTTGCTGAAACCTTCGCGATCTACTAATTGTCGCTGCTGTTTTTTGTCCGGACTTTGCATACGTTTGCTGAAACCTTCGCGATCTACTAATTGGTGCTGCTGTTTCTTGTTGAGAGTTTGCATACGTTTTATGAAACCTTCGCCATCTACTAATTGGCGCTGCTGGTTTTTGTCGGGATTTTGCGTACGTTTGCTGAAACCTTCGCGATCTACTAATTGTCGCTGCTGCTTTTTGTCGGGATTTTGCATACGTTTGCTGAAACCTTCGCGATCTACTAATTGGCGCCGCTGTTTTTTGTCGGGACTTTGCATACGTTTGCTGAAACCTTCGCGATCTACTAATTGTCGCTGCTGTTTTTTGTCCGGACTTTGCATACGTTTGCTGAAACCTTCGCGATCTACTAATTGTCGCTGCTGTTTTTTGTCGGGACTTTGCATACGTTTGCTGAAACCTTCGCGATCTACTAATTGTCGCTGCTGTTTTTTGTCCGGACTTTGCATACGTTTGCTGAAACCTTCGCGATCTACTAATTGGCGCCGCTGTTTTTTGTCGGGACTTTGCATACGTTTGCTGAAACCTTCGCGATCTACTAATTGGTGCTGCTGTTTTTTGTCGAGAGTTTGCATACGTTTTATGAAACCTTCGCCATCTACTAATTGGCGCTGCTGGTTTTTGTCGGGATTTTGCGTACGTTTGCTGAAACCTTCGCGATCTACTAATTATTGTCGCTGCTGTTTTTTGTCGGGATTTTGCATACGTTTGCTGAAACCTTCGCGATCTACTAATTGTCGCTGCTGTTTTTTGTCTGGACCTTGTATACGTTTGCTGAAACCTTCGCCATCTACTAATTGGCGTTGCTGGTTTTTGTCGGGACTTTGCATACGTTTGCTGAAACCTTCGCGATCTACTAATTGTCGCTGCTGTTTTTTGTCGGGACTTTGCATACGTTTGCTGAAATCTTCACGATCTACTAATTGTCGCTGCTGTTTTTTGTCCGGACTTTACATACGTTTGCTGAAACATTCGCGATCTACTAATTGTCGCTGCTGTTTTTTGTCGGGACTTTGCATATGTTTGCTGAAACCTTCGCGATCTACTAATTGGCGCCGCTGTTTTTTGTCGGGACTTTGCATACGTTTGCTGAAACCTTCGCGATCTACTAATTGGTGCTGCTGTTTTTTGTTGAGACTTTGCATACGTTTTATGAAACCTTCGCCATCTACTAATTGGCGCTGCTGGTTTTTGTCGGGATTTTGCGTACGTTTGCTGAAACCTTCGCGATCTACTAATTGTCGCTGCGGTTTTTTGTCGGGACTTTGCATACGTTTGCTGAAACCCTCGCGATGTACTAATTGTCGCTGCTGTTTTTTGTCGGGACTTTGCATACGTTTGCTGAAACCTTCGCGATCTACTAATTGGCGCCGCTCTTTTTTGTCGGGACTTTGCATACGTTTGCTGAAGCCTTCGCGCTCTACTAATTGTCGCTGCTGTTTTTTGTCGGGACTTTGCATGCGTTTGCTGAAACCTTCGCGATCTACTAATTGGCACTGCTGTTTTTTGTGCTATTTACCACAACTTTTATAAAAGTGCTGAGTTCTGGAATTCCATTATAAACCAGTTACGAAACTTAGGCAAGACTGGTTATTATTAAATTGTTACTTGGGAAATTAGACGGCAGTCAAACGTAGCGCGTGGTTTGTAAGCTTCGCCTTCTCTAAGTCAGTTCCTACTTTTTTGTTTTTGTTGACTTGCTTCCGCAGGCGAATTAATATCCCCGCTAGGTATTAGGGGTTATGAGTTTGGAATAATCGGTTTGTTGTTGTATCCGGGATAGAAAGCTATACGATGATCTTGTTGTGAAGCTCGGTATCGTTTGAGATCTTTGAACAAATAAACAAAACTACCGATAAGAACCTACTAGCTTTCAGGCTTGAACCACAATTTTATAAGTGGTTGTAGGGGTAATTCATATTTAGCTTCTTTGTGTTGTTTGCAAAAATGATTATTGCGCCGAAACCAGATGCTTTCATCCTCAAAATTCAAGGAAATGTCGATGTGTTATAAATAACCCAGCCCTCGTATCTCTACACGAACGTTCCAGAAAAATGTGATATTTGGTTTATTTAATTATGAAAGGATATACAGGGTGAGTCAACAAGGCGACGGCGGTCCATAACTTCTAAACCCTTCCTGATAGGGAATCAATTCAAACGCCATTATGTACAACACCGCCAATTCTACTTCCTAAAAATACTTTCAACTATACAGGCTGTCCCAAAACACTTGCAACGCATGGCAACTTGATTTTTTTAAATGGAACACCACCATTTTGATGCCATATTCTGGATCACCTATAACATAGCTTTACATCGACATAAGACATTCGATGGTTTAAGGCTCTGTTCTCAAGTAATTAATTCTTTTTGAAAAATTTCGACTATTGCGGGTGCTTCTTAAAAAAATTCCTGAGAACTCAATTTTGTATCTAGAGAGCTGAGGTTCGGTACGAGTATAAAGGAAGGTCTATTCAAGCTATCTGACATGATAACTATCATGATCACTATACAGGGTGTTAAAAATTCTGTGTCAAGTTTGGAAAATTTCAAATATGCAAAACTCCATTGTTTCAAATGGCACCCCCTGCTATTATTGTGCCATGGGGTTCGGCTGTTGAAGTACTTTATTTTTTATTAAGTATGTCCTATACCTAAAGTCAATACTTCAAAAGATATTCTTTGTCTTATTTATTTTATTGAAGATTATTACGATCTCAATTAAAGCATGCCATGGACTGTATGACAGTTATGATTAACATTGTTTATTTACATAGTTACCAGACAGTTTGTCACATTTATTGACATACACAATGAATTTCAACCATAAGCAATAAACCATGTCAATGAATTCTTTCTGGTTGTGTATGTCAATAAATGTGACAAACTGTCTGGTAACTATGTAAATAAACAAGGTTAATCGTAACTGTCATACAATCCATGGCATTCTTTAATTGAGATCGTAATAATCTTCAATAAAATAATTAAGACAAAGAATATCTTTTGAAGTATTGACTTTAGGTATAGGACATACTTAATAAAAAATAAAGTAATTCAACATCCCAACCCCATGGCACAATAATAGCAGGGGGTGCCATTTGAAAAAATGGAGTTTTGCATATATGAAATTTTCCAAACTTGACACAGAATTTTTGACACCCTGTATAGTGATAATGATAGTTATCATGTTAGATAGATAGAATGGACCTTCCTTCATGTTCGTACCGAATCTCAGCTCTCTAGATACAAAATTGAGTTCTCAGGATTTTTTTTAAGAAGCACCCGCAATGGTCGAAATTTTTCAAAAAGAATTAATTACTTTAGAACAGAGCCTTAAAACATGGAATGTCTTATGTCGATGTAAAGCTATGTTATAGGTGATCCAGAATATGTCATCAAAATGGTGGTGTTCCATTTAAAAAAATGAAGTTGCCATGCATTGCAAGTGTTTTGGGACAGCCTGTATAGTTGAAAGTATTTTTAGGATGTAGAATTGGCGGTGTTGTACATAATGGCGTTTGAACTGATTTCCTATCTGGAAGGGTTCAGAAGTTATGGACCGCCGTCACCTTGTTGACTCACCCTGTATATAAAAAGTCATCTCTGCACAGTACCTACGTAAACGTTAATTAAGGGAGGAAACCCAATAAAGCTGAGGAAAGATAATGAATAATCAGAGAAAAAATTAACGCAGTGGCTAAATGTCCGGCGCTATTACACGCATTGCGGCACACTCTTTGTTTACATTGCCATTATCCCGCGAGATTCGTTGATAGAGCGGTGCTAGGCCGCTGGAAGCCGATGGATAATCCTGCCATCAGTCTCACTCTTTCGCATTGTCCTGAGTTTGCCTGCTATGAGATGTTCATAAATTTCTTCTTTCTTCGATTTTACCCAGTGCTTCCAACCTTAAGTTGATTGTTTATATTTTTTTAGCATACTTGAGGCTCATCTCTACTGGGGAACTAATTGTGTTCAAATTGCTTCGTCTCGCCCCCTTGCCACTTTGATTCTATAAAACACCTTTTCCTTTTGGCAGCCATTAGAGACTCCACTGTGAAATTCTTGAGTTCGCCGATTATTTAAGTCTCCTTGCGAAGGAAGGCACCATTATTGGGATGTTATCGGTAGATACTTGAGCAAAATAACGACATAAACTGCCGTTTCGTTGCTATGCACAGCAACCCTATGGAGCACTCGCCTAATGGTCTGTTGGTGAAAATTCGACTACATTTCCTCCTTGATTATATTGCAATTTATAAATGGTCTCTCAGCCACAATCGGTGGAATTCTAATTCAACAATTGTTATTTTGCAACATGTCTATTTAACAATTTATGGTTAATTAACAATTTTCACAAGTAAGGCGATTCGGTTGCGCTCAAATAACCATTTTTCTAACAATCCTGTTTAATCTTCGTGGTTATGTAGAAGTGACATTTAGTTGAACGCTTATACAACAATCGAACAGGAAATGGATCCCCTAGCTGCCCTCCACCTCCCGTTTTAATAAGATTTTCTTTATTACTGCGTACCTTCTTTCCTGTTTTCGATTTCCGTTCAGTTATAAACTAAAATGAAATGCAAATAATTGGTAATCATGGTTTTTGCTATTTGTTCGTAAAACATACCAACTTCCATTCCTCTTTCGTTTAGCGTGTCCCATTCACAACGGCGACGTTCAGTTGCTCCATTAATTCGTCCCACGTTTGCTCGAGCTCCTTCGCCTGACCAGAATTCTCTTTTCTTCGAAGTTATTAATAATGAGTTCCCTCTGTTGGTTGGTGGTTTGTTTTCTTGCCTCTTTTCGTCTTGGTCCTATCGCTTACGCTCATCTTCAAGAATAATGGAGGAAGTTGATGGTGAAAGTGACGTTTATCGCCATTCACGACACTGTTTTCACATTCACATTCGCAGTTGACAAATGGCAGCTGACAGATTATACATTATACGCACCGCGCATGCGTCAACGTTGTTATTTTTTAACCACGTGGTTATTATAAAAATAACCACATCTTTAACAGTTTTCTGATTAGAATAACGAAAAAAAAAACAATGGTTAAAATCATTGCAAAAATTATTCTTAACAACATAGTTTCATAACCATCGAAATGGCAACGTCTGAAATTACAATTCCACCGAATATCTGCAATATTTTCAACCTGGGGTGATCTTAGAACTTGGGTGGCGCCATCGGATCACGATGGTTTTTCCTGAGGTGGGTCTCGTTGATGAGCACGATCTCCAGGCTGTACCTCGTAGGTAAAGTCCCAGTAAGCACAGACACGTTGAAAATACGTTGCCCTGATACGTAACCACACGTTAATTTCAACTGTCTTTTCAACGTAGAATCTGGGGGGTCTATGTCCGCTTTATATACGTAAGTTTCAACGGAAAAAAAAACGTCGTTTCTACGATCGACATCAACGTAGCTTCTACAGATTCTATCAACGTGGGTTCTACGAATAGCATCAACGTGGCTTCGGCGGGTTGCATCAGCGTTTTTTCTGCGTATAACGCAACGTGGCTTCTGCAAGTAGCATTAGCGTTTTTTCTGCGTATAGGATCAGCGTACTTTCTACGGATAGCATCAACGTGGCTTCTACTACATAAACCGTTCTTTTTCTATATGACTAAAGGTGCAAAAAATCCATGGCTACCCATTGTTGCAACAATAGGTTACAATGGATATTTTTTACCTTAAGTCACATTAGAAAACGATGCAAGTATCATATTTGATTATCGTAACAAATTTTTAATCCCTAAATTGAAACCGATTTTGCCAAATACAATCTCCAGACCATAATTTATGGAAACAAATCTATCTACTAAACTTCAGCTCAATCCGTGGTGTAATTTATGAGATAATTAAACGACTTCGGGCCGGTTGGTCAGTCCGAGGCTATCTCTAAACTTGGTTTAACTGCAAGTGTTAATCGTTCTGATTGGTTGTTGCCTAGCAACCAAACCAAGGTTAGGCTAACTATATCTGTCAAAGTGGTCAAAGTTTTTCTTCGCCAATGAACTGTCGTTCATCAGTTAGTTTTCAAAGGAGTGTTTCAAACGCCCGCAATTTTGCAGGTATATAAACAAGTCGGGTTTTAAAATCTTAAGAGAATCTACCTTATTGTAACGTCGGAATCCAAATGAAATCAGAAATCAGACAGTTTCAAATATTATGGGGAAATCTGCAAAATAAATAATAAGTGCCTATGATGGTTATATTGTATTTACAAAAACGAAAACGAAACAAAAAAATAGGTATTCATAAAAATATTAAGAAAAACAGTATTAGAGAGTACGGTACTAGAGAGAACATTTACTGTATCAAAAACTTTAATTCACGTTCTTGCTTCCTGTTCCCAATCTTTTTTTAGCAAATTTCAGCCAGTCTTTAACGGCGTTGGCAGTGTTGAAATCACTTTTCTCAGCAGTTGGGAAGTGAAGCTTAGTTGCTTCTGCAAAGACATCTATGTCAACTGCGAATACCAAAAATAAAAATAACTTTACCATAAATTACACGCATTACATTCGTCGCCTCCAAGGCTCTTTTATCGCGACCTTTCCAGTTATAGTAAGTGGCAACTTCATTAGTTATTATAAACTTTAAAATTCTTCGGGTTAAAGCTTCCACACTTCCTCCTCCGATTGCCGCAAGTCTTTTCACCTACAAGAAGTGTAAAATGCAAAACTGTATGAAAAAAAGTTTGTTACCATGTATTCTCACAGAACTGAATCAAGGGCAATTTTCTTATCAAAGTTCTCAAATGCTTCTATATTGTCAACTGGAATGTTAGGTACATTTTCAGGGACTTGTCTTTCCGCATTTACCCCTCTGTTGCAATTAATAAGTTCGGACAACATTCCAGAATTCTGCTCTACATGGGCGGATATGGTAGACATCCATTTCAATACTTCGCTCTCAAACCCTGTAAGAAATAAACCATTTAAAAAAATATACTTACGCAGATGAATAACCTGAATGTGTACTGCGAGTGCTTATTGCGGATCCACCAGCTTCTTCCGGATCAATTGTCTCAACAGAATTTATATCAGAACCTTTGGCTTGGTTCTCACTGAACTGTTTAATTTGTGCATTTCTATTTCTCGCGCGCAATAATTTTGCCATTGGTTCCTCTGACTCTTTACGTCCAACAGGTTCGCCAACTCGCTCTCCACTTCTTGACAATTTCTTTATCACATATTGTGTTTTCAAAACTGGTGCTTCACGATCTTGTACATCTTCTCAAAAAGTCTCACTACGCTCTTGTACATCTTCTGATGAAGCCTCACTAGAGCTACTTCCACTGTCTTCGGAACGCTCACTGATGTTCCGTTTCCTTAGAGTAGTGGTACTGCCCTCACTAGCCTCTCCATCTGTACTGTTTAGCAATTTCTCAAGTCTTTCCTCCACTTTTGCGTACGCGTCTAAAATTAGATCACATTAGCTTGCATGGAAAAAAAATAGTTAAAATTTAAAGTCCTACCTGATTTAAAATACAACAAAATTAAGGACTTAAACGGCATTGCCGAATATTTGCCAATTTGCATGCACTCTAGGTATCTATAACAAATCTATAACGTTTCTAGATTCGTTTTTTAATCTAAAAATAAAAATTTTTATTACACATCGGCAATTCCTTCAATAATAAATTAATGGCTCCTTCACTTAAAATACCTGCACAAACCAGAGGGGTGCTTGGAAAAAGCTAGGATTTTCGGATCATCTTTAAAAATCGTCTGATCTAAGGCGACAATTAATTTTAACGATTTTAACGACTTTTCCAAGCGCCTCCTCAACGCAATGCAATGTAACGCACACTTACCTGTAAATAATGAATAAGCACTATATATTCACATAAACCAAAGATTGTAAGGTGCACACGTACAACCACGTGCAACAACGGTGAGGGTGGATGAGGTAAACAAAAGAACCGATCTTCGCGTAGCAACAGCAACAGCTGACAACGGCAGCGACGCAGCGTCTAAAAGATCAGTCTGCGCCGGCGCGGCGCATAGCCCCTTTTTCGAATTTGGTTTTAATTCCATCATCTCTAGAATTAATCTCTGGTTGACCGAGCCTTATTTAGTATTAGATTCAGCCTAAAAGCATTTCTTGGATTTCCAGCAAACTTTGTATTAAACCTTGCAGGAACGTTTCCTTATCGTAGAAATTAAGGGTTGAAATGGTAAAGTTAGAGAAACGTTTCCAAATTAAAACAGTTCCACGTTTACATAAAGTAACGTTGCAGAAACGTTCTTTATTATAGGAAACGAAAGTTGAAATAGCTACGTCTGTTCAACGTAGAAATTTCCAGCTACAACAGCAATGAAGAGAACTTAAATTTTTATGTTGATCAAAAACGTTTAAGCAACGTTGAGCAGATACAATATTTTGACGGATTAAAATAAATGCACGTAGGAAAAACGTTGATAATTAACGTGGAAAAGCTTCACCTAAAAGCAACGTTGATATGTGCCTACTGTTAACTTAACAGAAACGTTTCCTTATCGTAGAAATTAGGGGTTGAAATGGTAAGTTGGAGGAACGTTCTCAAATTAAAACAGTTCAACGTTTACATAAAGTAACGTTGCAGAAACGTTTCTTTATTACGGAAAACAAAGGTGAAATAGCTACGTCTTTTCAACGTAGAAATTTCCAGTTGAAACAGCAATGAAAATGACTTAATTTTCTATGCTGATCAAAAAACGTAGAAGCAACGTTGAGTAGACACGTTATGTTGATGGATTAAAATAAATGCACGTATGAAAAACGTTGATAATTAACGTAGAAAAGCTCCACCTAAAAGCAACGTTGATATTTTCAACTGGTAACGTAAAATCTACGAGAGAAACGTTGGTTCTACGTTGAATACACGTGACTGTGCTCACTGGGGTAGCTTTGTAGTTTGTACTTACCTTATCGTTTAAGAGAGCTTCAATTGTGCTTTCATTAAGATTTTATAATGTTAATGATGCGCCAGGCACCTGAAAATAAAATAATAAAGCCATAATAGGTAAGCGCTGCTTTTGTAGATTAAAATAGGTACCTAATGTTAGTGGAAAATTAACAAAACGAAAATAGGTCATGCAAGTGCCATACTGTGCAGCCGACAATGCAAATTACAATTCCCAGAAACAAAAAAACCACACTCACAGTAGGCCATGAGTGATAACCAAAAGGTATTCTTTTACCAGTGACAACAATTATTATCTCTAGATAGATCACCTAATAAACATTAGTAGCTCACAGCACACTCACTGTGATCAAACTATGGAATATGGAATGCAGATTGCCATCAGTTCCCACGTGTTCGAGACCATTCGCTATTCGGGGTCGGGGCGGGGTTTCACAGGAACTTCGGCTCACATGTTCGGTTCTGCTTCGGTTTGGTATGGGTTTGGGAGTTTGGGGGTTTGATTGATCACTGATCATATACATTACGTACCTATGGTTTGATACACATATTGTTTGATGAAATGTGGTGATGCGGATGAAATGATCTGGTTAACTCCACTGCGACCGCGAAATAGATGTTGTGCATGGCATGGAGCCGCTTCTCCCTTCACCCTCCACCTTGCACCTTGGAGGATTAACAGCTGCATGATTTGCAGTGAATTATTTACGTGCATCAGAAACTGACACCATCAAAGAATAACCATGATCCCATTATCTACCTCGATTCCTGCTGTTTATTGACACTGGCAGGAATTTTGACGTAAATGAAAGCCCGTTTGATACTACAACAGAAAAAGCTCATACCTCACGCTGCTCCCGTGTGGACCCTGCCCGCTTATACCTATGTCATGTAAAAAGAAAATAGATGCGTCTTTAGGACCTCACAACTGGACGAAGGTCCCGACCGCCGAACGCTTCAATACATGCTTCGGGCATAGTGTCCTTAGGAAGCAAGCGCGAGGAAAAACACGCCCTCTCGCACTTCTACTGCCCAAACGCTTGCAGATGGATTAAAATCGTAGAAGAAAAAAATGTCGGCGAAGAAAAGGTCTACAAAAAACTTTGGATTAAAATCGTAAAAGGAAAAAAATGTCGGCAAAGAAAAGATCTACAAAAAAGTCCGCGACAGCATATAAATATCTGTTACGGATAGCGCACAAAAAACGAAAACGGTGAGCTACACATCGTAGATAGTTATATGCCGTGGCGAACAATTCCTCCATTCATACTTTTCATCCATCTTCTAATATCCTGAAGTTTGGGATCTGCTATAGGCTTCCCATCAGGCCATAAGGGCTCCAAGTTCTTAGAGAAAATAATTCCTCAAGTTGGAAGTCTTCCTTTCCGTTTTCGAATATTTATTTCTTTATATTCAGCTTGGTCTTAATCTGTTTAAAAAAAAGGCTGTACGGTTTATCTTTCAAAATTTTCAATTCTTTTATATGAAACCAGTTCACTTTAACGTTGTCACAAGTTTTTTTTCCTGTTCACGATGTCCTTTTCAATTTTCCTTGTACTAACAAAATCATCTTTTTCCATAATAGCTACTTCGATTGGATTCTTTTGTCTGCACGTTTGCATAACTTTGACATAATCTTCTGGTGAAAAAATTTTTTGGTGCACATTCCACATCACCAAAGTCGCTGTCGTTAGGTCTGATGGCCAGACACCATATTTGAATGCTGTATAAAGATGGGAGTCTCTTCCTGTATACATTTTAGAAGAAGGGTCATCTTTATATTGCGATTTTGACCGCCACATGAATCACTCCAAAGAATAAGATGTCGAACACTGTTACCAACATGACTTGCAATATATTTTCGTAGGCAAGAACCTGTACTGCATATATGAATACAACATGACCTACGACCTGTTGCCCACTTTCTCCGGGCGTTTTTCTGCAATTCAATTGCAGAGCGACAGTGGTGGATATTCATTTCGCTGCAGATATTCGCCGAAATTTCTTTTTCATTCGGCGTTCTTCTGCGAGTTTGACTTTTTTAGGCATTTTTGAATTGGGCTTTTTAGTTCTGCATGCAGAGAGCTTTACTGAAGGTCCTGTTTAAAGAACAAAAGAATTAACATAAAGAATATAAAGAACAGAAGGCTAGTAAAATTACACAACACTACAAAAGCTTCGAAGTCAAAGTTTTCCTGTGTCCTAGAATGTTTAGAGCAGAGTGTATAAACCATTTAACGCAGTACTTAATGTTAAACCCGTATTTCCAACCTTATAGAAACAATTAAGATTACTTAGGTAGATATTCTTAAAGCAGGACTGTTTTATACGATCAGCCCTCTGATATCCAGCTAACAGTAAGCATATGACCTGACCTGACCTGACCTCCACTATCCTCGCTCTCATCGTTGTCTTGTCCATCATCTTCAATTCCTTGCTCCCCTCCATTTTCTTCGGTTCCTTGCTCTCCTTCATTATCTCCATTATGGTCTAGTAAGTTTTCATCGTTAGTTAACATTACTTCTAGTTCCTCAATAGATTTTCCTTCCAAAGCTGACATGTCCCTTCCTTCGGCTAAAAGGAGGAATTTTACAATTCGAGTGGCTTGCAAATTGATGTCATGTTGCCAATAATGTTTCATGTGCACGTCAATAATTAGGGCCCATATAGTCTGACAACTGTAAAACATCATTGTGATCCAATTGTGATCCAATAATTTTTCCAAGCCCGTTCCCTTGGCAGTGGTTTCGCTAGATAGTGGGTAGGGACAGATAAAGAAGTTGGACGACCGAAGTCGCCCGCCCACCCGTCTTTCGACTTTAGGCACCTGCCTCCCCCACAGTCACAGGAGACCACTCTCAAGGGAACCCAACCACCTCCACGTCACCCAAAAATTAGCGGGGAGGCGTCAGCCCCGAGGGGCCCCCAGACGCCGCGTTCATACTCACCTACTTCCCAACAAGTGGAACACTTACCTAGTCCTCCTCCTCCAAGAACATACCTGCCGCCATTTCGTTAAAGCTGCTCACCTCCGCTTCGGTTGTGGCATCTCCTAAAACGAAACTTACCTGCCGTCCCGCCCGCAATTGCGCCGCCATGAAGCGCTCCCTCACCCGGGCTCTCCCAGGGAGTCCACACTCCATGGCGTGCTCCGCCGTGTCCTGCTCTCCGTAGTCGCACCTACCATCTGTAACCTTAAGGTTGAACCTCCTGAAATACCCCCTGAACGGACCGTGGCCCGTCAAGAGGCAAGCAGCACCCGCACTGAATGTTGCCATTCTCTCACTTACCTGCGGGACGTAGGAGAACGTGACCCTACCTTTATCTCCGCTCTCCCACTCCCGCTGCCACCTCCTCAGACCGACTTGTCTGGCCTTTTTCCTCAAGCTCCTTCTTGACTCCTTCACCTCCACCAGCTCGTGTCTCCCCATGTCCTCCATGGCCTTCCTTGCTTCGCGATCCGCTGTTGCCATTCCTGAAACAAAGTCACTCGCATGCCACAATCTTACCCTTTTCCCCGAATCCTCCATCTCTTGGATGCCCGCATCCATGACCTGGGCCGGTCTGCTCCCGATGGAACAGAGCAGGTCCAAGGCAGCCCTGGAGTCGGTCGCCATGTTCCAGACTCCCGGCTCCCGCGCCCGGACAAGCCCAAGTGCCGCCCCGAGCACACCCAACTCCGCCAGATGAGTCGGCGTGTCGTCCGGCAGCCTCCAACTGCGCCTCTCGACCACCACCCCGTCCCGGGCTACGATCGCCGCTCCCGTTGCTTTCCCCTCCTTGGTGGAAGCGTCCGTGAAGACCCAGTTCCCAGTTCGCGTCCGCCCTTCCTGCTCCTCCTGCAACACAAAATATCTCCTGGCCGGCATCGCGGGGTGAGCCCGCTCCGCCGCCCTTACCGCACCTTCATACTCCGCTCCTCTCAACTTACCCGCCATCCGGAACATCGCCTCGGCTTCCAAAGGCAGCGGCAGGCAGCCCGAAAGAACCTGCACCGCCGCGTTGGAAGTTGTCCTGTACGCCCTCATCATGCCTAAAAGAAATGGCCGCTGTGCCGCCGTTAGGGTTTTACTTACCCGCGAATCTGCCGCCTTCTCAATATCTGGACGAGCTGATATGGCCGCAAACATCAGGCTTCCAACTGCTTCACGATAGGGCACATCATAGTCTCCACAGCGTCCTGGCTCTGTGGACAGCAGCTGGGAAGGATCAGCCGGAGTTTTGCTCGTCTTCATCTCTGTAAAACAAAAACGTTTTAGAATTCGCTCGATATAAGGTGAGATTTTAAGAGAAATCGATCCATCACAATTCTTCGTTATCTCAAGTCCAACAAAGTTACTTCGTTCGGTAACTGTCACTTTAAAAACTTCTCTTAGTTTCATAATAAAAGTCTGCAAGCACTCTTCACTGGACGAAAACACAAATCCATCGTTAACATATAAGACGAGCACCATAATGTGTCCTTCAAAATATCCACAAAAAAGGCACTTGTCGCTCTCGCACTGTTGTAAACCACAACTCTTCAAAAATGTTGTAAATTTTAAATTGTTCCAACATCTTGGGGGTTGCTTCAACCCATACAGTGATTTCTTCAGCTTGCACACCAAGTTCTTAACTTCATTTTCAACTCCTTCGGGCATTTCCATATAAATTTCCTCTTGTAATTCACCATATAAGAAGGCTGTCTTAATATCAAACTGCGTCATCTTCCAAGTTCTTCTAGCAGCTAAGGATAATACCACTCTGACTGTGTCAAAACGAGTCGTCGGTGAGAATGTTTCATTAAAATCAACTCCTACTTGTGTAAACCCTTTAGCACACAGTCTCGCTTTATATCTAGGTTGTCCGCTTGAAGTCTTCTTTACTTTGAATACCCATTTTGAATTGATCGTTTTGAAGTCTTTTGGCCGGTCCACCAAATCCCACGTCTCATTTTCATTGAGAGATTGTAGTTCTTCCGATATTGCCACCTTCCATTTTTCAGATTCTCCATGAATAAATTTTTCAACATGAACTGTTCCAACACCTTCAATCGATAACTGCTGGTTATTCCCCAATTTCACAGTGAAATTGTCGCCAATAGGACGAAAACTGCTGAAGAATTCTCTTCTTGCAGTCATGTGAGCTGACGCCCCACTATCCATTATCCAGGTTGAATTTACGGCAGCAAGGAGAGAGCAAATTTCAGGATTGTCAACCAAGAAGGCACCTAGAAATGACTTGCTGTTACAGGACACCTTACTGCTTTTATGATCTCTGCTGTCCTCTTCGGATTTTTCAACTGGTTTAGTACATTCCCATTGGTAATGTCCCTTTAAACCACAATTATAACAAGTGACATTTCTCTTGAATTGGTGTCTTCCCCAATTATTTTCTTGATTTCTAAATTCACGCTTCTTGAAATATTTCCTGTTATTGGTTAATAAAGCACTTTCAGTTTGTTCATATTCGCTGAGTCGCGGCTCTTCATCGACCAGACGAGACATCAAATTCTCAATTGTTTGCTTTTCTTCTTCGACAGACAGCCAGGCTTGCCGAAAATTTATGAATTTCTTAGGTAATGTTGAAAGAATTTTTGTAATGACTGCTATCTTAGTGAAAGTGTCTCCCGATTCGAATCTGTCTAGCCAGATTTTCTACCTTGGCAATATGTCGGGCAACAGTGTCATCCGGATCCATATTATATTTATAAAATCTTTCATGTACAACCATTTTATTTGTCTGTTTTCTGTTCGTAGATTGAGGCTAGTTTATCGAGAATTTCCTTCGCAGATTCACAGTTTTCAACTAGTGGAAGCTGTGAGAACTCCATTGAAGACGTGATTATGCACATGCCTCACATCTTCACCTGCAGCAATCCCATATACACTCTTAGCTCGTAAGATACAACGGAGTTGAAATTTCAAGTGTTGAAAATTTTTTCCTTCAAACTTCTGAATAAATTGTATCACATTTCCTGCTCCATCTGATGCAGCCATCTCAACCGCCAAGATTCTGCACCCAACAACTAAATCCACTCCTCGTTACTCACAAACAATCCTCCCAAGCACTACCGCCGTAATCTGGGCCCGTAACCTGTTAGAGGTCAATGAATCGCTTTGTAGAGCTTCGAAAGGATTTTATTGACAACTTCTTTTTTCTGTAATATTAACAACACTCTTTTGTTTTATATATGTCAGCCACGAGATTTTTGAAAGCATCTTAACAAGGACAAGGAGGACAAGCAAACCACTATCGTCCATAAGGTTAACGTTGTAGCTGTTGGTTTTACTCGATTTATTTGCACTGTCGGGGCACTTAGCATTCTTTTTAAAAAACGAATTCCAGTCGAGCCTTACTGAAAGCTTCCCCGGGTGCCCTTTGTGCACGTTTCCGGTCGAAACTTTCTGCGTGGAATCATTTGGTCATTAGCTGAGGGCTAAAGTGTGTTGGGTTTGTATTGATAAGGGGGCAATAAGCCTTTTAAAAAAACGAATTTCAGTCAAGCTTGACGAAAGAGCTCCTCCAGGTCCCCCTTGGAGACGTTTCCGGACGAAGGAACTTTCTGTGGAGTTATTTGGTCATTATGAAAGGACTAAAGTGTCTCGTGTTTGTATTTATAAGGGAGCAATAAGCTTTTTTTGAGAAAACGAATTTCAGTCAAAGTTGACGAAAGATTTTCCCCAGGTGCCCCTTGGAGACGTTTCCGGACGAAGGAACTGTCTGTGGGAACTCATTTGGTCATTACCTAAGGATGAAAGTGTCTTGTGTTTGTATTTATAAGGGAGCAATAATCCTTTTTTTTGAAAAACGAATTTCAGTCAAAGTTGACAAAAGAGCTCCTCTGGGTCCCCAGTGGAGACGTTTCCGGACGAAGGAACTTTCTGTGTGGAGTTATTTGGTCATTATGAAAAAAGACTTAAAGTGTCTTGTGTTTGTATTTATAAGGGAGCAATATGCCTTTTTTTGAAAAAACGAATTTCAGTCAAACTTGACGAAAGATCTCCTCCTAGATTTATTATAATTAGACAAATAAGAAGTTGAAGTTGAAGCCTTAAATATATCATCTTTTTGAGACAATATTTCATTTTTACACAATCAACTGCTTGTTGAAGCTGACAGAGGTGACAAATTAGAAAATGAAGATTCAACGTCGTTTTGACTCCGTAGTAGAGTTCTACACGACGTACCACTTGTAGGAGCTGACAAGGGCGATAAATGAAGCTTGGCAGATTTATGAGTAGATGAATGAGAAGTTGGAATAGAAGTTTTAAATACTTCTTCGTTTTGACTCAATAACTGGTCACTATTAGAATTCTTTGGAAACAATTTTTTTATATCACCATAGTTCTGGAGGATTCTAAAAGTTCTTTGTTTCATTTTATATGTCTCCGCTTTGCTGCGTACCAAACCTGATACATTGTAACGCTCAATTTGCGCCCTTAAAAGTTTATTTTTTTAAATAATTTCGACAATTGCTGGTTGCCGATATTAATTCCTCATTAAACACCTGGTCGAGGGGTGCAAAAAAGCCTAGTCTTGCAGGCTTCTCGAATGTTCTAAATCGAGCAGTTAGTTCCTTGTTTGCATTAACGCCACGCTTTGCACCTTCCGCAGTTACCTGACTAGATTTTCTGGAATTTTGGCTAGTGTTATTAGAGCCGAGTTCAAACCTTTTTGGTAGTGCCCTTGTTGGTTTGACTACCTAAGGGATTCGTTCGAGTCAGTGTTATAAAGGATTATTTTGGAAAATTGATCCTTCCATGTTTTTATGGATTTTTAATGGAAGTTGTTAGCGTGGTCGCTTGACTAATTTCGATTTTTATCGAATCACTTCTGGGCCATCCAACATCTTTGGTAAGATGAACACCTTTATTTTTGTTTTTGGGCGTATTTTGATGCCACATTTTAGGCCTTCTTTTTTTGGTGGAGGAATTCCACCCCCTGACGTAATTTGAACCGTCTACAACCTCCCACTTGAGGTAATATTTTGGAGTCCTGAGCATCGATCCGACTAATCTAGAAGAATATCATCGTTGGCTCCAGATTTCCATTTTTCGTCAGTCCAGTTGAGTGTCCTTGTCCTTTTTTTGAAGTCACGTTGCCTTCTTCGCCATCGACGTGGAGTCATCACAACGTCATCTTTGTCAGCTGTCATTTGGTAGCAGATAAGTCCACTTTATGAATTAATTGTTATTTTTCGCGTTCGAGTTCCTATTTTACTCGAAATTATATTTGTTTTTGGCGTGAATTGATCGACCTTAATTTAAGTGAATCGATTCCTGCTGAAATCCAAGAGGCAGTATTTGTTGCGGAACTCCCTTATTTGAGTTTATTATTTTTTTTTTTGCTTATCGTTTCGAGCATTGCGGCCGCTCACGAGCTTCACGATCTTCTAAACCATTCGCTTCAGATGAACACATGATTAATGAATGTTACTGGGAATTTGCCATAGAATCCAAAAAAAAATTAAAATACAGGGTGTTCCATTTAAAAAAAACTATGTTTGTATTGTTCTTCCTTAGTGGGACAGCCTATATACAGGATTGTATTTTTAAAGTGTGCCTTGTTTGACCCTCTGCAACTTTGTATTTAACAATTTTTCTCTATCTCTAATAGTAATGGAGACCGAATACAGACAATTGGGACACCCTGTATTTTCCGGTTAATTTAATATATTGTATATCTTGTTTTTATTCCTAGTGATTTATTTTCTTTCTTCGATTTCGTAATTTGCGAAGTTGACTCGCTATTACCGGTCGGCCTGAAATTCAAATTACGTGGCGCCCTTGTTACCTTTCGCTTTTGGGACCCAGCCGTCTCCACTGAGCTACCGCAAATTTCGGGTTGTCTACAGGTGAGTCCGTCACTTATCACTTATCTAATTTTGATTATCTTTCGTGTTTAAATAAAAAAAGCGCCACAACATACATGTCATAAACAGGGTGATGAAATGAAAATTCTTTCATCTGATCGTAAGGAGCATACAAAATACTCAACAGACGTTTGACTACTTTATCGTACTTGTTTACAGGCATAATTGAAAGGAAAACCAGTTGTAAAAGAGGATCAAACAAGACCAACCAAATTTAACAAATTCAGAACATAAGGAAAATAAACAAATTTGAATACCAAACACCACTTTTAACAGAAGGATCAAAATTAACGTGCTAACCTGAGTAGCTTATTGATGATTTTAATTAAAGGACATCTATGAATAGTTACTCGAAACAACGTGATTAAATGAAAATAACGGACGTCAGTCTATAAGGGTTGCCAATTTTGGTGATTAATGCACTACATCTGGTGCTTTTGGACATGACGTTTTGTGACAAATTATTTATTTGATAGTCATTATTTTATTTGCCATTCTTGTGTCACAGCAATCTCAAAACGGACAGAGCCGATAATATAAGACTGTTTTACCTACTGCGTAGACTGACTCCCTTCATGCACTGGAATTATTGAAATCATCAATACCTACTTGTGAGGCTTCTTTTTGATGAACACACCTGTTTTGTCTGTTGTAATTGGTCTCTACCATTCACCATTCAGACAGATGCTAGTAACTACGGTATAGGTGCCGTCCTTAGCCAAACTTTCCCAGAAGGTGAGCACCCGGTGTGTTACCTAAGTCGAACGTTAACACGCAGCGAGAGAAGATGTTCAACAGTCCAGCGCGAGTGTTTAGCTGTTTTGTGGGCTATCGAACGACTTAGACCTTACACAGAGGGCTCTCACTTTACTGTGTTAACGGATCATTACGCCTTGATGTGGCTAAACAATTTAAAAGACCCTAATGGTCGTTTAGCTCGTTGGTCAGTTCGCCTCCAGCAATATGATTTCCGAATAATTCATCGTTCAGGAAAACTTCATCATTTGCCTGACATGTTATCTCGTTGTCCTTTGGATGACGAGGAAATCTTTGCTGTGAACGATACCTACCGTTGACGAATCCGACAGTTGGTATAAGAGAACGCTTCAGTCCGTCTCGAAATCACCCTTAAAGTACCCTTTATGGAGAATTGTTGACAACAAGTTGTTCAAACGGGTTAAGTCAAGTTTTCCCGGTTTGTCTGACGAAAGCGACAACTGGAAATTGGTTATTTGTAAGCGTGACAGACTGAACATCCTCAAATAATGGCCACGACGATCCTCGCTCAGGACATGGCGGTACTTTCAAAACTTTCCATCGCGTTCGCAATGCCTATTATTGGCCCAAAATGAAATCCGACATTCACAAATATGTTTCTCGTTGTAAGATATGTATGTCGTGTAAGCCTGATCAACTTAAGCCTGCAGGATTAATGCTTTCTCCCCATTATGTCACCAAACCTTGGCAATCCGTTTCGTTAGATCTAATTGGTCCATTTCCCAGATCCAATAACGGTCATAAATTCATTTTGGTAATCGTTGACTATGTTAGCAAATTTCCATTAATTTTTTCTTTGAAGAATGCCAAAGCTGATAAATTTTGCAAAATAGTCGAGGAAAACCTATTTTTAGTATTTGGTGCTCCTGACGAACTGATCATAGATAACGGTTCCTAACTTTTAGGCAGAAAGTTTACCGCACTACTAACCTCTTACAACCCTAGGGGTAATGCTTCGTTGTTATGTAGGTGGCAATCATAATGGGATACAAATCTTTTTAAACTAGCAGCTGCAATGCGTTCACAAGTTCACGAATCTATCGATTTTTCGCCTTACTACGTCAATTTCGGTCGTGAGATGAACACTCTTGAAAAATCCTGTGCGATTGTACTCCCTACGGAGGGTGATCAAGTTAATCCCGCGTATGACCGACAAGAATCTTTCTTGAATTTGTAGGTGAGACGTCGCTTAAGTGAAGCTGCTGACAGAAATAAAGCAAATTACGATCTACTTCGTAGAGGTCCGTCTTTTTCCGTCGGTGACACAGTTTTTCGTCGTAATTACGCCTTGTCCAACAAAGCTAAAAACTTTATGGCTAACCTTGCACCTTTGGGTTTAGGTCCCTTTGTGATTAGAAAAAAGGTTTGGCCTTGGACATACGAATTAAAAGATAACCGTGGACGTCTCAAAGGAACTTGCTATGCCAAGGATCTTCGCGATTGTAGAGCTCCTCTTAACTTCGACGTAGATGACTAACCACTGACTTACTCAAACCTAGTTGAGTCCCGGCATTTACTTCCTTGGTATTTTTCGTTTAAGTTTCAGAGGTATACTTTTTTCATTATATTTTACTTTGGGAACTAAAGAATTTGAACAATCGCAATTGGATTGGATTTTACTAGTGTTGTAAAGCTGAAATATTTCAAATAAATTTAATTTCATTGAAATATTTCACACCCCTTGAAATATTTCATGAAACTTATTTTAAAAAACGCGAGCAAAATGAGTCGACATGACATGTGAATGACATTCCACCCACCACCGAGGTTCGTATAACTTCAAAAATGGGGAAATTTTCCAGAAAATTTAATAATACTGTGCTTCACAGATGAGCACATGCCTAAAGATTTAGAGATCTGCAAAAAATTTTTTATTTCTTTTGTTAATATGCCTAACAATGTTCTGAATTTTGTCGAATTTCTTATATAATTAAAAAGTAGTGTTGAAACTTGTGGGTTGTACGAGGGATTGTACCTACTTTTTATCACTAAAAAATATTAATTCTTATAAATTTTTAAACTGGACCAAAGTTAGAATATCTTTCATATTTAATGAAATATTTCGTGAAATATTTCAAAAAAATAAGTTTCATGAAATTTTTACAACACTACAGCCTACAGCGAGTTAGTTAATGCATCATAGAATTTTCTAGAGTTCATTCATATTATGTCTGATGTCTACTTCATGCTCATCAATCTATCATTCATTAAACAATACATTTATACATTTCGTTGGTAAATCACTCGGTAAATCAATTATTACAATTACAATAATTACATACCTACTTCCACTTCATCGGTCTTTGACGGAACACTGGGAACATAGATCTGATATTACTATGGGTGGGCCCTGCTGTGCACTCCTTATGGACGTCTTTTGTCCGCTAAACAGAGATCGGTTAGCTCACTCGAGGCTGTGTGTCATGCGACTTTGAATGGGCAATAAATACCGTATGATTTTTTAAATTCTTCATCAAAGCAACCGTTGGAAAACAAAAGTCGAATCTTTGATTACTTCAGATGGTTCAGCAGATTTTGAAGCTGTCACTTAATTGTCACTGTCATTTCATTTACAAAACATTTTTGTGTTTTCGAGTGGATTTCTGATGGTTTGCTTGCCAGAGCACAAAATATTTGCCCTCGGGGCCACACTGGCACTCAAGACAATTGAGACTCGGCAGAGTAGTGGCAGAGGCTGACTCTCGGGAACTCCGGAAGGAATAACGATAACAGAAAAACATCATCACTGTAAAGTCTTCTTGTAAGTTGGATTCTCAGATGGTACAGGATGCAAAATTCTGAAAGATTTACTGAAATTATTTAGGATAAAAGGCGCCTAGATACCTGGACTGGAACTCAAAAGAGCCCCTTGGAATTGAATCACCCCCTGCTCTTTCGTGCTTTGAAAGATACTGTAACTGCCATGAGTGCCATATTATGTGCCTGATGGCCTTATTTATTTATTGATATTTTAATAGAGCAATAAACAAACTGGTAAAATGCTAGGTTATTTAATTTGGCAGCTTCCAGCTTCAAGGTCATGTCGATGAACAGATTCATCAAAGTTCCTAAGTGGATTACAAATTTTTCGCGGGAACAAACAATAATTAGGGAATTTTTGCTAGTGCAGTCCTTTGTCCCTGCAAATAACCTCTAATAAACACGTGTTGAATTGATTAATAAAAAAGATTGCATCCTATGTAACAACATTTATTTGGATATGGACGAGGAAATTGAAACTACAAAAACTGTTGGAAATGTTCACCGTTCACTTCTAAGCACAGGTTAACACGTCTTTTCATGTTCTCAAATGCATTTCGCAACATTGCAGGAGTGATATTCGCACATTCTTCAATTATTCTTTCTCTCAACTCCGGAAGGGTCCGGACTGGCATTTTAAAAATTGTGTTTTTTAAGTGAGGAAACACGAAATAGTCTAAGATGGTTAAATATGGAGATCTTGGTGGAAATTCCGGAATACAACGCAAACTTATAAGGCGATCATCAAAAAATTCTCTTAGAAAGGCAATTGTTTCTTGGGTTGTGTGGGCTGTGGCCCCATCTTGTTGGAACATTCCATTCTGCAGCTCGTCATCATGCAATTGTGGAAAAAAAACAGACAAGATGTTGTCCCGATATCTTTGGGCAGTGACAGTTTCATCAAAAAATATTGGAATAATGCGCCGACGAGACACAGCCATCCAAAGGCCAATCTTTAATGGGTGCAATGCAGCTTCTCGAAAAATGTGAGGATTTTCAGCACTCCACATTCGCATAGTTTGCGAGTTCACATATCCAGAAAGATGAAACCAGGCGTCGTCCGTGAAAAAAGTCAGATCAAGAAGATTATCATCGTTCATTAGCTGATCAGTAAACCAACGACAATATCTGACACGTCTGTCGGGATCACCTGGTAAAAGTTCGTGATAGCACTGCATTTTGTAGGGAAATAAATGGAGTTGATTCTTCACGATTTTGCGAGTGGTGCTATAGCATAGCTGAACTTGCTGGGCAGCTCTTCGCAGGGATGTGGTTGGTTCATTCTCGAAGACTTGTCGAACATTCTGGACTGCTTCTTCTGTCTGAACTGTCGGTCTGCCACTACCCTTCTTTCGTGTAATGCTGCCTGTCTCTTCAAACAAGCTTACTGAACGTCGAACCATTGAAAAGAAATCAGCATCAAGAATAGCAACATTTGGGAACTGCTGCCGGAATTCTTCGAGACACGCCCGCACATTGTAACGCCATTCCCCATTTTCTGCTTGAAAACCAGTGCGAAAGTAAGCTTTAACAGCGAATATTTTATGCTCAACCAAGAAAACCATCGTGAAAAACCGTGAAACTGTAAACAAACTCGAAAATATTTATTTCTGCAAATGACAGATGATGACAGATTAAAGTGACAGCTGTAAAATCTGAACCATCAGAAGTAATCAAAGATACGACTTTTGTTTTCCAACGGTTGCTTTGATGAATAATTTAAAAAATCATACGGTATTTCATTGCGAATTTAAACTCGCAATGAATATTTCATTGCTACTTTAAACTCGCAATAGATTAATTCATTGCGAGTTTAAACTCACTTGACCTTGCACGTGGCTGTAGGAACTACCCACACAGCAACAGCACAGCGCACAGCAGCGTGACGAACCAGTCACTTAGCAGTCACAAGCAGTCACTTAGCCACATGACGTAACATGTTCAGTTCAAACTGGAAATTGACAGTTTATATTGCGAGTTCAAAGACGCAATGAATTCATCTATTGCGAGTTTAAAGTCGCAATGAAATATTCATTGCGTGTTTAAAGTCAGAATGAAATATTTATTGCGAGTTTAAAGACGCAATGAAATATTCATTGCGAGTTTAAAGTCGCAATAAATTAATCTATTGCGAGTTTAAAGTCGCAATGAATTAATCTATTGCGAGTTTAAAGTCGCAATGAAATATTTATTGCGAGTTCAAAGTCGCAATGAATTAATCTGTTGCGAGTTTAAAGTCGCAATGAAATATTTATTGCGAGTTCAAAGTCGCAATGAAATATTTATTGCGAGTTCAAAGTCGCAATGAACTAATTTATTGCGAGTTTAAAGTCGCAATGAAATATTTATTGCGGGTTTAAAGTCACAGTACTTAATTATAATTTTAATCAATTTTTTTTAAATTAATTTTGCTTGGCGGTTCTACGCTTTCGTATTTATGTGAACTTTTCTTCATAAAAAAAGGCAGCAGAGAAGCGGCTGGAACCTCCCCAACGCGTAGGTCTTTGATTTCCGTGACTTGTGTTTAAGATTTTAAAATTGATATGCCTAAATGGCACTTTCCGTGGGCCGATTGAATCCAAAATTTGTTCACCTCTTCGACGTGTAATACAATCACCATGTGCAAAATTTCAGCCAAATCGGTTCAGGGGCTTGGGCTGTACCGCGATTTTGAAGTCCGATAAAAATCTCGATTTTTTTAGTTTTTGGTCAAAAGGGCACTGACAGTGAATACATCTTTGGAAGCAGAATCTGAAAGCCTTTCTTATGGTGACCTGAAAAATGGGGGTTTACATTTAAAATTTAAAAGTTGATGTGCCAAAATGGCACTTCTGGTTGCACGATTGGCTGCAAAAGCTTTTCAGATCTAAGTTGGGTTGTCACATGCACACGTACCAAATTTCAGCCAAATCGGTCGAGTACTTTGGGCTGTGGCGTGTTTACGAACGTACAAACGTACGAACGAACGTACGAACGTACGAACGAACGAACGTACGTACGTACATACATACAGACACATTTTAAAAACCACTTTTTTGGGTTCGTGAGACCTCAAAACGTATAGATCCGGTATTATCTCGAATTCGAAAATTTTAGTGATTGCAGTAACCTCCCTTTTTTTTAAATGGTGAAGTGGAGTGGGGAGGTTAAAATACCTGAGGAATCACCCATTAAATTTTTGCCGCATTTTTAGGAAACACCCTGTATTATAGTCAAATTACGGCACAATGATTGCATATACGAAAAAAAGTCACTCCATATTTTTAACCTCCCCAACTCCATCACAATTTTAAAAAAATGGGAGGTTACTACAATCACTAAAATTTTCGAATTTGAGATAGCACCAGATCTTCACGTTTTGGGGTCTTAGGAACCCAAAAAAGCGGTTTTCAAAATGTGTCTGTGTGTGTGTACGTACGTACGTACGTACGTACGTTTGTAAACACGCCACAGCCAAAACTACTAGACCGATTTAGCTGAAATTTGGTGCGTAGGCATCTCATAACCCAACTTAGATCTGAAAAGCTTTTGGAGCCAATCGCGCAACTAGAAATGCCATTTTGGCACATCAACTTTTTAATTTTAAATGCAAACCCCCATTTTTCACGTCACGATAGGAAAGGCCTTCAAATTCTGCTTCTAAAAATGTATTCACTCTCAGTGCCCTTTTGACCAAAAATTCAAAAAAAAATTGATTTTTATCGGACTTTAAAATCGCGGTACAGCCCAAGCCCCTGAACCGATTTAGCTGAAATTTTGCACATGGGGATTGTATTGCACGTCAAAGAGCTGAACAAATTTTGGATTCAATCGGCCCACGGAAAGTGCCGTTTTGGCACACCAATGTCCAACTTTAAATTATTCACTTATTTAACCACCCAAAACAAGTTTTTGAAAGATTTATTGTCACCATCAGAAAGGTCTTCAAATTCTGGTTTCAAAAAAAATGCAGCAGTGAAGCGGCTGGAACCTCCCCATCGCGTGGATCTTTGACTTGGGTTTCTAGTCGAATTAGCAAAGAAAATGTATGACTGGTTTCCATGATGGTTTTAGAACTTTTTTAGAACACACAAATTGAAACATTCATTAGAGAAAAGTAGGTATACGTAAGTCCTTTTTAGGCAGTTCTAAAACCGTCGTTGAAACCAGTCTTATACAATTTCTGTGCTAATTCGGCTAGAAACACAAGTCAAAGATCCACGCGATGGGGAGGTTCCAGCCGCTTCACTGCTGCATTTTTTGTAGAGAATTTTATAAGCTTCAAATTATATTACCACTACAATAACGATAGCGTCAACGGTTTTAAAGGTAAAAGCAAAAGACTACTTATGCGCTGGAGGCTCAAGCGCACCACCCCCGGTTGGGGACTTTTTCTACATTTATCAGCAAGCCACCAGAATAAGTATGCCAAATTTCAAGACTATTGGATTTAATTCCCCTATCCAACAATAATTTGTCTAAATACCCTGAACTATTAGGATACCAAAGGCAACTTTAATAATCCGCACAAACTTCGAAGTTAGAAAATTTCCAAAACGTGGCACGACTCACAATCTCCACCAGCCCCATTTTTTGAAGTTCAAAGTCTAACGACGATCGACGCGCGCCTCCTCAATGCGCGGAAGATTTTGGCGCGTAAAAATGTGTGTATATAGGCATCCCATTTTACCCGAAAATTTTACCGTGTTAATATCTCTATTTATCATCGGAGTTGGTAACCAGCACCTAAGTTGTAAGTTTAAAATCATCTACTGAAAATCGTAAAGGCAAAGCTTCTTCCTCTTCTTGTAATTCGTCAGAACTTGAATTATTATAACTTACTTCAACGTCGGATTCGCTTGATGACGGTGCCTCTCGCATTTGCACATACTTTTTCTTGAATTTTTTCTTAGGTTTACTTATTTCTACTTCGGATTCGCTTGATGACGGACGATATCTCGCCCATTTGTGCATTCTTCTTCCTGGGTTTGTTCAAAGTCACCTCTTTAATCAAATATGTTTCTCTAGTGACTGCTTCAGCATGTTTAGAGTTTACTCTAGTTCTTTTAGCTGTAACGCCTGCTGCTATTCGAATTCTTCCCAACAGCAATTCTTCAAATGATGTTTGCCTTTTTTTAGTGGGATTTTCGGGCTCTGACTTAGAAGCAGAAGGCTACAGAACATTATTCTGTTCGCTTATGGCCTCTGTTGCACCCATTCCTTTGTCGATATTGGAAACCTGCTCGATTGGAACTTGATGATTAGTTTTCAGCCTCATTGTTGTCAGTCTGACTGTTCGTCTCATTGTTTTGAGTCTGACCATTATCAGTCTCATTGTTATCACTATCAGTCCCTTGATTGTCTGGAACATTATTGTCCGGTGTAGCATTTTGGTCATTTATTTTTCTTTGATAATAGTCCTCCAAATATTTCGGATCAAATGAATTCTGTGACTGCATGTTTATTTACTGGATATTCCAACCGGTCGTCATAAATTCCTGTAACTTATCACCGGTGTGAAGGAATTTGCGTTTGCCAATAACTGAGAGCGTTTTTTAGATATTTGATGAGCCCATCCTCGCTAACCCTCTTTGTATGGGCTAATGCTTCTAATTTCTCCAACAAATACGTCGAGCGGTTAGCCCCGATAATCAGTAGATCCAAGTCCTGTGCCGGATTTCTTACTACTCTCAATGCGCCGCATCAAAAACGCGAGAGGCTGGTGCGGTTCTTGAAGTTCTTAAAATTCCCAGTGATTGTAACCGCCTTGCCGGTTAAGATACCATCAAACTGGGCCATATCCTTAAACGTGTCAGCATATTTTCGCACTCGGCTTTGTAGCCTCTCGAAAGTCGAAACGCTTGTCTGTTAACGTATTAGGCTTGAATTCTAATTGATGCCGTAAAAATTTACGTTACCACAAAAAAGTTAGGCGCGTAACTTTAAGATGTCGCTGGCGGTCAAAAAAAGTAATTTCTTTAATTACTGCAAGTAAAATTAACGACATCTTAAAGTTATGCGCCTAACTGTTTTATAGTACCGTAAATTAGAATTGAAGCCTTAGAGTCTCCGTTGTCCAGCAGAGGCCTTCCTTCATCGCTATGCATACATACCACTCTTGGGGGCGGGACCGCACCCGGGAATGTTCTCGAACAGTTTTTCCTAACCTCACTAACCTAACTAAACTGGTCTGAACTGGCCTGACCGTAGGCTGCTTCGTTTAACTAAATTCACTGCAAGAAACCTGATAGATGCTCTATGGAATACCATGCAACAGCCTCACAGAATCACAAAAGTTGTAACGAGTACTTGTTCTCAGCAAATTGTGCAAAGCTGAAATAAACGTCCACTAGCTCCGGCTCAATCGTCAAGACTAATTTATAAAATACCGACAAAGGTAAGATAGTTTTGGGCGCCAGACCAGTCCTGTTAGAAAAACTCGCAGATTTACTTATAAATGTATATTAATTACGGATTAGTACTTACTCTGCTGGTTAAAAGCTTACAATAAATTGAATTATTAATGTAATGTACTTTGACATAATTATCAATTAATAACTAATTAAATCGCAAATGTGAAATGTGAAATATGAAGATGGATCATGTGATCAAGTGACTTTTGCATGTATTGCGGAGGTTCTTGACCGACCTTGATGTTTTTTTGCATGTGCGGAAAAGAAGGAAAAGATCTTACTCAAAATCTTCGTATGTATTGCACCGTCAACAGCAACGTACAGAAGCAGGATCCCAAAATACTAATGGAGCAGAAAACCCATAAGCCAACTACATCCACTCAAAAGCGATTGCGTGCAGTGAACAATAAAGCGCGATCAATTGATCAAGCTCCTAGATGGGTAGATGGATCCTTCAACCTTCAGCGTTAGCGACGGCAGGATGGTGTCCAGTATCTGTGTCCACTGAGTAAGATCCCTCAGGAATGATTCTGGCTGCAGTAAAGCATCGGTGACTTCTCTGATACATTTCCTCACAGTGGACTGACATACATCCAAATACCTATTTGAGGTAACGTCGGGCTGATAACTTCCACCGGCAAAAAACTTAATGCAATTAAAACCTGTAAATCAGTTGATCAATAATAAAACGCACTTTATAACGAAATTTAACCTTCGTTGTGATATCCAGATCGGTTGTCCTTTGTGGTAGACGTACATCTTTATGAGGTTTCGTCTTTCGACATTCAATGTAGGTCTCCACACCACCTCTTTGAAAACTAGATAGACAAAACTTTTAACAAAAGGAAAGATGTAACAGCTGTAGCAAATGTCTATAATTTCCAAAGCCACATAAATAAACCTTAGACCTGAAACACCAATTTTAGTTTGCAAAAATATGTAATACATCTTTCCTTTTGTTAAAAGTTTTGTCTATCTAGTTTTTAAAGAGGTGGTGTGGAGACCTACATTGAATGTCGAAAGACGAAACCTCATAAAGATGTTGATTAACATCCTCCCATTTTTATATGCCAAATTGTGTTTAGGAAAGGTAACCCGGTAAAGTCAGACGGAGTGTTTTATTACAAAAACATGTCCATTGAAATTGTTAATAACTACGACTACTTGGGAACCAAGTTTTCTTTCAATGGTTTATTCACGGAAAATCTAAAAGAGCGCACACGAAAAGCAAAAGTTAGCTCTGGTACAATTCTGAACACGGTTAATACTACCAAAATGAACGACTGGCTGTCAATCCTCAAATTACACTCCTCCGTTACAGTACCAACATTTAGCTATGGCAGCGGCATATGGGGTCTAAGGTATGTCGACAAAGTCGAAAATGTCCAGGATAAATGCATCAAAAATCTATTTTACTTACAAAGCTCCACACCCAGCTATATCCTCAGAACGGAATTTAATCTTAATATGCTTAGTACCGAAATTATACGTCAGGCGCTAAAAATACTGTTGAAAATAAAAAATATGAATGATGATAGATATCCTCTAATAGCACTCAAGCGACTGGTCCATTTAGATACATGCCCCGAAACCAACAAAATACAATATAATTGGTACACTCAACTGCGCGAACTCCTAAAGAAGAAATATGACATTACCCTAAACTTTGAAAATCTCAGCTATGATAGCCTAAACGGCACGGTAGAAGAAATCGAAAGGGCCAACAAAACCCAAGACTGGGACAGAGTACTCTTAAGTACCTACTGCTCAAATTATAAACACATGATAGGTCCAAGTCACTTTAACATAGGTACTAGCGCTGCTTATTTAAGAACTAATACGTCAATGCAAGTTAAAAGATGTATTGCACAGTTAAGAACCTGCAATGACTCCAGGCTGGTTATATACACTAACTATATATCCCATTCAATACTGCTGATTGATAAATGCACCATCTGTAACTTAAACGAAAGTGAGTCGATAGACCATATACTTTTCCTTTGCCCTATGTACGAAGAACTAAGGCATTCCATCACTCTTAAAAATAACACAGACTATAGGGACATGTTGGTTGACCCAACCAGAGAGGATGCACTAACAATCTACAGATTTCTATGCGAAGCCATGAAGATGAGATCTTTCATACTCAATGAATAAGCCACCAAACCGAATAAAACCGAACATAAATCCTCCCTAAAGGGAATTTTATCAACCAGTTGCCTACCCAGTATGAAGCTGACAACCAACCTCCATAGGAGCTTTGGTCAGATATTTTCTGTTTTTCTGTTTTTTTTTTTTTTTTTGCTTTGTTTTGCTTTATATAACCTTTGATTTATGTTTACCCACTCATTATGATGTAAAGAGAAAACTATACTTTCAACTCTGTTGTTCATAATACCATGTATTGATAGAACAATAAATTCTATTATTACAGTCGAGACGGGACGCGTATGGCACGAGGATAAAACATTTTGGAATCGGGCGGTCGATCCCGGGATCCAGGACCCCCGAAATCGGGGGACCGAGGTCGGGTCCGGAAGCCCGAATTTTTGGAGGTCGGGACCTGCAGGTGCGACGTGACGTCACGATGACGTAGTGGGTCGCGATCGCGTGGTCAAGAAAAAATAGGCGGACTCGCTCAAGTTTCGGATAAAATGGCAACCTCGCTCTAACTAAAGCATATCTGGCTTTTTGTCAACATTGGATACAAATTTTAATGTAAGCTGACGAAATCCATTCCAGATTAAATTACGACCCTGGAAAATGCGTCACGACGTCTAGAACGCCGGAAGCCACACCTGTTTTACCATAAAATCCATAATTTATTCAGATCATCCAACTCGTCTTAACTCCGTTAACGGGATTATGACAACTTATTAGTGATCATAGATACGTTTTATGCGATTCCCGCCTCTATGGAATTTTATAAATTTCACCAAAAATTGCGGTTTTTCAAGCCTAAAATGGCGGTTGTGGGATTTCGAAAGTCAGAAATGGTTCAGAAACGACCTCCTGTCAAGAAAAAATAGGCAGACTCGCTCAAGTTTCGGACAAAATGGCAACCTCGCTCTAACTAAAGCATCTCTGGCTTTTTCTCAACAATGGATACAAATTTTAATGAAAGCTGACGAAATCCATTTCCGATTAAATTAAGACCCTGGAAAATGCGTCACGACGTCTAGAACGCCGGAAGCCACACCTGTTTTAACATAAAATCGATAATTTGTTCAGATCATCCAATTCCGTTAACGGAACTATGACGACTTATTAGTGATCATAGATACGTTTTATGCGATTCCCGCCTCTATGGAATTTTATAAATTTCACCAAAAATTGCGGTTTCTCAAGGCTAAAATGGCGGTTGTCGGAATTCGAAACTCAGAAGACGTTCAGAAACGACCTCCTGTCAAGAGAAAATGCGCGGACTCGCTCATGTTTCGGATAAAATGGCAACCTCGCTCCAAGAAAAGCAAATCTTGCTTTTTCTCAACATTGGATACAAATTTTAATGAAAGCTGACGAAATCCATTCCCGATTCAATTAAGACACTGGAAAATGCGTCACCACGTCTAGAACGCCGGAAACCACACCTGTTTTACAATAATATCGATAATTTATTCAGATCATCCAAGTCGTCTTAACTCCGTTAACGGAATTATGACAACTTATTAGTGATCATAGATACGTTTTATGCGATTCCCGCCTCTATGGAATTTTGTAAATTTCACCAAAAATTGCGATTTTTCAAGCCTAAAATGGCGGTTGTAGGAGTTCTAAAGTCAGAAAACGTTCAGAAACGATCTCCTGTAAAAAAAATGCGCAGACTCGCTCAAGTTTCGGACAAAATGGCAACCTCGCTCTAACTAAAGCATCTCTGGCTTTTTCTCAACAATGGATACAAATTTTAATGAAAGCTGACGAAATCCATTCCCGATTAAATTAAGACCCTGGAAAATGCGTCACGACGTCTAGAACGCCGGAAGCCACACCTGTTTTACCATAAAATCGATAATTTGTTCAGATCATCCAATTCCGTTAACGGAACTATGACGACTTATTAGTGATCATAGATACGTTTTATGCGATTCCCGCCTCTATGGAATTTTATAAATTTCACCAAAAATTGCGGTTTCTCAAGGCTAAAATGGCGGTTGTCGGAATTCGAAACTCAGAAGACGTTCAGAAACGACCTATCCTGTCAAGAGAAAATGCGCGGACTCGCTCATGTTTCGGATAAAATGGCAACCTCGCTCCAAGAAAAGCAAATCTTGCTTTTTCTCAACATTGGATACAAATTTTAATGAAAGCTGACGAAATCCATTCCCGATTCAATTAAGACACTGGAAAATGCGTCACGACGTCTAGAACGCCGGAAACCACACCTGTTTTACAATAATATCGATAATTTATTCAGATCATCCAAGTCGTCTTAACTCCGTTAACGGAATTATGACAACTTATTAGTGATCATAGATACGTTTTATGCGATTCCCGCCTCTAAGGAATTTTGTAAATTTCACCAAAAATTGCGATTTTTCAAGCCTAAAATGGCGGTTGTGGGAGTTCTAAAGTCAGAAAACGTTCAGAAACGATCTCCTGTAAAAAAAAATGCGCAGACTCGCTCAAGTTTCGGACAAAATGGCAACCTCGCTCTAACTAAAGCATCTCTGGCTTTTTCTCAACAATGGATACAAATTTTAATGAAAGCTGACGAAATCCATTCCCGATTAAATTAAGACCCTGGAAAATGCGTCACGACGTCTAGAACGCCGGAAGCCACACCTGTTTTACCATAAAATCGATAATTTATTCAGATCATCCAACTCGTCTTAACTCCGTTAACGGAATTATGACAACTTATTAGTGATCATGGATACGTTTTATGCGATTCCCGCCTCTATGGAATTCTTTTAATTTCACCAAAAATTGCGGTTTTTCAAGCCTAAAATGGAAGTTGCCGGAGTTCGAAACTCAGAAGGCGTTCAGAAACGACCTCCTGTCAAGAAAAAATGCGCGGACTCGCCCAAGCTTCGGATAAAATGGCAACCTCGCTCCAACTAAAGCAAATCTTGCTTTTTCTCAACATCGGATACAAATTTTAATGAAAGCTGACGAAATCCATTCCCGATTCAATTAAGACACTGGAAAATGCGTCACGACGTCTAGAACGCCGGAAACCTCACCTGTTTTACAATAATATCGATAATTTATTCAGATCATCCAAGTCGTCTTAACTCTGTTAACGGAATTATGACAACTTATTAGTGATCATAGATACGTTTTATGCGATTCCCGCCTCTATGGAATTTTATAAATTTCACCAAAAATTGCGGTTTTACAAGCCTAAAATGGCGGTTGTGGGAGTTCGAAACTCAGAAGACGTTCAGAAACGACCTCCTGTCAAGAAAAAATGGGCGGACTCGCTCAAGCTTCGGATAAAATGGCAACCTCGCTGTAACTGAAGCATCTCTGGCTTTTTCTCAACATTGGATACAAATTTTAATGAAAGCTGACGAAATCCATTCCCGATTCAATTAGGACACTGGAAAATGCGTCACGACGTCTAGAACGCCGGAAGCCACACCTATTTTACCATAAAATCGATAATTTGTTCAGATCATCCAATTCCGTTAACGGAACTATGACGACTTATTAGTGATCATAGATACGTTTTATCCGATTCCCGCCTCTATGGAATTTTATAAATTTCACCAAAAATTGCGGTTTTACAAGCCTAAAATGGCGGTTGTGGGATTTCGAAACTCAGAAGACGTTCAGAAACGACCTCCTGTCAAGAAAAAATGGGCGGACTCGCTCAAGCTTCGGATAAAATGGCAACCTCGCTGTAACTGAAGCATCTCTGGCTTTTTCTCAACATTGGATACAAATTTTAATGAAAGCTGACGAAATCCATTCCCGATTCAATTAGGACACTGGAAAATGCGTCACGACGTCTAGAACGCCGGAAGCCACACCTATTTTACCATAAAATCGATAATTTGTTCAGATCATCCAATTCATCTATTCGGTTTACACGCCCACTTGTCCCCCTGCGCGCGCAGCCAAGAGGGACAGCGTGTATCCGGTCATGCGCTAGCGGTAAGTCATTTAAATTTTGTGTTTGGAAGTGCAGTGATAGTGTTTGTTTGTAATTTTGCAATTTTTATTACGTGCAATGGTGAAAGCTTGCTGTATAAAAGGGTGCCGCAGCAGTACAAGGAATGAAAATTTACGCGTGAGTTTCCACAGGTTTCCTCTAACTTGTGTTGCAACAAAAAGAAAATGGATAGAAGCCACAAAACGATTCGACGCGAACCTAAAACCAAATTTAAAGGTATGTAGTCCTGCTCTTAACAAATTATAATGGCACCTAATATAATTTTTCTCCTAGGTGTGCTCTCTACATTTTCTTGATAAGGATTATATATTTGGTACGAATAAATTACACGAAAAAGCTGTGCCGAGTATCTTTGGGGTGCTGAGTCATTCCACAAGTGAGAACTTGTGTGTATCTGCACCAAAGCCAACGGTGGCCATTCCCGGACAATCTACAACAGTGTCAGAGTCAATTAGGTCATCACACAGTAATGAAGAATTTGAACAACTGCTATCTCGATGTTTGGCTGCCGAAGCAGAAAATCGAGCTCTAAAAGACGAACAATTGGAAATAAAGCTGGCATGGGAAGAAGACAGGAAGAAATTCTTTTTATCAAGCACCGCTTTTATTACCTTAGAAAGATTTCAAGACAAGGATACGAAGATTTTGTACTATACTGGTGTTCAATCTTTTGAAATTTTAAATGCTATTTTTAGTTTTGTATTGCCGTCGGGGAACATAAGTGATGTAATTCTATATAGTACTGAGAAAAAAAAACGACATTCATGTAAACTTAGTGCCAAAGATCAATTTTTTCTATGCTTAATAAGACTTAGAAAAGCAGTGCAGTTCGAGATGTTGGGAGACATGTTTGGAGTTTCTACATCAACTGCAAATAAAGTATGCAATACTTGGATAAACCTATTATATTCCAGACTGGGTAGGCTAAATATATGGCCCCATCGTGATATTATTTTTCAGCATGTGCCAATGGACTATGTCGAAAGGTATGAAAATGTTTTAGGAAGCATTGACTGCACGGAATTTTATATTCAAAAACCCTCATCACTTCTGCGACAGAGTCAATGTTATTCAAACTATAAAGGTAGTACCACTTTGAAATCATTAATATTTACAGCACCCAATGGAGCCCTTCTTTATGTGTCACGATTGTTTACTGGATCCATTTCGGACAAGCAGATTTTAGAACAAAGTGGGTTCTTAGCAGTTTTAAAGCATAAAGTTCAAGTAGGAGAAATAAATAGAGGTGATATTATTCTAGCAGACAAAGGATTTAATGTGCAGCAGCTTTTCAATAATATTAATTTAGAATTGAAAATTCCAACATATCGAATTACAGGTATGCAATTTAGTCCAGACGAAGTTAATACAATTCGTTATGTAGCTCACGAAAGAATTCATGTTGAACGAACCATTGGCCGGATAAAGCAGTTTCATGTATTGTCTAATGAGATTTCCATTGCAGCCTTGGGAAACTTTGAACAGGTGTTCGTAGTTTGTTGTTTACTAACAAATTTCAGAAACCCCATCCGCCGGCTAAGTGAAGTTAATTCTGGGGACATATAGCAGGAAGGAACTAAACTTATGTTTGTGTATTATGTATAGAATTTGTCAGTGTCAAAAAATCATTTAATACTTACTCTGTAAAATACATATTATAGATGTAATACAATTGGTGGTACATGTTTTTACAAAATTCCTCGTCAAAATTAATTCTTGTTAACACAACTTCTTTGCTATTTACAAAATAGACGACAAAGTCTCCCCAACTTAAACCAGAAATGAACATCTGACCTTGAATCTGGTAATAGTATGGATTATCTTTCTTCAAAATGATTTCATCATTTTCATCTTTGCGTAAACAAAAGTTTTTGATTCGCAGAGCTTCCGCTAAAGAGCCATATTTTGCTCCACTTTTGCACTTTATTTCGAGCACACCAAACTCTTCCATACTGTCATCAAAAATTATTCCATCCGGACTAGCTCCTAAGAATGGGGCAAGTGGATGGACAAGTAATCCGCAAGGAAAATAACTCACATCTGGACACTGGACTAAATATAAATCTCGAGCATTGGCTTCTTCTTCAATGCCTGTAGCTACACATGGCAAGTGAGAAATATTCTTTCTGTTTTTGAGCAGTTCTTCGAACTTATCATTATATTTTTGCCTTTTGCACACAGAACCAAATTGTGAAGCTGTGATTCTGAGTCGTCTAGCTTCATGCCACAATTGGGAGTTACTTTGCTGTCTAGTGGTTTTTTCTAACTCATGTGCATCAGATAAAGTAAACCCATCAAATCTACAACTGCCAATTTTTGGTTTGCTTTGAAAAATTTGAGAAATTTTCTCAGCAGTAGCACCCTCTAGCTGCGGCAGGGCAATAGGGGGCGATAAACGTTCCACTTGCCCTTCTTTTACAAACTGATGTGCCAATAGCGAGTTCTCGGGCACTAATAATCCTATGGAAATTATCAATCAGTAAACAATTAACAGCTACACACCCACCTTTTTTTCCTGGTACAGAATTTTCACCATTTGGAGCTGGAACTGATAGAAAACATGCCATTGGAATCTCTGGATTTATTTCTTTGAGAACACTTATTAACGTCTCCACATCAGTAGGGGCAACACTTTTTAGACCTTCAGGTTTAATTGGTTCAAAGAATTTTTCTTCAACTGGTGCCCTTTTATGTGTAGTCTTCAACGGTTTATAAAATGTGACATCGCCTAGCACAGCCGGTTGAATTTTCTTGGTGCGGGGTTTATTCCACTTCATCGGTTCTGAAGTGCATGAAATTTCGTCTGGTACGGAGGTTAATCCCTTTAAAACATAATCCTGCAGCTGATATGCAAACCCTACAAGGTGATTGCAAGATTCTGATTGTCTACAATAAAAAATTGTACTTATTACACTATTTTATAAGGCATTTCTTTGTACACATATTTAGAAAATATACTAACCCTGCTTCACAGGTACAGTGGGCCTCCACCATATTTAAATGTTCATCGTTCTCATCGAACTTCAAATACAGTTGGTGAGGTTTCTCATTTTTTCTTTGGCTTCGGTAGCAATGGGCTTTTACCTCCAGTCCATTAATCTGCACTCCTTGAACGTAGCCCTCTGCGAAGTATTTATAACCCACACTTACTTGCCGCGTGGTAGCAGTCTTCACAGAAAAGAATATTAGAGCGTTTTGTAGGGTATAATTCTTCAAGGTGCTCAAGTTTTGTCCCCACATAGTGAAAAATAATCTGTAAGAAATCCAAACCGTTATTCATATTTAAGAATTTAAAAAATGCTTACCACGTGCCACCCAAAGAAATAAATTGATGAATTAATTGTCTTTTTTGCAAAATGCGGAAAACAACACTCCTTCTGAAACTAGTAAAAATTGAGGTTAAGTAACATGAACATGTGGTTCTGTCAGGTTCTGTCAACTATTCAAATGGCGCGGCCGGAAGGGGCGTGACATCTTTTATCCTTTCATCCATTCTCTTCTCGCAAACTAAATAGGTGAATTCCGTTAACGGAACTATGACGACTTATTAGTGATCATAGATACGTTTTATCCGATTCCCGCCTCTATGGAATTTTATAAATTTCACCAAAAATTGCGGTTTTTCAAACCTAAAATGGCGGTTGTGGGAGTTCTAAAGTCAGAAAACGTTCAGAAACGATCTCCTGTCAAGAAAAAATGCGCGGACTCGCTCATGTTTCGGATAAAATGGCAACCTCGCTCTAACTGAAGCATCTCTGGCTTTTTCTCAACATTGGATACAAAGTTTAATGAAAGCTGACGAAATCCATTCCCGATTCAATTAAGACACTGGAAAATGCGTCACGACGTCTAGAACGCCGGAAACCACACCTGTTTTACAATAATATCGATAATTTATTCAGATCATCCAAGTCGTCTTAACTCCGTTAACGGAATTATGACAACTTATTAGTGATCATAGATACGTTTTATGCGATTCCCGCCTCTATGGAATTTTGTAAATTTCACCAAAAATTGCGATTTTTCAAGCCTAAAATGGCGGTTGTGGGAGTTCTAAAGTCAGAAAACGTTCAGAAACGATCTCCTGTAAAAAAAATGCGCAGACTCGCTCAAGTTTCGGACAAAATGGCAACCTCGCTCTAACTAAAGCATCTCTGGCTTTTTCTCAACAATGGATACAAATTTTAATGAAAGCTGACGAAATCCATTCCCGATTAAATTAAGACCCTGGAAAATGCGTCACGACGTCTAGAACGCCGGAAGCCACACCTGTTTTACTATAAAATCGATAATTTGTTCAGATCATCCAATTCCGTTAACGGAACTATGACGACTTATTAGTGATCATAGATACGTTTTATGCGATTCCCGCCTCTATGGAATTTTATAAATTTCACCAAAAATTGCGGTTTCTCAAGGCTAAAATGGCGGTTGTCGGAATTCGAAACTCAGAAGACGTTCAGAAACGACCTCCTGTCAAGAGAAAATGCGCGGACTCGCTCATGTTTCGGATAAAATGGCAACCTCGCTCCAAGAAAAGCAAATCTTGCTTTTTCTCAACATTGGATACAAATTTTAATGAAAGCTGACGAAATCCATTCCCGATTCAATTAAGACACTGGAAAATGAGTCACGACGTCTAGAACGCCAGAAACCACACCTGTTTTACAATAATATCGATAATTTATTCAGATCATCCAAGTCGTCTTAACTCCGTTAACGGAATTATGACAACTTATTAGTGATCATAGATACGTTTTATGCGATTCCCGCCTCTATGGAATTTTGTAAATTTCACCAAAAATTGCGATTTTTCAAGCCTAAAATGGCGGTTGTGGGAGTTCTAAAGTCAGAAAACGTTCAGAAACGATCTCCTGTAAAAAAAATGCGCAGACTCGCTCAAGTTTCGGACAAAATGGCAACCTCGCTCTAACTAAAGCATCTCTGGCTTTTTCTCAACAATGGATACAAATTTTAATGAAAGCTGACGAAATCCATTCCCGATTAAATTAAGACCCTGGAAAATGCGTCACGACGTCTAGAACGGCGGAAGCCACACCTGTTTTGCCATAAAATCGATAATTTGTTCAGATCATCCAATTCCGTTAACGGAACTATGACGACTTATTAGTGATCATAGATACGACTTATGCGATTCCCGCCTCTATGGAATTTTATAAATTTCACCAAAAATTGCGGTTTCTCAAGGCTAAAATGGCGGTTGTCGGAATTCGAAACTCAGAAGACGTTCAGAAACGACCTCCTGTCAAGAGAAAATGCGCGGACTCGCTCATGTTTCGGATAAAATGGCAACCTCGCTCCAAGAAAAGCAAATCTTGCTTTTTCTCAACATTGGATACAAATTTTAATGAAAGCTGACGAAATCCATTCCCGATTCAATTAAGACACTGGAAAATGCGTCACGACGTCTAGAACGCCGGAAACCACACCTGTTTTACAATAATATCGATAATTTATTCAGATCATCCAAGTCGTCTTAACTCCGTTAACGGAATTATGACAACTTATTAGTGATCATTAGGGCCCGGATTTTAGGTTTTCCGCCTATTTTTCAGTTTTTAAGGCATTGAGGTGAGACTACAATATGAGTGCGTTTCATAAAAAATGACGTCATTTGAGCTATATTTGTTTTTGCCTATTTGCCTATTTTCAAAGAATACGACCTAAAACAATTTTTTATAGCCTAAAATAGGTTTTAAGCGACCTAAAAAAGGTTTTAAGTAAATAAATCTGACTTCCAACGATTGAGGGAATTTATTTTGACTCTGGGGCTAAATACGGCTGAATTTCAGTTCGCAATGCATGTAGCCGGCATGACATTCACTGTCAAGACATTGGTGCGGACGCCACACGTGCGCAACGTTTTCATAACCTCAAAATTGTTGCTCAAGATCTTAAGGTGGGTTTATACAGACAATTTAGCGTTAGTTTTAGTATTAGGGTTAGCTGCAAAAAAGTTCAATGCGTACATTGTAATGGAGCCGTTTATTTGGATTTAGTATTACGTTTAGTTTTATATGCTAACCTTGAAAGTATTTAAAATTTAATAATTACCACTAAATCAAAGGCTAAAGTTAAATTTTTTACACTTCTCAAACTTGAAAAATCTAAAATCTCCAATTCCCCAGCAAAATTGGCAAAGTGCTAAGATTCCATATTTCCCCCACTCACGTGATCACCACAACAATATACATAACCACAATACATAACCTCAAAAACGTTATTGCTGATTGTTGCTGAGTTTATTGATATGTATTTAAACAACATTCCTCTGTACATCTCTTATGTACCTAAAAAGTGTTTAGAAACAGCGGTCTTTTTAGCATTATGGCAGCTCTGATGGCAGGCAAATTTGATGATGGCCAGCTGGCTGAGTTAGTGAGACAATTTGATTGCTTGTGTTACACCCGTAAAGACTCATATAAAAATAAGATAATGAAGGAAAATGCCTGGAAGACAATTAGTACTATTATGGCTAACACAGGTGATAATTGGGGTTTTATATTGCTTTATTGTAACAGAATCATGAATCTTTACAGTGGAAGTTTGCCAAAGTAGATGGTAGAGTTGGTACCAGTGGTTACCAGAATGGCAGCTGTTCGTGTTCATGGCGCATGCGCAAGTCACAGAAAAGTTTACGTCAAAAACTGTGTATAAACGACCAACTTTAAGTAGCATTAATACTAACCATAAATTAAACCCAAAGTCTAATTCTAAATCTAAATTTCTTGTATAAACCCACCTTTAAACGGACGTGCAAAATGCCGAAAACAAAAACATCTGGGAACAAGTTAAGTGAGTGGCTAAAGTTATGTAAGGACGAACAAACGTTTCAAATAATCAACGATGGAAAAGAGGTCTTTTGCAAAGCTTGCGCTAAAGTGGTAAGTCTACAAAATATATTGGGTGCATGTTGTAAACAATGGCGTTTTTAGATCAAATGCGAAAAAAAGTCTCATCTTGAGCAGCACACTCGTACAGAGTTGCACAGAGATAGTGTGAAAAAACCCCTGCGGCAGAGTCTGTTGACAAATTCATCCCCTTCGGTAATTAATCGAGAATTTTTTATGGAAATGTGCAAAGCATTAGTGGCTGCCAATATACCTTGGACCAAACTATCTTGCTCACAGTTAAGAGATTTTTTACAAAAATATACTGGTCGAAATATTCCGGATGAATCCACTCTTCGAAGAAATTACCTACCGGAGTGTTACAAAGAAAAAATTGATCAAATAAGAAAGTATGTTGGAGATGACAGCATCTGGGTTAGTGTGGATGAAACAACAGACCGTACAGGCAAATATATAGCAAATATGATAATCGGAAAATTAAATTCACATTTGGCAAGTTGTCCCATATTGCTTTCATCAAAAATGTTAGAGAAAACTAACAATGTCACTATAGCACGTTTTGTTAATGAAAGTTTGGGGATCTTGTGGCCTTCAGGAGTTGAACATAAAAAAGTGAAACTGTTTCTTACCGATGGCGCAGCATATATGCTAAAAGCTGGGGTAAATTTAAAAATATTTTATGAAAATATGCAACATTTAACATGCCTAGCTCATGGTTTACACTTGGTCTGTGAGGTAATTCGAAACCAATATGAGAATGTCAATGGTCTCATCTCTAATGTGAAGAAAATTTTCTTAAAAGCTCCGATCAGAATTCAACTTTACAAGGAAACACTGCCCAACACACCTTTACCACCAGAACCAGTGATAACAAGATGGGGCACGTGGATTCGAGCAGCTGTATTTTATGCTGACCATTTTGATGACATAAAAAACGTGACAAACGTTTTTTTAAGTAATTATTTTTTCTTTAATTTTGCGTCCATTTACAGGTTGTTATGTCGTTTCAATCAGACGCTCGTTCCATTGAACTGGCGCAACAATATTTCAAGGAGCCCAAAATTAAAAGTGAACTTGTTTACGTTAAGAGCAATTTTGAAATAATTGTTGATGGTATTACAAAACTAGAGACAATTGGCTTACCTCTCACTGAATCATTAAAAATTGTGGAAAATATTAAAAATTCATTGAATAGGGCCCCTGGAAATGTCGCAAAATCAGCTTATAACAAATTGATATATCTACTGGAGAAAAATCCCGGATACAATTTTGTCGCAGAAATTGGAAATGTGCTGCAAGGAGAAAATGTGGAGGAGCCTGAAAATGGGTAAACTTCAAATTCGCTCCTATAACTTCTGTAGATGTAGAGAGATCATTCTCTTTACATAAAAATGTTCTAAGTGAAAATCGTAGTAGTTTTACGTGTGCCAACTTAGAGCAGTATATTGTGTGCCATGCCAACTCTAGTCTTGTTTAGTTATTTTATTAAAAAACGCAATAATAAAAGCATTTGTTTTATACCGACTTTTTGCGTTTTACTTCAATTTAGTCGTTTAATCCTTATTTTTACTATTGCCTATTTTAGGTTACATGACCTAAAGCGACCTATTTTGATAGTTTTTGCGACCTATTTGTATGACCTTTTTACGGCATTTTAACGACCTAAAATCCGGGCCTTAGTGATCATAGATACGTTTTATGCGATTCCCGCCTCTAAGGAATTTTGTAAATTTCACCAAAAATTGCGATTTTTCAAGCCTAAAATGGCGGTTGTGGGAGTTCTAAAGTCAGAAAACGTTCAGAAACGATCTCCTGTAAAAAAAAATGCGCAGACTCGCTCAAGTTTCGGACAAAATGGCAACCTCGCTCTAACTAAAGCATCTCTGGCTTTTTCTCAACAATGGATACAAATTTTAATGAAAGCTGACGAAAACCAGTGGACTGTGCTGCAGGATGCATAATGCGTACCTGTTCAGGACAGCCCAATTTATCGACTTTATTTATGGGTGCGGAAATGCCGCTTTTATGAAGCAGAGTGCGGAAATGCCGCCTTTATGAGTGAAGAGATTCCACTTAGCTCAGCTAAGCGGCATTTTGGCACCCCTGACTTTATTTGCCCTAATTTCATCGCTAAAGCGTAGGGCTACGCCCAATGCTTTTACGAAGACGACCCAGCGAGTGAAAGGTCTGTAAACGCGGAATGGCGTAAAAAAGACGACCTCAGGCTTTGAAAGTTTCTGATGTGGGAACGGTGGACTGTACTGCCATATTAGGAACCAAATCCGATGCTTATAAGCTCGTATGTTTTAGAGTTCGATATTAAGAAAATGTGGTCTGTGCTGCAGCCTATTCAGGACAGCCCAATTTTTCGACTTTATTCGTGAGTGCTGAAATGCCGCTTTTATGAAGCAGAGTGCGGAAATGCCGCCTTTATCAGTGAAGATATTCCACTTAGCTCAGCTAAGCGGCATTTTGGCACTCCAGACTTTATTAGTCCTAATTTCATCGCTAAAGCGTAGGGCAACGCCCAATGCTTTTACGAAGACGACCAGGCGAGTGAAAGGTCTGTAAACGCTGAATGGCGTAAAAAAGCGGCCTCAGGCTTTGAAAGTTTCTGATGCGCCAACGGTGGACTGACTGCTGTATTAGGAACCAAATTCGAAGCTTTTGGGTTCGTGTGTTTTGGAGTTCGATATTAAGAAAATGTGGTTTGTGCTGCAGCCTGTTCAGGACAGCCCAATTTTTCGACTTTATTCATGAGTGCTGAAATGCCGCTTTTATGAAGCAGAGTGCGGAAGTGCCGTCTTTATAAGTGAAAAGGTGTCACGCAACTCAGCTAAGCGGCATTTTAGCACCTCAGACTTTTTAGGGATTCGGACTGCACTGGAGCCCTGATTTCCTCGCTACAGCGTGGGGCTACGCCCCATGCTTTCAGGAAGACGCCCAAACGAGTAAAGGGTTTGTAAACGCGGAACGGCGTAATCAAGACGGCCTCAGGCCTTGAAAGTTTCGCCGCGAGATTGGTGGACTGTACTGCCGTTTTAAGAACCAAATTCTATGCTTTTGGGCTCGTTTGTTTTCGAATGCGATATTAAGAACCAGTGGGCTGTGTTGCAGGATGCATAAGACGTACCTGTTCAGGACAGCCTAATTTATCGACTTTATTTGTGCGTGCTGAAATGCCGCTTTTATGAAGCAGGGTGCGGAAATGCCGCCTTTAGACTTGATTAGGGATTCGGGCTACACTGGAGCCCTAATTTTCTCGCTACCGCGTAAGGCTACGACCCTGTCTTTATCGAATGCAAATTTGAAAGTACTGACGTGCCGCTCTTCTAGATGAACAAGTTTCACAAACGCGCAATTATGGCGGTGTCTTCCCATTTCGTGACTTCCCATTTCGGGACGCGACCGAAATTTTTCCCACTTCGTGCCACTAGCTGAAATACCCCCGACTACCTTTCCCATTTCGAGACGGAACGGGTATAATTGTTAGGACAACCGATTGCTTCTGAGAAAATTAAAAATGAGATTTAGTTTAATTTCTGGTAATGGGTTTTTGAAGATAACACACCTGGTCAGAACCGTTAGTTGTTGATCGATCCTATATTCTAGAAATATTTCTTAGCTGGGATGGCGACTTTTATCCGCTTAATGCTTAACATAAACAAAATATCTTTTTCTTTAAACATTTTTAATGATTATCGGGTGCCTATTTAGTATGCGGTCAATGCGGTCTCTACACCAATAATATAGTTACTGATACAGAATTCGGTCTACAGGCTCGACACAATTTACACACCTGTAATTTTATAAATTTCATTTTTTCATCAATGCGAATAATCAAGTCGAATTATTTTGCCTCAATGGATCATGCACAATACGGGTGCAATTAAATGTACTTATAGGTAATAGTGGATTTAACTTAATCCTTTGGTTAAATGTACATTATCTCGTGTCCTATCAAATCAAATTTTAGTCATTAAACTAGGGTCGGATAGGTACATACTGGACAGGTATAAATCCACATTTTCAATCGCATTTAGACTACCTGACATGGAAAGTGTTGATCACAAATGAAGCAGATCTTTTTGTAGAATTTTTATCCGACATTAGACAATCATGTTTATCGCAGATAAATATAAATTATTTTCCAATGCTATGTTTTTTTCCAATTTAAATTAAGACTGGTAGACCGTAGGCTAAACTGTGTAGAAACGTGTAGACCGCATACTAAACCGGCACCGATTATTGTGTGGTATCATTTCTATAGGCAAATAAGTAAATAAAATAGAATAAAATAGACGCCAATGTTTATTAAAGCTCTCGTTATTAGTGACATAAAATATACAATAACACAAAGATGGTTACCTACATTCTTAATCTAATTTTACCAAGTAACTTAATTTTTGTAAAGTCTCTCCAATACCATTTTTTCCCAAAACAAATTCCGATACATTTCTAGAAATGGCCTCATCAAGGTTAACATACACTTTTTTTCTTTTCGAGGGGGTCATATTTAAATCGTGCCGCTGTTTAATGAAACCAAAATGCTTGGCGTCTTCTCTTAAAATCTTAACTAATTCAAAAATATTAGGTCTTGTTTTGCCTACAGATCTATTTAAACGGCTGTGCCAAGCTTCTAAGGAATTTGTAGTCCTGTGCCGCTCACCATAACAAATCCAACTGTCTTTAACTGCACTATTTTCTAACCACTGCTCAACAAAATAATCGTTAAATGTAGCTAAGCTATCAAGGTCACTGGGACAAGATTCCATTATATATAACCATCCATCCTCTGTCGCAAATGGTGGAAGATGGGACAAAGCGGCACACATTCTGATATGTTTCCTTATTTCTTCGTTTTCCTTGTAAGCTGTTGTCATGCCGAGTTCTTGAACCTTTCTCCACAAACTTTGATTAAAATGAAAATTACATCCCTTTAGATCGGCGTTTGGAAAATGGTTTCGGATAGCTTGAATAGTCGCACTTTCAAAGTCTATTTTAAATTTGCGAGGAGACCATAAAGGCATCTTTTCTTGAATTAACGAAAAAAGACGGTCATATGTCCTTTCTTTCTTGTCTGGTAGCAGCGCATACAGCACAGGAATAATGTTTGTACACTGACTTGTACTTCCAAGATCACAATGAATGGTATAAAGTTGACTAAAATTTCCACAACAACTTTTGAAAGTTCCGTCTCCAAAAAAATCCTGGCCTTCTAAAATGCACTCCCTACCGAACTTGCTCGAAAATCCAAGAATTCTATCTTCTGTGCCATCGTCGACAAGTAAAAATTCCTTCGTCAGTTCATCCGGAAGACTAATGTCCCCTCTACTGGAAAAACTTGAGATCCCAAAAGATTTATGACGATCTCGATAAAGAGCCGATTTCTTGCTGACAAATAAAGGAATTTTGGTTACGAATTCCAAACCAGCATCCTTTACTGTAGAAAGCTCTTCAGAAAAAATTTTTGGTATTGGTGTAACCTCTTCACGCGCTCTTTTTCTGCATATGTCCAAACACTTTTGTACTTCGACCTGGGCTTCATCAGGAACACAGGTGTGATTGTTATTTTTAGTCACAACTTTACTTTCTGAAGTTGTTAAACTTCCACTACACTTTCTGTTTATGCACATCCAAAATCTGGTTCCATTTTTATTTGTTCGTTTAAAATGATGGCGATAGCCCGAATAACAAGCCACATCGCGACCTTTCGTTGATTTCACCAATTCTATAACTTCGTCCATTGCTGTCTACTGATGCCAAATCGAACAACGAAGATAAACTAGACTAGGAAAAACCATTAACCAACTATAATCTCATAGGAAGGGTGGGAGTGGTAAGACCACCCCCATTCGCTGAAGCATAGGTACAATTAAATCTAAGAGTGTAACTGTCGCTTTATGTCATTCCCTGTCAGTATATATTTTTTAAGGATATGTTCCAATATCCAATATTTTTTTGGCCGGATCTAGGGGGGGGGGCACCTGGGAGTGCTTGCCCCGGTCGAAAGCCTGGGGGGCGCATTTCGACGCTATCTAAACATAGCAATGACTCAGTACGTGGGAATACCAAACGGCCGTTTGTAAAATAAGGTCGAGAATTAGAAACATTCTGCCGCCTCCTTGAACGTGCTCTAACAAAAGAAATATATTTTATGATTATTGCGGGTAGCTAGCCGAAAGGTCTGTTTTATAACCGCTCCCGCTGTGCGATCCTTGCATTGTAGAATTCGAATTTCGAAGAAATTTCGGAGCACATGTTTTGCAGGATAGGTCGTGGACTCGGGGCTGTAAACTCTTCTGTATTTGTGTTTGTTTAGCAAAACACAGGAAGTCTGTAAACCTCTGTTAATCCGCTTATTTTTGGATTCCTTGAAAATTACGAATTTTAATGACCTCGTCTGTTGGAGGTAATAAATCAGAGCACCTGCCTTAATCCTTCCTCTTGATAGAATCGCTACAATAGCGGGAAATTCCCCCGGACCTCTCTACCTGGAGCCCAATTTTCGATCGGGTGAAGATTTTCTCATGGGAAGTTACTAAGCAACCGCCAAAGGAAACAGTTCACTCAATTCGAAAATTGGGGTCCTGTGCTGAAATATCACCAAATGGTCGGCTTTGCCAAACAGGCCAATTGAAGTTTAATTTTGAAATCGAAAAACCCTCGGAAAAGCCTCCCCACTCAAAAAATAATTCAATACTAGATATACTCTCCATTCATTTTCTATTGAAGTGACAAGAGCCTTTTTGACACTAAAATGACATTTTTCGAAAAAATGGCACTAGGGTCTTCGGCTTGAAAAAAATTCGGCTATCAAATCCGGTGATAAAAATATACAGTTATGCATAGGTTTTGCTCATGGCACCGTTTTTTGGCCAAAAGGGCACCAAGTGTGAATACATTTTTACCCGCATTTTTAGGAGTAGAATTTGAAGAGATTTCATTTGGTGACGTGAAAAATGGGGTTTGCACTTAAATTTTTAAAGTTGATATGCCAAAAGGGCACTTTCCGTGAACCGATGTGGCCCAAAATCTAACCAGCCCCTACTGCAGCCTACTGAATATGTGTGCCAAATTTCATCCTGATACGTTCAGTAGTATGAGCTGTAGCGTGATCACAGACAGACAGACAGAGACAGACATTTTTCAAAAACCACTTTTTTGAGTTCCCAGGACCCTGAATCGTAAAGAATTGATGTTTTTGGCGATTCGATTTTTCAATCGATTTTAGTAACTGCTCCGCGAAGCGTAGAAGTTAAAAAATGATAAAAGGAAATATACGATTACGACATTCCAACAGTCCGTATTCGGTTAGGTATAGAAAATTCAATTCCAAGAAGACACACGTGTTTGGTAATGAGCGCCCTCTACCCTCTAGCTACCTGCCTACGCTAATCGTGCTGAAACCACGGGTGGTGAACAAGGCACTACCTGTATGTACAGGCGTCCCCAAATGGGAATAATAATAAGGAGTCAAAATGTTCCGTCCCGAAGTGGGAAGAAAGCAGGTAAAATATTTTGGCGTCACGAAATGGGAAGTCACGAAGTGGTAATAAGCCATTATGGCATCCTAACCTTAAAATACATTATTTATAAATTACACTTTATTGTAAACTTTTGTAAGCTCTGAAAAGAATAATTTATTTTTAAATGTAGGTACTATAATGGCGCATTTCACAATTGTCACTTTTATTGCTGCACTTTTGAATCGCTTTCGCATCACAACATAAGCCTCTGGTCTAAACGTCTTTAGACTGATTCAAGGTTATGCACATTCCGAACAAGATTGTCAACAAAAGAGTGTGAACTGGGGGACAGATTCCGCTCTTCTTTTTGTACACTGGAGGTCCTCTCTCTGCCTGAGGTCCCCGAGTTCCTCTAAGATTTCCCTGGAGGTCTTGCAGGAGGTTCCTCGAACAGGTAACCGAGTTCCTCCATGAGTTAACTCAAGCCCTCGATAAGGTCCCCCAGGTGCTAGATGAGGTCCCCCAGGTCCTAGATAAGGTCCACCCGGTCCTAGATGAGATCCCCGACATGACTGACACTCTTTATAAAAAACAATCTATCCCGTTTAGGAAATTACGTCAACGGACAAATGTTCGGATTAATGCCACGGTTACCATAAATTCTACTAAATAAAGTAAATTGTCCCTGATGAGCGATATTGAGACCACGCCCCTTAAATTACCCCAAGGTATAAGCAACCTGAGCAACTAGCGTGTATTTTGTTATGCAGCGTCGATATCCAAGATTGAACAATGAAACAAGATTTATTTATAAAGTCAATTACCCGGCGACATCTGTTGGTCATTATCCTGTTTCATGCATAACTCAACCTTACTTTTGGAGTTAATACTGTGTATTGATACTGCTTAACTCGAAATGCACTTGGGGACACTTGGACCTAAGACTGTAAAATTATCACATATTTTCGAGTTATTACTGGATCTATGATCATAAGCTTTATTTAGCAAATATGCTATACACAGAAACATAATTATAATAATAATACACGTTTAACATGCTCCACTCGGTCAGTTGATCCAAGGTAAACACCATCATTGACTGTGTTCAATATTTTGGGAATACGCTTACGCTACATCAACCGTTCAGCAAGAACCAACGAGAAGGTGTAGAGCTTTCTTGCTAGGAGAGGACGGGAGATAAAGGATTAAGACGGTAAAGGAACAGAATGAGGGAATAAAAACAAAATAAATTTCTTATACAAAACTGTCAAACGAAATTCGAAAATTGGAGAACGAAAACAAAAACAAAAGTTATGGTTCAATTTTTCTTAATAAGAACAAGTATGTACAAAAACGCGAGCAAAAACGGTCATGAACAAACGCTTCAAACCTTTCAAAAACAAAAAAAAAAAAATTAAAAATATTCAAGTTTGTTGAAAACTTGGTCCGTTTTCAAAGAGGAACTGATTTGATTACACAGAGTAGCTTCAAAGTCTTGTTCCACAAATTGTACTTACTATTTAGGACGCGTTTCGGAGTGTTACTCCATCTTCAGTAACACTCCGAAACGCGTCCTACAGTAAGTACAACTTGTGGAACAAGACTTTGAACCTAGCCTGTGTAATTAAAAAATATTTCTCAAAACCGTGCAACAGATTGAAATTAAAGTTTCTTGTAAACAAGTGGAATTCTACGATTTTTCTGAGAGGCAAAATAATCGATTATGTCTTCTATAAAACTATCTTTGGTACTCATTGACTTTACAAGTTCCCTTTCGATGGCGATTTGAGACATATTTGTTAATCTATTTTGACCGATCGTATTTCGCGAATAGGTTTTCATTCGTTTAAGAGTGGAAAAGCTTCTTTCAACGGACGATGAGGTTACTGATAAAACAACTGCAATATTGAGTAACTTGAACAGTTCTGGCATGCAAATTTGAAGATTATTTGCATGCACAAAACTAATAATTTCAAGTGGACTTTTACACTTTTTCAAAATTTCACCTTCATATAAGACAATAAGCTCATTTTTTAGCTGATCGGAATCAAAAACTTTATATTGCTGAACTAACGACTTTAAAAGGGCATCAGGAAAACTCTTTGAAAATGTTGGAAATTTAGAAACATTCAGCAAATCAAAAAAGTTCGATTTCTCTAAATCGGAAAATCTAATTTCAATTTGATTCACAACAATATCTAGGATTTCAAAAAAAATCTGCCTCATTTGCTGTTGTTTATCCGGCAATTCTCCACTTTTGTGACGTTTAGATGCTAATTCTCCAAAGTCTAGATTTGAGTAAATGTTATTAAAAAACCTATCGCTTGCCCTGAACTCACGAATTTTTGTTAAAAGTGACACCAAATGTTTTCGCGCTTGAATTATATCAGTAAGTTTATGTTGCAAAACAGAAAAAACGACATCGGTCTGATCAAAAATTAGTTTGAAGGTTTCTAAGAAAAAAATGAAAGTAGAATCTTGTAAACATTTCTTCAAACCGACTGCTTCCCTAATAGAAATTGCATCGAAATCTGGACTGAAAATAATGAAATCAAAAACCTGAATTAACTGCTCTCTGTTATTGCAGACAGTAAAAATTGCGCGGGAGGTAAAATTCCAACGAGTTGGGGCATTCGTAGGTAAGCGACTTCCACAAATCTGGTCTAGAACATTAGTGCGTTTTGTCGACTTGGAAAAATATGCAGAAAACCCAGACAAACTCGAAAAGAAGACACGAACTTTTTGGATCGAACTGCAGGCCTTACCTAGAACTAAATTCAAAACATGGGCGTAACAATGTGTAAAAATTGCCTGAGGCGCCACAGATTTAACTTTAGCCTGCAAACCGTTTAATTCGCCAGACATAACCGCAGCACCGTCATAGGTTTGGGCGACTAATTTTGAAGCTAAATCAAATTTTCCGAATTTTTCTAACAGTAAATTAAATTGTTTCCATTATCACGTCCGTGAGTAATTAATTAGGGTAAATATCGGGAAATCGGACCTTTGAGGGTTGAGTAGAAAAAACTATTTTACTCTATCCTGACGTTTCGGAATCTTTATTCCTTCTTCAGAGCTGCAACCAACTTTGTGTGATGTGTCTATACCATTAAAATTAATATTACCTATAGAGAAGTTAGTCTATTTCCTCATAATTGTTGTAATCATTACACAATAAAATTTTCTGTCTGGCTTCGCCTACTGTCAAAAGCGCACTAAATTGTACATGTCATGCTGCTGTTCAGCAACTCTCTCAACACATCACACATAGATAAGGTTGCCTATACACACACTTTACCTTAAATTACCACAAACAATAAACATTATACAACTGTACAAATAAAACGCTACCTATTGTTGACATATCAAATTCTTCAACATTAAATTCACACTAACAATTAAAATTAAATTAAAATTTAAAAAACCATATCGCTGATAACCCTTCCTAAACCCAATTATTCACGGTTCTACCATGAAATCATTAATTTTAATACTAATTACTTACTCAGTACATGTCTATATTTATTCAATACATTATTATAACTGCTATGTAAGTTATCAGTATCCGTTCTTTTGTTTACCGTTTTATTACATTTAATAAAAATCATCTCGCTTATGTTCCTCTTCTTCCAATCTTCCTCCCTATCCACTATTTTTGTATCTTGAAAGTTGAAATTATGTCCTAACACAAAGTGGTGCTCAGCTAATGCTGTTTTATTATCTTTATACTTATTTATCGGTTCGCAATCATACCTATGTTGTTTTAAACGAGTCTTCAGGTATTGTTTAGTTTGTCCAACATAATGTAAGTCGCAATCTTTACACCCTATTTTATAAATTATATTTGATGCTATATCTTTTTTATCTCTATCTTTCAATTTGCTATAACACGTTTTATAAATTGTGTTAATGTTATAAAACGCCAGTTTACAATTATATTTTTTGAAAATAGGTTTTAATTTATGAGCAAGTCCTACAATATATGGGAATCTGCTATACACCTGACTATCTATATTATTTGTGTTAGGACCTAGACTATTAGGTGGGGCATTATTGGTGATGGATGTAACCTTATTTCTGTTTAGTTCTTCTTTAGTTGCCCAGATCAATTTATTACTTAACCTTTTTGGGTAATCGTTCTTTGTTAGTATATCTTTAACCTTTTTTTAGATTCTGATTATGGAACCTTTCGTCACTCAGTCTTATAACTCTGCTAATGAAACCTTTAGCTGTTGCCCGTTTAATATTCATGGGATGATTGGATTTGAAATTTAATATTCTATTCGAACTTGTGGGTTTTGTATACCAGTTAGTCATGATTTTATTATTTTCTGTCCTATACACTTCTAAATCTAAAAACGGAATCTTTCGGTTATGTTCCCTCTCTACAGTGAATTGTATTTTCGGCTGGACAGAGTTGATGAACATTTGAAGCACTAATTCTATTTGCCCTTCTGGGAGAGCCATGATAATGTCATCTACATATATGTATAAGAATGGGACTAAAAATGGGAGTTTCTTAATGGCAGCATTAATCACATGATTCATAACTATGCTCGCCAGCACCGGACTGGCGGGATTACCCATGGCACTCCCTTCGATCTGCGAGTAGAACTGTGAGTCGAAGCTAAAATAACTGGTATCAAACATATGCTGAATTAATTTGCAAAGTGTGGACTTAGATATATCTGTGTAGTGGGATATGAAACGCCATTCCTTATTAATTATATCTAGTACTAAGGTCTTAGGAATATTGGTGAATAAAGATATCACATCAAGCGAGATGAGTACATAGTTGGGTGGTAATTCTACATTCCTCATGATATCAACAAATTGAAATGAATTTTTTTTTTTAAGCTATAGTGAAATGTGGTTGTTAAAGGATATAAAATCTCATGTATCAGCTTGGCTATTTTATATGTCGGGGAACCAATGCAACTAACTACTGGCCTAAAACTAACGTTATCCTTATGGGTCTTTCTTAAAGCATATAATTTTGGTGCAACAGAATTATGTGTTTTAAGTTGTTTACATCTGATGTCACTTACAACTCCCAATTCCTTTAAGTTCTCGACCAGCTTATTGCTTCTAGTCTGGTAAGCGTTCGTTGGGTCCCTTTTTAATTTCTTATATGTGTATGATGAGGACACATATAAGAAATTAAAAAGGGACCCAACGAACGCTTACCAGACTAGAAGCAATAAGCTGGTCGAGAACTTAAAGGAATTGGGAGTTGTAAGTGACATCAGATGTAAACAACTTAAAACACATAATTCTGTTGCACCAAAATTATATGCTTTAAGAAAGACCCATAAGGATAACGTTAGTTTTAGGCCAGTAGTTAGTTGCATTGGTTCCCCGACATATAAAATAGCCAAGCTGATACATGAGATTTTATATCCTTTAACAACCACATTTCACTATAGCTTAAAAAATTCATTTCAATTTGTTGATATCATGAGGAATGTAGAATTACCACCCAACTATGTACTCATCTCGCTTGATGTGATATCTTTATTCACCAATATTCCTAAGACCTTAGTACTAGATATAATTAATAAGGAATGGCGTTTCATATCCCACTACACAGATATATCTAAGTCCACACTTTGCAAATTAATTCAGCATATGTTTGATACCAGTTATTTTAGCTTCGACTCACAGTTCTACTCGCAGATCGAAGGGAGTGCCATGGGTAATCCCGCCAGTCCGGTGCTGGCGAGCATAGTTATGAATCATGTGATTAATGCTGCCATTAAGAAACTCCCATTTTTAGTCCCATTCTTATACATATATGTAGATGACATTATCATGGCTCTCCCAGAAGGGCAAATAGAATTAGTGCTTCAAATGTTCAACTCTGTCCAGCCGAAAATACAATTCACTGTAGAGAGGGAACATAACCGAAAGATTCCGTTTTTAGATTTAGAAGTGTATAGGACAGAAAATAATAAAATCATGACTAACTGGTATACAAAACCCACAAGTTCGAATAGAATATTAAATTTCAAATCCAATCATCCCATGAATATTAAACGGGCAACAGCTAAAGGTTTCATTAGCAGAGTTATAAGACTGAGTGACGAAAGGTTCCATAATCAGAATCTAAAAAAGGTTAAAGATATACTAACAAAGAACGATTACCCAAAAAGGTTAAGTAATAAATTGATCTGGGCAACTAAAGAAGAACTAAACAGAAATAAGGTTACATCCATCACCAATAATGCCCCACCTAATAGTCTAGGTCCTAACACAAATAATATAGATAGTCAGGTGTATAGCAGATTCCCATATATTGTAGGACTTGCTCATAAATTAAAACCTATTTTCAAAAAATATAATTGTAAACTGGCGTTTTATAACATTAACACAATTTATAAAACGTGTTATAGCAAATTGAAAGATAGAGATAAAAAAGATATAGCATCAAATATAATTTATAAAATAGGGTGTAAAGATTGCGACTTACATTATGTTGGACAAACTAAACAATACCTGAAGACTCGTTTAAAACAACATAGGTATGATTGCGAACCGATAAATAAGTATAAAGATAATAAAACAGCATTAGCTGAGCACCACTTTGTGTTAGGACATAATTTCAACTTTCAAGATACAAAAATAGTGGATAGGGAGGAAGATTGGAAGAAGAGGAACATAAGCGAGATGATTTTTATTAAATGTAATAAAACGGTAAACAAAAGAACGGATACTGATAATTTACATAGCAGTTATAATAATGTATTGAATAAATATAGACATGTACTGAGTAAGTAATTAGTATTAAAATTAATGATTTCATGGTAGAACCGTGAATAATTGGGTTTAGGAAGGGTTATCAGCGATATGGTTTTTTAAATTTTAATTTAATTTTAATTGTTAGTGTGAATTTAATGTTGAAGAATTTGATATGTCAACAATAGGTAGCGTTTTATTTGTACAGTTGTATAATGTTTATTGTTTGTGGTAATTTAAGGTAAAGTGTGTGTATAGGCAACCTTATCTATGTGTGATGTGTTGAGAGAGTTGCTGAACAGCAGCATGACATGTACAATTTAGTGCGCTTTTGACAGTAGGCGAAGCCAGACAGAAAATTTTATTGTGTAATGATTACAACAATTATGAGGAAATAGACTAACTTCTCTATAGGTAATATTAATTTTAATGGTATAGACACATCACACAAAGTTGGTTGCAGCTCTGAAGAAGGAATAAAGATTCCGAAACGTCAGGATAGAGTAAAATAGTTTTTTCTACTCAACCCTCAAAGGTCCGATTTCCCGATATTTACCCTAAGTAAATTAAATATTTCCTCCGCGGTTCGTCCGGAGCTAACATCGAAAAAACCCATAAACCTTTCGACTACTTTCCCATCGATTACGTATCGAAAAATGACAGACAGCTGCGACTGACAACTGATGTCAGTTGTTTCATCAATTTGCCACGAAAAAAACAAACAGTCAGAAATCTCACTCTCAATATTTTTATTTAAAACATATGAAATAGAATCTATTAGCTCATTTTGTATGGTTTTTGACGTTCCAGAAAACACAGATTTGCTATCGTTGTCTTTCTCGAGGAAATTTTTTAAATGTGTGTCTCGCTTGCTAAGTAACGAAAGAAGTTCTCTGAAATTTCCGCGATTAAAAGATTCATTTGATTCATCGTGTCCTCTAAACGGCAGCTCTTGCATGCATAAAAATAAGGCAGCTTCAATTAAACTTCGTAAAATTTGACGATTTTCATTAACTCTAGCATTATGATTTTCAATATCAATTTTTCGAGCGCTATCTAAAGCTGTTACGATATTTTGCTGTTTTCCCAATAGAGCTAGTTTGCAAACTGACCGGATGTGCTCTGCACTTTTGTGGTGAATTCCTAAAGAACGCGATAAATTTTTTAAATCCGCATATCCCGTTTTACTCCAAACTGTGGTGTCACTGTTAGTTGCAAATAGAATGCAGGGCCAACAAAACAATTTATTAAGTACTTTACTTCCACAAAGCCAATTATATTTATCATACCATGCATTCTTAAAAGCCCTGTTTGACCCTTTAGCATTAACATTAATCAAAGATTTACACAGATCTGGACACGGTCGCTTTGATTCTTTCACAAATAATTTATCTTCATAACTTAGACTACCAAAAGGGTGTTTATTTATTAAAAATTCAACAATATCGCAGTGTACCTAATACTCACGCTATCCAGACTCACGCTACCGACGCTTAAACCATCAACCAAGTGAATTCCACTTGGACCTGGTGTGTCCATCGTCGATGCTGCCATAACGTCACTCACAAATAGTTCAATTAAACTCAAAAAGAAAACACAATAGCAATAAACAAATACACTATAACTTTCCTCTTTATCTCAATGCACGTCAGTTACATCTCTCCCACTCTGACTGTAACGACGCGACTGTGGGGGCGATTGCGCGGCTGAGTGCTGAGTTGCTGACGTGTTGGCACATTCGACGTAGCCCGGAGTACTGCAGTTGTCTCCTTTCGTTTAGTTGGTTTTTTGCATTGTGGCTAGCCTCAGACAGAGATACATATAGCGCACCTAGAGCGCCTTGCTTATACTCGGTTCGCGTGGAGGAGGAGGGGTACGAGTAGGAGTAGGGGCAGCGCTGGACCGCGCCAAATGAACACGTCAACGAGGCAAATTTAAATCCGCCTCTCGGGCTATTCCGCCAGAAATCGAAGATTTCGTATTAAGATAGACTACCTTTTACGACTACAAATGAGCGGAAAACCAGTTTCGGCTCTAAATTTCAATATTTCAAATAAAAAAATTTTTTTTAAAATAAAAATATTTTTTTTATTTTTTATTTTCGAATTTTTGACTGATGAGGCACTGCCTCATTTGCCTCATCTGACAAGCCGCCACTGCTTGAATTGCCGATGATGCATTTCTATGCGCAACGTTTTGTAGCAATTTGCATCGCTCGTTTAAAAATTCGATAAGATTATCCTAAGTTGGAGACGTTAACTTCTTTTTGGAGGATATGCTCCTCCAATTCCTTTTCCCTTGAAAAGTCTAGTTTACGCACTACTAAGACAACTAGCAAGGTGTTCTAGGAATCGACCGGTTCGCCTAAAACCTTAATAGCACGAATATGTTTTTACAATTCATCGACAAATTTTCTAAGCGAAAGGTCTTTGTTTACGTTAGGTGAATCGACGATCGATTTAATGTGATTTTTTATGGTGATTTGTTAAGTTTAGTAACGTTCTTTTAGCAATTGCCATGCGGCTGTATAGTTATCGTTAGTAACTTCTATCGAGGCTAAAACCTGGGCAGCGTCACCCGGAAGACACGTTATTTCTTCACGTTATCCATATATGCTCATCATTGTGAACCAACGAAACAAACATATCCCTGAACGGACCAAACTTTTCATATTCGCCTGAAAATTTTGGTAACTCCAGTACCGGGAATCTAACACTCATATGAGGAGGAACTTGTGAGATAACGTTGCGCTCATGTCGATTTCCATTCGCATTGTTGCCTCCGTTATTTGGCAAATTTTCGTCACGTTCTCTAATTGTACGCTCATCAGCTGTTGAATTATTTTCTGACGGTGAAGCATTTTTTTCCAATCTTTATAATTTTCGATGCAAATTTCTTTATGGTCTCCTTCTTGGTCCCTTCATTGTAAGTAAATTTTACAACAACATACATTTCCATTTCTAAATCTGCGTTGATAATGGCACTTTGGAGTTGTTGATTAGTCTTGTCTGTCTCCTCATTTTCAGTCTCATCAATTTCTTCACCAGACTCATCACTCTCTTCAATTGTGTCAGCAGCAACCCCAGACGCATTATCAGAGTCCTCAACTGTGTTTTGACCTTTGGCTCTCTTAGGAGCTCCTGAAGCCGAATGAATTTCCTTAGCATTACCTTCTGTAAGAGTTTCAGCTGCAATTGATCGCCCAGGAGACACGTTAAAAGAAAAAACTTAACTTAAAAACGAAACGACTAGAAAACTCTGGTCGTTTCGTTCTTATTCCCACAGTGGTCTTTTAAAATATCCTTGAAAGAATTTTGCAAAGGAGTGGCATTTACCGTTCTTTTTGTAGTTGACAAATGTTCCCAAACTTCGTTGCTATTAAATGGATAAATCCCTGCACTGCGAAATCCTGATAAAATATTAATGTGGCTTTGGAGGTCCAGCTTCGCCAGTGCGCTTTTCAGTAATGCAGGAAAATCTTTTTTTTGAAACGCCCCTCGATAAGTTTGCTTCCATTCAGTGAGAATCTTTCTCCATTAAATCTTCAGGGGCCTAAAAAGGGCGACATCTAGGGGTTGGCAAAGATAGGTTGTGTTTGGGGGCAATAAGACAAAACGGATGTCCTCTTGGGCACATTTTTTTAGAACTGCGACACTTATATGACTAGCCAAATTATCACCGATTATCACTTTAGGTCCATTAAATCGTCTGACATGGAATCACAGTTTTTAAAAACCAATCTTAAAATACTGCACCAACCAACCACTTTTTGTACGATTGTACACTGCTCCATCGGGACCATTTTCCACCCATTCGGTATATAAGTATACAATAAGTAACGGTGGTAACATTGTGCCATCGGTTGCAATACAGAACATGACGCACACTGCACTCCTTGAATGATCAATTTTACGTGGTATATGTTTAGTTCCGCTTTTAACAAGCGCTTTTATCTGGCCAGAATCATCAACCAAGTTAGTTTCATCATAGTCAATGATACACTTGGACGAACTCCTTCGATAGTTTGTGCCAATTCGTCGAAATAGTTGTTTATTGTTTCTTCATTGATATCTGCCCGAGTCCTCTTGATGTTACCAGCCAGACGAGCAGTTAATTCAGGATTTCTGCTTTTAAATCCTTGAACCCAATCATAACCGGGTAGATTATTAATGAAGAAAGAAATTTGTATTCCCTTTCTGTCCAGGTACCCTTTGATAAATTTTCGCAGGTCCATCTCAGAAAAAGGAAGATAATAATCTGCAGCATAACAAAGGGCTTCAATAATTTTTTTCTCTCCACACTCAAGTAGAACAGGTGGTCTGCCCGATGGCCCCGGATTCATTCCTCGGTATTTTCTGTAGATGGTAGCCCTCGGGACTCCATAAATATCTGCTGCCTGCCGAAACGATAAATGCTCATCCACTATGGCACCAAGGGCCCTCTCCAAATTATCTTCTTCATAGTCTCTATACAGGGCAGCCCCTAAACGGCGCTCATATTTTCACATTTTTTTCCACTTACTTGGATGTTATTGGCGCCAATTCTCATACCAAATTATACCAATGTCCCAAATTCCCCCACATGACGGTACCTACTTTAAAAATCTCGAATATTCGATTTTTTGTCAAAAAGGTACATCCTTGAAAACAGAATTTGAAAGTCGTTCTTATGGAGACGTCAAAAATGGGGGTTTGCCTTTTAAAATTTAAAAGTTGAAGTACCAAAATGGCATTTCCGTCTGCAGGATTGGCTTCAAAAGCTTTGCAGATCTAAAATTTACCGCCACATTTTCACTAATGAGGTGATAAAATAAATCTTACAACAGAAATTTTCGCACTCTAAACCAATCAAAGTCACTTTAATCGAAAAGGGTGCGTTTTAGCGACATTCAACAAGAGCCTCTTTTCTGGGTAGAATCGACCACCTATTAAGACTTTATTATTATTTGGTGAGAAAAATGACTGCAACAATAGAAAATGTAAAATAATGTGTAAGGCCCTCCAAGAACGCAAGCCAGTGATGTTATTAAAAATCTGAAACAAATGAGGAGAAAGCTCTTTATAACACTAACGATTGTTCCAAATTTCAAAATTCTATTCTTAATATTTTTCGAGGAATTTAAAAAAAATTGACTTCTTGAGTACCCATTTGAAGGGGCGTGACTCCCCTATAAAGCATTGCCGGACATATGTCCATAGGAACTTTTCTTCCTAGAGTGATGTAAGGAATAACGTCCCGAAGTTAGGATTATGAATATAGGAACATCCTGTATAAGGAATGATGTACTTATGACATAATTTTTAAGAAAATTAATAGTTGTACAAATAGTAATGCTATGTGAAACTTATGAAGTCAAAGACGTAGGTCAATGCAACATAAATAATAAATACTCAATGCTCCCTCTGTCCGAAATTATATATGGTATACATTGTGTACTACTTTGAACAATAGTTATGTAGCATGTTAATGAAATATTTACTTGTGATTTGAGAAAGAAAACTGGTAGCAAAACTTTCATCAAACTTAACTAATACATCCAAAAAGCTTTTAGAATCATATGGCCATTCCAAATTTCCAAGTTGAACTTGTCCGTAATATTGGTGTTTCTTTAAGGTAACATCTGAACCGGAAGTATTGAGGTAGGCACATGTAGAAGTAAGCACGTGTGAACCGTGGTCCTTTCCTAGCTTTATAGATAAGACAAAAAAAATTCCATATTCTGATTATTACCAATGTATGGACATTTGTTTTCAATAAGTTTTATATGTTTGTCATTTTCACCATAAATGACGCCATCAGGCGAAAACCCTAACCAGGGGCAAATATCAGACATGATGAAACCCTGTGTAAAAATTTCGGAATCCTGAGTGACAGAAAACTCTTCAAGAGCGTACATTTTAAAATGCTCAATATATTTATTGGAAAATGGTTTTGGAAAAAATTAATTGAATGCTTTTTTCTCCCAATTAGGCCCTTTGTAGGTGAATATTGAGTAACAAGTTGAACCTAAAAGACGGCAATAAGTTTACATGTGTAGAGCAGATAGGATTCACAACTAAAATTATTCTTAATTTTCGCGCATTCTTCCAGGTTTCTAATCCCTCTGCGCACTGGGCCAAAGCTAAAAAATCTAAAATTGTCAGCTCCTACAACATTTTGCAACAGTCTCTTAAATTTAAATTTTCTAAATTCGTCCTTCGTATTTCTCAAAAACTGATTTTGTTCTACTCTGGTTTTTGGTTTTTGCAAAAATCCCTCGCTGAATCCATCATCAACAGAAAGCCTGCAAGAAAAAGAACACGAGAGAGAAGAACTGCAATGTAATGATTTGATTAGCATTTTGCTCAAAATTTACCTGGGCTTGATATGCTATTTCTAAAAGCGAAATATAATAATTATAAAAAGTACAGTTGTGATAATTATTTACAATTAATCGGTGTGGAAGTACATGAGGATGAAGATGTGGAAGTAGATAAGGATAAAGATTGGATGTTTTCTTTAAAACTTCTGTTGGTTGTTGAAAAAAAAAAAAAAAAAAAAAACTCAGAAAAGAGCCAGGCCAAGGGCCCCTACTGCTCATCACCTATGTGCATCGTCAAGGCAAGCCTGCAACGTGCGGTGTATCATCATTGTTTATTTTTTGATGTGTCGGGCTGGAGCAAAGCTCCTGAGGTATGTTAAGTAAGGGACTCCTGAGGGGAGTACCTTAGAGGGGAGACCTGAAGGGTCTGGGGTGCGTTTTGCCTGAGGGGCAAGGAGAGGCATTAGGTGGGAGAGTTCGCTGAAAAAGAAAGTTAACGACGAAATCTTGCTGTGGTCTACCTGCAACATACTAAACATTAGTGGTTCAAGGTGGGTGGATGAGAGCCGTCCTGGGACGACGAATTCTGGAATTCGCTGGGTCGTAGTCGACCGCATCTCTCACTAGCGGATTGGGATGAACCTCTGCTCGAGCAAAGGTTCGTGTGTTTGTTTCAAAGAGGAAGTCTTTGATTGTCGGGAGGTTTGCTTCTTGATGGAGCTGGGTGTTTCGGACGTACCAGGGAGCGTTAAAGGCGTACCTCAGACAACGATTCTGGATGACTTGGAGCTTTTGGAGTTGCGCATTAGAGACGTGTCCCCAGGCGCCAGAGCCGTAGGTCATGGCTGGTCTAACCACTGCCTTGTAGAGCCTCAGCTTATTCTCGAAAGATAAGCCGCTGCTTCTACACAGCATTGGATAGAGGTGGCCAATTACCATTTTGGCTTTGGCGACTGAGTAGTCCACGTGAGGAATGAAGCTGAGTCGTCGATCCAGCTTGACCCCGAGGTACTTGACCTCGTTGTGCCACTGAATCTCCTCCTCGTCCATCGTCACATGGCCGTGCGGCACTTCTCTTCTGCGCGAGATGAATAGGGCGGAGCTTTTCTCGGGATTGACGACGATGCGCCAACGAAGAAAGAATTCGCTCAGGTTGTCAGCTGCTTCCTGAAGGTATTGGGTAAGCAGCTGAGGGCTACGGGAGTGTGCTAGGGTGCACGTGTCGTCGGCGTAGACGGCCAAGGTGGAGTTTGGGCTGCGTGGCATGTCTGCCACGTAAAGAGCGAAGAGAGTTGGTGAGAGTACAGAGCCTTGTGGGACACCTGCCTCGAGAGGGTGCTCCTCTGAGAAGGAGTTTTGAATTTTGGCTCTGAAGGAGCGACCGGACAAGAAGGAGTTGATGATCTGGACCATCGACGCGGGGATTCCGGCATGAGCGAGCTTATAAATAAGTCCCTCATGCCAGACCGTGTCGAAAGCTTTTGAAACATCAAAGAAGGTAGCGCCTACTACGTGACCCCAGTCAAGCCATCGTGAGGAGAGCTCTGTGACTCTGATCAGTTGATCGGTCGTGGAATGTTTGGGTTGAAAGCCGAACTGTTCCTGGGGAATGATACCGAGATCGGAGACAATCTCGGTGAGACGAGAGCGAATGAGGCGTTCAGCAAGTTTGCTGACACCAGAGAGCAGTGAGATTGGCCGATGGTTCTGAGGGAACTTTCGGTCTTTGCCGGGTTTGGGGATGAAGATTACGTTGGCGCATTTCCACCGGGGTGGGAAATAGCGAAGGCGGAACATGGCGTTGAAAATCCCAGTCAGAGCAACGATGGCTTTTTTCGGAAGATTTTTGAGGGCAAGATTGGGAATCTGGTCGGGGCCTGGGGCTTTCCTCGTTTTGAGGCTGGATATTACCTTAAAGACTTCCTCCGGGGAGGTGTGGCGAATGTGATCGTCGTCTTCCGGGGCTTCCTGGCAGAAAACTTCGGCGAAGTCTTCCACTAGGTCGTAGTGGTCGAGATCTGCGTCCTCCGGTATCGGGACCCTGCATTGCAGTTCCAGACATTCGGCGAACACCTCGGCTTTCTCCTCCTCCCGGAAGACGAGTCCTCTGGGGCCGTGAATTGCCGGGAGTGGCTTGCGGTCGTTTCGAAGAGTCTTGGCCAGTTTCTACACAGAACTGTCCTCGATGTTCAGGGACTCCAGGTGGGTCTGAAAGTTCTCGTTACGGAGATCCTTCAGCGCGTACCTGACTTGGTGAACCAGGTTGTGAAACCTGGTTTTGTCGATCCGGGCTCCCGTTCTGTCGGCAGTCTTTTTGGCCTCTCTTCTCTCTCTTACCAGGGCTTGGATGTGAGGGGGAAGATGAGGGGGCTTGTTGGGAGGTCTGGGGAAGGTTCTGGTTGAAGCGTTGAGGGCTTCGGAGATTTTCAACTCGAATGATTCCACAGCCCGGTTAAGGTCTGCAGTATCAGCAATAGTTGGAATCGGTCCGAAGTTTTCCTCAACGTTTCTGCGGAAGGAAATCCAGTTTGTGAATTTCCCTGTGGGATTGATGGGATCATTAGCCTCGTCGCCGATGTGCATCAGGACGGCGTTGTGGTCTGAGGAGAGATCGCTGATGGCAGTGAGGTCGATTTGGAGGGGGACATTCTTGACGATGGCGATGTCCAGCGTGTCGGGCAGACCTGACACGTAGTTGTGGTGAGTGGGCTCCTCTGAAGCCAGGACCTGATAGTATAGTCGTTGTTGGTTGTTGAGTGATGCTCTTTGTCTATTTGTAGTTAGGGTTTGATGGACCCTGCAGAGGCGTGTCCTGGAATTTTAATCAACTGCTGTTCACCCACACTAGCCTCTGCTAATTGAGTTACAGCAGTTGATCGCATTGAATGGCCAGTGATTTTGACACGCTTCACATAAATTCCTACTTTTTCTTCATTACTTTTAATCCATTTTGATATTGTATTAATTCAAACTGGACAGTTTTTATACCATTGGTACATTTCGGTATTTTAATGTCTTGAAAATTTGGCATTTCTGGTAAAGATCTTCTAAATTTACCTTAATCTTTCTCACTGAGTGCAAGCCGACAAGTACACTGTAAGTACACTGAAGTTTTTATTTACAAAATTTTGTAACAATTTTTCAAGTTTATCGGTAAAAACGAACTTTGACGGATTCGATTTTCCCAAAATAATTTTTCTGCCGCAAAGTCCACATACTTTCCTTCGATTTTCATCGTGATCACATTTGGCTGACATATTTCCGTGAATTTGCATTAAAAATAAGAAAAATGTAATTGTGATTCTAATGCGCGTGTCGCTAGGTATGCGACACGTCAACCACTTTGAAATAAGCCGTTGCAAATTCAAAGCTTACTTTCGGTCTTGATTAAAACAGTTTAAGATATGGTTCCAGAACTTCCAGAGCAAAAAAAATTATAAAACAGATTGTAAATAAAATGTTCTCCGGGATATTTGTTAACTTACGATTTCTCCGAGAAAAATAATGTACCGACTTCGCGCTGCTTTTTTCCGATTATCTCCTCAATGGTTTATCTAACGACAAAAATGTGTAGGAACTGAAATGTTCAGGATAAAATTTGCAACGAAAAGATCCTATACATTTTTGTCGTCCGATAAGCCGTTGGAGAAATAATCTCAAAAAAGCAACACGAAGCCGATTCTGGAGCACAATTTCTCCAAGAAAAAAAAGAATGTTTCATCTCAAAGTTTCAGGAGTCTATCAGTAGTATCAGTATTGATTAGGTCGTTGTGGTCATTTTGAGACCAATCCCGATCAAATCGGTTCATAAATAATCATGTTATGCGGAAAATAATGTATGCCTATCACTTAAGGCCTTGCGTTACCAAAGAAAAATAGGACGCCGGCACGGCAGGCTCCGGGACTTTTGACACGTCATTCAGGACTGCCAGTAGAGCATAAGTGCCAATTTTCAGCACTACTTTATTTTTGTGCGGGTCAAAACCTTAAACTCCTTGGCTGTAGCCATCCCAAGTAAATATGAGAAATTGTCAAGCTTATAACATTTAAAGTATGAATCCTACGACAAAAACGAATAGGACCGTTTTGATAGGAAATTTAGTCTGCTTTAATTTTGTATATAGAATAATTTTCGCTAGGATTGGTAGTTACGGAGATATGCAGGGTGAGGTGAAAGACTTCACATCCTTTATACCACAGAATCTACTGTTCAAATGATGAAGCTTTGTGCAAAAATTATTAGTCAATTGTGATTCCTCTTGATGTTATAAGCCGCCAAAAATCTTCATTTTTAAACGTTATATTTAAATATCTTTTGAAAGGTGTATCGTAGGATTTTCAATTTTTGCACAGCATTGTTACAGACCAAGAAGCAACTGCTGATGGTACTTAAGACGTTATCCAAAAAGCGGATCTCTGTTATATAGGGTGGCCCCGGTGTTATTTGCCCTTGAACTTTTTATGTTTCAAAATATTGCTAATTTGTCTATGCGGCCGTAATAAACCCTAGAAGATTTGGGTTATATGTCATGTTTTTGCTTTCCCGCTAAATTTCGATCAAATTGTCAAAAGTACAGGCCCCTACAAATTAGGGCTGTACAGTTCCAGAAAAATTTTAGTTCTTCTATAGTAAATGAACGGACTTTAGGTATATGACGTAAATCAACTTTTGTATTGTTTTCATACATATATGAAAAACGCAGAAAACGCACATTCAATCAGCTCCCCCCCCCCTCGCGCTCACCCCCCACCCTCGGGTACTTTTAGTATGATGTTCTGCAGATCCTAGCGAACAACCATGCCAAATTTCAAAACTCCGGGATTTTTTTCACTCGATCACCACTTTTTTGTCTAATTTGACTGGGCTATGATATAAAACATAAAGAATGAAATCTCTGAAGTCAATTATCTGTTAGGATTTTGTTTCATGTAGTTTTGCACTTAATAAACGTTCTAGTATGACCTCCTGCAAAGACTTTTAGGCGTCATTTTCATCAAACCTTGTGTTACCTGAGGACAGGTGTGTATTCATTACAGTATGTGATGTGCTCTTATTTTTGTTTTAGCCTTGGGTCAGTTGAAATATTCTACAATTAGGTAGGTACCATGAACATGAACTTGCGTGACTTCTGACGTTAATTTTTAATAGCACCCATTCTGTCTGTATGTAATTACCAGTCTCACAACTAAATGAATTGTTGTGTATACTTTAAAGTATATAGACAATCACATAACTAGAGACCGGATTTTTAGGTCGTTAAAACAAGTCAAATATGTTACAAAAACATTATTTTAGGATGCTTAATTTAGAATTAGGTACCTACTTATATAATATGTAAGTTAACAAATATCAGGATCAGGGTACCAAAGGATAATAATATGATATCATTGATAATATATCGTAATGCCCCAGGTAATACACACTTAAACATTACTGAAAAATAAGTGATGTTCAATTGTTCTGTAGATATGTTTGCCGACACCATGGTTTCTAGAGACTAAGGATAACTTACCTTTAAGGAGAACTCAATAATGATGGTGCAAGTTTTTAGTGTCAATTATGATTAGGCAGACCTCTTAACTACAGAATATAGTAAGACCAACCTCCATTCTGGGAAACCCGGTAAGTATATACTTACAGTGTCATAGAACGCTCGTACTTCCCTTTAATGGAGTACCTATTCAGCATCAAATTCTTAGTTAAAGGAAGTGCAAGTGTTCTGGGACAACCCTGTGTGCACCTAATTGCTTAGGTACAATTACTTCGACCATACTCTTTATTACAGATGATGAAGGAAATCTATAAGCTGTAAGTATAATGTTGTGTATATTTAAAGACAGGATTTTAGGATTTTTTGTCTGTTTGTGGGTATTAAAGGCACATTGCCGAGACTAAAATATAAGTAAGTTTTGAGAAAAATTAAGCCATTTGACACCTATTTGCTATTGCCTAAAATACCTATTTTAACATTGTAGGTACGACCTAATCGACTATTTTCGGACTAATCGATAAATTTTAAGTGCCTAAGATACGTTTTTTTGCACTTTTTGCCTCGATTGACCCATACTTCGCTCAAAAAAAATGGAAATTCTTTTCCATCACCGACAACAACCAAAAAATCGAAAAACATTTAAAAAAATGCCTTTTAACTTTTGCTCTATCAAGTTTCAAAATCACATCAATGATACTTTTCTTATTTTATTTTCAATAAATTTATATAGATATACTTACTGTCAATCCAAGGATGAAAATTTACGCCCTTGCATTTTGGTTGTAAAATTCAAAGCATAAGGGACATTTGTTACTGTTGGACTCAAAAAAGTATCCTACCTTTAAGCATCTCTCGTGTATTTTTCTGCACCAGCAGGGGCATTTGTAAACTCTACACCATATTGTGGTAATTGGTTTAATATTGTTTAATATTTTAATATTGTAAATTTAGTGACATTACATTAATTAAAAATGTTTTCACACGTCACATTAATAACAGGTTTGTTTACAAACACTTGACTACACATATATATGACAAAAATGTAACAGAAAAACGAAAAGCTTTCATTTTAAGCATACTAATAATGAGCATTCCTAAAACAGTTAAAATATTCCTCAAATGAATAAAATGCATGCCGCTTCAATATTCTACATAATACTGTCTTTAGATTATCCGGGGGCAAGCACCTGTACTGTTCCGGCAGAGCATTATAAAAATGAACACCATAGTAGCCCGTTGCCTCCCCGGAGCGATAAACCCTGTGAAATCTCGGGACAATATTTTGTTTGTTTCTAGTGTGGTGATCATGCAGATGTGTTTGGTAGGCGTTCTCATTGTTTTTCACAAACATTACGGCATTTAAGATATACAGACATGGCACTGTTAATATCCCCAACTCCACAAATTTAGACCTACAATCGGCCCTGTACGGCAAACCCGACATGACTCTAACACATCTTCTCTGCAAGGAGAAGACCTTCTTGGTGTGCACTGAGTGACCCCAGACTAATATAGCGTAGCACAAGTGACTCTGGAATATAGCATGGTAGGCTTGTAGCAAGAAATTTAACGATAACGTATTTTTTAGTTGTCTAATTGCAAATATCTGCTTAGAGAGTGTGCAGCAGAGATTCGATATATGTGCCTCCCAAGTTAAGCCAGAGTCCAATAGTACGCCCAAAAATTTGATGGGATTATTTTCGAAGGTGTGGTTTTTCAAGGAAAAAATTATGCGTTGAGCTTTATCCCCATTACAGCACAATTTATTGGTATTAAACCAGTTTTCCAGAGACTGCAGTGTGTTCTTGGCTGTATCAGACACTTGTGCGAGATTGTTTGTTGATGTATAGCTGGATGTGTCGTCAGCAAACAGTAAGATATTAGATTTTGTGCAATTAGGAAGATCGTTAATGTATATTATGAACAGAGTAGGGCCAAGTACCGACCCCTGCGGTACCCCAATTCCTATATTTTTTAGGGATGATCGTTTATTGCTACACTTAACGAATTGTCGCCTGTCCTCTAAATATGAGGCCATTAATTTTAGGCTGCATTCTGAGAAATTGAGAAATTATAAAATTTAAGCTTTTCTAATAGGATGCCATGGTCGACGCAGTCAAAAGCCTTCGTTAGGTCATAAAAATGAGCATCGAAAAATTTGTTATTATCGAAGGACTCTGAAATTCCCTGACATAGTTTACTTATAGCAAGTGTTGTTGAAAGATTATTGCGAAAACCGAATTGACTAGAGTGAAATAAATTATTCTGTTCAAAGAATGTGCAGATTTGAATCTTTAGCACTTTTTCAAAAACTTTGCTAAGGACTGGCAAAAGTGATATTGGTCGGTAGTTTGCAGGCTCGGTACGATCACCTTTTTTATATAATGGCACGACCTTTGCCAACTTCAATTCGTCCGGAAAAATCCCGCTTTTGATGCAGGCATTCATCAGGTCAGTGAGTGGATAGAGGATTATGTTTATTATGGATTTCAGAATTTTTACATTCATATTGTATGCATCCATAGACTTTGTATTCTTTAATCCAGTTACGATATTTCTCACTTAAATGTTGTAAACCGTTCACTAATTGGAGTATTTCGATTTCTCGCAAAGGACCAATCAGTTTGCTCCAAGAGTGTGTATAGGTTGTACAATCCGATTGACGTGATTGGAATGTAGGTTAATTGTTGTCTATTTGTCTGGCGTGCCGACTTGATTTTGATACTGACTGACAGACTGCAATGATCCGACAATGAATAATCAACAGTTCTCACGGTCAAATTAGAAATGTCAATATTGGAGAACAAGTTATCTAAGCAGTAGTTATTTCTTGTATTTTGGAAATTTCTCTGAGTCAAGCCATATGACATGAAAAGGTTTATCAGGTCCGCCGTCCCAGGGTCGGATGTATTGAAATGCACATTATAATCACCAATAAACACAATGCGATGTCTGCAGTATGCTCTTAAAATGCTATCAATCTGACATAAAAAACTTGCAAAATCTCCGGTCGGTGATCGATATATTACAAAGAAATAGACGTCATTCCTTAAGATGAAGCCACATACCTCACACACCCTGTCTATACAGTATTTAGTTAGATTAAGACCTGTCACAGAATTCATAGCTCCGTCTGCGAAACAACATGAACCGCCATGACGTCCTTTGTCTCTACAGTAACTAGAGATTAACTTGAAGCCAGGAAGCAGCACATTCTGCAACTCGCCCTCGCATAGCCAATGCTCCACTAAAAAAATAAGATTAAAATCATTATTCAACAATATTGATTCAAGATCAAGAACTTTGTTATTTAGACACTGAATGTTTGTATACAGAACATTGATTTCTTCATCTGGATGTACTCCGTTTATAGTAGCATCTGCTGGATCCATAGTTTGATGATGCTCTAAATTTTGAGGTGCATGTGCACGAACAGACTTATCATGAGAAGGTCCATTGTTTATGTTGAGGCTTCTTGCCTTGGTCGCGGTGGAAAAAACCGACCAACTTGAATTCCGGCTGGCCAATACTCAGGATTCATAATCTTGTCCTTTTGGTCAAAGTTGATTGTTACTTTGAAAGAGGCATATGTAGGTGTATCTGATCGAGGCACCAGAGGGAAACACTGTACTTCAGGAAAATCCCCTTTCAGAAACCCTTTTATTACATCTGCCGTTGTATCGCAGGAAAACCGCGAAATATGAATATAGGCCTTCCTGGGTACTACATTAAAGGTACTGTTGGTGGCAGATTTATTACCAGTGATGTATCTCGTCTTGTTGCTATGACGTCGATTTTGGACTTTTTCCCAACCATTACTGTCTGTACTGGTCTTCACTGATGCGGGTGGTGGTGTAAGAGTGGGCATTGTATTGGGGGTGGAAGTTTTGGAAGAAGTCGCAGCCTGAGGGTTGGTGACCTTAGCGTTACGATGGACATTTTCGGTCGGCAGCGGCGGTGGCTTATTATTATTGTGTTTGTTTACACCGACGTTTTTATTATCGGCGATTGATAGTATTCTAAATCACCAGCATATGCCATACATTGCTCCTTCATATTTTCAGAATTTTCTAAAAGTATATTATTTATGTTACCTATAATTGTATAAAGATTTAATGGCGTTGAAAATGGTTTGTTTTCGAAAACACAGTTGATATAATGAATGACGTATAGACCACAACTATAAGAGTCAGGTTGGTGTACTGCCTCTTTAGCATAAGAAATTCTAAAATTATCCAATATCGTGTCTAATCCATATTGAATTTTGTACTCTCGGAAAAATGTACAAAATCTTATGAAGTTTTGATCAAGTTCATTGATTCCACTTTCATTTATCTTGGAATGTCCGCTAAATAGCGTGGGCATTAACAAAATTTCGCCTGTTAATTTAGGCAAGCTTGCGTAAAATTCTTGAGGAAGTTGTCCTTGTTCGTATCCATGAAGTAGGTATGTATCTGTTTTTAATCGGATGACAGAAAATTGTAACTTTACTTGTTTGAATATCTCTGCCCAAATCTTTGTGGTTTTGATAATAGATATTGAGATAAGTGGACGTACCTTCTGCAGTGACTCCATTTAGTCCGTTTGTATTCGTAAGTGGCTCATGGTCCTCAAAAGTCAAGTCTCTGGAGCCATTTAATAAGTCATTATATTTATGAGCATACCTCGCTATGACGTAAGAATCGCCTAGATATTATGTTTTCTTATAATACCCTGGATTGCTTATTAAGCCGTTTGTTGATAATATAGAGAGACTATGAGTACACAATATACAGTGATATTTAAAAGTGGCATCGGAATAACTTTGACCTTTTCTTAACAGTTTTCTCCTCTCACATAACTGATGATGTTCACATTTACAACATTGTACCCACAACTCCCCTTTAAAGTGATCTTCTTTGCCACATATCAAAAAAATATTTGACATGTCAGACATATTCACTAAAAATTGTTTGTAATCAGTAATGTAAGTCTGACTTATTGGAAAATATTTCATGACAGCATTATTTACCATTGTTAAGCAACTATTATTTGGACCCTGAATTGTTAATTGTAATAAGTTTGCTTTAATTACTTTGTCCCAATTTGTCTGTACCAATTCTCACCGTTCGTGATGTCTGTTTGTTCACGACTGGTACAGTGAGATTCAAAACGTTTGTAATTAGGGTTGGCTATGGAAACAAAAGATTCGAAAAACGCTTGTCCAGTATTATTTCGCACTGCCCCCAAAGAAATCCCCAAAATAATTTTATGACAGATGTCAATTTTTTTATTTAATTTTGTGGCTTTAAATAATACGGTTTATTTGGAAAAATCTTGGTCCTCATCGAATTTGGCGTGCTCCGTGACCCTGAATAACCCCTCAATGCAGTGCAACCACCAAACAAAACGAAACTTCCTGTGTCAAAGAAGTTAGGTTATGATGTTCAAGTCGCAAGTTTCGGGAAACAGAAGACATGAAAATCTTTTAGTTTTTCAAGTTCTGATCAAGCATATTGAAGAATTCATCATAAAATAGACTTCCGGCAGCTTTTTTCAATACTCAGTTAAAAAGAGATTTGTCACCGATCAAACTCCAGTCGTCAAGGTAATTTGTTTGTTAAAATTAACACTGCTCATTTCTAAACCGTTTCAGGAATAGAATAATTGAAAGTAAACCTTGATCTCAACAATTCCTTAATTGACAAGTGTTGACATCGGTACTGATTGAACCTAGGAATTATCGGGTTGAAACTGGAATTATTGCATTACGATAACAAATCAAAGAGGCAAATGGAGAAGCTAGTGGATTAAGAGCATGATTACAGTGGTTAAGAACAAAAATAGTGAATTAACGGTGTGACGCTTAATTTACATGGATTTTAAAGTTTTGAGTTTGTAATTATTGCAAGCCTACGTATTCTTATTTGTATTTCAGGAATCAACTATGTAAAACAACTTTATTCTGGATTGTGAGACTAATGTAGTAAAAAATTCAAATATTAATAAACATAAATTTGATCCGAGACCGAGTCTACCTAAGAGCTTATTCACAACCACTTAACGTACGTAACGTAACAAACTTTAACAATGGTCAACAATTGTTCATGACAGCTTCTGACTTTTCTAGTAATTGTTGACGATTGTTAAACTCTGTTATGTCACGTACGTAAAGTGATTGTGAATGAGGTTTTACTGTCATCCACGTCTTATTTTAATTAAACTTCAAATAATTATTTTTAAGATGCAACAATCTTGTAAGTATTGCAAAATGTTATTGGCAAAGATGAGCATACCTTTATAAAGATTGTTTTGTCATTTTATTTTGTAACGTAAATTATAAAAATTAAAATAAGTAGCTTATCACGTTTTGTTCAACATGGTTCAACTAAATGTAATTTTGGCGATGGGTAGAGGTGGGGTGGTTGAATCTGGCTAGCTGGGGCTATCAAGGCTACGAAATCTGTTGAAAATCAAGCCATGACATTTGATTCCTAAAATATAAATTGGAATATTCTAGGCCTGCAATAATTACACTCACATAATTTTAACATCCACGTAAATTAAGCATTACACCGTTAATTCATTATTTTTGCTGTTATCACTCTTAGTCCACCAATGCTTTCCATTTGCCTCTTTTCTTTTTTCTGTTATCGTCGAGGTTATCGTACTGCAATAATTCCAGTTTTAACCCGATAACAATCCCAGGTTCAATCCATCTGATGACAGCACTTGTCAATCAAGGTTTACTTTCAATAATCTATCCCTGAAACGGTTTGGAAATGAGCAGCGTTAATTTTATCAAACAAATTACCTTGAGTGGAGTTTGACCGGTGACAAATCTCTTTTTAGCTGAGTATTGAAAAAAGCTGCCAGAAGTCTATTTTATGATGAATTCTTCAATATGCTTGATCAGAACTTGAAAAACTAAAAGATTTTCATGTCTTCTGTTTCGCGAAACTTGCGACATGAACATAACCTAACTTCTTTGACACAGGAAGTTTCGTTTTGTTTGGTGGTTGCACTGCATTGAGGGGTTATTCAGGGTCACGGAGCACGCCAAATTCGATGAGGACCAAGATTTTTCCAAATAAACCGTAATATTTAAAGCCAGAAAATTAAATAAAAAAATTGACATCTGTCATAAAATTATTTTGGGGATTTCTTTGGGGGCAGTGCGAAATAATACTGGACAAGCGTTTTTCGAATCTTTTGTTTCCATAGCCAACCCTAATTACAAACGTTTTGAATCTCACTGTATATTCTAAGAAACAATGACTACAATTTTTTATCACAATTATAAACCATTCGCCGTCAATTAACAAAGGAATGAAAGTATGTTCTTGTCCCAGTTGGGGGGCAAACCGCTAACTGAATTTTGTACACCAGACATCCCCAACCCCACGGATATATCCTCCTGACATCCTCGGATTTCCCCCTGACATCCTCGGATTTCCCCTGACATACCCGGATTGCCTCCTGACATCCCCAGATTACCTCTTGAAATCCCCAGACATTCTCCAGATTTCCGTCGAGATTTCCCTTAACACCCTGAGACTTCCTCCTAGGAAAGAAGTAAGCATTTCAGAAGCATTTTGCATGCAGCAAGAGTGTGCACTCTTCACGAAAAACTAAACGATAGAGAAATTAAGAAATTTTATTAAAATTTAATTTTCGTTGCAGTTTTAGTTTAGTTTAATTTAAATTCACGTAACATCATCGATTTATCGAACTTGAAAGGACGTTTTCGAGAATAGGGAGACTTTGGGCTACAAAAAAATATATTTGTCCACATGAGTCAAACACAGTTTTTGCAGGGTACATTAAGAAAACATATACCTTTCATTTAAGACCAATTTTGTTCTTGACTCATGTGGACATTCTATGTTCTTGAGATTTTTGTCTCCCTGTTTCTGTTTTCTTGTTAAATCAATTTTTTCTCCTGCGAACGCGTGAATTGTGTCCAATAAGCTGTGAGAGACTTCAAATAAGCTTACAGCTTCGAAAAATTGTTAAATAATTTAAAAAAAAACAAAAAAAGCTAATCCACGGTGACGAAGATTTGAACCCTGGTCCAACGTTTCACGGGCCCAGACCCCGACACTTCGACCACCAATCGTACTGATGTCATATTGTATTTAGGAAGATGATAAACTAATTCTATCATGGTTTTAGGGATGTATTAAACTATGGTCTGTCCGGGATCCACACGACCGAGATTCACCCTATTTCCAGATTATAATTCTTAATATAAATCATTTCTATACGTCGTAGGTACATCACAACTAAAATAATTGCTACCGCTAATACAATTAATACCAGCTGTTACCAGTAAAGGCTATTCGAAAGGTAATTTTTCAAACTACTGGCGGCCAAATGAACCTTTCAGGCTAAAATTCTCCCGTCTGTTTAAATCACAATAACTTTTCACACAGCGCCGCAATTGTGAATAGCTTTCTTACGTTAGAAAGATCGTTTTATTGGCTTCATTCCAGTGTTAACATAAGAGTATTTATTAGGGTTTTCGTCAATTTTTTTTAATGAGTGGAAAGGGTGCCCAAGATCAATATCTCGAGACCCTTTTGTCGTTTTTTGCCGATAACACTTCTTCTCCCAGGAATTAAAAAATAACTTTTTTTTCATTAACTCCCTGATAACTTCTTCATTCATCAACCAATTTTCAAAGTCGTGGGCTCTTTTGTAACCATAAAGGATTGGCTAAACAGAAAACCCCCAAAGAAGTCTCCTAGCACAAAAATGCAAAATGGTAGGAAGTAAAGAAATCACCAGAAAATTTGAAACACGTTTTCTGTGGAACATTAACAACGAATACTCTTTTTCCCGTCTACAGCTAGAAAGGGCTTTCTGGAGGAGTATTTTGATGCGTCATTTGAGAATATTACGTTAACACTTGATCAAAAAGAACAAGAATTTTGATCCCAGTTCTGACAGATAAAACACAAGTTTTCACATGAATCTGATTTATAATTTAAGCCAATTTTAATTCTCAATAATACTGCTCGTGCAAGTTTTTTTGCCCTCCTTAAAGAGCAAGAGAAAACCAATGGTCTTAGGGCCGATTTCATAATAAAAGTTAAAGGTCCTTTAAAGTAAAAATCGACTTTAAAGTTGACTTTGACCAATCAGGAGCAACCTTTCTGGAATGTTGCTAAGCAAATATTTAAAGGACACTAATTTGATTATGAAATTGGCCCTTAAATTAATGCAGTGCGACCCTTCCATTAAGTTTCCATAGCGACATTATGATAGTGTGTATTCGATTCAAAAACAATAATGCAATAGTGACAGTTTAATTGTCACATCCTTGCATTGTCGCCGTATATCGTCATAGAAACTAATGGAAGGCCCCTATTCATTAATTTAAGACCATTGGCTTTATCCTTCAGAACGAGAATCAAAATTCTTGTCCTTTTTGACCGAGTGTTAACGTAACATTCTCAAATGAAGCATAAAAATACTCCTCGAGAAAGTCCTTTCTAGCTGTAGACGGGAGAATGAAGATTCGTTGCAAATGTTCCACATAAAACGTGTTTAAAATTTTATGGGGATTTCTTTACCTCCTACCTCGCTTCCTACCATTTTGCATTTTTGTGATAGGAGACTTCTTTGGGGGTTTTCTGTTTAGCCAATCCTTTATGGTTACAAAGAGCCCACGACCTTGCAAATTGGTTGATGAATGAAGAAGTTATCAGGGAGTTAATGAAAAAAAAGTATTTTTTAATTCCTGGGGGAAGAAGTGCTATCGGTAAAAAACGACAAAAGGGTCTCGAGATATAGATCGCATGCACCTGTTCCACTCATTAAAAAAATTCAAAAATTTTTTTCTTGGAATTGGGGATGGTCTAAAACTTCATATTTTTGCAAGTTGTTTGGAAACAACTATGCCGAGCCATGGACGAAAACCCCAACACTCTTATGTTAACACTGGAATGAAGCCAATAAAACGATCTTGCTAACGTAAAAAAGCGATTGACAACTGCGGCGCTGTGCAAAAAGTTATAGTCATTTGAACAGACGCGAAAATTTTAGCCTGAAAGGTTCATTTGGCCGCCAGTTTATTTTTGTAGATATTCACATTGAACTTAAAATTCAAAATACGACAACGGGAGAATTTTTTTCATGTGTGCGTAAGACGAAAGTTTCATTTCCATTAGGTATAGACTGTTTTTTACTAAATAATTAATTATCATAATTCGAATGGATTCCGGATGGATCCCGTGTCAAATGGTTTAGTCTTACCGACGTTTCGTACATACACCGTTGCAGTGTTGCAGGTGACATCTTCTGGGCTAGATTGGCGCTGAACTGGTGACAGCTGATGGTGGAGTCTGGCTATTTATACCTCGCCCGTCACGGTGGCAATTGGTGGGGCCCTTTCAATGTTGGGTCTAGGTTGAGGGGATGCACGTCTTTGAATGGCTCGTTGATGGGTATCTCACCAGTTCAGCGCCAATCTAGCCCTGAAGATGTCAGTGCAATGGTGTACGAAACGTCGGTAAGACTAAACCATTTGACACGGAATTCATCCGGAATCCAAAATCAAAAGATATGCGGTACCTAATAAAAACGCACAATACGCATGTTTTTCATTCAGACTTTACTATTGGCCAGCAAAATTAAGTGAGGACTATTCTTGGACCATGGACTAGGGTTGCTCTCGTCCTCCTTTTAGCCTAAAAAAATCTACCATTTTGACTCGTAGTTGACAACCATTCGGACGTCAAACCCCCGGTAATCAAGAGACTACTCGTCGTATTACTATTGATATAAGTAGTGTCCAGTTGCAGCTGTAGTATTATCACTGTAATCAGAATTTAATTGGTTACTGGTATACTAAATACTGCTTTGGATTGGTTCAATACTAAATGAATAAAACAATCTGCAAAATACGATTCGTAGTCTCTTGGTTGCCTTGTTGAGTCCTCATGGATGCACTACTTGTCAAATGGTAGATTTTTTTCGGTCAAAGAGGACTCGAGCAAGCTCTCGTCCTCTTTTTAGCCTAAACAAATCTACCATTTTGACTCGTAGTTGACAACCATTTGGACGTCAAAACCTGCGGCAATCAAGAGACTACTCGTCGTATTACTATTGATTATTGTACTCCACTGTTCAGCAGCCAACGGAAAACTAGAATTGAGAGTGGTTACTCATAATTTTTGACTACCTATAACTAACCTTGGTTTAGTATAGACATGGTTAGACATTCCCAGGGACCAACCCTGAGCCAAAACATTTTGAAGACTTCTAACATGTCAAAAAAGGATCTCTCGCCCCATGTAATTTTGACGTATACAGTGACTATCAAAATGTACGGAGTGACTAACCATGTCTATACTCAACCAAGTAACTAACCAAGCAAAATTAATAAGCGACAATTTTTTTAGAAATCAACGTTTCATTAATTAGTAGGTACATACATACCTACAATTAAATACATAATTATTATATAAGTTATTTATGTTTTTGTTTCGGTTTTTGTGGAGACATCCCGATGAAGTAGGTATTGGCGTACCTATTATGGAAGCGCTGAGGGATCACTCGGTAGTCTTTTCTTTTCGATTTTTGAATTCATGGCTTTTACCTCAAGATCTTAACTTTCTCTAGACTTGACCCTATCGCTCGTCTAGTCTGCCCGTCGGATAACTTGAAAAAAATTATTAATTGCAATAACTCGAGAAGTGTGAAGGTACGCTACTGAAACTTGCTATGAGTTTTTGACGTGCAAATCTGTAAAAATGTGACTGGATGTCAATTTTGGTGGATGAAATTTTGGGGATGAAAATCACAAAAATCTAAACTGCCCAAGTATGTTGCACATGGAGGTCTGAGATCCGACACACACAGATCATATTTCAACAATATCTGCCAGATTGGACAGAGGAATTTAACCCTTGACCTATCTGCAACCGGAAATTCAACGCGAAAAATGTAATTACCTGAAACTGACACGCCCGCACGATTCGTTTATCATATGCTTCATCAGTGCTACTATAGGTGCGGATTAAATCTGCACCGAAAACCACCAAGCCCCCCTCAATTAAAAATCGTTCACGGTGAATTAACATTTACAGGGATGCACATCGCATTTATATACATTTTCAAGACAAGACTTTTGGTACAAAGCACAATAAAAAGTAAACTGTAAATAATCAATGATGCAATGATTTCAATAAGTCACCCATGCGCAAAATCGATATTCTTCAGGTAAAAGTCAAGATCTTGAGATAAAAGGCACGATCTTGAGACAAAAGTCAAGATCTTGAGACAAAGGCAAGATCTTGAGATAAAAGTCAAGATCTTAAGATAAAAGTCAAGAATTCAATAATCGAAAAGAAAAGAGTGATCCCTCAGCGCTTCCATAGTATATTGATAGCGAAGTTTGCTGTAAATAATTACCATATTTTCTGTGTTGTATACAATTTTTTTGCGAATTTCCTTCGTGTTCGTGCATTGAATTGCATCAGGTAATAGGCATCTTGCATCAATTTTGTTTTTGATGTTAAATTGAACTTCGGGATATATTTAATCCTTCCAGATACCTTAAGTTCCAATATCTTGTCCGTGGAGCGCAAAAAAAAATGAGAGTAGCATTTTCAAACTTCGCGCCAAAAAAACCCCACAGCCATTCGAACTCAATTTTCTTAGATGTGACAACGTCGCTGTCTAACCTGACCCGACGTCTTTCATTCATAAATCTTAAATATTTTATAGTAGTCGCCAGTACTCTTGCCAGTGGGTTCAAAGGTACAAGATGCCAACTCAAGCAACTAATAACATGCCTTACCGCCTTTTTCAACGTTAGAGGTTACTTTTGACCCCTCTTTTTGCCAACTGTCAAGGTTGACTTTGCAAATTAATTATTAAACGTCACCCTCAAATAAACTGTTGTCAGATTGCATCGGCTGTACGATTTATGACATCACAAGTCGCACAACGGCGTTTCTGAATTATTTATTTATTTACAAATAAGCAAACGTTTTTTAAATAAAATTGATGTTCGCGGACGATTCCTTCATATGGTATGTTAGATTCTGACTGTTCGGACTCTGAGGAAGTTTCGCTATATTTTGCTTCTATATTCTTTTTTTTCCTTATTACATTTACCGAGGAATTTGCCTTAGGTGTTGTCGTGTTACCTTTTTGTCGAACGAACCGCATTAACCCATCAGAACTTACACGCTCGGCCTTTTGCTCTAGCAGCCAACATAGTGATGATTTTCGTATAACGGCAGAATTGTTATTTTTAAAAGTAATCTTTACGAATTGACCTGATTCGACTTCGCAATCAGTAGTTTCCGAATAATCTCGCAAATCTAACTCTTCGTTAAAATTACTTGAAATTGATGACATGCAGCATAAATCGGCCTTTAAGATCTTTCGATTCTTTTCCTGTTCAAATTCTTCGCTTGTTTTCAAGAAATCATTGTTTCTATTGTCTTGGTCCTGCATTTCGACTAGATTGTCGTCATCGATGTCAGTTTCTGTTTTGTCTTTGTCTGATATTATGAGAATATTGACAGCAGTCCACATATCTTCCGTGGAAGTGGAGATTCCAAGGTCATTTTTGCAATCTTCCAGGGCTCTTGAAATCGTCTTCTCTGTATCGGCAAGTTGTTGCCTTAGCATCTGATGATATTGCAGTCTGCCTGAATTTGAGTTTGCCCTCTTCTCTGGGGAAATGTATAACATTGCCTAAGTCATTCATAATAGAGTTTAAAGTTTCAATTTTATCTTAGGGTATTATCGACGTGCACAGGTTTGGCTACTATATAACTAGTGATGTAGGTCGGGTAATTGCCCAGTGGGTAGGGTATTTATAAATAGGTATTTATCCCGGTATTTACCCTTGCATCCGGTAAATACCAGAAAACCGGGTATTTATGCGCTTGTGTCGCTAGAGGGCAGAGCCATGCTATTACGGGAATCCCGAGGCATTCTATTTCGGGAATCTCGAAACCCCAACTGTTTTTACGTTGAGCAACGTTGCAGCGTGCATGTTTAGACGTGAACGGACAGATAACCTAGTTTTCTCATTGTAATTTGTAATGCGTGCGCGCGTGGACGCTGGACAGATCCCTTTGTGTTTATCAGCTGAGTGAAAATGGTTAAGAAAAAAAAGGACCAACCTGGAACTTTTTTAAAGACGACGGGGCTGGCCCTGGAGGTAAAAAAGGTGTCATCTGCAAGTACTGCAGCAAACAATATAAATATGGAAACGTCAATAAAATGACCCAGCATATAAGGAAATGTTTGAAGAGTCCTGCCGATTTAAAAAAGATTCTTGATATCGTCAAGTCTTCAAAGAAAACCACCTCGAAAACCACAGTTCAAGAATCCTTAGAAGTCGATTTACCTGAAACCACAGTGAATTCAGCACAAGCAGTAGCAGGACCCAGCACTAAGACAACTTCCACTTCACTTTCGAGGTTCAGTGATTATGACACCGCAGCCGTACAAAATGTACCAAAATCCACCCCCTCTGGAGCATCATCTTCACAGCTGAAATCGTTCCTAGATGTTATGGATGCACCGTCGAATGTAAGCAATTTTGCGTAACTCTTTTTTAATATTGGAAACCACATTTTCTTTTTTATTTAATTGTGAATGTATTCATCTTGCAGGAGGTGTTGAATCAAAGTTTGGCAAAAGCAATATTTATTAGCGGATCTCCATTATCACTAGTCGAACATCCATTGTGGATTGAGTTTTTTAAAAAGATTCGACCTTCTTATGTTCTGCCTTCACGATTTCGCCTGTCTACTAGTTACTTAGACGGTCAATATGCGGAAATGCAGTGCGAAGTAAAAAATCAATTATGTCAATCTAAGAATTTGCATTTGCAATGTGACGGATGGAGCAACTTGAGGAATGAGTCCATAATAAATTTCGTGATTTCCAAACCAGAACCTCTTTTTGTGGAGTTTGTTATGTCTAAAGAAAATAGACACAATGCGGCGTATTTGGCAGAGCAGATGGAAAAAGTTATAATAAAATATAATCCTGAGAAATTTTTGGTGGTTATTGGAGACAACGCGGCCAACATGAGAGCGGCATTTAAGATATTAAAAGATAAATATCCTAATATTGTGCCTTTAGGTTGTCTTGCACACCTTTTGCATCTACTATGTTCAGACATTTTAGCGGCTCAGTCCGTCAAAGATTTTCTGTCACACGTAACGGCTATTGTAAAAACCATAAAACAAAGTCACCTCTTGCAAGCTTTATTCGATAAAAAAAGCGAAAAATATTTCAGTCTCACTAAAGTTGCCAGGGAAAACAAGGTGGGGTAGCCACTTGTTTTGTTTTCAAAGCTTATTGGCCAATAAAGTTGTACTCCAGACACTTGCTGTAAGTGAGGAGGCGACACTAGCACCAGATATGAAAAAAAGACTCCTCGACGATTCAATTTTTTGGGTTCGTGTAGAAAAAATGGTCGACATTTTGAAACCCATAGTTGCCTTAATAACCTCGTTTGAAGGAAATGAACCTCAGATTCATAAAGTGTTTACCAGTTTTAATCGTTTAGAAGAAACCTTGACTGAAAAACTTCCTCTCTCTCCATTGCAAAAAGCTGAGGAGCAGTTGATTTTGAAGAAATTTAAGCAACGAAAGGAATTTGGCATAGGACCAATTCACTTAGCGGCAGATCTTCTAAATCCCTCCTCACAAGGTAGCACATTAGACGCTTTGCAACTTCTTGAAGCAATGCAGTTCATTTTTGATGTTGGTCAACAAATGGGGTTGGATGTTATTCAACTTAGAGCCAGTTTAGCTGACTATAGGGATAGAGAAGGGTTATTATGGGGAAGACAATTTATATGGGAGGGAGTGGATGTAATGAGTCCATTACTTTGAAAGAGCCGCTAAATTAACTTATTTGTCTTACAATTGGAAGCTCCTGAATCCGAAATTAAACACAAGGATGCAACCGGAACCTGTTATGATGATGGAAACAGAGGTACCGCCGCAATTGATAACAGATGAAAAAGATAATGAGGATCAAAGAGGACAGAAACGAAACAAAAAAACATCAAATTTCGGGCGGGGAGAGTTAGAAGAGGGCATTGAAGAGGAGTTCGAGGAAGATGAAGCTACAACTTCAGATGATTCGGATATTGATTTAAGTAGGCTTTGTGATGACAGCGAAGATGAGATTGAATCTGAAGGCACGTTCGAGGATTCTTAAGTCATTCTATTGAAGTTTTTTGAGCAAGTTTGCAAACAAATACATATACTTACTGTACCGCACCATTTTTTTATTGTTCTTTTTTTAAATAAATATTTGTTAATTGCATTTCTATAAAATAATAGTTTAGTTTTTTTTAGAACATACCTACTATCCGATCCTACCATTTATTTTAAGTTAAGGAATAAGGAATCTGAAAATATCAACAAAATTTTTTTTTTGGATTTAACCCACTGTAATTCAGCAAAATTTATTTGTAAAAATTTCGTTAGTTTGCTCAATAATTCGTCAGCCCGGGATTAGGTTGTTCTATATCCGTTTTTACGTGTGCAAAAATGCAGAAGAATGATGTGTATACCTTGCTTTGGCCAAAAAGTGGACATAGAACAACGCAATCCCTGGCTAACGAATTATTCCCTTCTTTCCGAATGTTAACGTAAACTCGAACTACATAATAATCATTAATTCCATTGTTTTGATAAAATATGCAGACAATATCTTAAATACCCAGATAAATACCTGAAAGGGGTACTTACCCGGGTAAACACCCATGGTATTTACCCTTAAACTTAAATACCTAGGTATTTTACATCACTATATATAACCATGGTACAAACATTTCATTTTTAAGGTTTTCATCAATCATAAATCTTTGTAAAGTCATTTGTTAAATGGCCTGATAATAGAAGAAAGGAAATAGTACGTGCAGGCTTTAAAGATATTTCTGGAATAAATTGTGTCATAGGAGCCATAGATGGCAGTCACATCAATATAAAAAGACCGTCAAAGGATCCACATGTGTATTGCAATAGAAAATCTGAATACAGTGTTCTCCTGCAAAGAAACTGTACTTCTGAAAGGAAATTCACAGACGTCTTTTGTGGAGAAGCTGGAAGCTTACATGATTGGAGGTTGTTAAGAAGATCAACTTTATACGATAGATGTGTGAGTGGTGCCTTAGGAAATGGCATTATTTTAGGGGATTCCGCATACCCTTACTTGAGATGGTTGATACCTCCTTTCCGTGATAACGGTCGTTTAATACCTCAACTAAAAACCTTCAATTATCGACATTCAGCTACCAGAGTACGTATTGAAAATGCATTTGGACTGCTAAAGGGGAAATTTAGACGGTTCTTTAGACTAGTTCTTTGAAAACAGTAACATTAAATTCAATACTCAGTGTGTTGTTGCTGCAACTATTCTACACAACATTTGCATAGACTTCAAAGACTATTTGCCTTATGACTTTGATAAGCCCAATGATGCAGATGATGAAAATATTAATGTAAACGTTTTATCGTTGATGAGTACTGATGTTTCCAGAAGAAATGAATTGTTAACAGAAATGTTCAATAAACGTTAACCCTTGTTGTAGAAACTTTAAATTTATTAACAATAAACAAAAAATCATTCTCTATGACGGCCACCCTAACAAGAATAAAGTAAGTATTCTTGTAAAGATTTTTCAAGGAAGGAATTATTGTGATTGTGTAAGTTCTTCCAACATTTGAATTTTCAATCGATCTAATTCTAACTTTTCTCTTCGAATTTCCATTTTTTCTTCCTCTCTATGAAGCATTTTATCAAAATGTACTTTGGTTTGGCGGGTGTGGGGAGCGATCGATCTAACACGCCGTGTAGCAGATCCCGTATGTACGCCGGTACGGGTGCGAGTACCTCGTCGATGGTCAGTTGTTTGTATGGCGTTCACGGACATCGCTCTGAGGGACTCTTCTAGCACCGACGGAGGAGCCGGCACTTCCACCACGATATCCTGCGTCGGCGGTGTTACTGCATTACCGGCCAGATTTTCCAACACGCCGAAGTCGGTCGCCCCCTGCCTCTAGCAGGAGCTGTACCAAGAAATTTCGGGGCGATCGCCTGCTTCTGGGGGTAGGCATCGTTAGGAGTAGGTTCCCCTGAATTCCACCTGGTTTTCACCTGTAACATATAACCAAACCGTCAGTATTTTGAATTAATCAACCGAAGTTGTAAATTCTCCACTTGACTAGTGCTTTATAACTTTGAATCCTGGTCGAAGGCCACCAAATTTTAGCTGTAGTGAGACAGCGTTTTATTTTACCCCTATCGCTAATTATTAGGGTCAATCGACCAGTGAGTGAACAGCACCCAGTAAATGAACACTCTTGCAGTTTTTTGCATAAAATAAGGTTATTTCTATCTAGAATCACTTTATCTTTGTTTATTTTGCACACTGCGCTTGCGCACTTTGATGTGTTCGTTCGCTGGAACGCCTAAAGGGTTTCCGAAGCATTCGTGAGGCAGTGTAGCGGAGGAGTGTTGCGCAAGAGACGTCCTTGGAGCCATTTTGTTTAAGGTAATGTAAAAACACCTCATCTTGAAATTGTACCACAATGAAAGTTAGAACAAAATTGTTGAATTTTATGCTTATGCCATATAATAAACTTAAAGAGAATTCGATTTGTAAAACATTAAATCATTTATTGTGAGTAATTCCTTACTTTATAGGGTGTTCATACATTAGCCCATGAAAATGTTCAAAATCCAGTGAATGAACGCCGTGTTCATTTACTGGTTTTGTAGTCATTACATGGAAATGAGTAAAAATGATCCTTATGCCCCGTACAAGAAGGTGTTAGTTTGGTATAATTAATATCCCAAAGCAAATTGCTCAGACGCCAGTAAATGAACACTAACTTCAGTGTCGTTCATTCATTGGTTTGTCAGGCCAGTGAATGAAAACTGAATTTTACTTCGTTCAAAGACTGGGGTTCATTGACTGGACTACCTAATTGATTATAACATTTTAAATTATTATATATCTTTTATTTCTTATTTTAATTTTACCTACCATTTCTTTACTCGATCATTACAGATCTCAAATGGACACTCAAAAACATAAAGGTTACCAGCGCTTTAAGTACTCTGAAGCAGCTTTAGCCAAAGCTCTTGAAGAAATCCATAACGGAAATCTGAGTTTGAACAAAGCATCCTCAAAGTATGGCATTCCTAAATCTACTCTTTCAAACAAAGCCAAAGAAAAGGTACCCAACATTCGAAAAATGGGACCACCCCCAGTCTTGAGACAAACGGAGGAAAGCAGACTAGAGAATTGGATTATATCTAAAGCAAAATTAGGATTCCCAATGCACCCAGATGAAGTCAAGGATGCAGTCCAAAAAATTTTAAAAGATTGTGGAAGACCAAATCCGTTTACAGATGACAGACCTGGTGACAAATGGATGAAATTATTTTTACAAAGACATAGCTACATTTCAAAACGACACACTGAAATAATTTCTAAGTCACGTGCCTCCGTGACAGAGGAGGCAATAAGGGAATGGTTTTCTGAATTACAAACCTTTTTAGAAAATGAAAATTTAATGGACATGATCAATGATCCGACAAGAGTGTTTAATGCAGATGAAACTGGAGTACGCACCTGTATGAAATCTGGATTAGTCTTGGGCCCGGCGAAGAATTTTAAAAACCTTTATGAAATTTCTTCGGGATCCGAAAAAGAATCAATAACAGTATTATGCAACTATGGAGCAGCAGGTATTGCTGCACCGCCGATGGTGGTATTTCCATATAAACGGATTCCTAAAGAACTTGCGCTATCGGTGCCAAACGAATGGGCAATTGGAAGATCTGATTCAGGGTGGATGACTTCAGCAACGTTCTATGAATATGTGGCCAACATATTTTATCCCTGGTTACTAAAACAAAAAACTCCACTCCCTGTTATTTTATTCATCGATGGACACAAATCTCACTACAGTATGGAACTGTATGAGTTTTGCCAAGAGAAAAATATAATTCTGTATTGCCTTTTTCCTAACGCAACGCATATACTTCAACCATGCGACGTTACAATTTTTCGTCCACTAAAGGTACACTGGAAGGAAGTTTGCCGTGCACATAAACAGAGGAGTCAGACAGCGATAACACGGCATAATTTTTCCCAATTATTTAAAGAAGCATTTGACAAAGCCAATAAACCCAGCACGATAATAAACGGGTTTAAAATATGCGGGTTATATCCTCTTGACCCAAATGCTGTCGATTATACTAAATGTATATCGACCAGACGAAACGAGATTTTTTCAAAACCAACAAATGGTGACACAAACTTAACATCTCAAGACTACAAATCGACTTTGAAAGTGATGGAGCACTTTTTGGGCCAACAAAAAATTGTTGAATATAAAAAAGAGTTTGAAGCTCCAACTAATAATTCAAACGATAATATTATGTTTTCTTTTTGGAAATCTTGTCAAGTGAATACTACAGATCAAGAAGAGAAAATTGAATTTGACGAACATGAATTATTATTACAAAACAGCGGCCCGGAAAATTCAGAAACATTTACCGATTCCTATTTCGACGGTATGCCTTTTGAAATAGATGGAGTTTTATATGAGCCATTTGCTGATATGCCAAATATTGAAGAAGTGACAAAAGCTGTACCTGAAATTGAGACTGACCAAGCAGATCTAACAACTGTCAAAAGAATTTCCTGTGATTTTAGTGTAGAACCTAAAAATAATAATGGTGATAGAGATGATGAAACTAATGATGTTGATGAATCAACAATTGATAAATGCATTCTATCAAAAATAGATTGTGAGGTAGAAGCCAAAAAAGCCAAAGATGAAACTGACTGTGATGCTACAAAAAGAATTAAAGTCATTTCTAATGTTGTAGTAAAACAAGGTGGACAAGATTTTGAAAAAATATTAAATATTGTACAAAATAATGTAGAGGTAGAAACCAAAATAGACAAAGATGAAACTGACTGTGATGCTACAAAAAGAACTAAAGTTATTTCTAATGTAATAAAACAAGGTGAACAAGATTCAGTGGAAGATTTTGAAACAGTATTTAAAGTCACACAAAATAATGTTGAGGAAGAAACCACAAAAGACAAAGATGAAACTGACTGTGATACTACCAAAAGAATTAAAGTTATTTCTAATGTAATAAAACAAGGTGAAGAAGATTCAGCGGAAGATTTTGAAACAGTACTTAAAGTCGCACAAAATAATGTTGAGGTAGAAACCAAAAAAGACAAAGATGAAACCGACTGTGATACTACCGAGGATGCTACAAACAGAATTAAAGTTATTTCTAATGTAATAAAACAAGGTGAACAAGATTCAGTGGAATATTTTGAAACAGTATTTAAAGTCGAACAAAATAATGTTGAGGTAGAAACCAAGAAAGACAAAGATGAAACTGACTGTGATACTACCGAGGATGCTACAAACAGAATTAAAGTTATTTCTAATGTAATAAAACGAGGTGAACAAGATTCAGTGGATGATTTTGAAACAGTATTTAATATTGCACAAAATAATCTTGAGGTAGAAACCACAAAAGACAAAGATGAAACTGACTGTGATGCTACAAAAAGAATTCAAGAAGATTCAATGGAAGATTTTGAAGCAGTAAACATTGCACAAAATAATGTTGAGGTAGAAACCTCAAAAGACAAAGATAAAACTGAACAGGTTTCAGAGGAAGATTTTTGGAAAAAACACTTGCATTGGCCAAAGAAGGAAGGTGATTTAAAGAAACGTAACAAGGCTCGTTCGGCAATGCCGTATGCTGTGACATCAATCAAATGGATGGAATTTCACAAGCAGCAAGAAAAAATAAAAACCGAAAAAGAAGAAAACATCCGGAAAAGAAAACTGGCAAAGGAGCAGCTGAAAAGAGAAAAAGAGGCCAATAAATTGAGATCCAAACGACAACGAAAAACTGAGAAACCAAAATCGGGTTCTTCTGACGATCAGGAGTTAGATAATGATCTAGACGATCAGGAGTTAAGCTTGAGTACAGGAGACTACGTCCTAGTGAATTATGAGAATAAAAAATACCCAGGAATTATTAAAAATATTGAAGAGGACGAGGAAGAGTATGAGATTAGTGTCATGGAAGAAAAACAGAAAAATCAATGGAAATGGCCAAAGCGACCCGACCAAATTTGGTATCAAAAGGATGAAATCATTAAAAAGATTTGTCAGCCAAAACTTCAATCCCGGGGTATTTATAACGTCCAAGTTTAACACTTTTTGTATCTAATTTTTATAATAAAAGTACATTGTTCATTAACTGGCTTTTCTCGGTTCATTAACTGGTCTTTCTTGTTCATTCACTGGGTTTTACAGGGTTTTGTCTGAAATTATTTTTTTTAGCCCACTAAAGCAATAAAAAACTCATTACAAATGTGCCTCAAAAATTTTAAAACAATAAATGCTACTAAAGAATATTTTACCATGATATTTGATAGATAAATTAAGGTTGGAAAGAAATACAAAGATAGAGTTTGTGTTATTTGTTCATTCACTGGTCGATTGACCTACCTAGATTTCGATTTGCTGTGTTTGGACCCTTTTACGTTGTGTGTACGTGAATAAATAAAAGAAATATTCACTTACCGTGGTTTCAGCTCAATTGGAATTTCAGTAGTTCCATTTGTTTTATTTCTAACTCAAGTTATAATTCAAAGTAGCACCATATCAAAGGAAGGGGTTAGTTAATTAAATCCAAGCAAGTTATTAAACATTCAGGTTTATTTCAATTTATAACTCAAAAATACTCAGAATAAAATAAAATAACAGTTTATAATCAACCGAGTTGGTGACCTTCAGATCAATCGTTAATCGAATTAATGGGTTAATTAACACCTTGTTACGTTCGTTCATTTAATTGTGAATTTTCTTGTTGGCTCGCTTTATGCCCTCATTATTAATTAATGAAATGACTAATGGCCAGTCCCACGGACCATACTTATCACTTAAGTGTTGGCTCGCTTTATGCCCTCATTATTAATTAATGACTAATGGACAGTCCCACGGACCATACTTATCACTTAAGTTAGACTTAAAAATGAAGAATGACGTTTGTCTTATGGTATAAATGTCATTATTGTCATTTTAAGACTCTCTTAAAGTTAAGTAAGGTCGTTGGAATCGTGCATAAGTCACTCCAATTAATTTGAGTTGAATAAATCCTTGTAAAAGCAAACAGGACAATGACTTCAGATCAGCTGGTATAATTTTAACCCCTTTTTATTTCCCCTGTCTACGAACTATTAAAGATCAACACAACACGAATCAGGACGACCGAATCGAAATTTACTCTACAAATTTAACGCCTTCCACGGCAGTCCGGAGCTTTCATGCTCACGGCTTTGATGAGGAGTGGTAAAGGAAGTTCCGAGCTACGCCACTGAATTTACGCTAGAGCGCCGAGCAACCGGAGCGGCCAGTAAGTCCGGGGTTAACCGGAAACAAAATCAAGCAAGGTCCGGAGTGCCGCCCGCGTTTCGCCGATCGTTTCGATAGCAAGCGGGAAGGTTCCTCGTTCGTTTCGTTGCTGCGGTTCTCCCTCGACGGGTACAATTGTACAAAGTATTTCAATTCTCGACACCTGGCGGGACTGGCAGACCAGATAAAGCAGATTTCTTAGTTTTTTCAGTAGTTATATTTTTTTGGGGTTTTTGCTTTCACCTAGTGGACTGTTATCAGTCAAGGGGGATGTGCCAAGTTCGAGGTTTAGCTCACAAGAGTCTGTCTAGCTCTCCCACGTACCGGCCAGCGCCTACAAGACAGCACACCGGGCTTCGGCCTTATGATAAGGGGTAGGTGGACGTCATTTATTTTGGTGAGTGCAAGATTTGCATGTTTCGATGGTGCAGGCTTTTGTGGGACAGGCAGGCTCACGGTAGATAGGGCCGCCGACTCTCGGTGAGAGGTTACCCGCTTTGTTATGGGAGTAACTGACAATCTTGCGCTGATTAAGAGCTGGCGGTTGTCTAATATTTCGGGAGAAAACCCGCGCTTGCAGTTATCTAACCCGACCGTTGACAGTACCTGATTCTCCATAACCCTTTGATTCTCTCAATTATTATTAATCGGTTGGATAATGTTAATTAATCATACTGATCGCTCAGTTGGTGACGGTGAAGGTAATTATTTGATTGTGGTGCACTTTAGGATGTTCTCCGTAGCGGTACCAAGGGGTGTCCTCGTTCGTTCAAAGTAATCGCAGGTGGATTAATTATAATTTACAGGTAGAATCTGGAACCGTCAACGGTACTATCTATTATTTCACTCGCAAACTGACTCTAGTTTAACTGCTGACCGCCTTAAAGCCGTTATTTAATTGTCTGGTTATTTCGTATTTTCTCGCCATTAACGCCGGAAACTAGTACGTTCACCACGGATATTGGTATCTGTTATAGGCAACCAGTAATGCAGAGTAATACAGCATTTTGTCTCGGTAAACCGTTATAGGTTCTGTAAGCGTGACGTCATGGCGCCATGTATGACCGTATGCGCAGTCATTTTTTGACCGCCGACAGAATTTACTTGAATGGCTGGTGTCAGTTATGTGTCATTTATCATCATTGCAGGTTAAAATAGCACGTGGTAAACGTGAACGGTCCCAGATTCTGTTGACGGTAGTGACAAATGACGTATAAATGCACTAGAAATGACACAAGATCAACGCATGCGCATCATACGGGGCCAAGCGCAATAAACCCCCACCAGTGCCTTAAAGGACCTATAGGTACAACGAAGCCTACAATTTTTTTATTTTTCGCGTTGTATTGAATCCTTCCCTTAACCCTCGTGTCATGTTCACTAATCCATATGCATGGGGGAATATTACGACTTTCTAGAAAACACTTCAATTCTGCAAAGGGAAGGACTCCTCCTTCTATAACAATATGGTCCATAGTTCGAATTAACGTTGTTATTGATGGTATGGCATTAGTCATGTTCGCGTAAGGAGTTTCGTATAGTAGGCGACCACCCACAATAAATAAATATTTGCAAAAACGTTTTAATTTCTCATCGTAATGATTGCCTTTTGCTCGCATTGGAAGTTGCACATTTAAACAATAGTGACAGAAAATTTGTTAGTTCTTCATTTTATAAATTTTCATTCTCTTTTGTGTCCTTATTTAGTTGACAAGTTTTAACAAATGTGTCTACAAATGATGACTGCTCCAACAATATTTCTTCACCTATTGGTTTATAATAGTTAGTAATGAGCGGTTGCGAATCAGGAACAATATTTTCCCTAGACCGTTTAGCTCTAGAAGCTCTTGAATATTTATCCAATGACCATTTAGATTCTTCCCCTTCCTCCCCAAATTCTTCCCCTTCTTCCCCAAATGTCACATTAAAGGGATCTTCTCTAAGTTCAGCATTGGAACTAAGGATCCCTTCAGCAACTTCAGTTCCGCTACTTAAAAAACCCTGATCATTTTCACCCGAGGTTCCACCAGAATTTAATGGTTTCGTGCTGTTTTTCTCAGTACCAGCGTACCCCTGTTGTCCTGACTGATCATCGGATTCTGAATTAACAGCAATGACGAAGTTAATAGTTGCCGGAATTTACTAATTCTGTGGTGTTTTTCTCAGCACCAGTATCTCATTGTTCCGATTGATCATCGGAATCTGAATCAGAAGCAATAACGTTAATAATTCTTTTTCTCCTGCCAATTTGTCGTCTGGGTTCTGCGTCTGTGGAAGAAGGTTCTGCTTTATTCGCTATTTCATATTTATCCCTAGAGAAAGGTCCTGCTTTATTCGCAATTTCATATTTATCCTTAGGGGAAGGTCCTGCTTTATTTGCACCTTAATTTTTACCCTTAGATTCACTTTTGGATTCAACCACACGTGCTTTTGACTGCAGCTTGACAAAATGATAATAGTTTTGATTAGGTTTGCTTGACATTCCTCTTTTCTACTGCGAGGCCTGCTGATGGGTTTTCAAAATGCTTTGTAAAATGGCCGGAAAAGTTGGAAAGGCTCCCAGTGGAACTTCTCGTTTTTCTTGTTCTGCTTTATCTAAAAATTAAAGAGCCTGCTGTTTAAATACGCCTCGTAAATGGTTTTGTAATATAAAGGAAGGCGCCTGTTTGTAAATCACCTGTAAGTACTGTTATTGTTATCATGTTATTATTGAATATTTTCGAAAACGCCATAAAATAAGGCGAAGATAGGATTTAAACGATAATATAAATAATTAAAACATTACTATATAGGGTGTTTTAGAATTGGTGTAGCAGCCTGAAATTTTCAAAAGTTCGACAGCATTTATGTTTCTTTTTCCAAATAGAAAGCCCAACTCGAACGATACATAGCTCATTAGATTTTTTTAAATAAATGGTCAAATCGCACCAAGGCAATCCTGATAATAGCATTCGCCCTTGAATCTGATAATAAGTACTACAGTTTTTCATGTAGGTATTTACTTACGAATAAATTCTTTTTTCCCTCGGGACAGGAAGACCTTGCATTTCCAAATAAACTGATCCACATGTTGACGTCTTGCATATTTTTTAAGGCACTTCGCACTATCACTATTATTCCCAGTTTTGCATATCATGCTCCTAAATTCGCATAAGTGATATTTATCAATCAGTAATGATTTGCAAATTCGCCATTTCCATAGGAACGAATACGAAGTTATTTATCAATTCGACACTCGACAAAACAAACCAACAGTTGGTTGGGAAAATCCGGGGGAAAATCGGAAAGTGTCAATTCCTCCGATGATTCCCTCGATGCTAGCTGAACTTATTAGCCCAACCACTTTTTCTTCCGTTGCATCTAGAAGAGCAGTGTCGTTGTCGCCACCCCCTGCTATCTTCGCCTCTCTTTTTACGGCATTAGCCTTTTGTTTTGTGCGATTCTTAAAATCCTTACATTTTCAGTGGTCTTCGCACGCTGGAATTTCGTTGACTGATATTGGCCGGAAAGTGCTGTTTTCTCATGTTCGAATACTAGAATCTCTCAAAATTGAGGTTATTAAGTAGAATTTGAAATAATGGACAGAAGACTTTTATAAAGCGCAAATTTCGATCCAATAATGTGCGTAGTACCAACGTTAATTGTTCGTTTTTAATTCGTTTTCAAAACGATTTTTGCAGGTTGAGGTTTTTAAAAATAAAATTATTGATGGAAAGTATGCCAAAGAGCCGAGCAGGAAGATCTAAACCGGGCGAGATGTGACGAGCATTTTTTTGTGAGCATCAGTTCGTGCTGATGTATGCAGATATATGCAAATATAAAGGTACCATAATATGTTCCTACATTTTCAAAGAAGTAAACTAACATGATGTTTTCGTCCATTTGCAATTGTTTGTTCGTTCTACACTCGTTGAACGTTTCATAACACTTGTGATGCTCATTTCTCGACTTTATTGGAAGTAAGCTAGCAGCTGCTTCTGTAGCAGCCGTTAAAATATGTGTTTGTTAATTTTAATTTTGTTTTCCGTTACTATGTAATGGAGTTCCAGAAAGTACATATTTGACTACGTACAAATAATTTTCGATTTCTCATTTTCGATCTTAAATGTTAACGCCATTTCAGAATAGTACACGGAAAAATAATGTGTACAACTCGTGGAAAAGATACTTTTCCTTACTTGTTGTACAAATAACTATTTGCTTTGTTAGCATCACAAGGGTCACAGTACCTATTTCTCAAACCTACTGGAACCCTCATGAACCTAACGGAACCCTCATGACACAATTTTTTTCCATTTAAACATTGCACCCACTAATCTATTTGGTGGTTTTTGTATATTCTTCGCAGCAGCATTCCGCGTCACTTCCGCTATCATTAGATTCTTCAAAGATAATTTCAATTTCTTCACAACTACTCTTAGGTTCACTTGTTTCTGCAGCTCTTTTTCGTTTTCTCGTTTTTGGAGCAGTATGTTTTGTTTCTGCCTTATTTTTTTAAAAACATTTGTCCTTTTTCTGCAGCTTATTTTTTATGCCATATTGCAGCAACTTGCCTGGTGTAATATCATTTTCTGGCGCAACTAAATTATTGTTTTCTAGGTCTGCATCATGGTTGCCTAGCAAGACGGCCGGTCAGGTCGTGATGATGGCCCTGGCACAACTTCATTGGGCGGCTCAGGTCGTGTTGCTGGCCCTGCCACAGGTTCATTTTTTTGATCTGCTGGCTGTTTTTTTCTTTCTGGTGTTTGTACCTGCACATTGTCATTTTCTTGACTTTATCGACTCAAAAACACTAACATAAAGCATAAAGCATCGCGTTACAACAATAATTCTTATGTAAGTAAGAACCTATACTTGTACTATGTCCCAAAGTGCCTGTGAAGGCCTGATCACGAAATAATCAGTGATTTCGGGATGTATTGCACGATTTATACAGTAAGAATGAAAGTGTATAATTGAACTAAAGAATTTTTTTTTCCCCGGTCGTGCAACCTTTCGTCGCAGGATTTCCCCACACCTCGAGCAAAACACATTTTCAATGTATTATAATAAAGTCCTTGCTATAGTTAGAGATAAGTTGAAGTAGGCAACTAAGTATACAATATTGTATCGGCAAAACTTGTTTGGTCGACTGTTCCATGAAACTTGCGTAGAGGGCGCTGACAGGGATTTCAATAAAATGGCGCCTTTTTAAAATATATCCTTCTGTCAGGTTAATATTTTGGCTGACACTAGAATATGTTTTGCGTGAAAAATATTCTTAAATACGCTCAAAAATACTGAACATCAGTAGTTATTGGGCGTATTTAAGTATTTTTCATACAAAACATATTGTAGTGCCATGGAGAAACATCATGCCGATTTACAATAATTACACAAGTCGTTGAAAAATCGAAATATATTTAAATGTAGAGCAGGTTAAAACCAATAACTGCAATAAAACAAAACTTAAAATATATAATTATTGAACATTCTGGAACTTTTTAATTTTCTTTTGGAACAGTATCCGATGACGGATACTGATCCACATAATTTATCCATTTCAAACAATCGATTAATGAAAACAGACTATTCTACCCTTCAGAAGATCTTGTATCAAGTGTAGGTCTATCCATAGCAATTTTGGAAAGCATTCTTAAATTGCATAAAAAACACCAATAATTTCGGAGACAATTAAGCAACAGGTTTCGCTTTCATTTGTTACATTAATTAATCCATTCCTTGTTTGAAATGAACAAATTATGTGGAACAGCATCCGAGGACAAAAGATCTTGCTTACAAATTTGCACAATTTTGGACGGCTGATAAGATCAAACCCAGTAAACAATGTTTGGGCACCTGGCGCGCTCAAACTGATCACAGTATGACTTTGTGATTTTTATTGTGACTCCCTGTGATCGCAAGGAGCGGAAGGCGCAAGCTCTTAATGTCCGCTTCAACGGCAAAGTCAAGGTGGTCGCATAGCGAGCATTTTGTGCTCACCTTGTTGAAGAATATCTTGTAACATTGTACTCCCTTAGATACTCAACCCACTGCCCTCGCAGATCCCATTTGCTTGGCGTACTTAGCGCGGTCATTTCGTTACCGCTCAGCGAGGATGCTCAATTCCCTCTTTGTGAGTCTGGAGGTCGAATTCATGTTGACTTGATTTATGTCCCAGTTAACATGAATTCGCCCACTGGAACTGCACTTTCCGACCGGTAAACTGCGTCTCGTCTTCAGTAATTACTACTTTTTAGAGTCCCAAAATGAGTGAATATTTCTTTGAGCAGGACTGGTTCTATTCTATCTGCCGTTGCTACCTTGAGTAGTCCGGTTTCTAACCATTTGGTAAATCTATCATGTATCATAAGGACATATCGATTTCCGTTGGTGGTTTTAGGCAAAGGACCTAACAAATCGATGACGATTGTATGGCAAGGGTCCTTAACTTTCCATTCTCCTAACTGGCCTCGAGGTTTCTGCTGGTTGCTGTTATATTGAAGACAGGAATCACATTTTTTTACATATTTGGCAATATTTCTGGCCATTCCAGGCCAATAATAATCCCTTCATGATTGGCTTAAAAGCTTTGCTAAAGCCAAGCTTCTCTCTCTTTCTCTGTACGCACAGTTTCCACGTCTCTTCGTCGAATTCTTCTGTAAATCTATTGGGACGCCAAACATGTTTAAACAACATTTCCCCTTTTAGTATAAAATCGAGACACTCTTCTGATTCTCTTTCACCTTCTGCCAAAGAGAGGATCAGTTTTCATTTCGCCGTCTAATACAGAAAGACGCACTAATGGCTGATGCAAAGCTAGCAAGAGTAGACACGCGGGGTTATTGGGAACTTGTTAACAAGCTCTGGCCATCTCGAACAAAATGATCGTGATACCTCTTCAAAGGAAAAATCGGTGGTACAGTATTACCTATTGCGTTCACAGCCAAGCACGTAGTTACCAATGTACCCCTTTCCTGTTACGTAATGGCACCGACTTGCTTTACACCTTTCTTTGAAATGACTTTTCCTGGTTTTGTACTGTGGTGCATCCAGTTTCATCCACATTATATATGTTTTAAGGTTGAAATTCATATCGCTCCATCACATATGCTAGGTTGTCAAAAAATTTGTTCACATTTACTGGATAAAAATTCATTGCCCTAGCAAGGCTGGTAAATTCAGGAGTACGAATGGATGGATTGGGATTACGCTTGAGGAACTGGGTCAGTCTTCGCTGGCCATTTGGTTCGTATCCCATTGTGCAGGGTATTTGCAATTGTTCATTTTGGCAAATTGGTATGATAATTTTCTCAATTCTTTTTACGCAAGTCCGAAGCAAAGTTTTGTGGAACTTTCGCAATAATTTCCTAGCTCCTGCTCATGTTCAATAGTAAAAACTTTTTGTGGGGGTGGTATCCAACTTTCGGATTTTCGTTGTTTTTAACAGCCTTCACAAATCGACCAAGAGTGACGTGGAACATGCCATATTCTTTCGCGACACTTGTGACAGACACTCCTTCATTGATAATTCGTTGCGCTGATGTCTCAAATAAATCTTGTGGAAGCTGCCCCCTGTCCGTTTTTCTCTCCATTGGTCTCATTGTACTAACAATTTGGATGCAAGAAGCAACAGGAAACATATTACTGAAAATCTTTGTACGGTGTCAATTGTAACATGTTACAATCGACACTTTTTGGTTGTTACAATTGACACCATCCGACCATGAATGTGTTGTTTAGTGTTAATTTCAGAAACTTAACCTAAATGTTATGGGACATTATTAAATGAAAAATAAACCCTAATACATGCATATTCAAGTACAACAAGGAAAAAGTGGAAGTGACTTGTGACAACTTCACAGTTAGTAAAAGAATTTGGCAGAAATAACTTACTTTCGAGGGCAGGGTTGGCAGAAGTTAAAACCCACTTGGGTTTTTGGGTGGGTTTTTGACACAAAAACCCAGAGCGCAAAACACAAAAACCCACCCACGCAAAAACCCACAAACAAAAACCCAAATTTTTCCGATCTAATATCCCTTACCGTGAGAGACGCAAGGCGTAGACTGCGAAATTATGATAACGCCACGGTCAGATTTCGCTTTGAATAATAATTTCAGCATTCTACGCCCTACGTCTCTCACGGCAAAGGATACTAGATCGGAAAAGTTTTTGTTGACAGGTTACTAATTATCATTTACAACTAATTTCTCCTCGCCTTGGTCGAACTGAATGAATAATGATTGCAAAAATTATAATAGAGCCCCTTAAATACTTACTTTATTGTTAATTAATTCTAAACAGGCAGTAAATAGGGTTAGGTTAGGTGTTAGGTGTGCTGTGTACGTGTCAAACATGTCATTACAGATTAAAAAAGTGTCAAAATGACAACAAAAACCCAAAAACCCATGAGGCTGACACAAAAACCCGGGTTACCAGTATTAAAAGTCATTTACTTTTAACACTGGTGTTAAAAGTGATTTACTTTTAATACTCAGGGCCGGTTTATCGATGCTCAGTTAAATGAAAATATCTGACAGTTTACGTTATCCGATAGTTAAACTGTTTATCGACAGCAAGTTGACTGCAAAGTCTTTGCTAAAGTGCCGGGCAAACTGACTGACAGTTCGAAGTGTCAGCTAGGGCAGAAAACCGACGGTTAGCATCGCCCAAAGTCATTTAAATGACGAAGAAGGTGAATCTTTGGTTTTCTTCAACATGAATCTAGCTAATATTAAGTTTAGGAATGTACCTGAAACTATTTTGAGGAATTTGCTAAGACTTAAGATTTCCTGAACTTTCTTTCAAACCTCCTGCTTCTACCATCCGTTTTCTTATCCTCAATTACATCTCCTGCTGGTTACTTTTCAAAGCACGTCTGGATTTTAGGCAGAAAAGTCTACTCCTCGTTTCTTATCTGTCATCAATACAAATTTCAACTGCATCAGCACCTGCGCAGTAAACAAAGACCGTAAGGCATTGCTATAGAAACAGTCGACTATATTAGCGCGAAATTTAAATCTGTCCAATAGAATTCAACTTCCGCTACACCAAATGTTGCCAACACAACTCAAACTGTCAGGCATGTAACTGACAGACAAAGTCGATGTCGATAAACGTGAATCGGATTTATCTGTCAGCTATAATAAACTGTCAGATAGATAACAGTCAGTTTTGACTGAGCATCGATAAACCGGCCCTCAGTGTTAAAAGTGACAATGCAACAATAATTAAACAAGCCGCGGCAACGAATTGTCACTATACCTTAGTTACAGCGAATTTCATGGACGTTTTCAATTAATAATTTGAAAACTTTTGCTTTTATTAGTGTTTGTAGAAAAAATAGTGTATGATATGCGTGTTAAAAGTGATTTTATTTTGTTCGAAGGGATGGGCCACTTCGCTGCGCGTCGTGTCCCAAACTTCTCTTCTCACAAAATAAAAAGACATTTTTAACACTTATATCATAAATAACTATTATTTTCAAACGTCACATAACAATTATTTAAATGACTGTCTTGACAAGGTATAACCGTCATTTCTATGACACCAGTTTTAGCGGAGTGTTAAACTCCGGAGGAGTTTAAATTCATCATTATTTGCAATTTTGCAATGTGTCAAAGTGACGCGCAACAGACGTGAGTAGAAAATTTACGATTTTTTTGTTTAAACTTCCATACACCGTCACATAATGTCTTTCTTAAACTCCTAATAAAATAAATATCTATTATTTGCATTTCGCAGACAAACTGACCTTCAGAGGATGATGATGCAACATACTTTCTGTTCCGGTGGTAAGGCTTCGAAAAGAATGTATCAGAAGACCCAGGAAAAGTTTGTGATACATACTCCTCTGTGATTTTTGTGGCTCTTCATTTTCCAACTTACTTTCTTCCATTACATCATCGCCCTTGTTAATTTTACCACTGCTCACTTCGCTCTCGTGGGACTCTACTTCTTCAACTGCCGCAGACAAGTCGCAGTTTTTGCTTTCTTGTTGAACGACTTCATTGCCGATATTATTTGTTTCATTTTGTGTTGCATGCTCCTTTGTGATCGTACTTATTTGCCTTCTATACATCTCGATAGTCCAAAATGCTTGGGTCGAGCTCTTGCATTATTAAAAGTAGCCTCGCCAGTAAGCGTAGTTGACTCCGAACGTTTCTGGCTTTCGTTAAGTTTGTGACGCGGGCAAAACAAAAGTGCTTTGCGAAAGAATTCAATGCGACATCGCAACGTATTAGATGGGCGATTTCATCATCACGGAGTGGTCCTAGCAATACACCAAGTGCATGATCAAACATCGCTGATACATTCGGATTCGCCGAGCTTGAAATTGGCAAACTAATTTCTTTGCTGCGCGCCTCCTTGGCCACCTGTCTGTAATTTGATGATCTACCCGTACAAGGTCTCTGATATCTGGCATAATTTGTCTTGCCGTAGAGTCCCTTGCAGTTTTCACATGGCAAATAAAGGGATATATTACTTTTAGCTGGTCTTCTATCAGGAATTCGTTGGTGCTTAGAAACTTGAGCGTCATGGATCCGATCGCCTCTGTGCCTTAAGTTCCTGAAGGCCGCCACTCTCTAATTAATGCAATTGGTTGAGGCACATTGAATCCGATGTCTAGGACGGCTTTTCGAATGTCCTTCTCTGCTGATCTGAGTGCATTGTTTCCCTGTTTGGCTTTAACTTCTAGGAGTTTACAGTGGAGCATTGCTGTGGCGTTGTATGTTATCTCCTCACGGACGATAACTCTTTCGAGCTGTCTTTCGTCGACGGGATATGAGTCGTATAGGTACCTCAGCAGCTATGTCTACTATTTTCCTATAGTCAGCCGAGAAATTCTGGCGAGAAGCAATTTCCGTAACCCTAACGTCCACCCCATATATCGACTCCGCTATAAGAAAATCATTCTTTTGTTCAGTCGGTTTGGATGACAGATTTGTTGGAGGTGCAACTCCTTCCACTCTTTCAGTTCTTGTGTTTTTCATTTGCTCCCTTCCTTTTGCGGGCGCTTTTGAGATACGTTTTTGACCTATTTTATTAGGATCAAATCTCTCAGGCTTGCCGCGGTAGTTAGGCGCAAGTTGCTTAATGGCGTCGGCTGTATAAACTTTACGTTGTTCAGCCATCGTATTGATTAAAATTAAAGCAGACTAAATGTTCTATCAAAACGGTCCTATTCGTTTTTGCGTAGATAAAATTCGTATTTTAAATGTTATAAGCTTGACAATTCTCATATTTACTTGGGATGGCAGGAGTTTAAGGTTTCGACCCGCACAAAAATAAGGTAGGGCTGAAAATTGGTACTTATACTCTACTGGCGATCCTGAATGACATGTCAAAAGTCCCAGAGCCTGCGGTGCCGGCGTCCTATTTTTTTTTTTGGTACCGGAAAGCCTTAAGTGAGTCATACATTATCTTCCTCATAATATGATTATTAATGAATCGATTTGATCGGGATTGGTTTCAAAATGACCACAACGACCTAATCAATAGTGATAAACAACTGTTTTGTTCGCTATGAAGCATTTGTGACCCAGCCCAGTCAAATTAGATTTTATAAGGGAAACAATTATAAAGTCTTGATACGCGTTATATTTTGTAACGTGCGTGACGTCACAAAAGCTCGGGCTGCTCTTTGCTTATCGTGGCAAGAAGAGGTGTGGGTTTCAATGGTATTTTGTTAGGTGTAAGCCTCTAAACATTTACAGTGACAATGGTTCTAATAGTACGGACGCTCTTGGGAAAATCGGGGGGTTACCCTGCACTTTATGATTAAGGGCTGGTACTTTGCACACTTCTTACCTAGATGCCAAAGATCACTTTTTGAGGTGTTGCCAAGTTTGAAGTCTGTGCGGCCACTCGCTTTGGCGGGTTGCCTATCTCTATTGGGCGTACTTTCCCGAATCGCCTATTTAGCCAGCTTTTTCGCTATCAAGACTATTCCACGGGTCACCCAATCTCCATGTACCAAATTTCAGCCAAATCGGTTCAGTAGTTTGGGCTGTAATGTATTTTTAATGTTGTTACAAAATTTCGATTTTTTTCTCCAAAGGGCACTAAATGCGAATGAATTTTGTATTATTCAAAACCAGAATTTGAAGACCTTTCTGATGGTGACAATAAAATTTTCAGAAACTTGTTAAGATCGTAAAATGAGGATATGTTTAGATTTGAAAATTGATGTGCCAAAACGGCACTTTTCGTGTGTCGATTGCCTCCAAATTTTTTTCAGCTATAATACCGGTAATACAATCTCCATGGGCAAAATTTCAGCTAAATCGGTCCTGAGGTTTCGGCTGTATCGCGTTTTTAAAGTATGTTAAAAAATCTCGAATATTTGAAGTTTTGTCAAAAAGGCACTAATAGTGAATACATCTTTAGAAGCAGAATTTGAAGGCCTTTATTATGGTGACGTGAAAAATGGGGATTTGCATTTTAAATTAAAGTTTCGGGAAGTACGCCCCGGAGATAGGCAACCTGCCACAGGAAGTGGCCGCATAGGCTTCAAACTTGGCAACACCTCAAAAAGTGATCTTTGTCATCTAGGTAAGAAGTATGCAAAGTATCAGCCCTTAATCATAAAATGCAGGGTACAACCCAAGAGCGTCCCTACTATAACTTCGTTTCGGCTGCAAGTGAGATATAGCTGGTGGAAACAATATTTGGGAGACCCTAAAAGCCGCCTCATTACGAGGGTTGTAACTGTAACAATGACGTCCCGCTGACTGGACAAACCCAGACGTTCGGCTTACCTGAGGCTCGTGAATATTTTAAAATTTCCAAGGTGGGCCGGATTTGCGAATTTTCATTATCTAACAAGCACAAATCGATTGATTATAGATAAGGAAGTACGCTGTTGGTAGATATGTAGGAGTACCTGCCTAACTACCTGCCTTCTAGGAAATAAGTTTGTTCCAGAATTCTTGCTATTTCATTTCTTTTCTATATATTATTGTTGGCTAAATCGTTCTGTCTGTATGCTAATGACAATGATAATGAGATTTTGCCAGTAGTGGGTCGTCTGCAATTATCAAAATAGCCCCTATTTAAGGGAGAGTTGATAGATTTACGCTTCAGTCTTATCTTACATTGTTTGTGCTTTAAAACTATAATTGTCGAGTCCGGCCCGTGGGAATAATTTAAAATACCCACTAGTTACTAGGTACATCAGACACCTGTGGTAGTTCGCACAGCGGGGCATCATTGTGGCAGTTATAACCCTCGTAATGAGGCGGCTTTTAGGTTCTCCCAAATATTGTTTCCACCAGCTATAAAAGATCTTTATAAATATATGCAAACAAACAGTACTCAAACTGAAATTACAAACTTTCTTGCACAACAAAAAACAAATTTTCATTTCATACCTCCCAGTTCTCCGAATTTTGGGGGAATGTGGGAAGCGAACATTAAGAAAACTAAATTCCATTTATTTCGAGCATTGGGTAATTCCGAATTAAATTATGAAGGGCTTAGCACTGTGCTAACTCAAATAGAGTCGGTGCTAAATTCCCGTCCTTTGAGTCCTTTGTCGACAGATGCAAATGATTTCGAACCACTTACTCCTGGACACTTCTTAATTGGAAGATCCTTGGTCTCTATGCCAGAAGCCTCTGTATTGCTGTTGTCTGTACGGAGAGAAAAAAAAATACCTCGCGGTTGCGATAGGGACAGGTAGATAACTGGACCTATCAGACTCTTGTGACTAGGGACTAATTGTGACTGATGGGACTGAAAAAGACACCGCAGTTGCACAGGTACCGTGACACTGGCAGACCCTCAGGGACTGTGGCACCAACAACCAGTTGTGGCTGATGGGGCTGTCCACCAGGAACCATCGGCCACACGGGGGGAAGATGTCTGCAGTCTGTACGGAAGGGTAGTTATAGTGCTGCGCAGGACGCTAGGGACTAGTTGTGACTGATGGGACTGAAAAAGATACCACAGTTGCACAGGTACCGTGACACTGGCAGACCCTCAGGGACTGTGGCACCAACAACCAGTTGTGGCTGATGGGGCTTTCCACCAAGAACCGTCGGCCACACTGGGGGAAGATGTCTGCAGTTTGTAACATAGAGGGACATAAATTGATACCTCAACTGAACCCTTTAAGGATACACTTTAAGCTGCCTTCGACACCAAGAGACCAGGTGTATCCGGCAGGGCTGAGAAAGACCTGCCGGTTATAGTGGGTTCGCGGGACGAAGCGTCAACAAACAAAAGAGCAGAGCGGGGTTGCCTTTCTAGCACCCGATTAACGCTATTCAGTTTCTACAGCAGAAGTACTGGGTCTTTGCAGAACCGGGGTTCCTGTAGGAAATGGATAACTGTCACAGTGCGGGCATAATGGACCATAAAGTCTGAATGCAGCGGACCCGTCAGGGAAACGCACCGCAGAACGAAATACGAAATACGAATTGCGGTTACCAGAAAGTCGACTTGATCAATTTAAGTATCGACAACGTCTTGTTGAGAATTTCTGGAACATATGGTCTCGCGAAGTTTTGCCAGGAACTCAGCTCAAGTTGGAGTCTTGGTATTGATCAGCGATGAAAATTTACCACCCCTGAAATGGCCACTCGTTCGAATAGAGAAACTTCATCCTGGTGAAGATGGCAAACGCCCCATTCGAAAAATTTGTGTTCTACCTCAGCGATAGAACTTTCTTAATTGAAGCAGGAGACTTCAAGGCCGGCGGCATGTTAAGGATCGAGTTACCAGAATAACAATTAATTGTCAATTCCTATTTCGAGAAAATAAACGTCACAGTTTTTCTTACATTCCTTATAAAATTGCTTTATTGGGCAAACGCCCGAACAACTGCTCCGGATGGTTTTTGGCTTACGTTTACAGGAACAAAAGCGATGCAACATGTGTCCACACTTCCCCCAAACCGACCACACAATCACAATGGGCTATTTCTATGGACCCAGCACTTTTATCAATATCCATGGTTTCAGTGGAGATTCACTTATTCGTTGAGAATGCATACCTACATGAACATGTAATGTAGTACTCACTACATATTATAAAATATTTTAATTTCCTTACCCTTCCCAAAATTAAGAAGTAGCTTGCATTGAGCTGCTTTATTACAACTTTTTTTATCCATTTCCAGGCAACTTGGGCAAATGCAGCCGTACTTTTGGAAGCATTTGTTTCTGACAGAGTAACTGGACTTGCTCGATATAATGAATATTTCAATATGGATGCCTCAGTAATGAAAGGAATGTGTTCCAATTACCATTAAAACAACTCTCGGTCAAAGCATATGGGTCCACATTAATTGATTTAATTTTTTCTGTATATCAAGCTTTGGCCACTGAATTCAACTGTTGAGCATATGCTGACAAGTCCATGTTATTAATCTACGGTTAATAAGAAAAAAGGTAAAAAACTGTCGAGACTGTTGAGGTTATATCAACAAAAAATGGGAGTATTGTAGTTTTATTTAAATATAACTTTAATAGTTGTGTTTAATAACATTTTTTCTATTTCGGTATCCTAATGAACACTTTATAGCACCCAAACGCGTTCTCTAATGTGCTCTATTAGAGCACGGCTTTTGCTTACATCGTAACCTAGACAACAATCGCCAACTGTCAAGCGAACATTGACCTGTCTATGAAAATGGAAAACCAATTTTGTTATGGGTTATATGGGTAACCGAAATAGAACAAAATGTATAAAAAACGTGTTTCATAAGGCTCTTATCGCACTCGGATTTCGTAAAACTCGGGCTTTTCGCCCTCGTTGTCCAAACATCCTCGTGCGATAATAATTGGCCCTATGAAATCAGTGGTTGGAAGTAATTGAATTACAAGTAATTTTATTACTGTAATTGAATTACTTTTTCAGTAATTTGTAATTGTAATTGAATTACTTTTTAAAAAATGTAATTGGTAATTGTAATTGAATTACTTTTTAAAAAATGTAATTGGTAATTGTAATTCAATTACTGGCTATGAGTAATTGTAATTGAACCTTTCAATTACTTTTCTCAATTACTTTTTTCAAGCTTAAAAATGACCGAAGTTTACTTTCCTCATTTTTAAATTCAAAAAATTTAAATATAATTCCAAGAACAATTATCTGTTTCGTTTAATTTTCAACGGTTTTCCTGTATATTGTTGCCTTCCAGGAAACTGATAATGATGCTTGGGGCCCATCATCACCGTTAAGGATTAGCGTAACTCAACTCAATACCCTGGTCAGTCGATCGATATCATATTTAGTGTAATTTTGATCTAGTTAAACGAGGGTGCAGACTATTGGGCGCAAGGGGCTGCACATCTTTTTGCTAATCGGTGGGGAGAAAATGATATCGATTTTTCAGATGGTGAGAGGAAGGGAACCGTTCTAAGTATAATTAAGTTTTTTGAAATTTTGAATATGAACTATGAAGTGAAGGCACTCTGTATTCAGTCAGATTGTTTACGATAAAGAACGTTATTGCCAAAAAAGCAGTTTGGGTAATTAGGATATTTTCGTAAAAAAGTAATTGTAATTGTAATTGTAATTCAATTACTTTCCCACAAAAGTAACTGGTAGTTGTAATTCAATTACTTTTTTTGCAAAGTAATGAGTAATTATAATTCAATTACCCACCCAAAGTAATTGGTCCAAGCACTGCATGAAACGTGTTTTTTAATATACTATTTTCTATTTCGGTTTCCAAATGAACACTTTATAGCACCCAGACGCGTTCTCTAATGTGTTCTATTAGAGCACGGCTTTTGTTTACATCGTAACCTAGACAACTATTGTGTCTAACAATCGAATTAACTGCCAAGCTTGTCTTTGAAAATGACAATCTGTATTTTTCTTGAAAGTATTAACTAGCTGGGCATCGAAATAGAAAAAACTGTATAAAAAACGTGTTTCATAAGGCTCCTACCGCACTCGGATTTTGTAAAACTCGGGCTTTTCGCCCTTGGTGTCCAAACATCAATCCGGTGAGAACCCGAGACACTTGTATTCGTCGAATTTAGCAAAAAATCCATGAACCAATAAAAATTACCTAATTATCTGTAAAGAAAAGGGCAAAAACTCGTAGTTTCGCATTATTTTTTCACAAACGATGGCAAATGACATTTCCAAACGACGCTTGTCATTCCGGGTACAGTCTGCAGTATAAACTAGACTGCCTTTCAGTTGTTTAAACCACGGGACTCCTGGTTTTCCTTAGGAAATAATTAAAAATCCTTATTAGTTAAAATAATTTATCTCTCGGCTATTGTTAACTTTTTTCTTCAAAAAATTATGTTTACATAAAGAGAAAATGATTCTCTAACCAAATAACCTTAAAAAATTCAACAATATCGAAAACAAAATTTTTAGGCCCTCGTTTTTATTTAATAATTTTGGTTTGAATAAAACTGGAGCTTCCTTTATGGGTCCCATGCGTAGGGGACCATTTCAGCTACAACATATCCAAAAATAGAATTTCCAATTTCAATATCTTAAACGCTAGGGGACTGATTTGTCCAACTAGACACCCTGTATAATGAAATCTACAGCTGAAGAGATGAAATATCAAGCTATTCGTGAAGAAACGATAATTCATGTACTTTTTGGAGGTAAAGAAAGTCAGCCAGTTAAACACAACTGTTTTCGAGTTCGCATGAGTAGTCCAACTGTTAATTTCGCCTGCAATTTCGAAGCTTTGGATCGAAACCTTATTTGCAATAACATTTCTTCAGTAAAGGATGGTCCTTGGTTTGAAGAATTAAAAGCGAACAAAATTCAAATTGCGGATAAGGCGGATGGACCTATAGAAATCTTGATTGGTGCTGATATTGCAGGAAAGATCTTCACTGGAGAGAAGTACGAATTGAAATGTGGTTTAGTAGCAATGAACACACTCTTGGGATGGACTCTTATGGGAAAAGTAAGCAATAATGGTTGTCAAAATGTGTCATCAATGCTGGTAACATCATTATTATCCGTGGATGTGTCGGATTTGTGGAAACTAGATTTAATTGGTATTACGGACCCCATCGAGATGAAATCATATAGAGAAAATGAAGATTTAGTAATGGAGCATTTCAAGTCTACTCTTAAGAGAGATTGTGATGGTAGATATCCAGTTTCTATGCCATGGATTGACGGCCACCCACCTTTACCCACAAATTTCAACATGGCTTTGAAAAGATTGGGCAACGTTCAGAAAAAATTGAAAGATGATGGATTCTATAATGATTATCAAAAAGTCTTCGATGAATGGTTGGAAGAAAAAATAATTGAGGAAGTTAAAGAAGAGTTAGATGTCAAAAACAAGGGTCACTATTTACCTCTCCGTCACGTGGTTAGCGTTCTTACAAATCGGGCTGGAAGTTGATGATAGAGATTTTCTTCGCTTCTTATGGTATGATGAAGAAAGTAATTTGAGAATTTTTCGACATGCGAGGATAGTTTTCGGAGTCACTTGTCCCATTTCTTCTCGCCGCTGTCTTAGATCATCATCTTCACAAGGAATTTGAAAAATGTCTCTCTGATCAATCGAAATTTTCAGCGAAGGTCGTCTCTCTGTTGCTGAGCTGTTTTTATGTCGATAATTGTGTAGTCAGTGTGGATACCGAGGAAGACTTGAAGCAATTTATAGAAGAAGCTACATGTCTTTTAGCAGAAGGTAAATTTGATCACCGTTGTTGGGAACACACTTCAAGTGGGTATTATGTGGAACACAGATTTAGACACGATGCAACTAGCTCTTTCTTGGATCACTAACACAGATTTGAATAACATTTCGAAGAGAAAAATGCTTTCCATTGCACAGAGACTTTATGACCCTATTGGATTTTCTTCTCCTGTTTCTTTGGTCCCGAAATTGTTGTTGCAAAGTCTTTGGTTACAATTACAATTATAATTACAATTACTTTTTTACGAAAATATCCTAATTACCCAAACTGCTTTTTTGGCAATAATGACGCTTGGGGCCTATCATTACCGTTAAGGATTAGTGTAATTCAACTCAATACCCTGGTCAGTCGATCGATATCACATTTAGTGTAATTTTGATTTAGTTAAACGAGGGTGCAGGCTATTGGGCCCAAGAGGCTGCACATCTTTTTGCTAATCGGTGGGGGGAAAATGATATCGATTTTTCAGATGGTGAGAGGGAGGGAGTTCTAAGTATAATGAAGTTTTCTGAAATTTTGAATATGAAATATAAAGAACATTATCAGTTTCTTGGAAGGCAGCAATATACAGGAAAATCCGAGGGGTAACTCGCGACGAGGAATTGGTGTACACTCCGGGGGAATTTACGAGGAATTGCGGGAATTGTGTGGGAATTTTTCAGGAATTGCAGGAATTATGAAGGAATTGCAGGAATTGACAAGGAATTGCAGGAATTGCGAAGGAATTGCCGAGGAATTACAGGAAATGTAGGAATTTTCTGCGAATTGCGCGATAGTAAAAGACCTTACTGAAGAACTTATTAATTAATTAATTTAGAATAGGTACTATATTATATCATTTAAATAACATAATGTCTAGAGTAACGTGGAACGTTACCGACCGGAGTACCGTCGGGTACGTCACAACAAAGGATTATAGAAATACAGATTTCACGCGCACTTAAACAAAGCGTTCTTGGCTGCGTGGTAGGTGGTTTTGCTTGTGCAACCCGTTGACCGTCTTGCTAGTGGGTTCGAATCCCGAAGTCGGATAGTTTTTCAAATTCGTTTTTTTTTCAACTTCCATTCAGGTCCATGTCAGGTAAAGTCTGTTTTTAATAAAAACCATATTATTCAAGTTCTGCCTTTTCATCTAAACACTTAAAACGACCTAGCGCTCAGTTGACGGGATCCGCCCGATAACGTTTAACGTTTAACGTTTAAATAAACGCGAGAACGGGAGAAAAATTTCGAAAATTTTCAGGGAAGAATGTCACAGCCACGGTTTCAGCTGCTTGAAAAACGTTAATGTGAAACAATAAATAAACAAAATATTTAAATAATCCGAGCCCCAATTTCGGCACCGACGAAATCTCGGCCTTGAGACTCGAAAGCACCGGGAATGGCAGTGATGACCGTGCGGTGGAGTATGAGACATTGTAAATTAATAATACACTGCAATTACCTACCGTTTGACCCCTGCATAAAAAAGGAGAAGATGAAATCTTTTCTAAAATGTATTTCACATGTAATAAAAAGTCCCAAAGAATCCCGCGTCGGTTTTGACCGTAATGGCCGAAAAAACCTGTTCAACAGTGAAAATTGTCAAATTAAGCCTATTCATCTCACCAATTGTTTTTTATCTTCTACGCTTTGCGGAGCATTTTTAAAAAAATGTCATGTTAGTGGCAAAAGAGCCCTTTTTGAGTTTTTAGTTAGCAAAAGAGCAATTATTATTATTATCGCATTCGATAGTTGTTGCATTACCGGATCGAAAACCTTAGTGCCATTTTCTCAAAAAAATTTATTTTAGGGTTGAAAAACATTTGTATTTTAAATTTTAGTAAATGCGCACGCCAGCATCAGTGATCGACAACCCGCCGGCATTCCCAACCTCTAACTCACAGATTTTGACTTGGTTAAAGTAAAGTTAAATGTTAACATTTTGAGACATAATTATACGATCAAACGAACTTACCTTGTAAGTGAAGTTCGATCCTAATTATATGAACCGCCTTTTTGAAATAATCACTTACTGTAGTACTACTATTTCATCATCCATGTACACGAATTTAAAAGTCCATGTAAAAAAGGAAACTGTAATGCCACTAGCTACTCACCTCTAGGTGGCTCCCGTGTCGTGTCGCCATTAATTTTAAAGTTCACGTGCCAGGAGCGACTGGGCGGACGATCAGTACCTCTATGTACCAGCGTCTAGGGTTTCGGGGGGGAGTGATTATTTCAAAAAGGCGGTTCATATAATTAGGATCGAACTTCACTTACAAGGTAAGTTCGTTTGATCGTATAATTATATTTCACGCCTTTTCTCATAATCACTTACTGTAGATGTTTAAAGTATTTCGCTACTGGCCACAATGTATTGATACAAGAACAGAAAAAAACATTCGAGTTTTATTTTCAATGAAATAAGGAAAAGAACATGAACTAATGGAAACAAAATAATAAGTAAACTTCCTAACTTAGGATAGCCCGGGCAAATCTGTCCCGGTCGACCAAAGGTCTGTTATAAAAAAGAGCAAATGCACTGGATGTGGTACTCCACCCAGCTGTTCGCCGAATAGTTTCTATATCGATACCTTTTCTATGTGCTGCTGATGTTGCCGCATGTCTGGTGCTATGTGGCTTAAAACACGACGTATCAACCCCGCTTTTGTTCATCACTACTTTTATCCACCTGGACAAAGTTTGTTTAGTGGCTTCATGATACGGTTTTTTATACGTAAGAAAGAGGCGTTTCGCACTGTCTTCTCTGAGCCCTGCGGTTTTTTCTACGTAGCAACACAGAGCGCTCGCTACACACAGAGAGCGGTCTCCTTCGTTGAAAGGTAACGACAACAACGGTTGGTACCTTCTTCGTGAGGAGGTTTTTAATCTAGCGGGTATCTTAATCTCCACCCTTTCTGCGTTAATATTAATGTTGTGACTCTCAATAGCTGCCAAGGTCTGCACTCTATGTGCCGTAGCCAATGCCAACAATGTGATTAGTTTCAAAGAGAGACCCTTTAGGGCTAGTCCTTCGTTAGGGGATAAGCTCCTTAAATAGTTAAGAACTACCACTGGGTCCCAAGTAACTGTGTAACGAGGTTTCGCGGGACTCAGATTGGAAATGCCTTTAAAAAATCTCTTGATCCTCGGGTCCTCGTTAACAGCAGAGTTAACAACGAATAACGCAATAGCAGACCGGTAGGAGTTAAGAGTTCCATAAGATACCTGTCTATCAAATTCCGCTGCGAAGAACTTTAGTAACTCCGACACTGAAGGGGTAAACATATCTATATTAGAGTTCTCACAAAAAAACCACCATCGCTTCCAACCAGACTCATATTGGCGAAACGTTGAGTCATGAATAGAGGCTCTGAAGATGTGTAAGGTTGAAGCTGGCGTACCTTTCAGTGCGAATGCTTTTTTGATAATATGGCTGCCTCCAGGATAAGTTGATCGGCCAGAGGGTGTGGCTGCCTGTCAAATGATAAAAGCAAATCAGAACCTGGACCTAGGCGTAGCGCTCGCCCCTTAGTTATTGACTTAAACAAAGGATACCAAGGCTGAGAAGGCCAACTTGGAACCACAATTATACCTTCCGCCTGGTCTGTAATAATTTTGCGGATAGTGGAAAGTATTAAAGAAAAGGGGGGAAACGCATAAAAGAATAGATCTCTCCAAGAGAGGGTAAAGGCGTCGACAGAAAATGATTCAGGGTCCTTGAACCACGACACGAATTTCTCACATTTTGCGTTAACCCTTGATGCAAACAGGTCAATTTCGGGGCGGCCAAATTGTTTAACAATAGATTCGAAAACAGAGGAATTAAGTTCCCATTCTGTCGCTGCCCCGAGTTGCCTCCGGGATTCTATATCAGCTTGAAAATTGTCTTTGGAGGATATGTATGAAGCACATACCCAAATGTTTCTATGCTCACAAAACTGCCATATATCGCGAGCAATTTTCGTTAAATGTGGGAATTTTATGCCCCCCATCCGGTTAACATGCGCTACTGCCGTTGTGTTGTCAACGCGTAACAGTATCTGACAGTCAGTTCTTTGAGATGCGAAACATTTTAGTCCAAAAAGAACCGCCAGCAACTCCAAACGGTTGATATGAAAACTTCTCTCTGTTTTGGACCAATAACCATGAGTAGAAACATCATCACAAACGACCCCCCAGCCAGACTTGGACGCGTCGGAAAAAATTTCTAATGCAAAGTCTTTCGAACGAATAGGTTGGGATGGACTCATTGTATTACCAGCCCACCAATTTAGGTCCCCCTTAACGTAATCAGGAATAATCATCACAGCATTATAATTGTCCTTGGACTTTAGCAATTCTAAATATTTGCAGCGTTCTAAAAATTTTGTATATGCCCAACCCTAACTTACTGCAGGACAAACCGAGACAAGTGTTCCCAAGAAACGCGCTAATATCCTGATTGTGCAGGAACGTTTGTTAATTAACTCGATTGCTAACTTCTTAATCTTTTGGTGCTTTTCACCGGGCAACTCTAAACACATACTTCTTGAATTAAATATAAATCCCAAGAATTTGCATTCATTTTTGGGAATTAATTGACTTTTTTCATTTAGAATAAAACCTAAGGTAGTCAGTACTAGGGAGGTTGCCTTCACATTGTTCAGGCAATCCTTAAAAGAATTGCCTAACAATAAGAAGTCATCTAAATAACACACCGAAAGAAAACCTTTGGAACGCAGATAGGTGCAAACTGGTTTTAACACTTTAGTGAACACGTACGGCGCTGTGCAAAGTCCAAAGGGCATACAGTTGAAATGATAGAGACAACCCTTAAATAAAAATTTTAGGTATTTTTTAGAATCTTTTGATATGGGGATCATGAAATATGCCTCTTTTAAATCAATAGTTGCCATGTAGCAATCTTGTGATAACAGTTTTACTGCTGTGCCCCAATTTTCTAACTTAAAATGTTCAGTAGATAAGAAAGCATTCAATTTCTTGAGATTCAAAATAAATCTAAAAGTACCATCCGATTTTGGTACCAAGAATGTAGTAGAAATAAATTGCCCCGATTCAGGGAAAGAAGGAGAAATGGCTCCGATTTGCAAAAGATGATTCATCGATTTATGCATTTCCACACCTGTAACCGACCAGTCTGGTTCCTTAGGAGCAACATCCTGGTTTGGTCTATTTAGAAAAGGGATATCGTATCCTGAGATCCATTTTAAAATAATTGAGTCACCGCAGAATGAGCGCCATTGTTCAACAAATAGAGACAACCTACCGGCGTCTCGCATGCTTACATTATTCACTTGGGGTTCCATTGCGGTTTCTTGAAAGATGCTTGTTTCGCTGGAGATTGTTGGTAGCTGCGCTGCGGTTGCTGTTGGTAACCGCGCTGCGGTTGCTGTTGGTAGCTGCGCTGTGTCTGCTGATTGTAGTTGCGCTGTGGTTCCTGCTGTGGTCGTTGTGGGGGTCTGACTTGTTGCCGTCCCCCCTGCCCCTGCGGTACCGATCTCCCGGGAGGACGTTGTGAGTTTAAAGAATATTTAACTGTAGATTGTTTGGAAGTAGAGGGCTTCAAAGCAGGTGCCTGAGGCTTCTTTAATACTCGACTTGCCAATTCCAATTGCTTTTCATTATTTAAGCGCTCCACTAAATTAGAACCGAACAGTGTAGAATCTACTTGGGTATCTAATAGAGTAGACTTATAATCTTGGTTTAAGTTAGAGAGAATTAAACCCCTCCTAGATTTAGAGTAGCCATTGTGAATGTCTGTTAGTAGACGGCCGATATCACTCAGGCAGCGTATATGCTGCAAACGCTGCTGTTCGCCACCTTCTTTCTTATGTAGAAAATCCGAGAGAACCTCCCCGATGGCGGAAATGGCTACAGCTACCTGGTCTTGGAGGTTAAGTAAACGTTTATCCCTTTCAATGACTGTAGGTAATTTTGAGAGAATCTTCTTAATTTGTGGGTTCATTTCGGGAGCTTTTAATGTCTGGCAGTTTTCTGGGACAGGGTATTTCTTCATTATTTCATCTCTGCTTGTAGGTACCAGCCCATTTTTTACGATGAAAGTCCACCTTTTGGCTAAGTCAGCCTGTATGGGCGAGCCCGATACACATTCAGGAGCAATGTCGTCCCCCAAAGCCTCTAAAACAGTAGGGTCTAGCAGTGTCGGATTGGAATCGATTTCACAGTCCTCGTAGGCATCATCTTCTATAGAAGCCCGGTCAGAAAATTCCGGTATTTCGTTAGAAATGTCCTCCACCACTAGAATAGCAAAAGAAGAATGGGGAGTGTAAGCAATTATTAACAACTTCCAATTGAAAAAAGAGTGTAAGCAATTCTTAACAAACTCCACTAGAAATATGGAAGATTTTTCCAGTCTCAACATAGATGACACCCTCAACTGAGGAATATCTTGGGTTGCATAGGTGGGTAGTCTTCCCAATTTTTAAAGAGAATGTAACTGTACAGTATTATTATATTATATAAATGTATATATACCCTCTAGATATGTTTCAGTTAGAAACATGTCTGCATTCAGTTAGAATGCAGCCAGAAAATTTTAGAATTAGGGCGGTAAATTAAAAAATAAAGTGTAATTAGAGACTTGTGTTTCGAGTCAGAAAACACATCTGTAATTCAGTCAGAAGTACAGAAAAAGAACATAATTGTGTTCGTCTCGTTAACTCACTTACAGTTAATATTGTTATTGTCCGAGTCAGGACATAACTGAGTGTTTGGTCCATCCGGCACCTTTTCCGCGGTGACTGTCACCTGAGAGATGTGGGGCGGCGACACTGTTAGAGTCTTTGGCGGGCTCTTTCTGGGGCTACGGGACTCCCGATCATGATGTTCCTCGTCTTCTCTTGGGGAACGGCTCCTTTGATGTTGATGATGCCGCCTTCTCCGCTTAATTTTTTCCAATTGTTTGGCGAGGGCGGCGATTTCCTCATCCGTATCGGGTGAGGGTCTTCTTTTGTGGTGCTTCCCCATAGTTTGTTGATGAAAACCACCACAATTAACAAAATAAATCACAATAAAAAACTCGTTGTTGTCATGGATGCACGAAATTTTAGTAATGGCGACACGACACGGGAGCCACCTAGAGGTGAGTAGCTAGTGGCATTACAGTTTCCTTTTTTACATGGACTTTTAAATTCATGTACATGGATGATGAAATAGTAGTACTACAGTAAGTGATTATGAGAAAAGGCGTGAAATATAATTCATTTATTCTGTCGGAAGAATTTCAGTATTCGACTACAGAGTCCCATCTTTTTAGCCTCCCCCACTCCACTTCACCACTTAAAAAAAGGGGAGGTTAAGTACTGCAATCACTAAAATTCTCAAATTAGAGATAACACCAGATCTTCACGTTTTGAGGTCTCAGGAACCCAAAAAAGTGGTTTTAAAAACGTGAGTGCGTGCGAGTACGTACGTACGTACGTTTGTAAACACGCCACAGCCAAAACTACTAGACCGATTTGGCTGAAATTTGGAATGTAGGCATCTCATAACCCAACTTAGATCTGAAAAGATTTTGGAGCCAATCGTGCAACCAAAATTGTGCCATTTTGGCACATCAACTTTTAAATTTTAAATGCAAACCCCCATTTTTCACGTCAAATAGCTTCAAGTCAGCTTTTAAAAATGTATTCACTCTCAGTGCCCTTTTGACCAAAAATTAAAAAAATTGTGATATTTATCGGACTTTAAAATTGCGGTACAGCCGAAACCCCTGAACCGATTTGGCTGAAATTTTGCTCATTGAGATTGTATTGCACGTCGAAGAGCTGAACAAATTTTGGATTCAATCGTCTCACGGAAAGTGCCGTTTTGGCACACCAATTTCCAAATTTAAAATTATTCTCTCATACTTAACCATCCAAAACAAGTTTTTGAAAGATTTATTGTCACCATCAGAAAAGTCTTCAAATTCTGGTTTTAAATAAGACAAAATTCATTGGCCCATTGACCCTTTGGATAGAAAAATCGAAATTTTGTAACAACACTAAGATTACGTTATAGCCCAAAGTAACTGGATCGATTTGTCTGAAATTTGGTACATGAAGATTAGATAACCCGTTGACGTGCTGAAAGATTATTGGGACCAATTGGTCCACGGGAAGTGCCATTTAGGCATATCAACCTTAAAATTTTAAACGCAAGACACGGAAATCAAAGACCCACACGATGGGGAGATTCCAGCCGCTTGTCTGCTGCCAATTTTTCCTTTCGCTGTTATGTCGAAGTAGTTGTATGCTCTAGGTGTTCCCCTCAAAATAAATATTAATGAAAAAATTAATTAATTAATGAAAGATAAAAAATCGACCTAGAGAGTCAGAGTTGAGTACCGAATTTATCCGCCAAAACTATTCATCGTAGGAAAAAAATGTATATTAGCTTTTTTGTAGAGAATTAAATATCCATAACATTGCATAAGACATATTTTGTATGTTAAATAGTGCCCCGATCATTTTAGAAAAGATTTCATCTTATTTTTTTTATGCCGGGGTTATGGCCTCCCTTCTAAGTGCAGTGCAGAGGTGCTTCGGAGAAATTCTTAGACAGGTAACTTTTATTTATTTATTGTAGGCTGAGAGTGTTGTCAAATATTTATTTCCAATTCCGGTTTACCCGGAAGTGAACCTAAAATTGTTTTTTTTAAATTGAAAGCCAAATCTTTCTCAACGGATTTGGAATTACGATTTTTTTCCGAGTCAAAAGAAGAAGAAGAAATCGGTAAAAAATGAATATTTTTTAAAATATCTCGTCAATTTGAGACAATTCATTCTATTCGGTAGACAGGTTTTCTACGGTTGAGAAACGAACATAAAATGGGTAATTTAGGGCCGTTTGTACAATTCAAGTTCAGTGGTGATTCAGCTGAGCCTGAGCTCAACTGCTTAGCAACTGTTGCTGTGATTGGCTGGCGCGTTAGCAATCGAAGCTAACTCAAACTAAACCCCCACTGAACCCGAATTGTGAAAACCGTCCTTAGTAGGACTTGGGGGAATTTTATTAGGAATTGGGGAATTTAGTAGGAATTGTGGGAATTTGATAGGAATTGCGGGAATTTAATAGGAATTGCGGGAATTTAACAGGAAATGCGGGAATTTGACCGAATTTGTTGGGAATTTGGGGAATTTTTGAAGAAAAGGGAATTGGTGTACAATTACCAATTACATTTTTAATAAAGTAATTCAATTACAATTACAAATTACTGAAAAAGTAATTCAATTACCTACAGTAATTCAATTACTTCCAACCACTGGTTCTGAAGGATAAAGCCAATGGTCTTAAATTAATGATTAGTTTCTATGACGATATACGGCGACAATGCAAGGATCAAGGATGTGACAATTAAAGTGTCACTATTGCATTATTGTTTTTGAATCGAATACACACTATCATAATGTCGCTATGGAAACTTAATGGAAGGGTCGCACTGCATTAATTTAAGGGCCAATTTCATAATCAAAATTAGTGTCCTTTAAATATTTGCTTAGCAACATTCCAGAAAGGTTGCTCCTGATTGGTCAAAGTCCCTTTAAAGTCGAGTTTAACTTTAAAGGACCTTTAACTTTTATTATGAAATCGGCCCTAAAACCACTGGTTTTCTCTTGCTCTTTAAGGAGGGCAAAAAAACTTGCACGAGCAGTATTATTGAGAATTAAAATTCTCTTAGGGTAGACTTCAGATGATTTTCAACAGAAATTGGCTTAAATTATAAATCAGATCAGATTCATGTGAACCCTACTGAAAATGTTGGTTAGAATCTGGTAGAAACTGTTAAACATCTGTAACAGTTTGAAGCAGGGTTGTGATTTAGGAATTAAAAGTCAATGATATTAGACAGGTCGAATAAGGGTTTTAAGATACAATGTTACCTGGTGTAAAGTTTATACCATCTTCTAGCAGGAATATAAATTGTTTTATTACCGGGCGAAAATGGAGTACCAGGTTGAGTCAGGAAAATATTTTATTTTGCGCCTGATACAATTTTATAAAAGATATAAGTAAGACTGAAGCAGGACTATAAGTTGTTTTATTACCGGGTGAAAACAGAGTACAAGGTTGAGTCAGGAAAATATTTTATTTTGCGCCTGATACAATTTTATAAAAGATGTAAGTAAGGCTGAAGCAGGAATATAAGTTGTTTTATTACCGGATGAAAACGGAGTAGCAGGTTGAGTCAGGAAAATATTTTAGTTTGCGCCTGATACAATTTTATAAAAGATATAAAGTAAGACTGAAGCCGATCACTAATTTTATCAAACATCCTATTAGGGCCACGCAAGCAGTTTTCATCCGGTTTTATAAGGCTTTAAGGAGAAGGTCTGAAAAGAGGATATAAGGTCCAACCGAGTTTCCATTTATATAGGCATCATAAAGTAGGATTAGTGAATAATTCAGTTCTTGACAGAAAATATTAATATAATATTTTATTGTATTTCTACATTATTTGGCAAGGTACAGAAATATGAGTTGGTCTCAGATATTTTAATTTTGATACATTTTCCTTCAGTCATTAGATTTGGATTAATTTGAAATACGTTTTCGATAAGACCATCGTCTACTTTATAAATATTTTGTGAAGTAGCTTCCATCGTTTTTAGGAACAATTTTTTTAATTTGTACAATTTTTCGGTTTTTTAAAATTATATAAGAATTATCATTGCGGTTATTTTTATATGCTTCATAGCTTGCACTTGTGAATTTGGTTCCATTTACAATACATCTTGAGTATTCCCTTATTTCCTCGTTTTCAACTTTACTCTCTGATGGCAAACCTAAAAATACGACACCATTTTTATCGGTAGCGCCGTACTTTAACTTCTTATAAATAATAAACAGTGATTCACAATAATCTTTACATAATTCAGATTTTCCCTGTGTCATGTTATTGATTTTATTAAGTTTAAGAGTTTTATCTATAATTTGTTTGTGAACATCTTTAGAGCCATGTATTTTATTTTTTAAATAAAAAATAGCAGATTCAAACGGGAAAGTCCTTAGATATATTGTCTTTGAGTAGATAAAAAATGCTACTTTGGAATAATAACCAGTGTTCTAAATATTTTTCATTTAAGATCCCCTGTAAACAAGGAACAGAATAAAATAACAGCCAAGATCTCCATTCAGAGGCTTTCCATTTTGCTCTGAAAAAAACACTTCTTGGCAGCCTATGTATTTCATCTGGAGGGCAGATTTTAGTTAATCGACTATTAATAATTTCCATTTTTCCTGGAGAGCCTATGTAATGGGTAGTCTCGGCGGATGTTGAAGGTCCATGATATGTAGTCCACAATTTGAATGTTTTTTTAGTGACTCCAAGAAGAACTGAATGTAAATAATCTGGTGGAGAGCCAGACACAAGCGAAAATTGTGGCAAATTAATAAAAAAAAAAAAAAACTCAGAAAAGAGCCAGGCCAAGGGCCCCTACTGCTCATCACCTATGTGCATCGTCAAGGCAAGCCTGCAACGTGCGGTGTATCATCATTGTTTATTTTTTGATGTGTCGGGCTGGAGCAAAGCTCCTGAGGTAAGTTAAGTAAGGGACTCCTGAGGGGAGTACCTTAGAGGGGAGACCTGAAGGGTCTGGGGTGCGTTTTGCCTGAGGGGCAAGGAGAGGCATTAGGTGGGAGAGTTCGCTGAAAAAGAAAGTTAACGACAAAATCTTGCTGTGGTCTACCTGCAACATACTAAACATTAGTGGTTCAAGGTGGGTGGATGAGAGCCGTCCTGGAACGACGAATTCTGGAATTCGCTGGGTCGTAGTCGACCGCATCTCTCACTAGCGGATTGGGATGAACCTCTGCTCGAGCAAAGGTTCGTGTGTTTGTTTCAAAGAGGAAGTCTTTGATTGTCGGGAGGTTTGCTTCTTGATGGAGCTGGGTGTTTCGGACGTACCAGGGAACGTTAAAGGCGTACCTCAGACAACGATTCTGGATGACTTGGAGCTTTTGGAGTTGCGCATTAGAGACGTGTCCCCAGGCGCCAGAGCCGTAGGTCATGGCTGGTCTAACCACTGCCTTGTAGAGCCTCAGCTTATTCTCGAAAGATAAGCCGCTGCTTCTATACAGCATTGGATAGAGGTGTCCAATTACCATTTTGGCTTTGGCGACTGAGTAGTCCACGTGAGGAATGAAGCTGAGTCGTCGATCCAGCTTGACCCCGAGGTACTTGACCTCGTTGTGCCACTGAATCTCCTCCTCGTCCATCGTCACATGGCCGTGCGGCACTTCTCTTCTGCGCGAGATGAATAGGGCGGAGCTTTTCTCGGGATTGACGACGATGCGCCAACGAAGAAAGAATTCGCTCAGGTTGTCAGCTGCTTCCTGAAGGTATTGGGTAAGCAGCTGAGGGCTACGGGAGTGTGCTAGGGTGCACGTGTCGTCGGCGTAGACGGCCAAGGTGGAGTTTGGGCTGCGTGGCATGTCTGCCACGTAGAGAGCGAAGAGAGTTGGTGAGAGTACAGAGCCTTGTGGGACACCTGCCTCGAGAGGGTGCTCCTCTGAGAAGGAGTTTTGAATTTTGGCTCTGAAGGAGCGACCGGTCAAGAAGGAGTTGATGATCTGGACCATTGACGCGGGGATTCCGGCATGAGCGAGCTTATAAATAAGTCCCTCATGCCAGACCGTGTCGAAAGCCGTGGTGGAAGAGCTGGCAGCGGTGACACTGCGAAACCTGTGAGGGTTTGTTAGCCGGTTCCACACGAACGACTAGATTCGCCAGTCTGGTGATGGCGAACATCTTCGCTTTCTCTTCTATTGGTATTTCTACCCTGAAGAGAGGGAACGGAGTTTTGGTGTACCGATTCACCAGTTGTTGGATCGAGTTGGGGTAGATGCCGATATCCAGCAGTTCGTCAGCAACCTCGGCGGGGGTGAAATCCCTCGGGAGGCCGCGAATGACAGTTTTGGCTGTTCGGTTGTCGGGGTCGTTGTAGGAAAAGTACTGGATCTTGTACTTGATGAAGAACCGGACCATGGCTCGGAAGTCGCCAGCCGTAGCAGGGAAGATCCGGATCCCTAGCTGGCAGGTCTTGGCTTTCGTATAGTTGACCTTCTCTGTCCTGAAACTGGCCGAGACGGTCAACCACTTACCTGGTTCCTTCAGGACGATTTGGGGGACTTTTGAGGATTCAGGGGCGGCCTCCGAGGAGGGAGGTGCCTGAGATTGCTCCGAGTCTCCCGGTAGGGTTTCCTCGGAAGGGGCCTGCTGTGGAGTGCTCTTAATAGCAACCCAGCGGGGGGGGACGTACTTCGGGGTGGCAGCTTTGGGGGCGGCAACATTGGGGGTGGCACTCGTGGAAGTGGCACTCTTGGGGGTGGTACCCTTGGAGGCGGTGCCCTTGGGGACGGAATTTTTGGGGGCGGCGCCCTTGGAGGCGGTACCCTTGGGGGTGGCGCCTTGAAGCTTGAGAGCTGAAGTTCCGGGGGAGGGAGAGATGCGCCCCTCAGTGGGGGTCGCTTTCTCCTTCGCAACGCGTTTGGTCGGGGGCTCGGTGGAGGCGGCATCCTCCTCATCGTGGGCCGGGGTACCGTTGTCCAGCTCCATCAAAGTTACGAAACGGTTTGCCGTTTCGAAGTTAGGGGTGGCTGGCTGAAATGGGGGGGGGGATTTGCACTTACGCTTTCTCGCGATGTTCGTGAAAGCTTCGGTGACTGAGCTGGAGGTGGACCTAAAAGAAATTTGGGACCCAAATGAGCGGACTGAGACGATATCTTCATCTTCGCCAGTGATGGCGTCGATTCTGGCGTCCAGTCTTCCGGTTTGTTCGGCGAGGTGCTCGTCCATAGATCTTAGAGAGGACATGATTTCCTCCCTGAAATCGCCGAACATTCTCGCGATCGTCTGGGTGAGCATGGAGGCGAGAGCTGCATTCTCCCCTCCTAACACTGGTTTGGGGGCACCATCCATCTGAGTTGATGTTGATGCCATGGCGTTGATGGCTCGAAGAACCGTTTACCGAATTCGGAAAATTCTCATACGAGATGTGAATTTTCCTCGCTTCGGCTGCGTTTAGCTGGTGAGAGCACCCGAGAACTACCACGCTTGTCGTCAATCCGGAATTCTACACACGCGAAGTTAAGCAACTTCGCGTGTGTCGAAAATCTGGATGGGTGACCGAGATTCGCTTTATGCAAAGTTAAGCAACATTACACGAAACGAAACTTGTGTCACCAACCAATGCCTGGTGATACTCCTGTTTCGCCCAGAAACAGCCCTGACACAGCTTTGCGCGTCACCCCTTTAAGCGGCAGGCAGGAAATGATTCATCCACAAAAAAAAAAAAAAAAAAAAAAAAAAACTCAGAAAAGAGCCAGGCCAAGGGCCCCTACTGCTCATCACCTATGTGCATCGTCAAGGCAAGCCTGCAACGTGCGGTGTATCATCATTGTTTATTTTTTGACGTGTCGGGCTGGAGCAAAGCTCCTGAGGTAATTTAAGAAAGGGACTCCTGAGGGGAGTTCCTTAGAGGGGAGACCTGAAGGGTCTGGGGAGCGTTTTGCCTGAGGGGCAAGGAGAGGCATTAGGTGGGAGAGTTCGCTGAAAAAGAAAGTTAACGACGAAATCTTGCTGTGGTCTACCTGCAACATACTAAACATTAGTGGTTCAAGGTGGGTGGATGAGAGCCGTCCTGGGACGACGAATTCTGGAATTCGCTGGGTCGTAGTCGACCGCATCTCTCACTAGCGGATTGGGATGAACCTCTGCTCGAGCAAAGGTTCGTGTGTTTGTTTCAAAGAGGAAGTCTTTGATTGTCGGGAGGTTTGCTTCTTGATGGAGCTGGGTGTTTCGAACGTACCAGGGAGCGTTAAAGGCGTACCTCAGACAACGATTCTGGATGACTTGGAGTTTTTGGAGTTGCGCGTTAGAGACGTGTCCCCAGGCGCCAGAGCCATAGGTCATGGCTGGTCTAACCACAGCCTTGTAGAGCCTCAGCTTATTCTCGAAAGATAAGCCGCTGCTTCTACACAGCATTGGATAGAGGTGGCCAACTACCATTTTGGCTTTGGCGACTGAGTAGTCCACGTGAGGAATGAAGCTGAGTCGTCGATCCAGCTTGACCCCGAGGTACTTGACCTCGTTGTGCCACTGAATCTCCTTCTCGTCCATCGTCACATGGCCGTGCGGCACTTCTCTTCTGCGCGAGATGAATAGGGCGGAGCTTTTCTCGGGATTGACGACGATGCGCCAGCGAAGAAAGAATTCGCTCAGGTTGTCAGCTGCTTCCTGAAGGTATTGGGTAAGCAGCTGAGGGCTACGGGAGTGTGCTAGGGTGCACGTGTCGTCGGCGTAGACGGCCAAGGTGGAGTTTGGGCTGCGTGGCATGTCTGCCACGTAGAGAGCGAAGAGAGTTGGTGAGAGTACAGAGCCTTGTGGGACACCTGCCTCGAGAGGGTGCTCCTCTGAGAAGGAGTTTTGAATTTTGGCTCTGAAGGAGCGACCGGACAAGAAGGAGTTGATGATCTGGACCATCGACGCGGGGATTCCGGCATGAGCGAGCTTATAAATAAGTCCCTCATGCCAGACCGTGTCAAAAGCTTTTGAAACATCAAAGAAGGTAGCGCCTACTACGTGACCCCAGTCAAGCCATCGTGAGGAGAGCTCTGTGACTCTGATCAGTTGATCGGTCGTGGAATGTTTGGGTTGAAAGCCGAACTGTTCCTGGGGAATGATACCGAGATCGGAGACAATCTCGGTGAGACGAGAGCGAATGAGGCGTTCAGCAAGTTTGCTGACACCAGAGAGCAGTGAGATTGGCCGATGGTTCTGAGGGAACTTTCGGTCTTTGCCGGGTTTGGGGATGAAGATTACGTTGGCGCATTTCCACCGGGGTGGGAAATAGCGAAGGCGGAACATGGCGTTGAAAATCCCAGTCAGAGCGACGATGGCTTTTTTCGGAAGATTTTTGAGGGCAAGATTGGGAATCTGGTCGGGGCCTGGGGCTTTCCTCGTTTTGAGGCTGGATATTACCTTAAAGACTTCCTCCGGGGAGGTGTGGCGAATGTGATCGTCGTCTTCCGGGGCTTCCTGGCAGAAAACTTCGGCGAAGTCTTCCACTAGGTCGTAGTGGTCGAGATCTGCGTCCTCCGGTATCGGGACCCTGCATTGCAGTTCCAGACATTCGGCGAACACCTCTGCTTTCTCCTCCTCCCGGAAGACGAGTCCTCTGGGGCCGTGAATTGCCGGGAGTGGCTTGCGGTCGTTTCGAAGAGTCTTGGCCAGTTTCCACACAGAACTGTCCTCGATGTTCAGGGACTCCAGGTGGGTCTGAAAGTTCTCGTTACGGAGATCCTTCAGCGCGTACCTGACTTGGTGAACCAGGTTGTGAAACCTGGTTTTGTCGATCCGGGCTCCCGTTCTGTCGGCAGTCTTTTTGGCCTCTCTTCTCTCTCTTACCAGGGCTTGGATGTGAGGGGGAAGACGAGGGGGCTTGTTGGGAGGTCTGGGGAAGGTTCTGGTTGAAGCGTTGAGGGCTTCGGAGATTTTCAACTCGAATGATTCCACAGCCCGGTTAAGGTCTGCAGTATCATCAATAGTTGGAATCGGTCCGAAGTTTTCCTCAACGTTTCTGCGGAAGGAAATCCAGTTTGTGAATTTCCCTGTGGGATTGATGGGATCATTAGCCTCGTCGCCGATGTGCATCAGGACGGGGTTGTGGTCTGAGGAGAGATCGCTGATGGCAGTGAGGTCGATTTGGAGGGGGACATTCTTGACGATGGCGATGTCCAGCGTGTCAGGCAGACCTGACACGTAGTTGTGGTGAGTGGGCTCCTCTGGAGCCAGGACCTGATAGTCGTTGTCATCAACGAAAGTTCGCAGGTTGCGACCGTTTGCGTTGTTGACTCGACTGTGCCAGTCTGTGTGCTTGGCATTGAAATCGCCTGCCGCGATGATGGAGTTGCCACTGTTCAGGAGATCCGCCAGTTCGTCAAGGGGGATCTTTTGAGTGTTGTAGCAAGAGAAGAGGGTTAGAGGTCCTCGGACTGTTTCGACGACGATGCCTACGGCTTCCAGTCTGTGTAGTTCTGGCAAAGCTGAAACATAGTGTTTGATTTTATGACTTACATAGATGGCCGTTCCCCCTCCTGGGCCAGTCTGTCGGTCTCTGCGATGAAGAGTGAAACCACGGATTTTCGGATCTCGGTGGTTTTCCCTGAGGTGGGTCTCGTTGACGAGCACGATTTCCAGGTCGTGTTCATGAATGAACACTTCCAGTTCGTCGCGCCGAACAGCGAGACCATTTGCGTTAAAAAACGCAGCCTGAAGGGATTTGATCCTACTCGGCCGTGGATTCATTCTTGTTGGATTGTTTCCATGAGTTTCACCAACAACGGAAGAATGTTGGTGGCGGCTTGTTTGGTGCTCTCCGAAGACGATACCATTTGGCAGATTTCCAGGAGAAGTCTGGCCCTGGAGTCGCAGGTAGCGGGTTCCACACGAGGTTTAGTGCGGGGGGCTGGTTTTGGGGAAACAGGCTTTGAAGAGGAGCTCTGTTTGGGGGCGGCGGCCTGCTTCGGGGCTGAAGCTCCTGATGAGGTGCCGTTGGGCTTCGAAGGCTTGGAAGCCTTCTTCTTCGAAGGGGGAGGGAACCTGGGGCACCCCCTGTAACTGGCGGGATGAGCGCCTCCACAGTTGGCACACTTCGGAGCCTCCACCTCCGTTTTCCCGCAGTCCTTGGTGAAGTGGTCGCGGCCGCACTTGACGCACCTAGGATTGACTCCGCAGGTGCGCTGGCCGTGGTGGAAGAGCTGGCAGCGATGACACTGCGAAACCTGTGAGGGTTTGTTGGCCGGTTCCACACGAACGACTAGATTCGCCAGTCTGTTGATGGCGAACATCTTGGATTTCTCTTCGATTGGTATTTCTACCCTGAAGAGAGGGAACGGGGTTTTTGTGTAACGATTCACCAATTGATGAATCGAGTTGGGGTGGATGCCGATGTCCAGCAGTTCGTCAGCAACCTCGGCGGGGGTGAAATCCCTCGGGAGGCCGCGGATGACAGTTTTGGCTGTTCGGTTGTCGGGGTCGTTGTAGGAAAAGTACTGGATCTTGTACTTTATGAAGAACCGGACCATGGCTCGGAAATCGCCAGCTGTGGCAGGGAAGATCCGGATCCCTAGCTGGCAGGTCTTGGCTTTGGTATAGTTGACCTTCTCTGTCCTGAAACTGGCCGAGACGGTCAACCACTTACCTGGTTCCTTCATAACTATTTGGGGGACTTTTGAGGATTCAGGGCCGGCCTCCGGGGAGGGGGTTGCCTGGGATTGTTCCGAGTCTCCCGGTGGGGTTTCCTCGGAAGGGGCCTGCTGTGGAGTGCTCTTAATAGCAACCCAGCGGGGGGGGACGTACTTCGGGGTGGCAGCTTTGGGGGCGGCAACATTGGGGGTGGCACTCGTGGAGGTGGCACTCTTGGGGGTGGTACCCTTGGAGGCGGTGCCCTTGGGGGCGGTTGCCTTGGGGGCGGAATTTTTGGGGGCGGCGCCCTTGGAGGCGGTACCCTTGGAGGCGGTACCCTTGGGGGTGGCGCCTTGCAGCTTGGGGGCTGAAGTTCCGGGGGAAGGAGAGCTGCGCCCCTCAGTAGGGGTCGCTTTCTCCTTCGCAACGCGTTTGGTCGGGGGCTCGATGGCGGCGGCATCTTCCTCATCGTGGGCCGGGGTACCGTTGTCCAGCTCCATCAAAGTTACGAAACGGTTTGCCGTTTCGAAGTTATGGGAGGCTGGCTGAAATGGGGGGGGGGATTTACACTTACGCTTTCTCGCGATGTCCGTGAAAGCTTCGGTGACTGAGCTGGAGGTGGACCTAAAAGAAATTTGGGACCCAAATGAGCGGACTGAGACGATATCTTCATCTTCGCCAGTGATGGCGTCGATTCTGGCGTCCAGTCTTCCGGTTTGTTCGGCGAGGTGCTCGTCCATCGATTTTAGAGAGGACATGATTTCCTCCCTGAAATCGCCGAACATTCTCGCGATCGTCTGGGTGAGCATGGAGGCGAGAGCTGCATTCTCCCCTCCTAACACTGGTTTGGGGGCACCATCCATCTGAGTTGATGTTGATGCCATGGCGTTGATGGCTCGAAGAACCGTTTACCGAATTCGGAAAATTCTCATACGAGATGTGAATTTTCCTCGCTTCGGCTGCGTTTAGCTGGTGAGAGCACCCGAGAACTACCACGCTTGTCGTCAATCCGGAATTCTACACACGCGAAGTTAAGCAACTTCGCGTGTGTCGAAAATCTGGATGGGTGACCGAGATTCGCTTTATGCAAAGTTAAGCAACATTACACGAAACGAAACTTGGAAGGGTGACTTCAAACAGTGGAGGTAAACGAGGGGCGGACGGCAGACTAAACACTCTTCAAAAGAATCGAAATAAATTTCGGCTCCCTGAAGTGAGCTAGGGGCGGACCGCTGACTGAACACAAAGGAACACTCGGATCGCTGTGAAGCACGCTAGGATTGGCACGTCTGACACGCACCAACGAACGGACACAACTCACTGCTGATTCATCCACCCGCGACTCACCCCTACTTATAACTTCTCCCATACTAAATTACGCTCCGCCTTCCACCCCTACCCCGCCAATCACGGCTCCGTCTACCCTCGAACGCTCCAGCCAATCACACGCCACCACCCTCTATAAAAAGCCCACGCGCTCCCCCATCCCTCTCTCACTCGACCGCTCGTCTCCGTACTCGTAACAACGCTGCCTGCCGCTTCGCTTCGGGGACTCCGCTTTAACCAACGACCATCTTTTATTTCCACCCTCAACGCCCTGGGAAGAGCTAGCCCGGACCCCGTCACTCGAGCTCCGCAAAAGGCCAGATAACACATTTAGAACTTGAGCATACCTCGTGTTGCATCTGGCCGAAAGCGAGCTCGTGGTGATACTTGGAAGGGTGACTTCAAACAGTGGAGGTAAACGAGGGGCGGACGGCAGACTAAACACTCTTCAAAAGAACCGAAATAAATTTCGGCTCCCTGAAATTAATCAAAGCAGAGGGTCCTTTTATACCGTTAACTTTTCTCTGTGTTTCTAATGACTCTCTCATATCATTAAGAAATTCCTCATCTGTTCTACATCCATATGGTTCAACATCAATAGGATATTTTACTTGTTTGCTTGTTTTATTCGCGATGCTTTCAGTTTTACCAGGATGGTAACAATAATTGCATCCCATAAAACCATTAAATTGTGTGCAATTAAGCAACATTGGTCTCGCGATAGAGTCAACACACATACATAAAGGAATTAATTTAGAATTTACTAATGTTCCATTGTAATTCCATGTAACCCCCGTAGTGGCAATTTTTTCAGCTTGTGCAACAAAAGACGACATGAATGTATTCATACAGGGTTCCTTTTCACCGACGAATAAACCCGCAAGTATGGTGTTTTTAAAACGAATTCGAGGCGGCAATTCGTTAATTACGAGTTGTAGTGGCCACATAGAGATTTTTGATGACTCAAAAATAGGCGCTCCATCAGTATTGAAATTATACGTGAAGTCGCAGACGGTTTTATTAAGGGACTTATAAAGATTTGCATCATACACATCAGCAATGTGACCATCATCATCCTTATTTTTTCGGTCGCACGAAAAATGTATGTGACTTTTAATCTTTTCGTTTTCAAAGAAGCTTTTAATTTGGTACTGAAGGTCCAAAATGAAGAAGTAGTTTGAAGTTGAGAAGCCAATTTTATATTCGTTATTGCAATTTTCTGCAGAACATTCAAGTTTTCTTTCTCCTGCTGTAAGATCTGATTTAAAAAAGGTTCTTTTTGGGGGGCTATCCACTAGACATTTTAGCGTACGAAAAAATTCCAATTCCAAAAAGTTCCAGAAAACAGCTCATTAATTCCAAAAATTCCAAAAACTTCCAAAAGTTCCGAGAATTCCAAAAATTCCAAAAAAAAAAAAAAAAAATTCCAAAAATTCCACGACAGTGCAAAAAAGTTCCAAAAATTCCAAGACTTTAACCTTGAAATCTGACAATTCAATGCATTCACGCATGCGCATTAAAAATTGCATAGAAGTTGACAGCTGATTTGTCAAATAACTGTCAAAAGACGCGATTCAGTGTACATTCGTCCAATTCGATTGGAACGGAATCCTAGTTATTTGGGGAGTATTAATAAGACCTCGTGTTAAGAAGAGGGTGCTAGTTAGTAGATTAGATTGTTCGGTATCTAGGAGGCTCAAGAAGTTCAGGGTCGAATTTCCTGTAAGATAGATACCTGAAAAAATTACTTTACAAGCTTCCGGAGCAACCCGGAGTTAGACTTTTGAAGGAAAGTTAGGAGTAATTTTTCCTGTACCTAATTCTGGTTTTGGGGAACATAAAAATATACAGGGTGGTCCAACGACAAGTTTCCACCTCGAATATCTCGTGAACGGTGCGAAATATAAAAATTTGCTCGAACAGGTGATTTTTATTTTGAGGGGGACACCTAAATTCGCCCTTGGTGAAAATTTTCCTCACACCCCCTGACCCCTACTAATCCCCTCTTCAAAAATTTAAATGGCAACCCCCCACTTGTGATGCATTATTTCAAAGCTAATTTCATTGTCCATCCAACGCTGCAAGAATTTTTGAGCTTTATTTAACTCCAGCGCCCTCTATGGTCAAATTTTAAATTACATTAGGGCCATTCCTAATACATCATTTGAAAGGGTTTGACATTCTTTCTAAGCCGATGCAACAATTTTTGAAATCCATCCACTCGTTCAAAAGTTACAGGCGTAAACTTGAAGGATTTCTAGGCCCAAAACCAGCTCATGTTCTTCAATGTAACTTTTGAACGAGTGAATGGATTTCAAAAATTCTTGCATCGTTTTACAGAGAATTTCAAACCCTTTCAAATAATGTATTACGGAGGGCCCTAATGTAATTTAAAATTTGACCGTAGAGGGCGCTGGAGTTGATCAAATCCCAGAAATTTTTACATCGTTGGGTTGGCAATTAAATTTGCTTTAAAATGATGCATCACAAGTGGGGGGTTACCATTTGAGATTTTGAAGTTGGGGTTAATGGGGGTTAGGGGTTGCGTTGTGGAATTTCACCAACCGCGGATTAAAGTGCCCCCCTCGAAACAAAAATCGACCTGTCCGAACAAATTTTTATATTTCGTTCCGTTCACGAGATATTAGGAGTGGAAACTTTTCGTTGGACCACCCTGTATATATATTTTATTTATTTATTGTGAAAAAATTGAACTTTTATTTATTGTTTGTAGGTATCTGTACAGTCTGTCAGTACTAACTTTATTCGACTTCTTCCGCAAGAGCCAAACTAGTGATGATTTCCTCACCCTGATTGCAGGTTTGGAGGCCACTTTCACATAAACAAAATCACTGCCAGGATCTTCAATATTGGAGCTCGGGTAATCAGTCAAATTCAAAGAGCCCAATGATTCCATTGTGTTTAGGTCGTGTTACGGTATATATTTAATAATACATATTTAATATTAACCTAATTGATTTAAAACTCCCGCGCCCGGTTTGACATTCGTCCATGATGCTTCCGGAATCGCGGGAATTTTAGACACAAAAAACCATTATCAGTCATTTTTTCTTACGATTAAAATATTAACCACGCCGAGAAACTTGGTATCCTTTGGGTGCTTCATTGAGACGATCGCAAGATCCCTTTTGGAAACCTGGTGCTAGGTGGGTTACCTTTCATTGTTTCACAATTTGTAATTTTTATTAACATGTAGTTTATCGACGGGTTAACACCTCTTCAAATCAACCAACTACGCCTTCAGCTATTAACGACCACACAGCCCGTGTCTCTGCCACATTTAAAACCAAATAAACGCTGTACACCCCCGATTGTCTGCTGCACGACCCTGAACACATTTCCTATCAGTCGTTCCGGCACAACTTTGGCGACCAACCGTGGGCCCAGCAGACGTCATCTGGGGGGCACAATGTCCACGCGAGGGCGTATGGAGACACCTGGAGGTGGTGGAGTTATAACTCGGAGTCAAGCGAGACGTAAGAGCCAGGCTGAGGACCAGCTACAGGATGAAGCGGCAGCTTTTCCATCAGAGGGATTACCCCCACCAACATATGAGATGACCGTGAGGGATTTCTTGGGATTATCAAGCCCAGCAGTTCCAGCCGGAAGAGATCGTGAGTCGAATAGAAGACCAATTAGAATACAAACAGTAAATACCTTTGAAAATAATGCTCGAAACAATGTCGCGGATGTAACTAATGTAAATCGAAATAATTGTGCTATGAGTCGGGTGGTCGAAGTTTCAATGTAGACGAACATCCAAGGTTTAATTCTAATTTTGCACGTAGGTTGGTAAATGATCCGGGGTTACGCTTTGTTGCCCGAGATGATAACCCACGAAATGATTACTCTACAAATAATAGTAACTTTGATTACAATATTAATGGTATACTACCCCAAGTTGTAAATAATGGGGCGGCACCACCACCACCGCCACCTCAGGCACTAGTACCTGCAAGTAAGGTTTTGCCCCTATTCGGGGACGATGAAGCTATACACCCAATTGAATTCTTAAGTAAGCTGGAAAAAGCTGTGTTAATGTAAAATGTCCCGGCATGTTTAATATCTACCTGGTGTCACGAGCTTTTTGTTAATCACGCCAAACCGTGGGCGGACACAATGTTACCATCCTGTAATAGTTTTGCTGAGGTAAGAACTGCTTTTGTTACACATTTCTGGAATTTTTTGAGACAAGCAAAATATCGGCGCCAGTTAGACAGTGGACGGTTTGACAGTTCAAGTCAGCTGGGGTATGTCAATTATTTTTTGAAGCAGGTGATGACAGCCCGCTATTTAGACATGGGGCATGCCGAGTGCGAATTGGTAGTTCTGATTGGTGCCCACTATCCAGAGAGTGTATCATCGGTTTTGATCGGGGCTCGCGATATAAATGATGCGATTGAACGGCTTAGGTTGGCCGAGTATTTCCAAGCAAATTCAAGGCAATCTAATTCGAAATTTAATAATGGAACAGGAAGTACTTTTGGTCAAGATAGGCGCGATAACCGGCCGCCCATGACGCGTGTTAGGCCACCATACCAGCCGCCAGGTATATCTGGTGGAGGTACCAACAATCAGGGCGGTATTAATAACCGGCCTAATAATGTTAATCGCAACCGACAGATTAATTTCATTTCAAACCCGGTGAGGACTGATGAGGAGGATCCTCAGGAGATCGCCGAGTTACAGGAAGAGGTTGATAGTAGTATTGTTTATAATAATTCGGAAAACTAGGCCGCTCCCACCAACAGGGTCCGGCGACAGGGAGCATAAATGCTTATAATAGGACCACTAATATTATAAAACGTTTTTCAAAAAATTTGCCGTCTTCTATACTTCCCTCTAATAATCCACGAGAAGACCTGCTTGCTGACACTGAAATGCACCAAGAGGATAGTTTGCTAGATACTAGTAACCCCATAGTAATAATTGACCTTTACAATTATAAATTTCCAGCCCTTATCGATTCTGGCAGTGAGATTTCTGCGATTTCGCAGGAAGTTTTCGGTTTAATTTCGCTCAATCGGAATTTGGTAATGTTTCCTACCCCAGGGGTCCAAGTGTCCGGGGCTTTCAAATCAAAAAACCGGAAGATTACTCACATTTTCAATGGCCGAGGGTAACTGCCAGTTTGATCACGAATTTATGTTAATACCTGAACTGGTATACCCAGTGGTTATCGGTTCTGACTGGCTGCGTCCTTCGGGGATTTGTATTAATTTTTCCAAGAGATGTTTGGAGCTTAATTACCAGGGGGGCACGTATGTGGTTCTCGAATTGACGAAAGACCAGTACCCTTTAGGTTCACCCGAGTTTAGTTATCAGATGCGAGCCATGTTTGTTAGAAAATTCCCACTCATTTGTGCTTCAACTGCTATCTCGCCAGAGAACAATAACTCTCATTTGGAGAATCGTTTTGAGAAGGTGCAGACTATTGCAAATTCCTTGCCAACTATTGACAATCTAATAGATAAAAACAAATTCGAAGTGTTGATGGGCGAATTTCTTCTGTTATTTTCAGATGTACCGGGGAGAACTAACGAATATTTCCATTCAATTACCCTTTCAGATCCTACTCCATTTTTTAAGAAGCCTTTTCCTATACCAATTGCTCATCGACCGGCAGTAGATGCGCAAATCAAGTCAATGGAGGAGCTGGGTATTATAGAGCGAGCGAATACTCCCTACTGCAGCCCTTTGACCACAGATGTCAAGAAAGATGGCAGTGTAAGAGTGTGTCTCGATGCACGCCAGCTCAATAAGGTAATGGTGCCGGATTTTGAGCTTCCTAGAACCATTGAGGAGATTCTGAGGACTCTGCCGACTGGTACTTACATGTCAGCGCTGGACTTATCCGCCAGTTACTGGCAAATACCCCTCCGTCCAGACGATAAAAAATACACTGGTTTCATGTATGCTAATAAAACATATCAGTTCACCGTGCTGCCGTTCGGCCTCAAGACAGCGGTGGCTAGTTTCTCGAGAGCAATGGATATGATCCTGGGAGAACTCCGGAGTTTCACTGTAGCGTATGTCGATGATTTGCTTGTAATTTCCGAGTCGTTTGAGATGCATTTACACCATCTGAGATTAGTATTTAGTCGATTGCTCCGAGCGGGTCTTACCCTTAAGTTGAGCAAATGTAAATTTTTGGTAAAGGAAATTAACTTTTTAGGATACTTAATCGATTCCAAGGGTGTCAGACCAGATCCATCCAGAGTACAAGCCATACAGGATTTTCCCCCGCCTAAGAATGTCAAGCAATTGCAAGCTTTTCTCGGGGCTGCTAATTTTGACAGAGGGTTTTGTCCAAATTTCTCGGCCATTGCCGAACCATTATTTGCTTTGTTGCGCAATAAGAAAAAATGGGATTGGGGGGAAAGAGAAGTTGAGTCATTCGAGGAGATTAAACAGTTAATCAAGAACAGCACTTTATTAGTATTCCCCGACTTTAATTTTCCATTCTGTGTTCAAACAGATGCCAGTGATTTTGGTTTGGGAGCGCAGTTATTCCAAATGGTGGACGGGCGTAAGCAGGTAATTGCCTATGCAAGCCGTTTACTTTTGGATCGAGAGAGATTGTATGCGGTAACCGAGAAAGAGACGTTGGCCGTCGTTTGGGCACTAAACAAATGGCGTTGTTATCTCATAGGGCGCAAGTTTTTTGTAAATAGTGACCACCGCGCTTTAAAATATCTGCAAAGTTGCAGATTGCTATCTCCGCGAATTTCCAGATGGGCACTATCCCTTCAGGAATTCGACTATGACATAATGTATTTACCTGGAAAGGATAACATTGTCGCGGACGCCTTGAGTAGAAACCCTCCAAGCCGCCCACCGGTACCATCCGACAAATGTTTTCGATTGCTTTGCTCGTGTGTCAAACTAGGCAAGTCTTTTCGTAATTCCTTTTCGAACCTTGAAGATGATCAAATTAATGATCCTAAACTCAGGAAGATCAGGCTTGCTGTTATGCGTTCACCTGAGGAGAACCGTCGGTTTGTTATGAAAAATAACCTCCTTTTCCTCCGAAGAGCTGAGGACGAACACTGTTTGTTGTGTGTTCCTGCCGGACGCCGGGAAGAGTTTGTATTGGCTTTCCACGAGGCTCTTGGGCATTATGGCTCATACAAAACCTGGTCCGCTTTGAAGCGGGAGGTATGGTGGCAAAATATGTCAACATTTAACACCAAATAAACGCTGTACACCCCCGATTGTCTGCTGCACGACCCTGAACACATTTCCTATCAGTCGTTCCGGCACAACTTTGATCCACATCGTCATCCTCATCCGAGTGTGAGTTTGGCTCGGAGTCTGGGTGTCCCTGGGGGTGTTCCTCATCCTCATCTGCTTCAAAAATAATAGTAATCTCTTCATGATCTTCATCGTTCTGGAAAAATTATTTATTATAGCGATGAGTGAAAGTAAAAGTTAGTAGAAGTGGTACCTGATCATTAGGTGATCCCAGTGTGACTCCTTGTGCAACTTTGCAGTTAAAGACGAGTTCAAGATTGTCCATCCCACATTCACATGCAGTTTGTAAAGCTAAATGTTCTGCTTTTGTTATTGTGTCCAGAATGTCCTTTTTATCAAAAACAGGCCACTGATAATTTGATGAAGATGATCTGTAATTGTAACGATGTTAGATATAATATAGTTATCAATGACACCGGAAATAAAAATCATTATTGCAATACTATAACGCCTAAATTATACAAATATTTACACCTGATTTTAAGGAAGGATTTTTTCTACTGTCACCATCTCCTGAGATCCCCAGCACAGTAATGCCTAAAATAAGTTACTTACAATTTAAAAAAATAAAGCATTTAAGTTGAACACTAACCACGTGCCTCACATGCGTTTTTAATGTGTTTCCATCTATTCATCACACCCTCTGAATCAAATTGGTTGTTCGTTCCAAATATGGACAGACAAAATGGGGGAATGTTCAATTCTAGTGGTTGCACCATGATCGTATAAGCAAGAGAAGTTGTGGGACTGTTTAAAATATGCCGCTCAATTGATTTCGCATCTTCAGCTTTGTAGTAGTTGCAAACAGGTAATCCACTTTCCGACTTTCCAAGGGGGAAGAACAAGTCCAACCAACGTATTGGTTACTCTGTCGTAGTTGACTCTGTCCACAATTCTAGTGGCATCTTCTGACAACCACACCACTTTAGGCAATTGCCTCTCGCTTAAATATCGCTCAAGTTCTACAAATCTGAGCTCCCCTTCGTTTATCCTCATTCGGGTGCTTGAGAGGTGTCTAGAAATTGTTGTCAATGAGGGTAATGGTAAGTTAGCTTGAAGTATTTCATACGATCTACGGCCACCAATCAGAAATAAGTACACACTTATATATATTCTTTATGGAATCATCGAATCGGTCCCCATGGGATTTTTTTATTTTTCCAGACGACTGTAACAATTTAGACAATAGGAATGTAGTTTTTCCTTCAAGCGAGGATTCTTTCCCGGGCCCATTATGCTCAAAATTGTTAGAAAATTGCACAAATGATGTTTTTACCCATTCTTCATTGTTAATCAGGTTCTCTAATTGTAGGAAAAAATCGGTTATACGGGTTTGATCATCTTGTTTTGCAGATTTCATCAACTTGACTTGTGTTCGGTGTGCCCTACTAAATTTATTTCTACTACTGTACGAGGCTTTTGATTCCCGGATTGGTACATCCACCTGTGATGAGTCTGACATTTCATCTGGGAATTCATCAGATGCAGTGGACACTGTATCATCAGACGTCGATGGAACTGCTGAGGTTACAACCTTACTGGTAAAAAAATGACTAATGGTTTTCTGAGTAGAATTTTTCAGCGAATGCCTGTTTTCAAGTTTCTCAGTGAATATCGGGGTCTCGACCTTAAAATGTTGTGACACATGTTGGGTGTAATTTGATATTATCCATCTTTTATTTCTTCTGTTGGATAGATCACAGTGTATAGTGACATTTTTGTCACAAACTGCACAAGTAACTTGTCCACAGAACGTGTCCTCACCCTTTTTATTTACACATTTTGTAATTTTAACGTATGGCACAACGGCAAGGCTTTTTTGTTTTAAAAAACTCGAAACTTGCCTGAGAACCTCAGTTTTTTCGTTCTTATTTTCGTCTCCATTACTCATATCTTTGCGTTTTTTTTGTAAAGGTACCTCCTTCAACTTCATTGGGAAGGAAACATCACTAGCCTTATATTTATTTAATTCGGATTTAAGGCATTTCAGGAGATCCACATATCCAGGTAAAATTTCAAAGTCCTCCGCTAAAGTACAAAGACCTCCACCATATTTCTCTAGAGTTTCTGCCGATTTATTGCGCAAATGCTTTTTCATGTACGTTTCAATTGAGGAAATCCAACCATTGGCTGAACTTTTTATTGCCTGAGCGGTGTTATAGCCAGTCAGGCGAAGAATGTCCTGTAAGTTCTCTGGTAGAGAATTGAAAAGGTTATGGAAGAGGTTTTCATTTTCATGTTCAGATCTATTACCTTCCATATCAGCTCTGCAACAGAAAGAGTATAGCATTTTAATAAAATAGCTTTAACAATAAATTAGTAAAAATAAGCAATAAGTGATTAAATTGATGAATTTGACCGCTTTCATATTCAGAATGATTAAGCAGAGGAACTTGGGCTTGTACCACATTATTTAAGAGTACCTAGGTAATAAACAAAGCCACTTCGAGGATGGACCTTTTCTTTAAATCACATTATTTAAAGCAAGCTTTTACTTCGATTTCATTTCATGATCAAAATTAAAGCTTCCTTTAAACATTTTGCTAAAACATTGTACCTAAAATGGCTGCTCCCGATTGAATAAAATCAGGAAGAAATAGAATAATATCCCCTTTGAAGTCGCTTTTCGCTTTAAGGTTTTATTCTGAAACTCTGCGAGTACTTATACGTTTATTAAACAGCAGCCCTCCCAAATAACCAAAGTTAGCTTAATGCCAATGACCAAAAAAACTGCCCACCACCCATTATGTTACCCTTACGACTAATGTGAATATTACACAAAAACCTCTCCAAGAAATTTACTTATCCTGAAGGCCCAACCGAAGGTACACACTAGATAAATATGTACTTTCTCCCAGTAGGTAAATTACGCGGGTTGTCTCAGGTCCTCCGAGGGCGGATCCTGGGGCAGGAAAAATGCCCTCCATATTATTTTCTTTTTGTAGGTAGTTGGGTTCCAAGTGGGCCCAACCTAGATAACGCCCCATTTGCGAACTACGCCCCTCAAAAGAAATCTGTTGCGGAATCGAAAAAATGCACAGTCAATGACAATTAATAATATGAATTGGATTCTTAAATACATAAGTAAATTAAAATACAAACTGGGATACAAATGTACATACCTTATTATTTTTATTGCTGTCTCTCTGATTATTTTATTACTCCCACGATTACTAACCCCACTAACAACAGCTGATTACTGTCACATCACAGGTCACACGCACTGGCAAGGACCTGTCATCAGTGTCACCAATGTCACCTGTCTGCTGTCAAATGTCGGTTCCGAGTTCCGAATAATTCCGAATTTATTAACGAAGATGATCGAAAGATGACATAGTCTTATGAGCATGCGCACTGTATGAAATAATTCCAAAAGTTCCAAAAAATTCCAAAAATTCCAAGGAATTTCAAAAAATTCCAAAAGTTCCACAAAAATTCCAAAAATTCCATCAATTCCAACGTGGTGTACGAAAAAATTCCGAGTGGATAACCCCCCAGTTGAACCGAATCCATCTGATCTTCCAGAAAAGATTTCAATCATTTTCAACAAATCAGTAACAGCGTTTTTTGAAAGACTGTGTCGGTGTCCAAATGTTGCAATCATCAATAATGCTTCGTCTACTGTTATTTTGCTAAGTTGAAACAATAAATCATTCTCTTCTCGTTCTGATGGTGAAGAACATTTCTCATCATCACCGTCAATATCTTCGTTAAAGCAGGTGTTTTCTTCTGATGATACCGAGTTGGCACTTTCTGAGCAGTTTGTTCTATCTTCATGCCCATCAGTAGCTGCATCATCATTATTAACTTCTGAACTTACGAATTCGTTACAGCTACTAGCAAAAATATTTTGTGGATTTTCTAATTCATACTGAACTAAACTGACTACGCCGAGCAGCTTATTGTCGTCCGCTTCCTCTATAATTCGGATACCAGTTCTCTGATCTGCTATAAATTTGTTTTTCGGGGTCGAATAGATATCATCATCAGTTATTGTTGAGTTAGCTGTTAATGAGGTAGCTTCATCAAATAGACACTTTCGAACGCTAGACTCATCCGTTCGTTTATTCCACCGCCACATGCTTGTCCTACTAGCCGGTAATGCATCTTTATTATCTTTATCGAAAATTTGTTTGCGCCTTTTTCTTGCTCTTTCACAGTGTGAAGAAGTATAGTCCATATCTCACGACTTATTTCGGTCTAAAATTGAAGGAAAATTTAGTGTTATTACAATAGTACAATAATATAAACTATTGAATAAACTTCTGAGAAAAATAATTGTGATTTACGGAACAATTAAGAGTCCCTCGGTCTTTCCCTATTGCACAACACCTTATTCAAATTAAATTACGCGCTCCGCCAAAGTTTAAGCTTCACCGACATGCGGTGTTGTCACACGTCCTTGTTAGATGTTGGGTTGTTCAACTTGCGAATGAATAGTGTAATAAAGAGATAGTTTTCAAATTAAAAACAGTTTCAAAGAATCAAAGTCAAAGATGCATTTTTTCTTTAGATTTGCATTTGGTATTGGGATTGGGATAAAGGTGCTGACAACGCCGCATCACGTGTCCTCTTCCAGCCAACCACAGCACACCAACTGAGTGAGACGACACCTACTTACCGCGTTCACGTTCACACGCGAGGTTAAAATGTTAAATGGCCATTAATTTTATTCGGTTTACTGTTTTGAGGTCTCTGGTTTTGACTTTTGGGTGTTTTGTTCGGAGAAGTGCGTTATAGTGATATGGTTTTACAGAAAGTTGATTCTTTAATTACCAAAGTTGTCAGAAGGCCTGCTTCCAGACTGAATAACTCAAACTCTCAATTTTAAAACACGGATCTATGAAAACACGACTGTGGTTTTGGTGAGTGTTTACTAGAAAAGAAATGTGTAGTTTAGTTTTTTTTACAGGTTAGGGTGAACCATGTGGAATTCTATTACCAACGCGGGGCCCGCCGAATTTGCTTATGTTCGATATCTAGAAGACAATAAAAAGGAAATTGTCCCAATATCATACGTAAAGAATTTTGAACCGTTTGATACGTTTAAAAAAAACAAAAAATATCAGGTGTTGTGGAAAAATGCCAAAGGAACCCTCACAGATGATGAAAGCTGCGCTGACTGCTATTATGAAGCAGAATTAATATATGTAGCAGGAGAGCTGGATCCGAGAGCGGGATTCGAATACTTTTTTGAAATAGGATCCGTGATTCGGATCCGTTACACAATTTTAAAAGGATCCGGATTCGATTCCAATTTTTTGCGTGCGAATCACTGTGTTTTTTTTCACGTATTATTTTTTTTTATGCAATCTTGTGAAAATGGGTATCATTGCCTGAATGCCTGGGAAACACAGACCACAGCAACATACTAACAAACAGTCGCTGTTCGAAGTCGGAACCATCAACGATCGCCAACGAAACTCGACGAACCGACACACTTTTGACATGACACGGCCGTTCCTTATACAGGGTGTCTCAGAACGCTCGCACCACCTTGTAATGGCAAACTCCCCGTGAAAATCTTAGACGATATTTGCTTTCCAAAAGTGCCAGGCACCCATAGTGTTCGAGATATGAACGTTTTTAGTTGACCAATCAGGATACACGTACTAATTATTCTGCAAGGTATAGAATTAATGAAGAGCCTATTGCTAGGCAATTGGGTAGACATTGTTGCAATAAAAATTGTCATTATTCACTTGGTCAACTGCGCCAAAAAAGTCAGAAAAATTTGACATCCGCCTTCAATCCAGCAATCATAAAAAATGTACACGTCTCAGGAATATTCTGAAATGTTAATTATTTATGGGGAGTGCGGGCGAAACGCCAATGCAGCAGCGGTTTTGTATGCTGAAAGATTTCCTTATCGGGCGCATCCGGACAAAAATGTGATCCTGCGATTACTTCAGAGAGCTCGAGAAAGTGGAAATTTGATTCCCAAGACAAAAGAAGTTGGCGGTGCTGCAAGAGTAGCCCGAACTCCGCAAAATGAAGAGGCAGTTCTTGAAGCAACCACGGACAATCCAAAAACAAGCATTAGGCAAGTGGCTGCTATGTTGGACTTATCAAGGTGTACTACCCAGAGAATTTTAAAAGATAACCATTTACATGCTTATCACTACACAAGGGTTCAAAATCTTCTGCCACAAGATTACCAAGTTCGTGTCAACTTTTGCAACTGGATTTTACAACAGCATGAAAACGACTACAACTTCATTAATAATGTAATGTTTACGGATGAGTCCTTTTTTAGTCGCCAGGGCACTTTCAATACACATAATTATCATGTTTGGGCTGAGCAAAATCCGCATTCCCTAACGGCAAGACACTTCCAACATAGGTTCTCCATAAATTTATGGGCTGGAATTTTAGGAGATTCTGTAGTAAGTCATTATGACCCATGTATTATTTTTTGCATTGATAGGTATAAAAGAAAATACAGGAGACAAAAGAAAAATACGAGGAAAAATATTTCAGTTCCTAACTTTTAGGTCGGGCCTCTTGAATTTCCTCCACGTCTGAATGGAGAAATCTATGCAAATTTTTTGGAGGAAGATCTTCCGGGTTTGCTGGAAGAGATACCACTGCAGCAATTAATAAATATGTGGTTCCAACATGACGGTGCTCCAGCACATTATGCGGGACGTGTTCGCGATATTTTAAATGGGTTATACCCGAATTCATGGATAGGCCGCGGTGGAGCAGTAAACTGGCCAGCAAGATCGCCAGATTTGACCGTCTTGGATTATTTCTTTTGGGGACACTTAAAAGAATACGTTTATCGCGAACCTGTAGCCACTCTAGAGGAACTGCGGGATAGAATTACAGAAGCACTTGGCACAATCACTCCAGAGATGCTAACTAATGCAAGACTTAGTTTAATTCGAAGAGCTCGCCTTTGTATTCAAATGGGTGGTGGCCACTTCGAACACCTCTTGTAGGTGTTCAAATATGTCGTTCTTCTTATTTTGTATTATCACATTAAAGCCGGATACAAGATTACCATCACGACACGTGTAATCGCTTCCGATTTTTTTTACAAATATCTGATTGACGATTCATAAGTGGTAAAACTATCAACTAAATATTCCAATATTCGCCAATGGAAAATGCGAAAGTGTGATTACCCGTGACGCGACGGTAGTCAGTTTTTGGCTTAAGGTTCAATCTTCTAATTTTACTGTTGTTTATGTTAATCGTCATTTGTGTCATAGTTTCATGTTGTAAAATCCAGTTGCAAAATTTCAATTGAACTTCGCAATCTTTTGAACCAAGATCGAACCAAACGATTGTTTTAAAATTCTCTAGGTACACCTTATTATTAATTATTGTTTAATATTTTTGTTTGTCAAGAAGTGCTTCTTCATTTTGCGGACTGCGGGTCTCTTGCCCCATCACATTTCCACTTTCTCGAGTTCTCTGAAGTAGTCGCAGGATCACATTTTTGTCTGGATGCATCCGACCAGGAAATCTCAGCCTACAAAACCGCTGCGCATTGTCATTTCGCACACACTGCTCATAAATAATTAGCATTTCAGAATATTCCTGAGACGTGTACATTTTTAACTTTTTATGATGGTCGGATTGAAAGCGGATGTCAGGATGACAAATTTTTCTGACGTTTTGGGAGCAGTTGACCAAGTGAATAATGACAATTTTTATTGCAACAATGACTACCCAATTGCCTAGCAATAGGCTCTTCATTAATTCTATACCTTGTAGAATAATTAGTACGTGCATCCTGATTGGTCAACTAAAAACGTTCATATCTCGAACACTGTGGGTGCCTGGCACTTTTGGAAAGCAAATATCGTCTAAGATTTCCACGGGGAGTTTGCCATTACAAGGTGGTGCGAGCGTTTTGAGACACCCTGTATTATGCATATCATGTGGTGCGTGCCCGGCTCTACACAATTACTTGGGGCTTGGGGTGCGATACGGTGTGATTCCCGTTATAACCTTGTTAAAATTTTACGCGTGTTGGCGTTGCGTGCCCGGCTCCCGGCTCTATACAGAATTACTTGGGGTGCGGTACGGTGTGACTGGCGTTATAACTGTACCTAACTGTTATAGGTAAGTTTGTCTTGATATAATTATAATTAATTAGTAAAAAAAAACGTACAGGAACAGGAACATATTAGATAGCGAGATAGGTTAGGTTAATTTAGATACAGACAGAAGGTAGAACCTGGTTGCGAGGTTGAACCCTGAAAATCGTGAGCTCGTTTCATTGAGCTCATGTCGGATTGTCGGAGTTGTAGGATTCAGTAACCCGAGTATTCCGAGTAAGTAATTTAAGCGTTTCTCAGAAATGGAAATTTATTTTTAAATAGGTACCTAACCTATACACTATACAGGGTGCGAGATTAAAACTCCAGGACGCTATAACTTTGTTATTTGTGGTCCGATTTTAGTGAACCAAAAACCAAATGAAACTGCTCATAAAACACTACAAATCCGAGGTGGCTTTGATTTTTATCAACTTCAACTTGAATGTCAACTGGATGTCAACTTTTAATTTTCAACTAGACATACCCAATTTCTTTTACTCAGTCTAAAATCTAATTTTTTTCTGCGTCTTCTGATGTGCAATAAGGCGAATTTGGTTTATATTAGTTCTGAAAATAATTATAACTTTTTCTCAAAATTTTACAAAAATTTTTTTTTTTAAAAATTTTACAAAATTACAATTCAGCCTGGCTTTTAAAGTAGTTACCTACAACCTACAAGCGTTATTCTTTTAAGTTTTCAAAAAAATTTTTGCCTGCCGACTGAGTTTTCATTTAACAAAAATAATTGCGATATTGAGTTAATTTGGTTGAAGAATGTAACCCAGTATCATTTATTATTTATCCCTTTAGACAAATTCTTCCCTGGAATTAATTTGGAATGTTTTCCTCAGGACATGAAATGGAAATGGATATCGAAGATTTAGATTCAGATTCTGCAAAAGCAGCATCTGGCATTGCCACAACCTCAGATAAGGATCATCCGTATTCACCACATGAATCGCAATTATCAGAGCACTCAGAGCAGGAAAGTTTTTTTGCAAACGATGGAATAAGATTGAAGCAAAAACAGACTACGCTTAGGGATCTGTTTCAAATTAAAAAAAAAGCTGCTCCCAAGGAAAAAGATGAATCCGAAGCTATTGGAAAAGAAATGGATGACGATGAAAATAATAACTCAGACTCAGGGTCAGGGATTATGGATAAGTTTGACAGCAGTTTAACGCTGGATGGCAAATACTTTAAAGTTCTCAATGTAGAAAATGACAATGTTGATGCAACATGCCAATTATGTTTGCCCCAAATTAGACATATTAAAGGAAAGCTTGGTTCATCTTCAAATTTTGTTAGGCACATTAAGAGAAAGCATCAGAACAAATTGAAGGAATACCATTCCTATAAATTGCAAAAAAAGGATTTTAGGGCAAAGAAGAGAATCAATGACAATGAAGGGCCTGACGACGTTTCTCCCTCATCTAAGCAATCAAAGTTAATTCAACCAACTCTTCTAACCATGCAAAAATCGACCTGTCTTTGAAAAGAGAATTAGAAAATTTGTAGTTCACACAATGAGTGCGATTTCGATAATAGAACACCCAAGTTTCCTGGATCTTTTCAAAGGGATGAATGTCAAAGTGCCAACCAGAAAGACTATTATGAAAAGAATTACCGATGGTCATGAAAAAAACATGTCAGAAATAAAAGATAGGATTAGAAACATTAGCTTCATCTGTAGTACAGCAGACATATGGTCGAACAAAAAACGCAGTTTTCTTGGTGTTACTGTTCATTGGATAGAGGAAAATTTTACAAGAGGATCTGCTGCAATAGCGTGCAAACGATTTAAAGGAGTCCACTCCTTCAGAAATATTGCTGAACAAGTAGAAGATTTAAATTTAAAATTTGACCTTACCGACAATAAATTGATCGCAACAGTAACTGATAATGGAAGTAATTTCGTGAAAGCATTTAAGGAGTACGGTTTTAAAGAGACAGAAAATAGCGAAGAGGATGAAGAAGATCACAGTGATGATTTCAGATTGGTTCATCTAAGCGATGAACTTCATGAGGCGAATATGCCCAATTTAAATAATGAAGCTGATGACGCTAACCCCAATCCCAACAGCGATTTTGAAATTCAAGAACCAGAATTTACGTTGCCGAAACATGTCAGATGTGCCAGTCCCACCCTCAATTTAATAGGGACAACGGACTATAAGAATGCTGTTAAGAAAAATGTAGTTCTCCGCACCCGCGACATGAATTCGTTTCACAAGTGTGGAACGTTATGGAAAAAAGTCAACAGGCCCAAATCGAGCGAGATTATCAAAAATCTTTTGGGGCATACATTCAGGACCCCAGGAGATACTCGGTGGAATTCCACCTATGATGATGTGAGTCAAATTATAAAAGAAAAAGACAAACTTTCTACTTTATTTGAACAACTTGGTCTCGAAAAATTTAAGGAAACTGAGCTTCTCTACCTTGAAGAATATTGCGTTGCAATGAAGCCCTTAGCCGACACGTTGGATCTGCTTCAGGGAGAGCACAGTACCTTTTTTGGATATTTATTGCCATGTTTGCTTTCATTAATCAACAAATATGAGAAAATGCTGGCAAATTCTAAATTTAAATATGGTGGTGAAGTATTAGCACAGACGTGTTTAAGCAGTTTAAAGAGAAGGTTTGAAGGTACGGTATCCTTACAAAATATCGACCCAGTGATAGCAGCTGTTTTAATTCCGAAGTTTAAGCTTCGCTGGTACAACAGTGTGAAGACTCCAGGAAGAACTATAAATGACATCAAAGCTCACATTGTGCGGGTTGCCAACGAGCTCATGGAAGAACATGAACCTTCGTCCGATTCCGAAAAGGAAGAACGTAAAACCTTAGATGAATTTTTTGACTTTAGCGAAGAGCCAACTTGTAACTTAGGTGCTGATCTTGGAGCCGGAGCCGACGAGGCCAAACACTCAAAGATTGAATTAGAACTTCTAAGATATTTACAAGACAAACGAGTTAGTTTAAATATGCTTAATGATTATCCAGTTTTAAAGAAAGTGTTAATTAAATATAACACGTGTTTGCCTTCGTCTGCGCCGGTAGAGAGGCTATTTTCTTTCGCCACAATGCTGGACGTACCGAAAAGAAATGCTCTCACCGACCAGCACTTCGAAATTCTAGTGTTAGCTAAGGCGAATAGTATTACAAAATAATTTTTTCCGTCTGCACTCTGCTGTTACTCTTTTCTCGACTTTTTAGTTTTTATTAACGTTTATTGTTTGGTGTTTGCATTATGCTTTTGTTTTTCATTTTCGTAAATTAAATAACGTGTTTATTATAATGCTTATTTCAATTTCTAATCGAAGGAGGAAGCAGGCCGTGTCCAGCCACTCCAGCCAGGCCTAGGATCTGACTCTGACTCATGTCGCCCAGGTCGGGACTAGGTAGATAAATAAAATTTTAATTGAAAAAAACCCTAAAAGCAGGAATTTATTTTAAAAAAATGGGTGGATATTGAAAACACTATTTTGGGATTGTTTTATGTTTAACACTTTAGCAAAACTTTATTTGAATTTCTTATCTTGCCAAGAATACAAAAACTAATATGGGTGAACAATGATCCGGATCCGTGATCCGAAAAAATGGAATCGATTCCTTGGATTCGGATCACATTTAAAAAAAAAAAGGAATCGTGATCCGCATTGGTGAATCGAATCCTTTGTGTGGATCCGGATCCGTGAGTCGATTCCATTTTAAAAGGATCCGTACCCAGCTCTGTGTAGCAGGTGAGTTTATATTATAATAGGTATTTACTATTTTATGCATAATGTTAATATTGTAATGATGAAGGTGTCACTATGGCCCGTAACCCATTTTTTTACCTTAAATTACTAAGCTAGAAATTTGGTAGATATATCTCGTTCCACGAGACCTTGCAGTGTTTTCCCATATAAATTAAATGGGAAAACCACCGCAAGGTCTGGTGGAATGAGATATATAACCTGCCAAAGAGCTGCTGACTTGATTTTAGTGGCAATCGGTCAACGACAAACGACAAGTGCTGTTTGGCATGTCAACTTATGATTTGTTTTTATTAGCATGAAAGCACATGAAAGGTCTTTAAATTTTGTTTCCAAAAATGCATTCAAACTTAATGCCATTTTGGCAGAAATTTGAAATTTTTTTAAAAACTCCAGAAAACACATTTAAGGCTTTATCTGCAAATGCATCTGAAATAGTTTCGATTATAAATTCTAGCTTTAAATTTAAGGCAAAAAGTGGGGTGGCTGAGAGTTTTGGCCCACTCTGTATAGGTATACCCACTTGCTACTCAATTATTTACTAATTAATAAACGGATAGAGAATATGAATATGCCGGAAACCCACACTTTGCTGACATTTCTTACATATTTTTACAGGAACAAGGAAACAAATCGAAGAGCAGTTAGAGAAAAAGAGAACTATTTTTGGAAAGAAAGATATGATCGAGACTGAGGAAGGTTCGTCAACGGAGGAGACTCCATCCCACAATTCTTCAAAGGTAAAGTGATGAGGGCATCATTATGTTATTATGTAATCTAACGTTATTGTTTGCAGTCATCCAAAAGAAAAAAAAAGTCTAAACAATCGAATAAGTCCAGTAATGTATCACATTTGAAAGACATTATGAAGGCCAAGTTGGCGAAATTAAATAGCGGGCATGGTGTCCAAAAGGTATTAGGCATCTTACAATTTATCAGGTTTTTTCGCAGAGATGTCATTCGGTTTTATGCGAGTTTTATGCATATCAAATTCCATATTGTAATATTAAATACGAGGGGTTAGCCACGGCCCGATTTAAAGGACAAAAAATTCCACAATTTCCTCAAAAAGTCAGCAAATTCCTCGCAAATTCCTCTATCAATTCCTCTTTCGAGGGACAAAAAATTCCTCGGGTGGCCAACCCCTCGATTAAATATTGACAAACATTGGGATGCCACTTAAAAATTGGTTCCTAAAGCATGAGTTCTAGCCCTATTGATTTAAAAGATTGATGTGTGTGGACTTATTGACTCAAAATTTTAGCTTGAACTCATTGGCAACCAATATTGAAGTGATAGAAATCAGATATCTCCTCCTTAGCTTTGGCCCTTAGCCTGGTATTTGTAAATTGTAAATTCAATTAATTATATTGGGATAGTATATTGTTTTTGCTTGACTACATTAACATTCTCTGCTTTAAGGGGAACGTTGTTACTAAAGGAAGTGAATTGTCTGACATAAGAAACAATACTGATATTCATAAACAGAAGTTTGATGAAAAGAAGAAGACCAAATCAACTCACCTAAACAACAAGCAAAATGGAGAAATACAAGTAAAAGCACTTGAGAATTGATTTTAGATTCACAACTAAAATGTAATTATGTATTTAACAGGAAATGGACACCAGTGACTTAGAAAGTGAAACGGGAAAACTATATCAGCCAACGGATGATATACATCAAGGAGTAATCGAAGAAACACAGGTAAACTGGGGCTAAATTGGTTTTGGGTTCAGACATTTAAATGTGATTTTATATTTTGCAGGATCAAGACATCATCAGTGACATTGAAATTGATAAAACGATTGATGATAAGAAACCTGGTAAGGCAGCTGATCCAAAGTGCATTGAAACTAGAGAAATACAAGTAAAATAATATAAAAATGTCTGTGAATTTGAATGTTTAAGTGTATGTTACAGGATGTAGAAAGTACCATCAACATTGATAAGAAAAAAAAATGTGATGAAATTAGAAAACACAAAGCAGTAAATGGAGGGTCACAAGTTAAGGTCGGCGTATAAATGCTTGTGAGATCACAGGTTTAAATGTATTTTGTAGAATGTGGAAGTCATTCAAATTGTTAATAAGAAAAATGATGGGATGTTACAGGATGTAGAGAGTGCCATCAAAATTGATAAGAAAAGAAAATGTGATGAAATTAGAAAACACAAAGCAGTAAACGGAGGGTCACAAGTTAAGGTCGCCGTATAAATGCTTGTGAGATCACAGGTTTAAATGTATTTTGTAGAATGTGGACGCCATTCAAATTGTTAATAAGAAAAATGATGGGAATAAAAACACAGCTGATATAAAGCAGAAAGGAAACAGGGAAATACACGTAAACAGGTTTTAATTTGTTACATATTAACTGGTTGAATTATTTATTTTACAGGGCGAAAATCACTCTGTACAAGATTTATTAAAGATGAACAACAAATTAAAAAAGGAAAACAAAGGGTTAAAGCAACAGAATCATGATCTTACTAAGATGAACATGGAACTTCAACGTGATGTTATTAACAATGTGAAAGGTGAGATTATGGTTAAATTAATGTTTATTCTACACAAATTCATATTCATTTTTTTCTTCAGATTTACTCCACAAACTTAACTTCACTGATGAGGGCCCTTCCACAAACCTATATCCAGACGTTGGAAAAAGAGCTGAAACAAATGTACCTATGTTTCTTTTATTGCTATAGCCTCTAACAATAAAATTTCAGACTCACATTGGTCAAGGTGTGTGGGTGCCCAATCATCAAATAGATTCACTTTTGGCGAGTTTTCCAACTGTGTCTCATAGCTCCAAGTTGGTAATGAATTTAGCTTGCACAGTATTTGGCACTGAAAAGCTTCGAACTGCTTCTGTCACAGGACGTAAGTGCAATTCGAAAAAGGACAGCGTAGCAAAGCCCGCCTTGGATCCGAGGGGACTTACCGCGATTAGAGGTAATTTAGGGTAGCTTTATTAATATTCTTTCAACTGTTTCTGAATAAATTGCAGAGTTTTTTGTAAAATGGCTCAAAGAAAAAAAATTTACGCAAGTTGAAATTGACGCCAGAGCTTCGAAAATCCCGGGATACATAAATTCTAAAATCTACGAGCTCAATAGAACCGCGAAGGAACCAAAACGATCGTTGGCAGTTGTCATTGAAGATGAAGATGAAATAAGTAGTGAAGGGGGTGACGCCACCGTTCATTCGGAAGAATCTTCTGAATCAGACTTATCATCTTCACCAGAGGATTAAGAATTACACTTACGCATTACGGAATAATTTTTTTTGCCAGTTTTTCATAATAGAACATTCATCTACCTATACTTACCGAATTTTTATATAAAATTAAACGTTTGCAAAATGCATACTCATTGAAACGATATTGCTTACATAATAACTGCACGTATGCATATTTCCGTGGCGAAACATTGTTACACAGCAATGTTTCGCCATGGAAATAAGGTTACGTGCAGTACAAATTATAAGTATCATCAAAACCTGGCACAAGGTAATTATCTAAAGTACAAAATCATGTGGTATCATCATCATGTGCATCATCAAGAGACAAGGTACCATGGAAACAACTATTATTTTTCCAGCAGCTAAGGACATCAAGTTAGCTAACATTAATTGTGGAAGATGAAAACAGCAACTCGTTCTAAATTACCAGTAGAACGTTGTCTCACTCGGCACTCGGCTCAACTTTTATCTTATCTTTAGTCCCAAGTCGTTATCCGCGCTTGCGCAGTATATGCATTTTGAGTCGGTCCCTACATTGCCGATTGTGTTTTGTGTGACTTATGTCATTGGTGAAACGGCCAACGGGGCCCGGGTGAAACGTTCCTAACCACAATCTTTCACGTGCGGTGGTATTTTGAGATTTGCTCTTCTTTCGCTGTATATCATGGATTTGGATGGAGAATTGATAGAAGTCGTTCAGCGCTACAGCTTTATATACAACAAAAAAGACGTACTGCACAAAAATAGGCGTGCACATGAAAATGCTTGGGCGGAAATTGCACAAAATTTGAACAAATCAGGTAAAAACATGACTCCAAATAATCTAACACTATTTATTAATAAGCTATATTATCTTTTCAGTGGAGGAAGTAATGAAACGCTGGGCTTATTTAAGAAAGCGGTTTTCGGAAGCGCGTAAGAAAGTGAAGAATCCGCCTTCGGGATCAGATGCTAACGCGACCGTTGCATCATGGCCTTTGTACAACACTCTTCTGTTCCTTGATGAACACATAGCTACCAGATCGTATGTACATTGTAACTCCCACATATACTTATATTTGTCCCAAATGTAGAACCTGCACCAACGTGAAAAAACCCATTACTGCTGAGGACACCGAGGAGGGAGGTGCAACCCAAGAGGCAGCCTCCTTTCAGGACACAGACAACCGAACTACCTCGACATCAAGTACTCAAGATTTGTCGGACACTGATTTAAGTTTAACTGAAGTTGATGTGACTGAAATCCCCAATCTCTTATCACCTGTCGTACCAATAGGAAATTCTACACCCGGGAGCTCCATCTCAACTGAATTACAATTGCCAGCACGAGGAAAACGTAAGCTTGCTAGTGTTGATGACTCACTGACCTCGTATCTTAAAATTAAACAGACTGCACTGCCTCTCGACAACGACCCCGACTTACTCTTTGCCCGCTCACTAGCCGCACAATTAAAATAAATAAATAGTGTGAGAAAGAAAATGATTCTGCAAGCCGAAATTTGTCAGCTACTTTTGTTGGAGGCGGGAGAAACTGTTAAATAATGTCTACAGGTTTTTATTTGTTAAAAAGAATTTCAGATTATACATTGGGTCTCATTTCGACTGGAACCACCCAAATGTTTCGGTTAATATTGAGCAAATCAACTCGCTCTTTTTTTGCATATGTAGAGCTCCAGAATCTGCATCTGTGTAATACTTCGCGTTTTTGTTATCCCGAAATCTCAGCCCCACTGCGATTAATTAAAGATGCCAAAAATAGCGAGATCGTATTAGGCATTTTTTTACCAAAAAAGTTTATTACGAAAAGTTGCTCAGGATGACTCCAAATGGGTAAATCTGAACTTTCAGGCCAAAATAAAAATGTTGAATTTCTGGAGAAAAAAATAAAAAATATCGAAAACTTCAATATATTTGTAAGAAAAGGGTTGCTGTGTAATAAAAAAACAATTGAAATAGGTTTGGTTGACATTTGTTGTTAGCTATAGCTGGGCAAAATTTAACAATCGCAGAAAAAGTTGAAATTATAAGCTAATAAATAATAATCTTAGTAATTCCAACTTTTTCTGCGATTGTTAAATTTTGCTCAGCCATAGCTAACAGCCACTGTCAAACACAGCAACCCTTTTATTCTAAAAATAATGAAGTTTTCGAAGTATTTCATTTTTTCCTCCGGAAGTTCAACATTTTTATTATGGCCTGAAACTCCGACGTTTCATGCTATTGATAGCATTTTCAAGGACTTGGGGAGTTATTTGTGCATATTCTTCTTGAATTCTGCCATTACATTCAAGTTGTTTTAGTTGATTCCTAAAATTAAAATTAGAATATGGAGGCCTGCAATAATTACAAACTCACAAAATTTTAAAATCCACGTAAATGAAATGTCACCGTTAATTCAGTATTTCTGCTCTTTATCACTCTTAATCCACAAAAAACGTTTCTACTTGCTTCTTTCATCATTTCGTCAAGAAGTCCCAATTGCAACCATCAGTAGGTACCTACCGAAGTCGAAAGACATCTCCATCAAGGAATTGTTGAGATTCAGGTTTACTATCAATTATTCTATTCCTAAAACGGTTTAGAAAATGAGCATTGAGCAGGTGTTAATTTTAAAAAGCCTGGACCGGTGGCAAATCTCTTTTTAAAGGCATACTGAAGAGAAAAAACGTCAAAAATTATTGTGAACAATAGGCTCGAAAGTAGTATCATTGAAAAGCTCATGATTTGCTTAACCGTAAACGGGGAACATATTTGTGGCTTCGCTTACCTTTTTTAAGAAACAAAATAAAATTGTGGCTCTTTGACAGCATTTTTGCCGGAAATGCCATTTTGTTTTTACGGTTCTCTGTTTTATCGGCGAAAATAAAACCCTACAACTTTGTCGTGATTTGAGTTAGGGCCGGCCTCCGAGTGACAACCGTCACGTCATTTCGATCTGTCAACTGTCATCGAAAGAAGAGAAGAGAACTGCTAGAACTGCTTTCGCTTTAATTTGTGGAAGTTTAACAAAGATTTTCAAGCAAATAATCTCAAAGAAATGGGTCCTTACCAATTTGAACACGAATACAACATATAGCAAGAAGAAGCGCTTCAAAGGAAACAAACAGAAGCTGGCACCAATTCCAGCCCCCCAACAGATAAGTATAAGTACTCGTTAAGTAATTTAAATTATAAACTGGGTGTAGTTGAGGCTCAAGTATATTAATGCCCACTAATAATTAATCTGTTTCTTGTAGGAAATCAACTAGCAACCATTGTTGAAATCTGAAACCCGGCTCGAAATAAGTTGATAGTCATCATCAAATAAAATGTGGAGATATCTTGCTTACAGGCAGTATGTGTTTTGATAATTTAAAATCGATTCTGTTCAATAACTTTTAATTTTTAGATTAATAGCTGGGCGAAACTGGGACGATATCAGAGAAGAATTACTCCAACTTGTGTTTTCGAAAGCACTATCTCGAAGAAGATGGACAATATACTGATTTCAAATGTTAGAGGAGGCCTGTGATTATTTTTATTGCTTAAGTACAGTATTTTAATTGAATATGTTACGTATTTTATTAACTGAGCTTTCTAACACATTTGCATGAACGTGGAACCAAATCGAGCTATTTTTCTGTAAGAATAAGAATACACATTTTAAACCCCTCAGTTACAATTTACTTTTTAATCTCTAGTTAACTTGTCGTATCCAACCACACTGGAGTCCACAACTCACTTTTTATTATCACAATTCTTTGCTTTTGTCTTTGGCTCTTCATATTTGTCGATCATGAATTTATTATTTCCTCTTGTTATAAAATGTGGCATCAGTAAGGAACTATTATTTACCAGATCCTGTTCAAGAATTACCTCACAAATGAAATAGGTCAGTAGAATTTTACTTCCTTTCGGGACCCTTTTCTTGAACAGCAATTCAGCTATTATTTTGAGGTTAAGAAATTCAAAATCAGTGTCATCATTATAGTTCGGCGGAAAAATCTTCATTACCTTTCCAAACCTGACATAAAAGTCCAACTATTATTTCTCTACATTTTTAAGGAAAACTGATTAAAATGTCATGTCAATTCGATGATGCTTTTGGAAACTTTAGCCACATAAAAATCGAGCAACGAAAAAAAATCCCTAACAGCCATATCCGGTTCGGAACCAGGGTGGAACTTGGTCGTTTCTCGACAGTATCCTTTAAGTGAGGATTCAAAAAAAGCTGCCAGCATTCTATTTTATGGTGAGCTCCATGGATGTTGATGCGCTGTTCAACAGTGTTATTCTGATTCTGCAATTTTTTAGAAAATTTCCATTTTAAGGACAAAAAGGCCCATTTTTGAATTTTTCTTAGCAAAAGGGCATATTATCATTATCGAATTCGATAGCTGTTGCATTGCCGGATCCAAAACCTTAGTGCCATTTTTTCAAAAAATTTCATTTTAGGGGTGAAAAACCTTTGTAATTTAGATTTTAGTAAATGAGCGCCGGGCGCATCAGCCATCGAGAACCGCCCACACGCCCGACCTTGGTTAAATAAAGTTAAATGCTACATTTACAAATTCTGTGAAAAAGTAGAAGTTTCTACCGTCTCCGAGACTGCCAATTTTTTTTCTTGGACTGCAATACTCTATTGACGGCAGCTTCCGTCATCTGTCACTTTTCTGTCGTATTTATATGTCAAATGTCAAAATACTTGACATGTCATAAGAGCCGTGTACGCGCCTTTTTTGTGAAACGTTTACTTGTGGCTGTGCTTGTTTGTGGCCATGTGCATTATTTTGGAGAGATGGCTTTCAAGAGAACTAGCGAGGCGCAGCATAAAGTTTATATCACCTTCCTGAAAAGCCATAGCTATTTTCGAACTGGGAAAATGAATCCTGGAATGGGCCCAGAGGAAGTTGCCGAGCTGTGGAATAATCTGAGTGAGACCTACTAGAACTCCAGAGGTCTGGAAAAAGGTAAATAGGTACGTCACCCAAAAGCTTAGTAAAAACCGTCTGATATTCTTAGGCCTTAACGGAGCACAAATGCCTCATCAGAAAAAAAGCGAGAGACGGGAAGTCACTACCAACCCATGACAAAAGAATCATTGAACTTACAGGGATTGCAACTGTAACATGATTACTGAGAACACGGGAATTGGGTCAGGCAAAGGAAACCATAGTAATTCAAACATATGGTGATTACCCAGATTTGGATGATCAGCCAAAGACTGATAGTGAGTATTTTAAATCAGCTACTACAGCAGACCGTGGACGTTACTCCAAAGATTCCCTGGATAAAGCGATTGACGATGCAAATAACGGAAATAAGACAGTTTATGGAGCGGCAGTGTTTTATGGCATCCCACGGTCGACTTTGCGACATCATATTCACGGAACAAGAGGAAAGGGAATAACAGCAGAACAAGGAAAAGGGGGAGGAGGGAAAAATTCTTTAAACCTGAAAGTTGAGGAAGAATTGGCCAATTCGTTAAATACCGTGCAGAAATGGGGATATGGACTCTCCAGACAGGAAGTTTTAGATATGGTACAAATTTATGTACAATGTAGAAAAATCAAAACCAGGTTCAAAAATGATCGCCCTGGAGAGGAATGGTTCCTAAATTTTTGTAAACGTAACAAGCTGTCTGTAAAGAAGCCCCAAGGAGTGGAGTTGGCTAGGAAGTCACAAGAGAATCCCTGGACCATTTATGGTTTAATGGTTCTAAGGAAAACAAATCCACCTTCTTGATAAAATTCTTGTATATTGACAAAAACTTGTGGTGACTAGTTTCGACACAACATGTGCCATCTTCAGACCAACGATGTCAACAGCTCTCCATTTTGTACTACAATCTACTATGGACCTTCTTTACACCACCTTCACCCCGAACAAGACATTTATGGTTTCTTTGACTTACTGGAAAAGACAATGAAAAAGCTGAACTTGCTGAATAAACCTGAATTAATCTTTAATTGTGACGAAACATCATTTTCAAGTGACCCATCGAAAACTAAAATTATTGGTGCAGTACAGAACAATATCTTTATCTGGGAGAGAAAATACCACCGTTCTTGTAAGTTGTTCCGCGGCTGGCAATTTTCAAGGGAAAAAATATTATTGAATCAGTGATGCCCGAAAAGGAAGATACTTTGGATAAAACTGCATTTGCTACTTCACAGAAAATATGGATGACTTCCATAATCTTCATAAAGTGGTTTGAAAAAAATGTTTTTAAAAATATTCCAGAGGAGCGTCCAATTCTTTTAATAGTTGATGGGCATGATAGACTTGGCTGTGAAGAATGACATTACAATACTTAAATTGCCGCCACATTCCACGCACATCCTACAGGCTAACTTAGGTCTGAAAAGCTTTTGGAGCCAATCTTGCAACCGGAAATGCCATTTTGGCACATCAACTTTAAAAATTGAAATGCAAACCCCCATTTTTTACGTCACCAAAAAAAAAATAAAAATAAATAAAAAATAACTATTTAGTTGAATTACTCATTTTCGTTCTTACTGTGTACAAACCATGTAACAAATCCCAAAATCACTGCTTATTTCGTGATCAGGCCTTCACAGGCACTTTGGACATAGTACAAGTAGGTAGGTTCTTACTTCTATAAAAATAATTGTTGTAAGTCTATGCTCTTTGTTGGTGTCTTTGATTAGAAATATTTTCAAGAGTTTTTGGTGTTTCGACGTCGTTTTTGGATTCGAACACGTAGAAGCTTAATTTTTTGTTGTCCAGTGAGCACTGAGTTCAGCCGACGATTTTTCTAATTACTATTAGTCCAGGGCAATTAAGATTTGACCCCGGCATAAAAAAAAAAGGTAAAACCTTTTCTAACATGATCGGGACACTCTATTTAACATGTCATAAAAAGTCCCAAAGAATCCCGCGTCGGGTTTGGCCGTAATGGCCGAGGAACCGGTTCAACAGTAAAAATTCTCAAATTTTAGGCTATTTATCCCACCAATTGTGTTTTAATCTTGATATGCCTTTGCAGTTAGCTTGTCAGGAACATTGTGAAACATACTTTATTTAGCTGTGGCAAAAAAAAATGACGGGGCACGCGCCCGAGCGTTCGCGCGGTCCAATAGACGCTTCCCGCGAACTGTCCAGGGAGTCGACCGATTTTGATGAAACTTTCAGCGTCGAGGCAGATCGATGTGAGGTTGAAGCCTACTGTTTTTCGCTGCGATCGAACGACCGGACTACCGGAAAAATGCAGATACGGTAAAAACTTCCTCCGACCGTAGCGCCTAAACCATTGGTCGTATGAAAAAAATGATTATGTGCTTTTTTGTAGAGAATTAAATTTCCCACAACATTGAATAAAACATATTTTGGCATAAGACCGACAAAAACTGAGATATTTGCAATTCAATGTTTTTACCGTATCTGTATTTTTCCGGTAGTCCGGTCGTTCGATCGCAGCGAAAAACAATAGGCTTCAACCTCACATCGATCTGCCTCGACGCTGAAAGTTTCATCAAAATCGGTCGACTCCCTGGACAGTTCGCGTGAAGCGTCTATTGGACCGCGCGAACGCTCGGGCGCGTGCCCCGTCATTTTTTTTTGCCACAGCTAAATAAAGTATGTTTCACAATGTTCCTGACAAGCTAACTGCAAAGGCATATCAAGATTAAAACACAATTGGTGGGATAAATAGCCTAAAATTTGAGAATTTTTACTGTTGAACCGGTTCCTCGGCCATTACGGCCAAACCCGACGCGGGATTCTTTGGGACTTTTTATGACATGTTAAATAGAGTGTCCCGATCATGTTAGAAAAGGTTTTACCTTTTTTTTTTATGCCCGGGTTTCGGCACTTTTTCGTCTAAATGCATTGCACTATATTGAAACCTGCACAATGATCCCGAACACAACAGTGACCAGCCACGCGAAAAACAACAACAACAAATCAGAAAATAACTTTTTGCTCGTCTGGTAAAAATAGACAGATTTGGAAGCGTCATTTGATACACAGATGCGTGCCGGTTTACTCTGCAGACCGTTGTCATAAACAACAGTCTGCAAATAATGACTAATGTCGATTTCGTGTTGTTGCTGCACTGTGCAGTGCAGTAGTAGAAACAGTACTAGAGAACCAATAAGCGTGCGTGGATTCTACTGCACCGCACAGTGCAGGATAAATCGAAATCGGCATAAGGTCCCTGCTTTCAATAAACGTTTGGACATACAACCTCACTATCGGAAAATATTTTATCACTTTTTGAAATACCCTTATAGTTTTCTCAATTGACAGTAATTTGTGGAGCCCAAAAACTGATTTAAAAGACTTTGAACCAATTCTTCTGGCACTTCTTCCTATAGTGATTCGCCGATTACACCAGCAACATTTTCTGTACAAACCCTTCCTATTTCTCCTAGACGACATCGCGAGAGTGTGAACTGAAATTCATTATGAACTATGAAATCCTATTTTAAAACAAAATGAGCACATACCTTGTAGGAAATTCTGACCAAGAGAAAAACTTACTCAAATATAATTTAGTACGTTTTAACGAGCTTTATTTATCACAATTTAACAATTAAGAAATGCAAGAAAATGCTTTGTTTATAACAAATAGGTAGCAACGCGTTGCTTAAAACAACTAGATTTCAACACGTTGCTAGGCAACAAGTGCCACAGGTTGCTTCTCTGTTTCTTGCAAATATTAACTTATTAAATTATTCATTCATAAAGAATTCCCTCTACGTCTGAGGGATGTACATATAGTATTGCTGGTGTAATTGACGAATCACTGTGCGAAGAACTGCCACAAGAATTGGTCAGGACCTTTAAAGCAATTTTGGAGCTCTACAATAAATCAATATCAACTGAGAAAGATTCTAAGCGCAATTCAAAAAGTGAGACAGCATGTTCAGATAGTGAATTTGTGAATTCTAAGAGTCACATCAAAATTAATTCCAAAATTCCGAATCTAGCAGCATCAGGCAATTTAAGTCTGCTAGAATTTTAGGAAGAGAACCATTATGCAGATTATAAGAAACGGAAATATCTACTAGGTGATCGATGAAATTCCCGAACCCGAATCAAGTACCTACCCAATATTTAATAGAATAAAGAGTTATGGAAAAGTAAAGCGAACACTTTCTCGCTGAAATGTGTTGTTACCTGAAGATAGTAATCATGACAATAGATCAAAGTACCTAATACGACGTCAAGCTCATGTGTAACCACGCAGAACAGATGCAGTTTGTGCAGTAATAAATTAGGTAGGAAGACAACACCTGCAGCAGCTCGTAGCCAAGTATGGATTTCAAAATAGTTATTTTTCTATTAAGTGCGCGAAATTAGTGTTTTTTTGTAGCGCATGAGAATGCTACTCATTCGAATGCGCCAAATAAACACTGATTTCGCCCACGAAATAGAAACGTTTTTTCTACAACTTTTAAACATTTAGAAAAAAAATGGGAAATTTACAAAAAACAGAGTTATCTGATGTGTCACGTAACTAAAGTAAAGTGCAGTTGTTTATTCGGTAAACAAAAAAATTCGTATTTCGGAATTTGTAATTTGCATGCAGTTTTCCTACATTTTCTATTAAACGATGGATTGTGGCGAAACCAGTGATAGTGATATTCCACGCGAGGTGATGGAGACCGCAGACACTGCGATTTCAAATATATTGCCCGTCAAATCAAAAGGGCAGTATGAAAAGGCTTATACCCAATTTTGTGAATGGCGTGCGATGAAGAATGTTGGAAAAGTCTCGGAAACCGTGCTTCTAGCATATTTGGAAGAAAAATCGAGAAAATTAAAACCACCTACTTTATGGAGTACATTCTCTATGCTGAAAACCACCTTGAATGTAAAGGAAAACATTGACGTGCGAAGATTTCCAAAATTGGTACCTTACCTCAAGAGCAAATCAGTTGGGTATCGAGGGAAGAAATCAAAAGAAAACAAGAGAAGATATTATCGCGGCTCGGCTTTATAAACCCTCGCTAAAACCTTTGTGCTATTGTGCTATTCCTTTATCAGGTAACTACGTATTAAAGGTAACAGACATGCCTACATACGTATCATGTATTGTATGTACCGTTCGTTTCATTTCAGGCGCCGTATAGGGAAATAACACGGGAAAAGTGTTTTTATTTTTTGTTTACTCCTGGAACTCCTTCCGGCCAAATCTGAGTATTGCGGTCAATGGGCCTTAGTGTACTCTACGCATGACAAAAAACTGGTCCTGAAATGCCCCCGTGTTAGAACGGAGGGGCCGCTTGAAAATCGGAATTTTAAATTACGCGGGCGTCAATTCAGCGCTGTTTGACGTCTCATAAAACTAAACTTCCAGGGCCGCTCTTAATTTTTTTTTAGTTTTCGCTAACGTCATTTAATTACTATTTGGAAATTCTACAAATTATTGAGTGAATTCTGAGTCAAAATAAATTGGCGCATCTATGCAATAGTTCGAGAGAAGTCTTAGTGTCAGATACCTACTTTACCCATTAAAGAAAAGCCACTATGAACGTAACATCCAAAATTTTTTGCTTTAATTCTCCGCCAGAACCTGGACGTATTTGCCGCATTTATTAATGTTTTAATTCTCGAGGTAAGTCTCTGTTTATAGTTAAATCTGTCTTAATCGTTGTTTTGCTTCAGTTATGAATATTTTCGCTGGAATCCGAATCACAGACTACGAGCAGGGTTGGTCGAATGAAGAAATGGCTAATCCCAATATTCATTAACATTTTGCAACCTACCACCGTCTACTTATTATGTTCTGCTATATTTGCTTTGTAAATTTAACTTTATTACTTTCTCACCTTACAAATAAAATAAATAAGTACTGTTACGGTTGCGATTTATTACCCCGCCACTGGTTATTACCCTGTATTACTTTTCGATTTAATTAGTACGCCACTGGTTGCCTGACCACGTGATTCGTGTGTCAACGGTCGACGCCTGGTCGCTGGCTCTTTCTCTCTGCAGCGATCGCTCGTGGCGTGTGCATCGTCTCGTTTTGCTAAACGTTAATTGGAAATAGTTGACGAACGGTGGAATTAGACCGGTTTCGTTCATATGGCTGTATGCCCAATAAACCCGATTAACGAAATAGTTCCAGTTTGAGGAACGTGGCTTAGGCCCAAGAAAATAGCTAACGAGCACATGTTCAAGATCTACGACGTGACATAAATTGTGAGTACAAGATGGCCGGTTGTTGCAATTCTAATTATTTCTTCCAGCTCTGTCTTTCTGTACCTTTCTGTACTGTCTGTACGAGAAGTACTAATTGCTTTAATTATTCATCATCGATAAATACGATCGATGTCGGAATAACTTTCTCCTTGTAATCTGGAAACGGAAATTGTCCTTGGAAGCCGAAATGAGGACATTGAGGAAATACTGAGATCAACCATTTCAAGTTCTGAAAGTTCTGAATAGTTCTGAATGAGTTCACCCCTAGTTTGGTATGAGAGCGCGAGCAACTCCAAATCCCTAGTTCGAAGGAGGAATCCAATCGAAGAGGTCATCAACCTCTTTATCGAAGATAAGTGTTTTGCTAATCCTATATGTTCATATAAATTTTATGTGTCTAACGAAGACTGTTTTTAATAATTATAAATAGGAACCACCACTGTAAAACCGATGGCAGTTATCAATCACGTAGTTCTTGTTAGCATTTACTATTATTAATTTGTATAGAGCCTGTTGGACGAATTAAGGAGTTCCTGGGGAACGACAATCCAAAAACTGTACATACTGTGAATAAATTAGGTTTAGTTAACAGAACTACAGCTGTGTTTATGTAAATCCTCCAATACGCCTGTCCAAGAATAATTGTTACGAGTGGCTTTATCCAGTGTTAATTTGGAACGTAACAGTACCTAAATAAAAAAATTTTAGAGCTGCTTAATTTTTGATGTGTTACACAATTAAATTTCACAAACATTTCCCCACAAAGTCGATCTCAAAGTCCACACTCCAAACACGCAGTTTGCGGTTAAATAACTGTTGGGGCAAAGGCACATCCTGTCCCAGTAAACAAACAGGGCATCGTAACTTCTGCAACAGATTCCTCGGCCTAGCCGAAGCCACAAGTCTAGGCAAGGACATCACAACCAGCTTCCAGGCCTTGGAGTGGAGGCAGCAGGTGTGACATTTTCCATCAGCCTTAGGTGCAAAACGTAATAAGCGGATGGTGGTAGGTTGCAAAATTTTAATGGGCCATTTCCTCATTCGACCAACCCTTCTCGTGGTCTGTGATTCCAGCAAAAATATTCATAACTGCAGCAAAACAACGATAAAGACAGATTTAACAATAAACAGAGACTTACCTCGAGAATTAAAACATTAATAAATGCGGCAAATACGGCCAGGTTCTGGGGAAGAGTTAAAGAAATAATTTTTGGAGGTTACGTTCATAGTGGGTAAAGTAGGTATCTGACACTAAGACTTCTCTCGAACTATTGCATCGCCGGTTTATTTCGACTCAGAATTCACTCAATAATTTGTAGAATTTCCAAGAAGTAATAATGACGTTAGCGAAAACTCAAAAAAAATTGAAGACCGGCCCTGGAAGTTTAGTTTTCTGAGACGTCAAACAGCGCTGAATTGACGCCCGCGTAATTTAAAATTCCGATTTTCAATCGGTCCTCCCGTTTTAACAAGGGGGCATTTCAGGGCCAGCTTTTTGTCATACGTGGAGGACACTAAGGCCCATTGACCGCAATACTCAAATTTGGCCGGAAGGAGTTCCCGGAGCAAACAAAAAATAAAAACACTTTTCCCGTGTTATTTCCCTATACGGCGCCTGGAATGAAACGAACGGTACATACTACTAGCAGCAGGGTGTGTCCATCAGGATGACTCTTGTCGAAATTTTGATTATGTCCTGTTATGCCATCAGGCTTTTGATATCTGCAGATTGAACCCATTGGTGAAATTTGAAAAATAACGCTGTTTATTATTTAGAACAGGGTATAACGAAGGAAATACCTACTTGGTGACCTCAACGATAATGATTTGGAAAAATTAGTTCCTTTAATGGGACAGATAATTCTATTGAAAAAAAGGATTATTGAACATCTGGAATTGGAAGTGCAAACCATCAGTAAAGAGCACCTGGACCCTCGGTTGAGCAACTTGACTGCTGTGTATACAAGTACCCCGATCAATAATACTCTATAGCGAACTCGCCTGCTCTAAGGTTGGTCAAAACACAATATTTTTTCAATTCAAATGTTGAAATTTCAGTACAATTGAACACAACAGTATTATCTATGAACTTGTCGCTGGATCCTCAATTCAACAGAGCGTACAAGACTGAACCTCCTGGAAAGAAGGCGAAGAATATTGTTTTTGAACTAGTTGACAATCCTGCTTTTATAGCATTTGAAATTCAGTGCAGAGACTCTTTTCAGTTTGTAAATTTAACTGACCTTTCAACTGCCGTTGCACTCAAAATTGATGGACTTGTTCCGGGGGGGGCGACATTGCCATAATAACGGCAATTAGAAACTGTTTAATAAAACACATTTTTGATGGGAAAAAAACCTCCTGGTACTTTGTTAAGAAATTTTATGAGTGACAAAAACCTGCAAAATAGACTGGCCCCTAAGCTGACAGATTCACATATATATCCATCAAATTTAGAAAAAATTAAGGTCCACCTGGCAACACAGGTGTTAAGCCAGACTGTTACGGCGGGAATGACAACGTATATGGCACTTGGTCACTTACCAGCTGAAGCAATTAGCACTATTGAAGTTATAGAAAAGTTAGATACGATCTTCGACAATTTGAATTCATCTCGTACATCAGATGCAAAATATTTCAACGGGGCATTCAAGGGCTTCGGCTACCAAGTTAATTTTTTGCAAGAGACCCTGATGTTTTTAGATAATGTACGGGTGATTAACAAAAAAAATTAAGATGTTACGAATAAAATAAAGGCTCGAAAGTGTCCCTCAAAATAACAATTAAGAGGTTGTTGTGCTTGTGAGGGACACTGAATTCTTTGGATTTTGAGTACATTTTTACACGACGTTTGTGCCAAGATTCACTGGAGAACTACTTCGGATGGGTGCGGAAACAAAGTGGAAACGCCGTGAATCCCTCCCCAATACAGTTCCAGTGCGCCTTTAAAATATTAATTACTCAAGATTTTTTTTTCTGTGAAAATCAGAATTGTTTGCCAGACTTGGAGAAAATTTCGAAACTCAATCTGGAGGGCCATGCCTTATTTGGTGAAGAAAGTGGGCCGAAGAAGAAACCCACTGGCAATTTAAAGGATTGTGATTATCATTTTCATGATATAGAACAGAATTCTATAAGATACACATGTGGTTACTTAATACGCAAGTGCTTGTCTATTCATACTTGTGATGTATGTATAGGGTATTCAAATGAATGCCAAAATTTCAGAGCATATGAAACAGAAAACAAGGAACTGTTTTGAAAACTACATATGCGGAGTGAAAACTTTTTACTGTACATTTGTGAGCTGGAGGTAATCTTTAACGGCAACTTTGAATCAGTTGTCCTACAAAGTGATACACTACGCAAGTTCCAAGAACTATACAAGTGTGCTTTGTTAGAACATCCCTGTGACAATTTCCCATATACATACCTGGTGGAATTATATAGCCGCATAAGGCTTTTTTATTGTCTGTTTGTCAACGCCAATTTTAAAACGACAAATTCGAAAGGGGAGAAAATTAATAGGAAAAAGATTATTTGGCAACACAATTAACAAAATTTTGGAATTTTGGAGTTGAACAATTTAAAAAACATCTTTGAATTACAGTGAACATTTTCTTGGAGGTAAGTTACGTATCTATTGTAATCATTATTAATTGCTCGCTTTGCAAGCTTACGTATTTCTCTATACTGTGCCGCACAAGATGATTCTTTGAAATTGGAATAGTCTTTATGCTTCTTCTTAATAAGTTTAACTTTACTCACAGAATACCAATATGGATACTTGTTATTACTTTTCCGTTGTTTTGGAGTAAAACTGGCAATAGCATAATGCAAAATTTCATAAAATGAAGAGACCGCCTCCTCGCAGCTGGAAGAATTTAGGAGAAGTTCCCAATTTAATGAGCACAAGTAGTCATTGATTGCATTGTAGTCTGCCTTTTTGAAGTTATAAAACCATTAGTCAGCGTCGGGGATAACTTTGAAGATGCATTCAACGAAGACACTGATTTCCAGCGGAGGGTGATGCGGATCAACAGGAACCAGTTCAAAAGACTCACTTGACATACTAGAGACAGAGGATGACAGGTAAATCTAAGATTGTGTTGCTGAAATTCGTTACATGATTGTGCTGATACATACCTAAAAAGTCTAAGGAATCGCAAAACTGATTATCTGTCTCATTAGTTCCCGAGACACGATGATTAACAAAATCTAAATTTAGTTTAGGCAAGTTATAGTCACCCACAACACATAACTCAGCGCTAGGACACTTGTCTTGAACTTGTTCAATGGAGATGTGGTCGAGGTAGACAGATAAATTTGAATTTGGAGAGATGTAGATGGCACCAACTACTAAAAGAGCATTATTATGGAAAACGGCATGAGGACCTTATATTGAGCCATTATTGAGCTTGGCCGAAACTAAATCGGAACGTATAACAACCAAAACGCCGCCACCTCTAGATTTATTTGAATTGTCGTAATTGCGATCACAACGATAAACAACGTAGCTCTTCTTAAATAGTTCACTGGAAAAGAGAATTCCCTGGATTCGTTCCGGAATTATTCCGAAAAATCTAAAAATTGCGATTTTAAATTAAAATTAATATCACCCTAACGATTGATGATATTTAAATGAAACTTATTTTTGACAATTATCAATCAAATGCCTTCGACAGAAATTTTCTAGGCCTTCTAGATTTTGAGCAATGACGATCAACTTTTGAGTTTCTTATGACCGCCACGTCGAATTTTGGCACCGTCCGACATACAAAAAAATTAGCTAGGAAGAACTTTTTTGAGAAAACATGTTAAAGTTTTGAGTCTGACGACTTCAAAACATTATTGAATTTTCGATTCAATTGTACTAATAAACGCTAAAAGAAATTTAAAAAGTTGCCGTGCTATTTTATACTTTATTTCAAAAAGTTTTATACTAATTTTATAAATTAATAGTACAACAATTACTCAGTGGCGGCCCAAAAACGGAAAACAATTTTTTAAATGTCGTTGTCAGTAGGTAGTCAAATATCTGTCAGTGTTATTTATTAGTTGGCTACGCACTAATATTGTTTTCCGTTTTTGCGCCGCCACTGGGTGATGTTAGAAACGTGCAACCTATTGACAGTAAATAGCAACATTAGAAATAAAAATCAACCTACCGAGAAGAATTTTCGTCGCAAATCATCAGAGCAACTTTAAACTTCACCGATTTCTTGGATATTTCGAAAATGGTGGCTAAGTTTGCACTTCCTGTCAAGTATGATACATGTTTCTACCTCAGAAAAAATTGTAGATTCGGAATCAGTTGAGAAAAGTGGGTGTCTCCATTTGAAAAAACAAAATTAGGGTCATTTCCGGTTAAACCGGAAGCGGAAAAAAATATCTGAGTGCACCATCAGATCCGCATCAAAAAAATAAAATCGACCTGTCCGAGAGATTTTCTCAGAAATCAGCGGCAAAAAATTTATGAATTTTATTCCATACTTTACACTCGTACTGTATAAGTCCGACAGGTCTTTTCACGTGTGCCCCTCGAAAGGAAATGTCTTGAAAAGCTTAACCCCAGATTTTGGGGTGGCGGAAAATTTTTCAACCCCCTCTTTTCGGGACCTTTAACTGCATAATTAGCAAATGCTTTTTCCTCAGCTGAATGCAGCAAAATTATAAGTAGCGATTTTGCATTCTCCCCCTCGCTCAACTCCTTTCAACACTATTAATGAGACAATAACTTTATTATTTTAATAGCGATCCGTACCAAATCTTACCATTAGAGTATCCAATGGATCTCATACCTTCACACCGAATTTCAACCTATTGAAAAAAAAAATAGGTTGGGGGTGGTTTTTTAAAAATCATTGAAACCCCACCTATAAAAAACTATAAGGACATTTCATTTTTTTTCATCCCTTATCAATTTATTTCGGAATAGCGATTTGGACCCCTACATAGAGTCAAACCTTTACTTCTGTACCCCTTTTGTCATAGAACAAAATTTCATCAGATGAAACGCTTTCGAGATATTCGGCCTGATTCTGTAACTTGTTGATAACTAGTCAATATTGAAATCAATTGCGAAAATTGATTGGAGGAGTAAGCTTTGTTTACGTCGTTTCTTTGGAAACACAAATTTTTATATCACTATTTTTTACAAGTCAATTGAAATTCAAGCAAGTCCCCAAACCACTTGCTTAAAATGTTGATAAGTTTCTGTAAAATATTGATATCTCCAAGACAACAGCGTAAACAATAGTCACATTGGCCAATCCAGTTATCTCAATTGATTTAAATGTTGACAAATATCAACAAATTACAGCATTAGGCCGATTGTCACGCCTACGGTTTCCTGGAACCCTACTAACTCCGAATAAAACTAGATCTTTGAAAAAACAATGTAGGGGAGAGATGGGTAATACCGATCGGGAGGCAATACCGATCAGTGAAAATTATACATTTCCAAGCATTTTAAAAATTTCAAACTGGTGGTGCCACCTGTTATCTGTACCTATACGCACGTCCCACAACTCCCATGTCAATATTTTCAATTCTCAAAAAGTTGTTGAGTAAAGAAATTTTCAACGATTGTGGTATAACTTTCAAGAAGATTTATGTTAATGTAAGTGTTACAAAAATTTAATTTGAAACCTTTAGGTATGTACGATAAAACTCTTTGATTCATTGCTTAACGACTGCTATAATCTGAAGAATGATAAATCTAACCTAGAAAGTTGCAAAAATATTTGAAATTTTGGCGCGTGAATGGCCAATACCGATCAACTGATCGGTATTGTCCGGTGTTTGATCGGTATTGTACCTAACCCATCAAATCATTTCAGATGGGGAGAAATAGGCCAAGAAAAACCAATAGAGGGTTGTGGAATACGTGTGCTATGGAAGCTGACATAAAAGCAGTTCAAAAAGGGATGTCAATCAGAAAGGCTGCAAGAAAATTTTATGTGCCATACAGGGTGAGGGACACGCGCGCTACGCGACTTGCCCCCTACACGACTTGCGCCATACGCGACTCCAGACCTACTGTCAATTAAAGTCAGAATCACAGTTGTACCAAATGCCACCGATTTCATTAAAAAACTAGCTTGTTGTGGTGTATAATGTGTTGTATAAGAACGCCAATTAACAGTAATTTATAACAGAAAGGTTCATTAATTGTTATTTTTTATTTAATAGCGTAAACAGCGAATTTGTAAGAAAAAATGGGTTTAATTAATGTATTTGTATTGTTGTAATGGTAGGTATATAATTTAGCATTTGAAACTAGCGGCATGATTGTGCTCCTCTGTAGAAACAAATTCTCCATTTGCCCTGTAGATACCCGCTCCTCTGCAGAATTTGTCACGGCACCGCAAATACCTTAAAAAGCATTCATATTATACTTAATTGTTGGTATAATGGCCATTTAGAATCCATTTAAAACCTTTAACTCATCAGTGGTGTAGGTACATGGGGGTTTTTACTTACTTGATCCCGTTATTTCTGTTCAATCAGTTCAATATATAAATATGGTTGTCTTCTGCCACATATATTTTAGAGTTACGTCTGTACCCCTGCAGTTCCTCCATTTCCAAATACTAAGCAGGAAAACGACCAACAAAAGAAATCAAATTTGTGAAAAACACGAGCAAAAATTAAACTATTTCAATAACACACAACGACCACAAAAAGGAAGAACTTGTTAATATTTGGATAAAGCTTAAAAGAGCAAATTTGATTAATTATTATTAACGACTTTTGGTAACAATTAGATAATTTGAGAGGTAACAATTGTCTACCCAATTGTTAGCAATCGATCCCTCAAATTATCTAATTGTTACAAAAGTCGTTAATAATAATTAATCAAATTTGCTCTTTTAAGCTTTATCCAAATATTAACAAGTTCTTCCTTTTTGTGGTCGTTGTGTGTTATTGAAATAGTTTAATTTTTGCTCGTGTTTTTCACAAATTTGATTTCTTTTGTTGGTCGTTTTCCTGCTTCGTATTTGGAAATGGAGGAACTGCAGGGGTACAGACGTAACTCTAAAATATATGTGGCAGAAGACAACCATATTTATATATTGAACTGATTGAAGAGAAATAACGGGATCAAGTAAGTAAAAACCCCCATGTACCTACACCACTGATGAGTTAAAGGTTTTAAATGGATTCTAAATGGCCATTATACCAACAATTAAGTATAATATGAATGCTTTTTAAGGTATTTGCGGTGCCGTGACAAATTCTGCAGAGGAGCGGGTATCTACAGGGCAAATGGAGAATTTGTTTCTACAGAGGAGCACAATCATGCCGCTAGTTTCCGCCAAGTTCAAGCAGCACGGTATGATCGATACATATTATATTTGAACTAAAATAGTCTCAAAATTACGCAGATTCAAAACAAACCTACAAGAACGTGCTGGTACAAGTCTCTGTCCCCTTAACAATATTTTTGTTAATGAACAAGTTATCAATATAGAAGGCGCTAGAACATATGGGGGATACAATAAAATTAAAAGAACTATGCAGAGAGCAAGGCGACTTTAATGGACCCTGAGTAAGCATAAACAGGGTTAAAGATTCCCGAAACATTGTACCTTTCCTTTGATTACAGATATGCACCTCATTATGGGCATTCGATGAACGAAGGGCGTCCTTTTTTTGATCGCTTATTGACTGCAGCGGACAACTCGAGGATTATTCTCTTTGTATCATCTGCAATAGGAGAATTTATCGAAACAGCCGAGAACCTGAAACTACATGGAGATGGAACTTTTAAGGTGATTCCAAATGCACTTGGAGCACTCCAGCTATTTACAATACACGTCCTGGTTCGAAATAGAGTACGATTCTTTACCAAGACAAAAAAGAAAAATAGAAGCTATCTACTAACCATTCTCACTTTTCAGACGTTTCCATTGGCGTATGCCGTAATGGAGAGGAAAACTCGTGTGGCATACAAGAAAGTGATTGAAAGGCTCCAAGAAAGATACCCTGCTATTAATAATGCCACTTCGTTTATGGCTGATTACGAAAATGGTCTTCGTGCGGCTGTTTTGGACTGCATGCCAAACATTGAAATGAAGGGGTGCTGGTTCCACTTTGCCAGAGCCATGAGAAAGAGGGCAAAAAAATTGCACATTGAAATAGTTGACCATGAAAGGATAGTTAGGATGGCAACCGCTTTACCTCTCCTGCCACCCAACTATCTGGATGAGGGTTTTAGAGTGGTAGGAGAGGCTGCCGAAGCTACGAATGCGGAACAGATGACAGCATTTGCCACCTACCTCAGGCGTAATTGGCCAAGAATGAATGTGTCGTTTGGGGAGGATGACGAGCTGCGAACAAATAATAACGTGGAAAGCTTCCACCGAAACCTGTACCGACTTGTTGGGCGTCCTCACCCGGATGTATGGTCTTTCCATAAAATATTGCAGGAAGTGGAAGTATCCACAACTTTGGATTTGGAAAGGACGTTACACGGGCATGAGCCAAGGAGACGCGCCGAAGATGGTCGTCGGCGCAACGCCTTAATAATTCGCGCAAGACATGAGCTCCTCCAAGATAACGACGTGGAACGGTTCTTGCGATACCTTGGGTACCAAACTGAAAAGTTCAGTTAGTGAGGTTTGTAAATGAAGGTAATTCCGTAGTACCTATATTGGTAGGTATCTAAATCAATTTATTTAATTTATTATGATTCAGATGTGGCGGACCTCAATAACGATGAAAATGACGATGATGACCAACAAGACCATGCTGAAGACGATATGGTCCCCAATCATATCGGTACTTAATGGATTTAAGATTAATTACCATTGTCATCTTATTTGATGTTACAGCGCCTCAACCATCTCAACTCGTTGAACTCCTTGAACAGGAATAATGTTTTCTTAAATATAGGTATAGGTATACTTGAAGTGAATAAGTGATGCAGAGCAACGGACAATTTTGGTTGAAGAATGCACCATCACCGACCTAATTCAAATGCTAAATTATATACCTACCATTACAACAATACAAATACATTAATTAAACCCATTTTTTCTTACAAATTCGCTGTTTACGCTATTAAATAAAAAATAACAATTAATGAACCTTTCTGTTATAAATTACTGTTAATTGGCGTTCTTATACAACACATTATACACCACAACAAGCTAGTTTTTTAATGAAATCGGTGGCATTTGGTACAACTGTGATTCTGACGTTAATTGACAGTAGGTCTGGAGTCGCGTATGGCGCAAGTCGTGTAGGGGGCAAGTCGCGTAGCGCGCGTGTCCCTCACCCGCCATACACCACTTTGAATGAAAGATCAAAATCTGGTCAGTTTACTTCTCCTGAACTGGGAAGGAAGGCCGGTTTCACTTTAGAACAAGAGAAAGAAATTGCAGCTTATTTGATACAAATGGCCAAGCTATTTTATGGGGAGTCAACAACAGAGTTGCGTAAAATAGCGTTTGACTTCGCTGAAAAGAACCATGTTCCAAATTCTTTCGACAAAAAAAAGCGCATGGCCGGAAAGGAATGGGTATCTGGGTTTTTGATAAGAAATAAACGTATTAGTCTACGGAAGCCTGAATCTACAAGTTTAAATAGGGTCCTTGCATTCAACAAAACAGAAGTTTCCTTATTTTTCAACAATTTAGAAGCCCCGATGGGTAGATATGAGTTCGAAGCATCACGAATATGGAACGTTGATGAAACAGGAATTACCACCGTTCGTCGACCCGGTCAAATATATGCCCAAAAAGGACAAAAACAAGTAGGATCCATTTCAAGTGGAGAAAGAGGAAAGAACACAACAGTATGTTGTGCCATTAGCGCATCAGGTTCTTATGTCCCGCCTATGTTCATTTTTGCTCGCAAAAGAATGGCACCTCAATTATCAAAGAATGGACCACCCGACTCAGTTTATGAATGTTCAAAAAGTGGCTGGATGACTGAAGAATTATTTTTAACCTGGCTGAAACACTTCTCTAAATACTCAAAACCGTCAAAAGAAAATCATGTTCTGCTTATTCTAGATAATCATTCCACACCTATTACATTGGCAGCTTATGAGTTTTGCAAGTCTAATGGTATAATTATGCTTTCGTTACCTCCTTACTCATCCCATAGGATGCAACCCCTAGATGTTACATTCTATGGACCTCTTAAGAAGGCCTATAACAGAGAATGTGAATTTTATATGAAATCGCATCCAAACGAAAGGATTACCACTTATGAATTAGCAGAACTGTTTTACAAGGCATATGGAAAAGTAGCTACTGTTTCTAATGCAGTTAAAGGATTCGAAACTTCTGGCATATTCTCCATTAATAGGGATATATTTCAAGATTACGATTTTCCACAATCAGATTATGAAGGCGATGTACAAATTCAACCAGGTCCATCGTCTTCGAAAGATATACCAGGATAAAGCTCTTCGAAAGTCATACCAGAACAAAGCTCTTCAAAAGTCATACCAAAGCAAAGCTGTTCCAAAGCCATATCAGGGCAAAGCTCTTCAAAAGCCATACCAGAGCAAAGCTTTTCAGAAGTCATACCAAAGCAAACCTGTTTAAAAGCCATACCAAAGCAAAGCTCTTCAAAAGTTACACCAGAGAAAAAAGCCATCTGAAACCGCTATGGAAAATTTAGCATCTCCTAATACATCGACAATCTCTTTAGAAGAAATATACCCACTGCCAGTCTTAAGAGCAGCTTCTACGAGAACCAAAACTGACAGGAAACAACATTCCAAAATTTTGACCGACACGCCAGTGAAGGATGAGTTGGAACGAAAAGAAATGAAACGTCAAATTAAAAGTAACAAAAATCTGATTAATAAAAAATCTGAAAAAATCAAAAAAATAAAGAAAAAGGTATTTGTTAGTTCTTCTGAAGATGAATGTGCTGAGAATTTGGGCAGTGATGAAAGTGACCTGGATACGGAATTGAAAACCAAGAATGATACCTGTAATTGTTTCCATTATCACGTCGCGTCCGTGAGTAATTAATTAGGGTGAATTTACTATCGGGAAATCGGACCTTTGAGGGTTGAGTAGAAAAAAACTATTTTCCTCTATCCTGACGTTTCGGAATCTTTATCTTTATTCCTTCTTCAGAGCTGCAACCAACTTTGTGTGATGTGTCTATACCATTAAAATTAATATTACCTATAGAGAAGTTAGTCTATTTCCTCATAATTGTTGTAATCATTACACAATAAAATTTTCTGTCTGGCTTCGCCTACTGTCAAAAGCGCACTAAATTGTACATGTCATGCTGCTGTTCAGCAACCCTCTCAACACATCACACATAGATAAGGTTGCCTATACACACACTTTACCTTAAAGTACCACAAACAATAAACATTATACAACTGTACAAATAAAACGCTACCTATTCTTGACGTATCAAATTCTTCAACATTAAATTCACACTAAAAATTAAAATTAAATTAAAATTAAAAACCATATCGCTGATAACCCTTCCTAAACCCAATTATTCACGGCTCTACCATGAAATCATTAATTTTAATACCAATTACTTACTCAGTACATGTCTATATTTATTCAATACATTATTATAACTGCTATGTAAATTATCAGTATCCGTTCCTTTGTTTACCGTTTTATTACATTTAATAAAAATCATCTCGCTTATGTTCCTCTTCTTCCAATCTTCCTCCCTATCCACTATTTTTGTATCTTGAAAGTTGAAATTATGTCCTAACACAAAGTGGTGCTCAGCTAATGCTGTTTTATTATCTTTATACTTATTTATCGGTTCGCAATCATAATAATAATTGTCCTGTACAGTCGGGAGCACGGAATTTGGGACATCAAATTTTTTGTCATGTCATAATCTGTGAACGGGCTTTAATGTCACTTTCACCTTTTGACTTGCGGCAGTGATTTTCCACTGACACTGACAGTTTCAAATTTCAAACATCAGTCATAATAACAATAAAGCGTAGACTACATCGCATTCTTTGACATGACAGAAAATTTGATGTCCCAAATTCCGTGCTCGCGATTGTACATACATACCTGGAATAAATACTTCATACACCGTGTCCTTTCTGACGATGAGCTCATTATTTTGGATTGAAACACATTTATTGGCCTCTATGAGACCTCTAGCTTTTGGAAAATATACTTGTAGCAAGTCCATACTTAAATATCCTCTGGGATTGAGAGGAATTTGCAAAATCTGGTGTTCACTTTGAATTTTCACATACTCCGGCTCATTAGATGACATTTTTACCTAAAATTACATAATTCCATTTTATTTTATGTACCTAAGATCTGTCTGGGATCCACATATCCAGACAATCCTGGCGGAGCAGTGTTGACAACAATGCTTCACCATAGTTACGTGGTTATGTGGATTCCAGACGAAGATTAGTATTATATTTGTTGGGGAGATACCCACAGACCTCCATGGCAACTTCTTATCGCCAATGTTGCAATCAACAGTTATTGCAATGTTGTTACAATAACAATTGACTGTAATGGAGCTTTGGTAACTCCAGGTTTGTGCCAAATGGATTTATCACAACAGTGACTTTCAATGAATGTATGTGAATCTCATTCCAAATCTATGGGACTCAAGGTAGGTGCGGAAAATCCATGGCAACACAATTGTTACCACAATGTCGACATTGTAACAATTGTGTTGCCATGGATTTTAGGAATGAATATTAATATTATTAGGTTACACCAGCTATTCGGAATTATAACTACCAGTAGCTCCATTAGGTTGGAAGCACCCCTAATAAATCCTACCCATTAAAATAATGCCAGTTAGTTTATTATTTGAATTTATAGACCCCAATTGCATATTGTCCAATGTCACAATAAATTCAGACACAATCATTGGAATAAAACTTGATATGAAAAATTAATACTTCGTAATTGTACATACCTGCGGATTAGAATCACCCACGTGCATAATATCCAGGCTCCAACCTCCAACCCGCCAAAAATCAACGTAATGACATATGACAGGTGTTTGACAGACCGTAGTGCGTAGTGTCAAATCACCGCACCACAACTGCAAATTATCAACGGAGCGAACCATGTCACAACCGGGCTTCCGTAGGCTTTAGATCATAAGTCAGTACCTAAGCAATCCTAATTAGTTAATCAATATTTAAGAAAGATGCACACATAGGAACACACGAATTGCCTACCTGATGGGTCATCTTCGTCCTCATTCTCAATCAGTACGTCCAAGGCCGCATCGGTGAAGAGTGCAGAGGTTTCTTCTTCAGAAGCATTGGAGCAGGACCTACCTTTGCACTCGTAGCAAATATGTGAGCATTTCAGTCCTGATTTCCTGCAGCTGCATCCCCGCTGCACCCTGCACATTTGCAGGATACGTTTTTCATTATGATATCTGGGGCTGGCTTTTTAGTTGTTCGTCGGGGAAGCAGGCCTTCGGCTGTCCTTCTCCAACCCCACTCCAAGGAATCTTTCTCTTGTCCCAGCTTCCCCGACGAACAACCAAAGAGCCAGCCCCAGATATCATAATGAAAAACGTATCCTGCAAATGTGCAGGGTGCAGCGGGGATGCAGCTGCAGGAAATCAGGACTGAAATGCTCACATATTTGCCTATTTTTAATTAGAGTAGCCGTTTGGACGTTACAGACGACGAAAATTCACTACTTGTTAATTTTTCAAATTTTTCAAAAAATTGTCGCTTCTTGACCATGGTTTGCGACCCTACCATATGGTCGAAATTAACGCTTGGGGGGCTTATTCGACGCAGAATTTAATATGCTTTAATTTAGAAAATAGCGAACTTTTCGCTAGGAAGCACTGTTTAGAAATTATAAGCGAAAAACTGAAAAAAGTCCGAAAATTTCGTGTTTTTTTGGACGCCCTATCATACGCACACATCCTGGGAAGTTGCAAAACTAGGATACTTCTATTAGATGCCTACTAAAGTGTTTAAGACCATCTTCCGCTTTCCAACAATTATTGTAACCTCCGGTCCCTATTTGACTGGTCTATAATCTTCGTACAGATATTTCAGGATGTTATTGCCCTATTGATTTTAAGTCAAAAAGTTCCAATGGAGGGTACCCAAAATTTAAGTATTCTATAAATTTAAATGTGTTTTCAACTTAAACTAGAATTTTCATCAAGTTGTCTTCAATTAAAGTTTTCAGTTATACTTTCATTGTGTCTTAATTTTAACTATACTCTGTCCGGGATCCACACGACCAAGATTCACCCAATTTCCATGGCGACTCATTGTTGTCAACAATGGAAATTGGGTGAATCTTGGTCGTGTGGATCCCGGACAGACCATAATTCGGTCGATTAAATAAAATTTGACGTCAGAAATTTTCTCGCTCTGGACTACCCCAATAACAAGGATATGCGCCATTCATAGTCTAGACCTGTCCTCAAAGCACATTCAGCTCATATGAAAAGAATGTGTTTGGCACATGTCTATTAGTGCAATGCATTTAGACGAAAAAGTGCCGAAACCCGGGCATAAAAAAAAAGGTAAAACCTTTTCTAACATGATCGGGACACTCTATTTAACATGTCATAAAAAGTCCCAAAGAATCCCGCGTCGGGTTTGGCCGTAATGGCCGAGGAACCGGTTCAACAGTAAAAATTCTCAAATTTTAGGCTATTTATCCCACCAATTGTGTTTTAGTCTTGATATGCCTTTGCAGTTAGCTTGTCAGGAACATTGTGAAACATACTTTATTTAGCTGTGGCAAAAAAAAATGACGGGGCACGCGCCCGAGCGTTCGCGCGGTCCAATAGACGCTTCACGCGAACTGTCCAGGGAGTCGACCGATTTTGATGAAACTTTCAGCGTCGAGGCAGATCGATGTGAGGTTGAAGCCTATTGTTTTTCGCTGCGATCGAACGACCGGTCTACCGGAAAAATGTAGATACGGTAAAAACATTGAATTGCAAATATCTCAGTTTTTGTCGGTCTTATGCCAAAATATGTCTTATTCAATGTTGTGGGAAATTTAATTCTCTACAAAAAAGCACATAATCATTTTTTTCATACGACCAATGGTTTACGCGCTACGGTCGGAGGAAGTTCAGCAGTCAACTTTCTAATGTCTGTCCGGGATCCACACGACCGAGATTCACCCTATTTCCATGGCGAATCATTGTTGTCAACAATGAATCGCCATGGAAATCGGTCGTGTGGATCCCGGACAGACTATAGTACGATTTTTTTTGTCATGCTCATGCTCTTACTAGAGTTGAGTGCTGAACTTCCTGCGACCGTAGCGCGTAAACCATTGGTCGTATGAAAAAAATGGTTATGTGCTTTTCTGTAGAAAATTAAATTTCCCACAACATTGAATAAGACATATTTTGGCATAAGACCGACAAAAACTGAGATATTTGCAATTCAATGTTTTTACCGTATCTGAATTTTTCCGGTAGTCCGGTCGTTCGATCGCAGCGAAAAACAATAGGCTTCAACCTCACATCGATCTGCCTCGACGCTGAAAGTTTCATCAAAATCGGTCGACTCCCTGGACAGTTCGCGTGAAGCGTCTATTGGACCGCGCGAACGCTCGGGCGCGTGCCCCGTCATGTTTTTTTTGCCACAGCTAAATAAAGTATGCTTCACAATGTTCCTGACAAGCTAACTGCAAAGGCATATCAAGATTAAAACACAATTGGTGGGATAAATAGCCTAAAATTTGAGAATTTTTACTGTTGAACCGGTTCCTCGGCCATTACGGCCAAACCCGACGCGGGATTCTTTGGGACTTTTTATGACATGTTAAATAGAGTGTCCCGATCATGTTAGAAAAGGTTTTACCTTTTTTTTTTATGCCGGGGTCAAATCTTAATTGCCCTGGACTATATTACATAGTAAGTGACCAGTCCTCACAGCTAATCAGCATATTCCTGGTACATGCATGTGGTTATGCTGTGCATATGCCATTTGTATGCTTATTACATCAACTGACATTATTTTATTTGTTACATTTAAAAAAAAATAAAAATCAGCAGAATGAACAATATTATTTATTCATTTATATTCTTCGTCTTCTCAGCTCGTGACTTTGCTAACAAACCAGATCTTAATAGGGCTTATTATCTGGGCATCCGTTACGTTTGTTTCATTCAATCGGACTACCCCTAAAAAATCTTTAGGAAATTATAAGAAATTGTTGACCTACTTTTAATGATCTCGGTCAGATTTTCTTCTTGTCTGTTCCTTCCCATATACAGTGTGTCTCATTTTAACTGGAACCACACAAGTATTTCGGTTAATTTTAACCGAATCAATGCGTTCTTTTTTTCTGCATGTAGAGCTCCAAAATCTGCACCTGTGTAATACTCAACTTTTTTTATAAACCGAAACCCGAGCCTGCTGCAATTTAATAAAGAGGCCAAAAATGACGAAATCGTATTAGGCAGTTTATTATCGAAAAATTTTATAAAGAAAAGTTGCTCAGGATCGCTTCAAATGGCCAAATCCGAAGTTTCAGGAAAAAATAAAAATGTTGAATTTCTTGAGGAAGAATCATAAAATATCGAAAACTTCAATATTTGTGCAACATAACGGGTCATGTGAAACAAAAAAACAATGAAAGCGTATATGTTTGCTGTTTGTGACACATTGCAACACCCCACCCCGTCACTTGAAATTGTTAAGAAAAACGAAAATCTTACACTATCTTAATAATTTCAACTTTTTCTGCGATTATTAAGTTTTATTCATCCATAGCCGATTGCAAATGTCAAATCAATTCATTTCAATTGTTTTTTTATTTCACAGCACCCATTATGTTGCAAAAATATTGAACTTTTCGTTATTTTGTGATTCTTCCTCAAGAAATTCAACATTTTTATTTTTTCCTGACATTTCGGATTTAGCCATTTGGAGCCATCCTGAGCAACTTTTACTTATAAAATTTTTCGATAAAAAAATGCCTAATACGATTTCGTCATTTTTGGCCTCTTTATTAAATCACAGTAGGCTGGGATTTCGGTCTATAAAAAAAGGGAAGTATCACGCAGGTGCAGATTTTGGAGCTCTACATGCAGAAATAAAGAACGCATTGATTTGGTTAAAATTAACCGAAATATTTGGGTGGTTCCAGTTAAAATGAGACACACTGTATGAAGCATTTATCCATAACCTCGTCCATAACTGTATACAAAATGTTTTTAGTTACACTGTCGACATTTTTTGCGCCAGTTTTTGATAACTCCACTGCATAAAATCAGTAACATTAAAACAGTACAAATGTTTCTCATTATAACTCTACAATATAATCAACATATTTTTTTCTTCTATTTCCTTTTAAAATTTCTTAATATTTGATGCGTTTAGGTAATGGAAAATGTTTAGCATAGAACTTGCGAACATCTTCACCTACAATGCGATTTTCTTGTTTTCTTTCTTGTACTCCGTGAATGTGCCTTAGCAGGCTAGACATTGATTGCTCTAGACTGTCTAATCGAGGTATAATTTGACAAACTTCATGTAGAAAGACTCGTTCAAAATCTCTGTATTCTTGTCGGATATTTTCCAAAATCTAAATTATCAACTATAAGTCAAAAATAATTGCAGATATACGTCCTGAATAGTTAGAATGGTTAGTTGACTTGCTTTTCACCAACTTTTGGTGTTTACTCGATCGACTTGAGGTGATGGCTTCAACTTTTTTTTAAATTGAGGTGGTGTTTCTCCTCCACTACTTTCAATGTTAGTGGAGCTGTTACTGTCGCGTTCAGACAGTTCATCATCATTTGTTTTGGTTTCCTTATTTTTCTCTTTCTGACCTTTCGACGAATTGAAAAGCGTTTCATCTGAGGTTGTGTCGATTTTCTTCGAGGTTAGAGCTTTTGCAGCTTTCACTCTCAAATGTTGCTGCAAAATTACACACTATGGAAAATAAACAAAATATTAAAACTATTACCATATTCTTTGCCCCGCAACTCGCAGCTGTACGTGCCCCAACTAGTGCCTCGAGCCATTATCAGCATTTTTTGATGGAGATGAGATGACGGAAGTCGATATCTGTTATAAAACTGAATCCTTCTGTTAATGGCACACCTGACTTTTCGAGACTTTGGCATTGCTTTACAAAATTTGCCTTAAATGATTATTTAGACACAAGAGTAATAATTGCTGCACTTCTTACCTCGCAGCTTCGCCAAATGTTTGTTGTTGTGGAAGGTGGATACCAGTTTCAAACGGGTTCTTGGTAATTTGATTATGATGCCTGAAACAGAAACGATGATGGTGGAAAAATGGACCGTTCGGTCGCTGATTGGGCAGAGAGCGTAGAGGCCTCTAGTAAAGCTCATTCTGTGATTCGGCCGAAAATGACAGGGCTCGAGTAAAGAATATTTTAATGATTAAAGGACCCTATCGGCTTTGGGCTGTTTTTGGGCCGCGGTGCGGTATAATTTTTCCGATTTTAAGTGTGAGCCAAGAGGTGCAAACCTGAAATAATGATTTTGGTGTGACAATGCCGACGAGAAGACTATCGGTTTGATTCTATATCGGTCTTCTTAATTTCAGCAGTTTCTCAAATACAGATTCCCACTCAGAAATAAGTCTGTTTTCTTTTCCTGGAAGGGCCCTAGAGAAATCCTCGCCCAGCTTAAAAAATGGAAGTTCTATAAAACTCGAAGTATATGAGAAGATACCAAAGTGCATGCCAGATTTAATTTTAAAATAGGCCAGTCAGCGAATAGGAAGTCAATGTCTATGTTCTTTTGCAAATATGCTTGTATTCGTAGGTACTCAACCATTTTTGCTGGACTATATTCCACGGCTCCACATTGGTTTTTAACCATAGGGCATTAGCGTTGGAGTCATCGCCTTGTGTATCATCTGCAAAAGTTTAAAACAACATCCAATGTAATAAGAAAAGCGATAGTAATTTTTAATTAGGTGGGTATAATATTACTGCCAACATTAATACATTGTAACAAGTGTATACAGGGTGGGTAATGTTTCGACGATGGTCACCTTTGGGATGTCCTAAACGGTAAAATATACGGGGTCGGTTAAATTAGAGAAAAATTGCCCTATTTCTTTGTGATTAAGAATCTGAAGAGAACTCTGCGATATTTTGATTCGTTCCTTGAAGTTATTATTATTTAAATGAAACTTGCAACTTTTATATTTTTGACAGCTGTCAATTGAATGGCATTAACAGAAATTTTCTAGGCCTTCTAGATTTTGAATGAAGACAGTGAACTTTTTGTTTTCTTATGGGTTCCATATTGAATTTTAACACCGCCGGATACACAGAAAAATTAGCTTCTCAAAAATGCAACCCACATTGGGCCGATAAAGTTGCCCCCCCCCCCGTTCAAAATGTCGTTGTCAAAATTATATCAAACTATTGCGCTCGTTATGCGCTTCTTTGCGCCCTAACAGATTTTTTTGCGCTGCTCTGGTTCGAAAGCCCTTTAAAAAAATAATGGGGGGGGGCTGACTTAACGTTTAATTTTTCGAATGGCTTTTTTGAGGAACCCAAGGCTGATTGTTACTCACTCAGTTATGCGCTCATTTGCGCCGTGATTGTTTTATTTTGCGCTAGCCTCCGAGTACCCCTAAGGATCTCGAGAGGTTGTCCCAGCAGCCCCCCCGCACTCAATTAACACCAAAAATTTTTGTATATCCCTATTGCGCCCATTATGCGCTCAAATGCGCCGTATTCAGTTTAACTCCACTGCGCTCAGGAAGAAAATATTTAAAAAAAACCACCTGGGAGGGGGGCCTAACTTAACAAACCCCCAGCGGGTGATCAGTTTTCCACCAAAAATAGACCAGCCGATCAGAAAAATTATGCGCTCATTTGAGCCGTATTTGTTTTATGTTGCGCTAGCCTCCGAGTACCCCTAAGGATTTAGAGAGGTTTCCCCAGCAGCCCCCCACACTCAATTAACACCAAAAATTTTTGTATATCCCTATTGCGCTCATTATGCGCTCAAATGCGCCGTATTTAGTTTACCTCCACTGCGCTCAGGAAGAAAATATTAAAAAAAAACACCTGGGGGGGGGGCTATCTTAACACACCCCCAGCGGGTGATCAGTTTTTCCCCAAAAATAGACCAGCCGATCAGAAAAATTATGCGCTCATTTGCGCCGTATTTGTTTTATTTTGCGCTAGCCTCCCAGTACCCCTAAGGATTTAGAGAGGTTTTCCCAGCAGCCCCCACCATTCAATTAACACCAAAAATGTTTCTGTATCCTTATTCCGCCCATTATGCGCTCAAATGCGCCGTATTCAGTTTAACCGAACTGCGCTTAGGAGGAAAATGTTTTAAAAAAACTTAAGGTCATTTGCGGAATATTATACCTCTGGGAAGCACCAGCTTGTGATATCACGCCTCTTCTCATTTCGTCTAAAGCCCTATTGAGGTCTTCTTCCGTATATTTGCTTCTCCTTGTTGATGTTCTTTTATAGACCCGCACCATTTTTACCCTATGCATGAAAAGATGTGTTGATCTTCGACATTTTTGAATAAGGGTAAAAGTGTAGCACAATACACACTTACTGGAATTTCCTACACACCTGCCCCAATATGGTTTTTTTGGGGGGTAAGTGTTTATTGAACTAAATTTTGAGGTTAGAAGAGGCCATTATGGCGAATATAGATATGAACGCATTAGTTGTGACCTCTGATATGTATCACGACTATTGAACACAGGAATGTATTATTTAACGACTAGATGGATCTCGATTATCATGTGCTTACCAGATTGTGCCGCTGACACGTGACGCCGGTCATGCCGATCACTTACTCTCAGTTTGGTACTGTTTCCAACAATTACAGTTTTCTGTTTTAGAATAGTGCACGTACTTCGTTTAACATTATCCCCATAGAAGTCACCCCCATTATTCAGTAACTTTCTATTTTATGATTTGACGACACACTTACCCCGAGTACACATTTACCCCACTTCACCTTACTTTACGTAGTGAAATGCCATATTTTTCAACAAACACAAGGAAAGTTAGGTTTTATGTTTTAGTGTCAAATTCAATTTTAGCAACGGATTTTTTTTCAACGCAAATTTTAACACCGCAACGGAAAAGCCGGATTTGTATACTGTCCCTGTGTTAGGCCCGATTTCACCACCGCTGCTTAATCGCGTTTAAACGTTAAACTTCGTTTAACATCGTCTTTAATCGCGATTAAACTTCAAAGACGTTTCACCAGTCATTCAAAACTCGATTATAGATTTAAACCAAGTTTTAGAAATAACCGGTCGATTGTGGTCGATTATCGTACTAAACGCGATTATTTGCGGGGGTTTGCTTTGCACGCAAGACGTTATTGTGAGCAAAATGGCTTTACGACGTGTTTATAATTTTGTATTCGAAGATAGTGACAGTGAAGATGAATTTCTTGTGCGTCGACCTAGATGGGTTCAACAAAGGAAAGACCACTTTCATGACCTAGACGATAAAGACTTTGAGATAAGGTTTCGGCTTTCGAAACGTTCAGTTTTATACGTTTTGGAACAAATTGAACATCGACTGGAATTTCCATCCGACAAGTATGTACCTAATCATTTTCCACATTATAAATAATTATTACAAAATACCTAATGGGCAGCTCAGTTTGAGGTTATATGTGCTTAACCTAGTAATGGTTGTGTTGCTAGGTATCCCATTATTATGGTTAGTTATTATCTTTACACTTGTTGCAGGAATGAAGCAGTGTCTCCAATCAATCAACTACTGTGTGCTTTAAGATTTTATGCTACTGGATGCCACCAACAAACAGCTGCAGATTTAGGTGGTTTTAGTATATCTACAGCCCACAGAATTGTGCACAGGGTCAGTAGTGCAATTGCTGAAATGCGCCCATTGCATGTGACTTTTCCTGAAACACGGGAAGAAATCCGATCTACCCAAAGAGGATTCTACAGCAAAGCAAGGTTTCCCAGAGTAGTAGGAGCAATAGATTGTACCCACGTAAAATTTATCAAGTCACCAGGTAATTTCACCAGTAATTTTATATTATATGATAATCTGTATTGCAGGTGGTGAAAATGCCGAAATTTTTCGTAATAGAAAAGGCTATTTTTCATTGAATGTGCAGGCTATCTGCAATTCCAACTTGGAGTTCACCGATATCGTTGCCAGATGGCCGGGCAGTGCTCATGACTCCACGATTTTCAACAATTCCTATCGTCATGCAATGTTTGAACAAGGAAGATATGATGATGCAGTTCTTGTTGGAGATAGTGGATATGCATGCAGGAGCTATATGATGACACCACTGGAGCAATGTAACACACCAGCAGAACATTTATACAACGAATCACAAATTCGAACAAGAAATCCTGTTGAACGAATATTTGGGGTCTGGAAACGCCGTTTTCCTTCCATGGGCCTAGGATTACGCGTTAGTTTAGCAAAGTCGTTTCCTATTATTATTGCCACAGTTATACTTCATAATATTGCTCGTCGAGCAGGCGAAGAGATTCCACCTGACGATCATGAACTACAACTTCCTGCCCCGTGGGATGTAATTCTAGCTCAGGGTAATATGGGCGAGGAGCTTCCTGTCGTTCCAAGACGACCTGGAAATCGTCACGGACCACGCAGAGTAAACCCAAATCATCGTCAGCGACTTGAACTGGTGGAAAATTATTTCACTATGTAAGTTTTTTGTTGTTTCAGTGTTCTGTACTTAAATTTCATAGCAATTCTGCAATTTAACGGTTTTCCTTTCTAGATTGGCTACACAGGGAAGGGATGCAAGGGAGCAAGATAGAGCTCAGGTTGAGCAACAGCTGCAGTAAAGAGCACAGTGTGATTAGACAACTGAAATTTGTTTTAACTTATGATGGCAAGCCAGAGAAAAATAATATGTATAATTATTTTCAAATAAAAAAATTATGCTGATAAAAACTGCAGTTTCGTTATAATAAAGACAGAAAATAGACTTTATTGTAGTTTATTTATATTACATTTATAGAGGTTATTTTTTAAAAGTTGCCATTATTAAACAAATGTAAAAGTAAATATGTAACTGTATTTTTTATATAACTACCTGTTCTTTCAAAAGATCTCCGGCTCTGAAGGCTCATTCTATGTCGAGCATTTTTTTTCATATTTTCCCAGGACCCTTTCAGCACGTCTGGGCTCCTTTCGCATACAGAGCTTGAGGAATTAAATTCTGTCGCAATTGAGCGCCACTTCTCAGTTTAGTCACGAGAACACACTGCATCAGTCCTTTTGTTTTCAATTATTGAATAATTTTGGGCCAACAACTCTAGTAAGAGATTTTTTTCCCCTGGCTGGAGGTTAGGATTCCTCTTGCGTTTGGCACTTTGTTGTTCGGCATCCGCCTGGTTACATGATTGCTTTTTGGACATCTTATTCTCCCAACACAAATAACAATACGAAAAGGTTGAAACCAGCTGAATATTTGAGGTTAAACCACGTTTTGCCACTTGTCTGTTACGATGACGCTGAAGTTTGCGGCGTTGCCGGTATGTGCCAGAGGTAAAACTCGGTTTTGTTAAACTGCGCTTAGGTGCATGCTGCGACCTAGTGGTGAAATTGACTCGAAGATAATCGAGTTTAATTTTGTCGTTTAATTTAAATCCGGTTTTAGGTAAACCCCGATTATTTCGAAGTTGGTGAAATCGGGCCTTAGTCAATCACTTGATTTCCTATACCTACTATTTGTTTTCAATTTTCATTTTTTTCAGTTCTCAAACTATAGTTGCTTACTTGATAAAATGATAAAATTAATTCTCGAGTGTAAAACGTGCATAGCCCTTTATTTATTTTTTAAGAAAATAGCAGAAAATTGATTGAAAAAAATACCTTTAACCAACTTATTATGTATAATGTTAGAAATGCCTTATGGCATTCTGATATTTCTTACTTGGGAGACCTGCTTTTAATATATCATAAAGAAAAAAAATGTAGTAGAGCAATTTTAAAATGAAGCCAATGCACGGTTCGTCGGAAGCAACTTTTAGTTGAAAAAAATAGTCCACTCGTGATTTTATTTTCTATCGAACCTCTACCGCTGGATTTTTAAATTTGTGTGAAATATCGGGTCGAAGCAAATGATTGTCCACTCAAATGGCAACATTGCACAATAGCGTATGCTTTTGAATATAAAGTCCACCAATTTCGTTTCATGGAGTAATTCTTTACAGCCCCTCATTAGTAGAGCAGTACAATCTAGTACAAAATATTTTTTTTTAAATCAAACAGATGGTATATTCATTCACAAAGTGCAATAGGGTCTGGTGTAAAACTCCCCATTTTCCACAAATGTCATCGTGGATGTCGTATATATGAACCTATTTCTGACAAAAAGCTGCTTCGGAAACTACTGAACCGATTTGATTGAAATAGGGACAGAAGGCGCAGTGGAGAACCCCTCTGAAATGAAGCTTGGATGATATTTTACACATATGTAGGTATTATGTAAATCTCCACTTTTGACATACCATACCTTCCTTCTACAAAAGTCTGTAGATTCTGCTTTTAAAAACGTCGATAAAGAAGTTTTAGAGTTGCGGCAAAAAATTCAAGAAAATTGGAGAAAACTGGTAGAAAGCAATGAACATACGTGAAAGACTAATGACAAAGAAGGTGTCATATAATAATAATGTCATATACGACATCCACGATGACATTTGTGGAAAATGGAGAGTTTCACACTAGACCCTATTGCACTTTGTGAATGAATATGACAACTGTTTGATTTAAAAAATATATATTGTACTACTCTACTAATGACGGGCTGTAAAGAATTACTCCATGAAATGAAATTTGGTGGACTTTACATTCAAAAGCATACATTATTGTGCAATGTTGCCCTTTGAGTGGACAATCATTTACTTCGACACGATATTTCACACAACTTTAAAGATGCACCGGTACAGGTTCCAGCTGCTTTTGTGGCTGTCGGTTTTTTTTACACGCAACTGGCACACATGTCAAGTGCATCGTATTATATTCTGTCATGCCAAAATGAGCCATTTTCCTCGCTGATTTCTCTGATCTAATGAATTGATCACATTTAACTTATTTCTTATTACATAAAACAAAATCTAATCGAGAAACAGATTTTAATTTTGATGTTTTCCGAATCAGAAGATCAATTTTAATCGACAGAAAATGAAATCAGGTGTGGACAATTTTTTTCAGCTAAAAGTTGTTTCCGACGAACCGTGAATGGGGCATAATTTGAATTAAAAAATTATGGTTGGTTTAATAAAATATAAAAAATACGAAGAACAGAAATTTCAATCCAAAGTGAACTAAAAGATTCGTTGCTTATCCAATCAAATAAGTCTATTTTAAATCCAATTAGATGATCAACTTTGTCGGTTAACCTTTGAATTAAATTCGGGCTCTAATGTATTGCACCAACAGATGTGAAAAGGTCATGCTCGCTTGCACCGTAATTTAAAGTAATTCCTCAAAGATAAGTCAAGTTTAATTCCGTAAAGGTTACTTTATTTCGAAGAATCTTTTATTTATTTATATGGTGCAAAAAGCGGCCATGAGCGTTTAGACTCGAAAATTGTCAAAAAAAAGTCTACTTGGCTTACTCTGCTACTTATACATACTTACTCAAACACTTCTGGATACACCACATTAACTGCATACACGTCACGATCACCTTCATCGGAGAAAAGTCGGCCTTGATTGTAAGAGCTTTTTACAAAAACTTTGACACTGTCCAATGTTCTAGCTCTTGAAAAAGCAACGTATAATTGCCCGTGACTGAAAACTGACTGAGGTAGGTAAATACCAACTCCATTCAGTGTACTGCCCTGAGCTTTATTACACGTCATACAATAGGGTGGGTTTAAAGGAAATTGCCGTCTCTTCAAAGTGAAAGGTAATCTCGCTGATGTTGGAGCACAATCTACACGAGGGATGAAAATTCTCTTACCTGATGGACGTCCATCGGTGTTTATTACCTCGCAATCCACAAAGTGATTACCGAGGTGTCGAATTATTAGCCAAGTTCCATTGCATAATCCTTCCGTTAAATTCAGATTTCTCAACAGAATCACTACACATCCGACTTTTAGCGAAAGTTCGTGCAAAGGATAACCGGAAGGAGTTAAATAATTTAAAAATTCAATAGGATAACGATCACGATCGTCCTGATCATCTGTGACAATGTTATCTGCACTTAAATATTTTTTTCTTCAGATGGCTCTGCAGAGATCTTGCTTAACATGATTTGATTGATTTCAATGTAATGAGCATTCTGGGGTGTCAAAATAGGGTACTTCTATAAGGACTGTTTTGTGGTACATCAGCTTTTTGATATACCGTTGATTGGGCATATAAATATATGCCCAGTAACACGCAAATGTTTCATATAAGTATATATTTACGTCTTTCTTACATGGACTCTCGTTTGAGAATGTTTATGTGTATTCTTGTACCTTCAAGGGCCCACAATGCCATGTGTTTGCACTTAAAAGAGATATATGGTGGGCGGAAAGACCCAAGACCCAACATGGTTCGGCGCCTTGAAAGCACGGCTTTCAAGAATTTACATTGATCGAATAATAACAAAATATCCTGAAAAAAAAGGAGATATAAGGTACAAATAAAGAAAATAAGCAATGAGTTAACAATAAGGCAACGATTAAGAAATGTGTAGTTAACAAATTAGTCTGATAGCCGCAAATAACTTCACTGGATGTCTTTGAAACGATAAAATGTCTGGTAATTCGGTCACAACGGTATACAGTATCCATAAACGAAGCTTATTCCATGGGCACTAGGCACAGTTTATGAATGGGTCGTTTCAACGTACCATTGGCCGTACGTACGGTCACCATACGTACATGGCCGCCTTTACCTGGGTGGTTCTGAACTACTCGACCCATTTTATGACGAGGTCGTCGACCTGCACACAACGAAAACAGAACTTACCCCAAATAAATTTTATTTAAGTCAATGATTTGGTATATTTGTATATGAGCAAATATTTCTTATATTCAGAATAAGTCCAATTTCGTTTAATTGAACCAAGTATACGCTAACCTCGCTGTTAATATATCGCAGCATTAAGTTAAATTAATAGTAAATTCTTCATTCAAATGTTTAATATTCTTGAATCAAAAGCTCTAAAATATCTTTACTCCAAATAGAAATCGTTGTTCCAGCTAAGTATATTACTATATTAACACTAAACCAATCGTATACTAAAATCAATTAATTCAATTATTATCCGTATATTTAAGTCAAGTACATTATTTCTTCATATGAAAATCATGGTGTACTTAGCTCGAGATTATAGTTATCTCACGATAAAAATAAAAGTTATTTGGTTATTAAAACAATAGAGCTGCTTAATAAAAATGTATTTAACAAAACCTTATACAAATAAATTTGTTACTGCTTATGAATACCTATTAGTTGATTAACATTATTAACCCTTTAACGCTCTGTGGTTCACATATATACCACTAGTCGTTACGGTCTAGTTAGCCATATGAATCACACGCATTTGGCATCCTTATGTTCAAGATAGGTCTGGTAACGCTCTCTGGTCGATAGTCATACCATATTTCAAACTTCGACAGCTGGATATAATGAATATATGGGGGGAGTAGACAGATTTGACCAATTGCTTTCAGCCTACTCTATATCTTGGAAGAGTAGACGCTGGTGGCTTAGAATTTTTTATTATTGCATTGACACATGCATTGTGAATAGTTTTACACTTTATAAAAATGAGATGAAAAAGGCAGGATCGAAACCAGTAACTCATCTACAATTCAGATCCAAATTAGCTGACCAGCTCATTGGCGCCCACTCTGGAAGACGCAAACCAGGACCACTTTCTCAGTATGGAAAAGGAAGGAAGCGAAACAATCCTGATGGAAGAGCGACAGTCAAAAATTCCATGAGACTGAATAACGTGGGCAAACACCTTCCTGTCAAAGGTACAAGCAGACGGTGTGCCTTCTGCAGTACTTCCAAACAACAGAAAAGATCAACTACTTCCTGCAAGGAATGCAATGTGGCCTTGTGTGTCAAGTGTTTCGAACCATTCCACAAATTATAAGTATTACTCATAATTATTATAGTCTGATGTATTTGCCAAAGATTAGGATACTTACACAGGACGTCCCAGAAAATATCCTGTATGTTATGTTTTTTGATTCTTTTGAACAGTTTTTTTTGTTTTGTTGTCGTCCTGTATGTATGTTTTTTGAATTTTTTTTGTTCTTTTGTATTGTTTTGTTTTTCGTTTTGCTGTCCTTAGATTTATTGATGTTTTATGCAGCATTTGTGCAATAAACAAAATATGGTAACCATGTGTACCAGAAAAATCTTGATTTTTTTTTTTTCCCAAATGCTCAGTGGAATCTATTTTTATCAGGCATTTTCAAAAAACCTATGGGCATTTTCAGACTTTCAAACCTCATTGGCGGTTACTAAAGTTCCACTCTATCATTCTGACCACAAAAAAATTAAATTGCAAAAGCCCCGGGGTTCTGCCCGTTAAAGGGTTAACAATTGATTATTAAAAGAATGCGGAAACATGTAAGCCATTATTTGGAATGTCGTGAAGTACTGTAGATGAAAAACATTTATCAAATGAAACTAACATAAATCTTTCTTCTTTATAAACCTTGTAAGACTTAAAATGTTCTGAATAAACAATTATTTTTAAAGGCTTACAGAGAAAATAGAGTTCATTAGTTACTGAGTTTTGTATAATGCATGATACAAGAGAGAATACAGGAATTTGACTATCCTCCACATCAACAAGGACAGTATTTGAGTCATATCTGATACCATTATATTCGTACCAAACTAAGGAATGAAAATTTTCAGAAGCAAGATCAAATTGTCTCAAAATGTGTGGATCAAAATCTATTGAAAATGAGTTGCTTTGTTTAACAATATCCCGAAAACCAGTCCCAGAGGTAATTCTATAGCAATATTTAAGTTGAGCGCGAAATGACAATGAATAAGGTAAGTTCTTTCTACTTCTTATATTATGTGCGAAACTTTTCAAATCCTGGTGCTTTGCTTCAAACCTCATACTGGAAACTAAAATCGGAGGACCCACTTTCGAAATAATTCTGGGATAGTGTAATAAGAAGTGATGTTTTGGTTTAAGAGAGTTTTTGAATAATTTAATATATAATTCATGATGTTCTTCGACAAGTGTTTTCAGTAGTTCCAAAGAGCTATTATTAAATGAGAGAGAGGTCAATAAATCTACAATTTCTAACAATAACAAATAAAATTCCCAGACTTCATCTTTTTCAGTAACCATGTCACCTACAAAAAACCTAAAATTTCTAGTTAAACAAAGCATCTCCGTTGCCGACATTATCAAGCACCCATTATTCAAATGCTCCCTTTTTAGAGAAGGTGGAATATTTTTCTCAAACTTTTCATAAGTGAAATATTTAATTCTAGAATTGAGGTGATCTAGAGTGAAACATTTTTGCTTTATAAAATAATTCACGATGAGTGCCATGTCATATCGAAGAATTCCTTCATATACGTCGTGCATCACGTCGAAGGTTAAGTTTTCGTAAACATGAAAATGATCTAATTTATGCCATATGCAGGATGCTTTTAAGCCTAAAAAATTTGTTAAATGTTCATCATAATCATCCTTCTGTCGTAAATATTCAATTTTTTCTTTAGTCTGAAATGATGTCTCGTTCTTGTCCGATAAACAAAATCTGCAAAAATGGGTGGCCGAAAAACTTTCACAAAACCCCAATATTCCATGTAAACCCAAGTTATCTCCTGATAAATGTGCCAAACTGAAATATACGTTATAATACATTTCCCCAATTTTAATGTTAATGCCAACTGACTCAAGAAATTTTAATTGATCGACTATAATTTCAAATACTGCTTCGTTACCATAAGTGTTACGGTCACTACTGTGGAATAGCAGGGCTAAGAAAATATTTTCTAATCTAGTATTATATGGTGGTGGAATTACCGGCAAAGAAAAATACATGGCACCCATTTTGTAAATTCCTGAATGACTTCCTAACGGATTCCCTGCTTCGAAATCATCGAAGTAAAGGACCAAAGGCAAAACTATTCTGTTAATGTTAGTACATGAGTGCTGCCATAGATCACCATGAATTGGATTAGAAATGATTTTTTCTCTATTTTGGTTGGTTTCTATCAGTTTATCTCTATATTTCATTATATTTTCGAAAACAGTGGGAATTTCTAAAAATGATTTCAAAATTTTATCCATAGGAATGTAACATCCTTGTACATTTTTCAAGGTCAAAGACGTAGAACCGTCGTTATTTCGTATAGAATCTTGTGAAACGCCAATTTTATATTGAACAGGATGAATGAAGTGTTCCGACTTCTCAAAAAATTTCACTCTTTTATGTTCCGTATTTAAGTTAGCAAAAGGATTTTCTAAGATTAACAACATCTCACAAATACTGTCCAAAACGACAGTGGGTAAGATTTTGCAAGCATTTATAGAATCTAAAATAAATCTAATCAGTCCAGATGAGAAAAATATTCCTATCTCTTCAATGAAATCTTGTATTGCTGATCGAGTTATGGTTATGTTATCATATAAATGAGACACGAATAGAATTAAAGATTTATTGAACAAAATTTTAAACTCTTGTAAATTGATTGTAATTTTTTCTGCTAAATTAGGTTCTGGTGTACTCTCAGTTAACACTCTTTCACTAGTGCCTTCACTGCTTTTTGATTTTGAGTTCTCATTAATGTCGGTGATTAAGATTTCACTTTGAAAATTATGATTTTGAACCTGTTTTTGTACATTTTGGTCTTTTAATGCTTTATGGGTAGTTTTCAAATGTTTATATAAATCATTTTTTCTATGGTATAGTCTATGACAACTTGCAAATGGGCATAAAAAATAATTTTCCTTCTTGTGAATATAAGAAATATGCCACGAATATTTCTTAAAATTGGGAAATAATTTTCCGCATTCTTTACAATTCATATTGAAAAAAACAATTGAAAATAATACAAAACAAGAGAAAATAATACAAGTCTTAAGTAATACTTATTACCAAGACAAAAAACATAATTTAGTTTTCGAAAGCTTTTGACACACGGTTTAAAATGTTTTCCGTGTTAGGTGCAACTTTATCGTATTTGGTGTGTACGGCATAAACTCATTTTTGAATGAAAGTCCAAACGTATTTAGACTGAATCGGATATTTTGCGTTTAGTACATGGAATGTTTTAAAAAGGGTATCAAAGGCCTTCTCTGGGGATTCAAATTGATATTTCAAACTATCAATAACCAGGTAATAACTTCTGGGGTTTCTTAAGGAATTACCTTCTACCAAGAGGTAAGGCTGGACGGTCTCCTTTCTTGACACGGCCTTGTCTTTCTGGTTTTGTATTATTTGGTTGATGTCACCAGGAGCCTACAAGAGCTTTCTGTAGAAACCATAAGTACTCGGGTTAATAATTAAAGTTACCTTCGCAAAAATGATAATGGATTCTATCACTTCCAGCGTGGAGAACTTCCAGTGCTGCTTTTTCGAAATAATTTTTCTTCCTCTCGGCGGAATGAGATGCGGTATTAAATTTACTTCGAGGCAAAATTTGCAATCTGAAGAAAATTATATAAAATTAATGCATAAATGTTGCTCTCACTTGCCTTCGTCTTCGCAATTTCTCCACTCATCAAGAAGATTCAATGCAGCCGTTTCTTTAAGACTGTTTTCAGTGGCGCTAAGTATGGTCAGGAAAAACGTCTTCCAATTTAGTTGCAGTTTCACAGTAGCAGAAGGATAAAGTTTTTGAAAATCGATATTTATCTTCAGAAAAAAAAAATACATTAGTTTTCAAATGCCTCTCTCCTCTCTCACTCCTTACCAAAACTTCCGCTCTGGGGTCGTGCAATATTGGCCATTTGCTTACGAATTCTTGGACGTTTTCACATTTAGTATCTTCCTGGCGAATGCTAAAAGTTTTACTCCATTTGTCTAACACCACTTCCCAAGGTTCGAAATAGTTCCTCAACCAAATCACATCTTCATTTGTATCTATAACAATAAATATTCCCTAAAGATTTTCCGTCTGTCACACTTACCATAGTTAAGATTATTATCAGCGGTTCGTATTTGTTGATTTGTTTGCCCCACTTGGTCTTCTGAACTCGCCTTTCGCTTTTTTCTTAAAGGCGTCGCTTCACCTGACAAAAAGATTAGGTTCCTGACCTTGGAAACAAGGCTACCACGTGCCAAATATGGTTTTCCCGTTGGCGAGTCTTTCTTTTTTATGGCAGGAACATAATAAGTCCCTGCTACTTCGTTGGGAAACAGTGTCACTATTTTTGCGGCCAGGATACAATAGTCATTAGAAGTCACTCGGCTGCAAAAGCATAAAATTAAATAAGAGCTTGAGATGTGAATGTAACTTACTGATTGATAATGTGTGTGTACAAGTGTTTCACGATAATGTCCACCAGTATTTTTCTTTTGTTGCTGTCCAGTGCCTGATTAGCTTGATAATAATTAATAACACTGTTGCCGAGTGGGCTGGTGTTTAGAAGTGTAGCAAGATCAAATTCCGGAAGTTTAGGCCTGATTGAATTGTACAAATACTCCAAGGACTCCAAGGAAGTATCAAATTCAGTAGCTATTAAAAATGGAGTGTCTTCTGTCAAAATCGGTGTTGATGTCGAGGATGTAGATGAAGTAGATGATATGACGGTTATTGTGCTAGCCGAGGTGCTAGCTGTGCTAACCGAAGATGCCTGTAATAATTCAACCGGAGTCGCATCTAACGGCTTTTCTGCCTCCTCGGGCTAAAATGAAGAAAATATATCCCAAATTATAAAATATAAAGGGTGTCCCAAAAAAAACCGAACGATTTATTTTTGGTCATAACTTTATTATTATTGGAGCGATTTTCCTCAATTTTATACGAGACGTAGTCAAAAGATGAGGCTCTTAGAATCGGCAACCATTTTCCAGATGGCGCCACTAATAAATTTTTTATGGCAGTTTTCTACAAGGCCACTTTTTGATTGGCTGGAGTTGAACCATCTGTGAAGCGATCAAAATGAAAATAGTGTAAGTTTAAAGCCGATCCTTTTCTCTTCCAAAGCAACTTTACAAAATTTTATTCTGAACCTTCATGATTAATTTACAAATTTTTCTGTGATGCTCTAAAACGGATTTTTAAAGATTTATTTGATATTAATTCGCTACCGATTTTGAGAAAATTTTCAGAATCCTTAGTAACACCATAAATCTTTCGTAAAATAACGTTAGGTACTTTGTGCAGGAATTTAACTTAAGTACTATATGGTTGTACAAAATGTTAAAATAAATGAAACCCAAAAAAAATGGTCTAACATTGACTTGTTTGTAAACTGGACAAGTTGTTCTTCAGCTTATGACTGTTATAAAGCACATATTTGGATTATTTTAAAATCCAGAATTGTTGTTTATTCCAATCCAGCCTGTTGTCTGTAGCCGCTTTTAGTGCTAATATTTTTTACTATGGTCTGTCCGGGATCCACACGACCAAGATTCACCCTATTTCCATGGCGAATCATTGTGTGAGTCGCCATGGAAATTGGGTGAATCTTGGTCGTGTGGATCCCGGACAGAGTATAATAACAATTTCATATTATTCTCGTTAATTTTTTAATCAAATGTGTTCATAAAAATTTGCTAGGGTGGCGCCATCTGCAAAGTGACATCAGTTTGTGAAATATTGATGGTGTTACTTAGGATTTTGCAAATTTTGTCAAGATCGGTGGCCAAATAAAAAATAAATCTTCAAAAATCCTTGTTTTAAAGCATCACAAAAAAAATTATAAATGAATCAAGAACGGTCAGAATGAAATTGTGTAAAATTGGTTTAGAAAAGAAAATCATTAGCTTCCATCCTACACTAATTTCATTTTGATCGGTTCACAGATGGTTCAACTCCAGCCAATCAAAAAGTGTTCTTGTAAAAAACTGCCGCAAAAAATTTATTAGTGGCGCCATCTGGAAAATGGTTGCAGATTCTAAAAGCCTCATCTTTTGGCTACGTCCCGTATAAAATTGAGAAAAATCGGTCCGATAATAATAAAGTTATAACCAAAAATAAATCGTTCGGTTTTTTTTGGGACACCCTTTACATTCTCAAATATAATTAATGAAATAAACTGTGGGTTAGTATTTAGTAGGAAAATTCAGTAATGCATTTAGAAGAAATAAGCAAAGATGATGTATTTAAAAAGCCAATGCACCTTTGCTGAGGAGATCTCAAGTAATTTTGTAAGAATTTTTTTTCGCATTTCCGCATCTGAAACAATTATAATCATTGCAATCAAATAATAGAATTAGCAAGAAGGTAATGAAATAGTATGAATGTAAATGTAAGGTTGAATTTAATAAAGCACGTGGACGGTAGGTACTAGAACATAACCTATAAGTATTTAGAGAAAAAAATTCCCGCTTAAAAACAAAACAATAACGTGTAGGTAGGTTATGTTTTATATTTGTACCTATTAAGTACAATCATCGTCTTTGAAATAACTGAACCAAAGAAAAACAGATTCCTTACCTGTGCAGCCAATTTCCTCAAAAAAATTTTCCATTTTTATTGTGCACTTCACCACTCTGTAACTTTCATCACATTACACGCGACACGCGATGCCCAAATGATTTTTCTGGAATGCTAAAGAATTACCGCTTCAGGCACATGACCTAGGGGGTGGGGAGCGCGATATATTTGGCGTAAAGATATCAACTTTAAGATATACTTGGACGAAGTTAACCCCTGTTTTATCTATTTGAGGTAAAAATAACGCTTATTTTCGTTCTCTTGTGGCAAGTAATCTACACTTTTCTTGACTTAAAGAACGCATAATTTTCCATCAAATAATTCTTTTGAATATACGATGTACTTCAATTGTCCTTACAATTTTACTAATTTTTATTCCAGCCAAGTAAAAACTACTTAAATGAAACCTATTTTTCTAAGTATATGACCGTGTTTGTTTCAAGATTTCTTTTTTCTGTGTGTGGGGCACATTTCTAGTAGGTCGAAGCCATTTGGAACGCTGTTGCAATTTCCCTAGGTACTCGGAAGACCATCGAGACCAAAAGTGGGTTTTCATACAGGTTATATGTTTCCACCGCGTAAGGGCCTTTACATTTTCATCCAGCACCGGTTCAGGTGGTGTAGTAAGCGGATCTCCGATCAGGAAATGTCCGGGAGTTAAAGGGTTGAGGTGATTCGGGTCATTTGATAGGGGTGTTAAAGGGCGCGAATTAAGAGAGGCCTCCACTTGTGTCACCAGAGTTTGCATTTCATAATAAGTTAGCAATGTACTACCTATCACTCGTCTCAAATGGAACTTCATGGATTTTATCGTCGATTCCCAGAGCCCACCCATGTGGGGTGCACGCGGGGGAATGAACTTGAAAGATATTCCTTCGTTACGCAAATGATTGACCACTTCGTTTTGGGATGGTTGCGGTTTAAACAGAGATTGAAGCTCTTTATCGGCTGCGACAAATGTAGTAGCGTTATTGTTTCTGCCTGACCTCTTCTAGCAATAAACATTGTTAACGCGTTCAAAAATGTTCTTGCTGTGCAGTCTAGAACCACTTCTACATGAACTGCTTTTGTTGCCTTACACACAAATAATGCTATGTAAGGTTTTGTTATTTTTGGCCTGCCGCGGCCGCGATTTAGATTAAATATTGACGGGACCAGCATAGTCAATTCCAGTGCTTGAAAATGGCCTGGAGCTTGTGAGTCTCGGCGCTGGCAGATCGCCCATTAATTGGGTTTGGGCTTATTTTATTTGAATGATTTAGGTATACCCGTTAAAACGCAATCGTGTTATAAATTACCTGCAGAAGATACCTAAATAATTCATACATGGTAGAAGACTGATTTTTCCACAGAATTGCTCTTTTTTGTAAACATGGCACATTTTAAGTAGAATTACCTAAGTTTGTTTTTTATTTCTATAAGAGTTCACTAAAATGCACATTTTAAGTACTTAGAATTAAGTTTTTTTTTTATTTCTATAAGAGTTTACTAAAATAAATTTTACGTTTAGTTATTTTATTTGACTGATTTAGGTATACCCGTTAAAACGCAATCGTGTTATAAATTACCTGCAGAGGATATCTAAATAATTCATACATGGTAGAAACTCCGAGACTGCACAGTTCAATCTGCTTCAAGAAAAAACGTCGACGCTATTTGTTATTTTAAACATTAAAATCTAAGGTGGCCGTGGCTACGCCTCGGCTCAAACAGGACGATTTGTGTTGAAATGTTGAAAATGTTTACCTATATTTCCTCTCCCATAAATCATAGCAAGAAACTACACAATAAAATAATGATTTTGGAGTTAGAAGAGAAAGAAAGAGAAGAAGCATAGGTAACAGGAACTTTTCGGTAACCGTAATAAATTTTGTTTTATAAGTGCTTGAAGCACTTAATACATTTATGCCGCACTTTACGTACCGCGCTTCTACCTGAAAGTATCCAGAATTTTTCGCGGCTTGCCGCGAGAGTGGCTTGAGCACCAGCATCATGTAGATTAATCAAATGGATTTTATTTATGTACAGGTTAGTAAAATGATGGTTACTGGGTAGAATATATTGCTGTTTTTGGTACTCCGGAAGATCACTGTTGCGCAACCTTCCGCCAGCGCGAAGGCAACCATCATTATCCAAGAACGGATTCAAACATAACAATTTGCTACTGCTATGTAGCTGCTGCCCCTTTTGTAGAGCATCTATCTCTTTTGGGAACGATTCGGCTTGCACGCGTCAAACAATTGTCACTAAGGAAGTGCTTAAGTCTTGGCACGATTATAAATCAAACGAAGAAATCCGTGCTTCCAGGTTATCAGGTGAAGCCGGAACTTCGCCAGCAGGGCGCTAGCGACACTTATTTTATAAATCTTAAGACTAGAGCTGTAATTCTGATGAGACGATTAAATTAAGAAAACTTAGTTATAAAATCACAGGTGATGTTTGTCGTAGCTAGACAGATAGTTTGTTTTTTGGTCTCCGGTAGCTCTGAACTTGGTGGTACAGTGATTAGAATAATTTGGCCAGCTCGTGGCGTCTTGGGATAACCAATCTGGACCATGCCACCATAACCGTGAGGTGTTTAATTTGCTTGGTGCCATGCCCCGCGAAATAATATCAGCGGGATTGTCGGTTGAACTGACGTGATACCATTCGTTGGCAGAAGTGATGTCCTGGATCTCCGATACCTGATTTGCAACGAAAGTTTTTAAATTTGAGGGCGTGGAATTTATCCACCCGAGGACGATCGCAGAGTCAGTCCAAAAATATCGTTTTTCAAAGTGCAAATTGGGGTTCGGAACTAGAGCTTGCATGACAGATTTATAAAAGCGACAGGCCAGAAGGGCCCCACACAGTTCTAGTCGAGGTAAAGTTATGCATTTTAAGGGGGTATTTTGTTTTTTGAACACAATAAATCGACAGAAACCGAACCATCTGGCATTGAAACCCTTAAATAAATAGCACTACCAAAAGCTTTCTCGGAACTGTCGCAAAATACATGCATCTCAATGACGCTACTAATTGATGTGACATGTCTGGGTATCTCCAGATGATTTACTGCCGGGAGATCTTGAAGCAATTCTGACCATGCACTGAGAATATTTTGCGGCAAGAGATTTTCAAGGCCCATAACGACTGGATTATGATTTTGGCCTTTACGATGATGGAGGCTATCATCCCCAAAGGGTCATAAATACTGGCCACAATGGACCGTTTTGTTACTCGTTTAGGTGGCCTCGGTAAAAAAAAATTATACTTCAGACAATCAGTGTGTAACGGTCTTTACTGCGGACAGCTCAGCGGTGACAGAATCTTGAGAGATAAACTAAATTTCAAAAGAGGTTTATTCAGTTACAAGTATGTACAAAATAATATTAACTCGTTGGGTGGCTTCTGGGATGGCAAGGGGGGTGGTCCTCTCTGGAGCTGATCCTAATTCGGTGGTAATTCTCTTCAAAGGTGATCGGAGATGCTTTCAGCTGAAAATAATTATTAAGGTGGTAGCGGAGCGAGGGATAGACCAGGCAATTTCCAATGGTCGTTGTTTGCAGGAGGAACCTTCGAAGAATGCCTTTGGTTTGCCAGGCAGTTTCCGTGGCAAGCCAAAACACTTCGTTAAATATTGAATTAGCTGGGCAGTTTCCAACAGCTAATACAATACTCCTCGGTTTGGACGGGATTCTGGAGAGTGCTTCGTGATTACCCGGCAATTTCCGAGGGTAATACCCGAAGAGCCTCTCAAGCGTATCTGTAGCTGGGCAGTTTCCGACAGCTGCAGAATACTGGCGATTAATAACAATGCAGCGCCTTTTATAGTCTTTTTTCGGATGCGCTCGTGCTCTGGTTCGGAATCCAGGAGTAGGGAGCCGCGAAGAACATTGCGCGCTGCCTTAGATTCGGTCGTCCACCCTCAATACACCGACTGTGTTTATTGTTTTGTTACAAGTTTGGGTGTTCCATATCAATCCCAAGGTTTTGGTATCCGCCTCGTTTGCATTAATTAAAATCTGTGGATCAGAATGATCCACAGTGGGTAAAAGTTCGGGCGCGTTGGATGCCCATTTTGCTAAGCTGAAACAACCCTTCGCGAGAACTTCGGTCAGCTGATCGCGTAGCTCCGTAGCTGCAGATACCGAATCTGTTCCCGTTAAAACGTCGTCGACAAAAAAATGGCTACGTATCACGTTACATGCCCGTGGAAAATGATCGTACTCTAGTTCCGCTAACTCACGTAAACAGCGTATAGCCAAAAAGGCCGAGCTTGTGAGCCCATATGTGATCGTGTTCAATTCAAATGTTAAAACGGGTTCATCTTCATTAACCCTCCAGAAGATTTGTTGAAAGATACGGTCTTCGGGAGAAACTAAAATTTGGCGGTACATCTTAGCTATGTCCGCAGAGAAAGCATATTTGGTTGAAAGTTTGGTCCATTTTTAAAAGAGGAACTGATGTTTGATTACACAAGGTAGTTTCACAGTCTCGTTCCACAAAATTTTTACTTACTGTTTAGGACGCGTTTCGGAGTGTTACTTTCGCGCCTTTCTTCAATGTTTGAGCGTCTTTCGATCGATTTACAGTGCGACCCAAAAGCTGTTATTTTTCTTCGACCCAAACGTTTTTTTCATTTTCCAGGCAACTGTTTTGTATTTTGTGTTAATTTCTTTTATAGCTGAAGATGGAGTAACACTCCGAAACGCGTCCTAAATAGTAAGTAAAAATTTTGTGGAACGAGACTATGAAACTACCTTGTGTAATCGAAAGCATATTTATAGGTGCGAAAGCGCAAAATTATAGGAAACTAATCATTTTGAATTTTTGGCCCGGCCATCATGACATCATTGATGCTTTTTCCGCTTTCAGACATCGCGGACCGGTCAAAAACTACACGGGTCTTCCTTTTATCGCCTTCTGTTTTAAATACTGCATGATGGGGTAGAAAATACTGGGGTTTATGATGAAGGTCGAAGCTTGTTGACAGGCCAATAGGACTCATATGATTTAACTGAAAGTATTCGTTCATAAACTCTGAGTATGTCAAGCTAAGATCTTCATTGTTTTAGTGTTTCAGTTTGCATTCGAGAGTATTGAGACGCCGTATGGCCACCATTGCGCAATTACCCAACGAATTTATTTCAGACTTGAAAGGGAGCTTTACCTGAAAGCGGCCTTCAGAAGTGCGAGTGGTCGTTAATTTGAAATTTCTCTCGCACTCTTCCTCTTCTTCCGTTAAGTGGTTGTTCTCATAAATTGGATCACATGATTCGATGCGCCAAAATTTTTCAAATTGATCGTTCAGTTGCTAATTTGTTGTAGGTACTTATATTACAAGATAAATTATTCTTTTTTCCTTTGGTGTTACAAGGATAAGGGCAGCGACCGCCCACTATCCATCCTAACTGTGTCTTTTGAAGCGTCGGAGTGGTTTCTGTCGCCTTCCTTTGTCCCACACACAGCAGGTCCCAGAATATTTCAGCCCCGATTAAAATTTCGACTGGCCGAGATACATTAAATTGTTCGTCTGCTAATTTGATATTAGCGGGAATGTTAAAATACAATTTTGAAAACGTGGACGTGGGTACGTTCTGAGTTTTAAACTGCTCAAAACTCGAAGTGGATCGCGCCGATTTTCTGATGAAATTAAAAGCTCAATAACTTCGATTAATGCATTCAAACTATTTAAACCAATAAAATTGCAGAATTTTCTGGTTTTCTGCCAATGACATGACATTTTCTTGAATAAAAAGCGACTAGCATTTTATTCACGGAAAAAATACCAGGTGCTTTTTTACAATAAGGCTAGGTAAAGTTAGGTTTAGAAAAATATTTATTCGGTATCTACTTGTATTACCTACCTAACATTAGAACAATTAATAAAAAATGAACAGTTAGTAAAAGTAGGGTGGTTTTTGAGATCGTTTCCAGTGATTTGGTTTGTTATCATAGAAGACGCAGTGATAACAGTGGCGTTGCTACTGCTGTCGTGATGAGCCCCAAGTGTAGGAACAGGATCTGAAACTGCTGCAGTTGTTGGAGATCCACTTCTCATCTGCCGCACGATTCTTAAATGATGTTCCTGGTCAATTTGCAGATATGGAGCTGGAGGCGGCGTGGCCGGTTATCTTGATTAATTGTTCTTCACCTATTCCAGATTTGGCCAGCTGGGTTACGGCTGTCGCTCGATTAGAATTTGTTATTTTTTTTGATACGACGTCCAAGTCAATCCATTCTGCAGCGTTTTTGGTCCATTTTGACACCTCATTCTTGCCAACAGGCATGTTCTTATACCATCCGCATGAGTTCTCCCTGTTCCACGAAGGATTCACTGTTAAAAATAGTCGAGGCGTTGAAATCTTCGTAGTTCTCTTGCTCATCAACTTTTTGAATAGTCGAACAGGACATATATCAGCATTTTTGTTGGGAACCAGCCACTTACTGTCAGCAAGCCCATGAGCACCCCCTTGAGTAGTTTTGCTGAACAGCGGATTGTATTCTATTCTTCCTATAAATCACAATTAATTCAAATCAGTTTTACGAATAGTTTTCCACTAATACTCGTACCTGTCGGTGTACCGTCGTTTCTTGTCTCTTCTTTAAAATGTTCCAGGACGCAGTTGTACGCCTCACCACCTCTCCAGGCCAGTTCAAAAGCAGCTATGTGATAGAACTTACGTTGTAATCCATCCGGACTCTCCTCATCCCATATTTTTAGAATTGCAGTATATTCATCGGAAGATAACGCTGCTGAACTTCTTTTCCTCTTTTCCGGTATAATCATCTCCGTTAGTCTTCTTCATATTTACTGCCCAATCCTGAAGAATTTCACAGATTCTCTCCGTCGTGGTCTGTTCCTCCAGTTCGTATTTTCTTTGGCCACAAAACTGCATGAACTGGCTCCAAATAGATTTCCGAGTGTTAATCGTATTCGCAGAAGTTGCATTTTCGATAATAGCTTTAATAGAACTTGCAGGGACGTCTCCAAATCTTGCTTTTTTCGCTGAATTCATGCTTTCACTGGTTTGTTGTTATTTTTTACACTTTTTTTGACAACCACAATAACAAATAGGCATGTTTCCCTAGATACGGTAAACTCAGTCACTTGATGCTTTAAATTTGCTGGAATTTTCTCTGCTTCTTTCATGCATTAATCAGACGAATATCATTCGAGCTCAAGATTTTTTCGAAATAAATCTTCAAGGTTTTGCACTCAAACGCGTCGTCGTCTGAAAAACCACTCGCGCGGTTGAACGCCATTTTTAAATCGAGACGGCGTCCAGCCGCCCTCGTAGTTTTTGCTAGACAACGCGTTTTCGCGCAACCTTTCGATTTATTTCGAAAAAATCTTTTGCTCTTATGATATTAAGTATGACAATTTTTCTTTAGAAATATTGACCAATGATAACGATCCATTATTCAATTTTAGCCAATCACAACCGATTTGTTTTGACAAATTTGGGAGTAGTTGAAATGAGTGAAAAAATCCCTGTCATATTGAAAAAATCCCTGTCATATGGTGAAAAAATCCCTGTCACTTTTGACAGCTTCAGATTCGTAATTTAAAAAAATCCAAAGCACTCGAAACTAGTAAATCACTTTTACAGACTACCTGCTCACAAAATAATTCACGTGATTTTCGGAAATTGAGCAGGATTTTTATTGTAATTGTTGTCGTCACGCGTACGGACCTTCCCCACTTATCTGGCTGATTTTATCCAAAGACGAAATTTATCCTCTTCACCTCTTCACTAAAATTGCTACAGTAGTCGCTAACCATCGCAGCAGAAACAGAACTTCAATTTATATAAATAACGTGGAAATTGAAGGAAAACAGCACAATTTAAAATTTAACACAGTGACCATTACGTTGTTTATTCTTCAAGAATCTGTCCAGTCCTGTCATTCTAGTTCGCATGCGCGAATGCCCCGGCCCTGGGGATTAGCATCGTACGACAAGACAAATTGTATTCCCATACAGAAACCAGCTGTTAATTTTGCCAGTGGGCAGGAATTTTGTGATGATGTGGTTTATCTGGGTTTATCATAATTCATAATCCAGTATTCAACGCGCGAACTTGGCCCACTTTAATATACCTACTTAGCCATCTCGTTAGCCATCACCAGTCACCATTATTGCTAAAATGTAAATTGTTAAAACCAGTTAAAATCCCTATTAAAATCATTAATTTTTAAATCTCAAAATGAAATAAACAATTTTAATTAAAGTCATACCCACTTATTTAGTATTTTCTCGGTATTTCCTAACAAAATAAAAATAATGATTCATTCAGAAACGATATCTGACAGCTTGTTCCTGTCATTGAAGTTAAAGTAGGTAATATTCAACTGCCACACATAACCTACTACCATGCTGACACGGGGAGAAGTTAGGTGCAATATTTCTTTCAAAAAATTGTCTTCCGAAAAGCACTCGAGAAATGGTAATTTTTCATGAAATGAAATAGGTTCACCCTCGATAAATGTCCCTCGGGCGTTTGCCTACCGTTTGTTTTGGAAAAAAAGCCTCGACTGCGTCTCGGCTTCTTTTCGTCCAAACAGTAGGCAAAAGCCCTCGTAGACATTATTACTCGTGTAACCAACTTCATTTCAGAAAAATTACCATTTCTCTAGTGCTCTTATATATGAAAAAAATGACTCGATTTTGACGCGGTTTGTTGTAATCGTAAGCTCAATTCATCGGGCTTAAACCCTGTCGGCGAAGGTCAAACACGAGTGGTCAGTGGCGTGTCCAGAGGGGGTTGAATCACCACTCCTCAAAATTGGTAAAGTTTAGACCATCCCCAAATCCAGAGAAATTTTTTTATAATTTTTTTAACGTTTGGATCAGATGCATAGGGTCAGTATCTCGGGACCTTTTTGAGATTTTTATTCCATGACTCCTCTTTGACCGGGTACCCCAAAAAAACTGTTTTTTTCTATGACCCGCGATAATTTTCTTACGCCTCAACGGATTATCAATCCGGACCTCATCATCGCTTCCTGTTGTCAACTCGACAGTGACGACTGTCCACAGAACACCTTCGGCCGTTATGTGAATGACAATTATTGAAATTTCAACTGAGATAATAGGTGTTTTATTCTTTCCAGCTCTTTCCAGCCATTTGGAGCCATCCTGAGCAACTTTTTTTTATAGAATTTTTCGATAAAAAAATACCTAATACGATTTTGTAATTTTTGGCCTCTTTATTAAATCGCAGTAGGCTGGGATTTCCGTCTATAAAAAAAGTGAAGTATCACGGAAGTGCAGATTTTGGAGCTCTACATGCAGAAAAAAAGAACGCATTGATTCGGTTAAAATTAACCGAAATATTTGGGAGGTTCCAGTTAAAATGAGACACACTGTATATTTACGTCTTTCTTACATGGACTCTCGTTCGAGAATGTTTATTTGTATTCTTGTCCGTACCTTCAAGGGCCCACAATGCCATGCGTTTGCACTTAAAAGAGATATATGGTGGGCGGGAAGACCCAAGACCCAACAAGGACCGATCGACCGACAGTTTTAGACGGTAAAGTCCCAGTACCAAGTTTTTCCAAAAATTCAATGAATTCTTGTTCATTTTCACCAGCTCTCATGTTTTGTTTCAAAGTCACTGTACTCGTTCGATCATCGTCAACAACAACAGGTAGACACTGTTTAAAGCCTCCAACAACTTTACCTCCAAACGGCAAATGATTAATTCCAGTAAGATCTCGAACAGTTCTATCGACCAAATCGAATGCGAGTCTAGTAACCATGCTGATTTCGCCCCAGATTATCAAAGGTGCTTCCCGAAGTATTTGTCCCGCTTCCGATTGAGCAGTTAGAAAAGATGTTGTATTTTCGACAATGTTGATTGGTAAACCAAACCGAGAATGTACGGTACTTCCATTTTTCAACAAAGTCGCTGCTACGCCGGTCCAAGCAACTGGAAGAACCTTGATTCCTCTGCTTTGCAATACAGTAATGATGCAGTTGTAAATGTACGTTTTGCCTGTTCCAGCACCACCTTGCAAATAGAAAAGGCGATTTCGTTCCTCAATATTTTCAACTGCTGACATTACAGTATTAAAACATGAGTTTGATCTTCATTGAATTGGTCGGTCATCGTAACAACTGCTTCGGGGCTTAATCTTTCAGGGTGCATTTGATCACCTACCTCTTGTATTTCAGGCAACTGTGGCGGTTTAACTAATCCATAATCAGTTAAACGTCTACCGTTGATCCTGAGAACATAACTTATTTTGCGAAGAGCCCTGTGTTCGGCTTCTTGCTCAGGTATTTTTCTACATGTATAATCTTCAAACATGGATTGACGAAATCTGTTCCAGAGGGCAACTGGATCAGATACTTCACAGAATACTAAGATGTAAGCGAACATGTTTCGAAGCTGTCCAGGCATTTGTCTGACTACAGCTTCCTCCAGGCAACGATACCATTCGGCATCATCTACAAAAAGACTTCTTTGTTCACATGCCTCTTTGAACGTGTCGTACACAATACCGTTGACAGTTCGCAAGTCTTCAAAGCATGTTGCACCTCGAACGTTTAGAAGAAGTATTCGCATGTAATATTTATCACTAGTATTTGCGTCATACCGCGACACGATCATAGAGTTGTGTCGTGATATGAGCCGTGTCGCTGTATGAGGTCGTTTTCGTCATAGTTTAAAAAAAAGCATCATACTTAGGGTTGCCAGATGTGAAATAGGAAAAAGCGGGAGGCTTTTGATGAGTCGGTACTAAAATTTTTGCCCCCCCCCCCCCCCGACATTTTTTCTCAGTGGTTTTTGCGCTCAAATCCGAAACAACATGTGCAATGTGCAAAGACCTTCAAATTCTGCTTCTAAACATTCATTCACTCTTAGTGCCGTTTCGACAAAAATTCAAACATTCGAGATCTTTTAACGTACTTTGGCATGTCATTTCAGCGAGTTTGGTTTAGCACTTTTATGGTTATTTTCATGTTGGAGATTATTAAAAAGGATTTCTGCAATAAATCTGGCGAGACAGGGAGGTAATGGCAGCCATTTTAATTTCTCAAAAATTGACATCTCAGATCCGGTAAAAGATACGAAATTTTATTGAGCAAGAAAAAAGTTGTTTTTCAGTGTAAATTAAGCATCTGAAAAAAAATCTAGGATATCTAGATCGGTTACTGAAATATACTGAAAATATTGAAAATTGACAAAGTGTTATAACTGGCTTACTAATCGGCAGATCATTATGAAATTTGGTTCAATTACATTACTTTGCACGAAGAACAAACTGAGACGACGAAAACTTTTCCAAGCCTTCTAGATTAAAATATGACATTTTTCAGTTTTCTTCGTATAGGTGTTTCAGGGACTAAACTAGATATCTTGAATTTCTTTCCAAATTCTTAATCTACACTGAAAAACAACTTTTTTTTCTCAGTCGGTTAAAAAAGTGGGCGTTGCTCACTTCATTTGAGGGAGCAAAGTATCCGTCATTTTTCCCTAGGTAGGAAAAGTAAATGAGGAGTGATTTTTGAGGTGAAACTGTACTGACGAGTGAATATTTCAAGAAAATTTATAAAAATGACACCTGGTCGTCAGTTTTAAAACAAACAGTTGTCAGAATTTTTATTTTTAATGATTTGTAATTATTTTGAAAGTGTTAAATTATGACGTAATGGGGCTGACTGGGAAAAAAATAGTATTCATACCTTATGGTAAAAAAGTGCTCTTGCAGACCTTGTGCAGTTATAAACCTCGCCTTCGGCTCGGTTTATAAACTTTGCCCGCGGTCTGCAACAGGGCACTTTCTTACCTTGGTTTGAAATATACTATTTTTTATACAATAAAATTTCGTATCTTTTATCGTATCCGAGATGTCAAATTTTGAGAAATTAAAATGGCTGCCATTAGCTTCTGTCCGCCAGATTTATGGCAGAAATCCATTTTAGTAATCTCCAACATGAAAATAAATATAAAATTGCCATACCAAGTTTGCTGAAATTACATACCAAAAATGTTCACTGCCTCCCGGACTATAATATGGTTAAAGTCAGAGTAATGTCGTGATCCTTGATAAAAATGCAAATTGTAACCGTTCTTGAAGTTGTGGAGAAGGTTATAAATGAAGTAGAAGGGTGGTTTAGTCGTCGTTTTGCTTTTAATTAAAGCTTCTTCAGGAATAGAATACAAAATTGCAATCAATCAGACACTGTGCAGGAATGTTTTTACTTTACACCCCTAAAATGACACTTTTCGAAAAAATGGCATTAGGGTTTTCGACTTGAAGAAATATCGGCCATCAAATTCAATATAAAGAAGTTATTTTGCTAAGAGAAAATCAAAAAAGGGCCATTTTGCTACTAAAGTCAATTTTCAAAAAAATGGTAGTAGTGTTTTCGACTTGAACAAAAAATCAGCCATCAAATTCGGTAATAAAAACGTACAGTTACGTATAGGTTTCTTCACCGGACCATTTTTGGGCCAAAAGGGTACAAGTATGAATACATTTTTAGAAGCAGAATTGGAAGAACATTCATATGATATACTTCTGCAAACTCACAAATTAATTGTTTGCTGTGCTATTTCAAACGATGTATTTTTTGAATATTTTCCCGAATTGTGATCAGGGGCCCAATTGTCGAATCGTTCGAATCTGTTTCGTATGCGATGTTGCTAGGCAGCCGCCAATCCGATTGGTCGTACCTTTCCTTGTGATTTCGCATACGAAACAAGAATTAGTACGACTTGAGAAGTGGACCCCTGTTTTTTTACCGAATGTTATATGCGTGTATTATTTTCCATATTACGACTTATATACGTACCTATAATATCGTCTAATATCACATCATCCTCCAAGGATTCATTAAAAATATCACGAACATTGTTGGAAGTCTCGTCCTCACTGTCGGACTGAAATTAACAAAAACTTTAGAATTAACATTTCAACATTTCTACCATCAATATACCGGGATCAACAAAACCAGGCTCACGCCCTTTTTCCTCATTTATTAAAATATTTATTTCAATGAAATTTGGCACACATATTATACGATAAACCGCATTTTTTGATATTTGTCGTCATTTTTAATCCTTCCGGTTTCAGCGGAAATGGACTTATCTTTGAAGTTTTAAATGGGACACCCTGTATATCTTAATATTTTCGAGGTCTGTATTAAATTCTGAGTATGACAGACTATTTATTTTCAAATTTCATGTTTTCAAAAAATTTGATTTTTAAGTGTTCATCCAGACTGCTATGTGCTAGGACCTCTCAAAAACTAATCTATAGTCTGTCCGGGATCCACACGACCGGGATTCACCCTATTTCCATGGCGATTCATTGTTGACAACAATGATTCGCCATGGAAATCGGGTGAATCTCGGTCGTGTGGATCCCGGACAGACCATAGTCATCAAACACCTCATCAAAATTTATTAACCTACCCAACTCCATCACAATTTTTAAAAAATGGGAGGTTACTACAATCACTAAAATTTTCGAATTTGAGATAGCACCAGATCTTCACGTTTTGGGGTCTCAGGAACCCAAAAAAGCTTTTTTCAAAATGTGTCTGTGTGTGTGTACGTACGTTTGTAAACACGCCACAGCCAAAACTACTAGACCGATTTAGCTGAAATTTGGTAAGTGTGCATGGGATAACCCAAGTTAGATCTGAAAAGCTTTTGGAGAAAATCGTGCAACTAGAAATGCCATTTTGGCACATCAACTTTTAAATTTTAAATGCAAACCCCCATTTTTCACGTCACGATAGGAAAGGCCTTCAAATTCTGCTTCTAGAAATGTATTCACTCTCAGTGCCCTTTTGACCAAAAATTAAAAAAAAAATGATTTTTATCGGACTTTAAAATCGCGGTACAGCCCAAGCCCCTGAACCGATTTAGCTGAAATTTTACACATGGGGATTGTATTGCACGTCGAAGAGCTGAACAAATTTTGGATTCAATCGGCCCACGGAAAGTGCCGTTTTGGCACACCAATATCCCACTTTAAATTATTCACTTATTTAACCATCCAAAACAAGTTTTTGAAAGATTTATTGTCACCATCAGAAAGGTCTTCAAATTCTGGTTTCAAAAAAAATGCAGCAGTGAAGCGACTGGAACCTCCCCATCGCGTGGATCTTTGACTTGTGTTTCTAGCCGAATTAGCACAGAAATTGTATAAGACTGAGTTTCAATGACGGTTTTAGAACTGCCTAAAAAGGACTTACTTATACCTACTTTTCTCTAATGAATGTTTCAATTTGTGTGTTCTAAAAAAGTCCTAAAACCATCATGGAAAGCAGTCATACATTTTCTTTGCTAATTCGACTAGAAACCCAAGTCAAAGATCCACGCGATGGGAAGGTTCCAGCCGCTTCACTGCTGCATTTTTTTATTTTCAAACGTCACATAACAATTATTTAAAAGGACGGTGTTGACAAGCGGAGTGATAAACTCCGGAGGAGTTTATATTCATCATTATTTACAATTTTGCAAAGTGTCAAAGTGACGCGCAACAGACGTGAGTAGAAAATTTTCAAGTTTTTCGTTTGAAAATAAAATATTGTATTTTATTCGGAGTTTAAGCCACATTATGTGACTTGTATGGATTTAATTCGCCTCGCTCCGCTCGGCGTTTAAACTTCCGTACTCCCTCACATGTCTTCCTTAAACTCCTAATAAAATAAATATTTATTAGGCTTCTGCTTCTGTCTGTCACTTTTCCTAATTCACTTCAAAGGGTGGAAATCAGTTTTTTTCCAAATGACTCATTTTTTCAAATGGATCAAGGATGGCTCATATATGGTTTTCTGAAAAACAGACTTTCTTTCTATAAAATGGTATAAGATTCGGAGAGCTAAAATGAAATAAAATCATGAAACAAATGGATAAGGAATAAAGTTCTCTTTTTTCTCAATTAACCAGTAGGCGTAAAGCCTGTGTTACACGAACCATAATTATGGTAAGAATTCTGGTTATAAAAGACATCTCCCATTTACATGAACATTTGGGGGCCGCTCAAATTATTATTTTTTTTAGATCAAAATACTCGTCTCCTTGAGCTGAATAATTCTTATCTTTGCGCCAATACTGCAGCTACTTTTATTTTGGGTTTCCCAAAATACCTTTTTAAAAAATTATTAATTACTGGTTTACAACTATTTATTGAAAAATCAAGTAAAATATGTACTTGTTTATAACATAAAGAATAAAGTCAGACTGACTTGTAAAAAAGCAAAGCAGGAATAATCGGTTGCTCATCCCAAGGTGTCGTCTCATATTTCCATGACGGAATGTGCATATGTGCTTATGCACGGGAGAATGACCTATATAACTCCTCCATCCCTAAATGGAAGACGGGGGCGGATCGAGGACCGATGGCCCAGGTGGGTGTCCCTTTCTCTTACGAAGACGAGGGTTCCCGAAGGGGCTAAATTTGATAACCAACAGTGCAATCAGTAGGCCGATGACAGCAAAGATCGATAAGACAAAAAACACGATGGTCCACGCAGATATTCCTTGTGGCGACGGGTATTTTTCCTGTACGTGTTTTACTCTGGATTGGTCTTCCTTAATTTGGTTTAGTCTGTCCAATGGGAGACTTTGGAGTCGAACTGCTGGGCTCTGTTCTTCTTTGGGTTTTTCGGGGATGTTCATTACTGGCAACACGATGGGTCGGCCGGGGGTGGATCCATCTTCGTTGAAATATTTGGCTGTTGGAGTAGTGAAAGAACAGTCTCTTGGTAGGGTGACGATGTAGGTTCCCTTCAATAGTTTAGACAGTTCCTGTTGGCAGTAAAATGTTAATTTTGTTCTTTGGGGTAGAATTACGATGTAATTCGAATCATCAATTTTTTCTATGATTTCGTGTTTTAACTTAGCCGGAATCTGTTCGCACAGGGTGGTTTTCTCTTCTTTCAGCTGGATCAATTGATGAACGCAATCTTCGATTTTCGACAATTGGTTGTTGCAGAAGTACGAAGGGGGTACATATTGGCACGGTTCTTCCGAATAAGCGTAGTCTTCTTCGTTCATTGTCAGATAAGGATAGGGTGGAATTATTAAAGTATTATTTCTGTTGGGTATTGAATATAAATGATAGAGATCGAATCTGTTGGGATAGAAAATTGGAAATTTCATCAAATAAACTAATTTGTCTCCAGAGAAATAAGCTTCAACTTTTAACAACTGATAATATTTGTGAGCGTCTTCATAATCGTTCCCAAAAGGCAATTGATTTTGCGAATAATAATTTTGCAATTCAGCCAAAATATGTTCGAGATCTTCGATTTTCAATATATCGCTGTTAATTATACCTAGTCTGGAAAATGTTAAGGAATTTTCAATATTTTGAGTGAGATCCACCAGGATATTCAATAGGGCGTTTATTTGGTCTAAAATATTTTTGGTGAAGTAGTAATTATCGAAGGAAAATTCGAGTTTATCGATTTTCGCATTGAGTTGCATTATCCGACTTTCGAGAAGAACTTGATTGTTTTTAATTACGGAGAAGGTATGATTGACCTCATCTATCAATTTCGTCGAAAGGGTGATCTGCTCGTTCAAGGTTTTTATGACATCATGTTGGTTTGTCTGTAATGTTCTTATCGCCTCGTCGTATTTGTGCCCATCTGCCGCGTCTAAATTACCAGTTATGGCTTTAAATACTGATCCAAGTCCGTCAATTAGGCCTCGTCGAATTCTATGTTTAGGGTTGATGGCGTTATGGCGCGCTTTTAAGATTTTAATTTGGTAGAGGGTGAACTTGTTCAAATTGCTCATTTCTCTAATGTAAACTTGTCCTGAACTGTTGAGTGAATTTTGAAAATTTTGGTAATGGTCCAGAAGGTTATCAATTTCTTGGGTGATTTGTCCGATTTCCACATAGTGAATAAAAGTATGGGTATGAGATTGCATGTAAGCGTAACCTAATCTAAAGGGTAGTATTCCCGGTGTTTCGGAAACGTCAATTATTGTCGGGTTTCGAGGAGCATCCTGGCCTCTCGTCAGGGTTAGCAACGTCCTGCAACAATTGATATTTTAGGGGTCGTTTGATGTTATGTTTGCTATATTTAGGGTTGTTACCCTTTTCCGTAATGATACTGTGCTGATCATTTTCCGCGACAACGTGCTTCTTAAATTTAGGGGCCGTTTTATCACGAATATGCGTCTTATGGTACACATTTTGTCCGGGATCGTAGTTTAGGGGCTCGTGTCTGTTTTCGTTAACCGTTTGCATTGTTTTTTCCTTGTTATTGATCAGGGTTTGATTGATATTACGATATATTTCTTTAGTGGTCTTTTTATGATTCTCTACGTAATCGGTATAGAGTCTCGTGGTGGTATTGATGTCGAACGGTGATTTGGTCACGAGATGTCCGTTTATGATTTCGATAGGGGTCAATTTTGTTGTTGAATGAATCGTATGATTGTACCCTAAAACTGCTTTTGGGATTTGGTCCAAAACGTTGTCTTTATTTTCCGTCGCTTGAATAATTTTGAGGTGTTCGAGCAATGAACTATGAAGCCGTTCGATTGATCCGTTCGAATTTGGATTTAACGGGGTTGTATAGTGCAATTCGATCTGATGTAATGCCAAAAATTCTTGAAACGTTTTGTTTTGGAATTCGGAGCCGTTATCTACTGTAATCATCAAAGGGCTTCCGTGGTGAGACATAAAAGTGATCACAGACTTGATGACATGTACAGCGTCTGCTGCATCGATAGGATAGGCTTGTGCGTATTTGGAAAATCTATCAATGACGGTCAGAAATTTCTTTCCTCGAACTGTAAACGTGTCGAGATGGATGATTTCAAAGGGTGTAGATGGTATGGGTGCCGACAGGTATTTCTGTTTAGGTGGGTTTCGATCGTATTTAGTAGTTTGGCAAATTTCACAGTTATTTATATATTCGGAGATTGACTTGGACATGTTTGGCCAGTAATAGCGAAGTTTTAATTTTTGTTCCGTCTCATTGATTCCTCTATGATTAGTTTTGCTAATGTGATAATTTTGGATAAGTCGGGTTTGATCTTCCTGTTTTTCTACGTCCTCCAATAGACTTTTGGTAATAATTACCTTGAATGCTGAATTTTGGAAGGTATTGGAAATTATAACCGACAGTTTTTCTAGATTTCGAGCTTGTTTTAAGAAAACTGCAAACGTCTTATTTTCGGTTGTAAATTCTTTAAAGAGATTGATGACATCTCGTTCGAAATTATTTTTGCGAATTTGGACATGGGTTCTGTTTTTATTGAATGGTTTACTCAATTTTGGTTTGGCTGGTGAATGCAAGACTTCTTCGATTATTATTTGATCTTTGTAGAAATTAATAGCCTTTTCGCTTATTGATGGTGAAGCGGATGGTTCCTCGATACTAGTGTGAACCGTTTGCGTATCGGAGTCTGCGGGTGTTTCATTTTGAGTAGATAGCCCGAGGATTTCCTCGACTTCTTCGTTTGAAATTTCTGGGAGTTCGGAAATATTTGCTATGACGGATTCCAGATCGGTTTCGTTAATATTACATTCGTCTATTTTTATTCTAGAAAGTGCGTCCGCGTTACTATTTAAAATACCGCGTTTGTACATAATTTTGCAATCGTATTCTTCCAATTTTAACTTCCATCGGGTCAAACGAGCATTGGAATTTTTGATGGAAAAGAGCCAGTTTAGGGGTTTATGGTCCGTGTAGATTTTGAAACGGCGGCCATATAAGTAGGGCCGAAAATAAGAAGTAGCCCATACCACGCCTAGTAATTCTCGCTCTATTGTTGAGTAATTTTGTTCGGCTTCACTGAGAGTCCGTGAGGCGTACGCGACTGGTTTATCAAAGGGTGGTTCTCCCTGAGAAAGGACCGCGCCTAATGCTATTTGGCTAGCGTCCGTGGTAAGGTTGAAATCTTTTTCGAAATTTGGATACTGCAATAGGGGTTCGTTGGTCAAGAGTTCTTTACATGTCTCGAAACATTGGCGGTATTCTGGGGTTAAACGAATTTCTGCACCCTTTTTTAGGCATGTTGTGAGAGGTTTGGTCAATTTGGCAAACTCTGGTATGAAACGACGGTAATATCCTAACAAGCCGAGAAAACTTTTAATTTCTCGCGTAGTTTTGGGAATTGGGAATTTACGAATGGCATCGATCTTTTTAGGATTGGGTTTCACACCGTCTGTCGTTACTATATGCCCTAGAAACTCGGTTTCTCGCTTTAGGAATTCCGATTTATCTGGTTGTATCTTGAAATTGGTTTCACGGAGGCGTTGGAATACTTTCTTTAAATTTTGGGTATGATCTTGGAGTGATACCGAGAAAACGATGATATCATCTAAATATACGAGGCATGTGTTTCCTATTAAGCCTTTCAAGAGATCGTCCATGACACGTTGGAACGTAGCCGGCGCGTTTTTTAAACCGAATGGCATCCGGGTAAATTCAAAGTGGCCATGCTCCGTATTAAAGGCAGTTTTTTGGATGGAATCGGGGTGCATCTCTATTTGGTGGTACCCACTGGCGAGGTCAATGGTCGAGAAGTAGTTGCTTCGCCCTAGACGGTCTAAAATGTCTGAAATATTGGGTATTGGATACCTATCGCTCGGGGTTTTTTCGTTAACCTTTTTATAGTCAATCACTACGCGGAATTTTCGCTTCCCTGACGCATCTACCTTTTTCGGAACTACCCATATGGGGGAGGACCAAGGGGATTGACTGGGTCTGATAATTCCCTGATCTAACATTTGGCCAAGTTGTCTATTCACCTCCTCTTTTAAGGCGAAAGGATAGCGATATTGCTTTTTGTAAGTTGGAACCTCATCGAGCGTTCTTATTTCATGTTTCACCCTGTTGGTGAAAGTTAGGGGTTGATTTTCCTCATAGAATATGTCTTTGTATTCGTGGCATAATTTTAAAATTTCGTTCCGCTCTTCCGAATTCATGTGATCGGTTCTGATGACTTTCGATATGTCTAAAATATTAGTTTCGATCGGGGGAGATGAGAAATGATAACATTCAATTCGATTTTCGACCGGGTACGAGATTATTGGGTCATCAAAGGTTATGCAGACGTCTTCGTCCGTGGGGTTGTGCACTTCTACCAAAGCTTTACCTTCGGTGGCAAAAGTTAAAATTTCGGGAAACAGACAGTTTAGAATTTCGTGTGCAGGAATCATGATTTCGCCATTGAATGTTGAGACTGGTATTTCTACGGGCACGATTGATTGGGCTGTCACGTTGATTTCGTGAATTTGTGACCCTATGGTCCATTCTCTGATGGGGACGAATGTATTTGGAAGGACGATCTTGTTTTCGGGCAAATTTAGGGTTGCCTTCAAAGATCGGAGGTTGCCAAGTCCTAGCAATCCATTGAATGTACTATGGAATTTATGGACAAAGAATTTAATGGGGGTGCCGGTCTGAAACTCTGCAAATGCAGGGATGGTTATAGAATTTTTTACAATTGATTTGTGGGCGAAAAAGTTTGTAATTTTAGCTGGATCAGGTTGTATTTTGTCGGCGAAATATTTTTGACAGATATCAGGGTCCAGATAAGATTTGTTTGACCCGGTGTCTATTAGTAGTTTTAGGGGTGGATAAGCAATCTTTATGTAAGGTAATCGGTTGTCGTCGATAGTACCATGGCATTCGCTTACTGTCATTCCGGATTGTTCTGGAGGCTCGTTTGATAAAAATCCTGATCGAATTCTTCGTTAGGGGTATCGTCGAGGTTTTGTTCGGGATATGATTCGTAATTTTGGCGTTCCTCGAACCCTGCGTCCATTACTGGATACTCATTGGTTCCGTAATTTTCTTGTTCGGCATTGTGGAGTTCTTCGAAATGGAAATTTGGTCTTTGATTATTATTGGAAAAGAAATTGTTTGCCTGCTGCGATTGTTGCGGGGGTCTTTGATTTGTTTGAGCTTGAGAAATACCACTCATGGGGGTCGGTTTTTGGAAGGAACCTTGCTGGTTGGGTTTCCAGACATTTTGCTGTGGGGGTTGTTTTCCGAAAACTTGTTGATTGGTTGGCCATTTTTGTTGTGGCGGGACTGACCTTGGATTTAGCCTGATTGGTCCCTGGGGGAAAGGTCGCTTAAAATTTAGGTACGGGTTTTGACCCATAGGACGATTTTGGAAATTCTGTTGAGAATAGTTAGTAGAATTTTGACCGTAGAAGCTTTGTTGGGGTGAGAATTGGTTTGAATTTAGTGGTTGAAAATTCTGCCTGAATGTATTGTTCGGTTTTTGATTGGTTATTTGTTTTTGGGGTTGAAATTGTGGTTTGAAAGTAGATTGTCTTTCTCCAGCCAAATATCTGTAGTTTTCTTCGCGTTTGATAAATTCGATCGCGTCTAATAGCGATGCAGGCTCTCGAGTTCGCAACATGGTAGCATAGGGTTGTTTTACCCCTGCTAAAAATACAGTGAGGGCATTTTTTGTGTACTGCTGAACTTTTACTTTGCGAATATTAGCATCTTGTTCGTGCAAAGCAAGATAGTTCGATAAAATATTCAGTATTTGTCTCACCCTGTCGTAAAATTGATAGGAAGATTCATTTGGGCTCTGACGCATATTATTTAAGTCGTAAGACAGACTAGCTTCATTTCTATTGTCGGAGAAATGTCTTATTAGTTCTTGACGAATTTCATTTAGAGTAGTGGCCGATATTGTATCGATCACTTCTCTTGCAACACCGGATAATTTGGAAATTATTGTACGAAAAATTATCTTGTTTTGGAAATTTTGAACATCCTGTCTATCGGCGAAATGGTCAACGACATCGTCAAAACTAGCTATAAATAACCGCAATTCACTTGGATTACCATCAAAATTTGGAATAGTGTCCGCATGGACCTTTTTAAATTCTGGCGGTGCCATTACAGTATTATTATCGTCTTCTGAGATCGATATGTTGCTTAAGTTTGCAACTAACGCGTCTAAAGTTTGATCAATATTTGGATCAGCTAAATTCTCTTCTAAATCGCTGGGAGAAGAACCGGGAGAAGTAAAAGAGGAGTCTGACATATGAACTTACAAAATTATTATTCTTCGTTGCATCATCTGCGGGGGTAGATCCCTGGATTTTCTTTATTCTTATGCGTAAATAATCCCTCGTAATCCGCACTGGAAACTCGGAATGTCACAGGTCCTTAATTACACTCGCGCTGAGAGCACTAAGGTTCGATTGGATCACAATTAACGTTTGAAAACGAAAAGGAAATCTTCGATAGAATCCTTTTTGTGTATCCGTTCCGACTGCGCCACTTTTATTTTGGGTTTCCCAAAATACCTTTTTAAAAAATTATTAATTACTGGTTTACAACTATTTATTGAAAAATCAAGTAAAATATGTACTTGTTTATAACATAAAGAATAAAGTCAGACTGACTTGTAAAAAAACAAAGCAGGAATAATCGGTTGCTCATCCCAAGGTGTCGTCTCATATTTCCATGACGGAATGTGCATATGTGCTTATGCACGGGAGAATGACCTATATAACTAGCTTGCATAGTTAACGCACAATTAGCGATCATAAATTTTATAACCAGAATTGTGTCCATAATTATTGACCGTGTCACAAGGGCTTAAAACGTAGTAAAGTCTCGTCGCATATTGATGATTTCAATAATTCCAGTGCATGAAGGGACTTAGTCTACGCAGTAGGTAAAACAGTCCGGCTGTATTAACGGCTCTGCTAGTTTTGATATTACTGTGGCACAAGAATGACAAATAACGACTATAGTTGCATCAACAAAACTTCCGTTGCACGTCATCAATAAATGTCTTCGATTTGCTCGTTTGTTTGAGCAGCCCTCGGAAGAGCCTCACTTAATCTCAGGAATTTGATTGCTAAAATTTGAAACGAATCAATAGAACTGCTAAGATTAAGTGAGACTACTCGGGTAAGTGTGTAAATCGAAAATTCTATTGATGACGTGCAACGGGAGTTTTCTTGATACAACTATACTTTGTCCGGAATGCACGCGACCATGTTTCCATGGCGAAACATTGTTGTCAACAATGCTTCAACAATGTTTCGCCATGGAAACATGGTCGCGTGCATTCCGGCCAGAGTAGGTATATAACAAATAAATAATTTCTCACAAAATGTCATGATGAGAGCGTCCAAAAGCACCAGATCTATACTTTGGCCGGAATGCAGGCGACCATGTTTCCATGGCGAAACATTGTTGAAGCATTGTTGTCAACAATGTTTCGCCATGGAAACATGGTCGCCTGCAGGACGGACAAAGTATAATATCTGTCCGGGATCCACATAACCATGTATCCATGGCGAAACATTGTTGTCAACAATGCTTCAACAATGTTTCGCCATCCCCTGGAAACATGGTTATGTGGATCCCGGCCAGAGATGCAAAATTAGCAAAATTAGACTGACGATCGTGTTAATTCGAGTAAGTACTCATAGATATCCTTGTTTTATTAAAATCATCAATTAACGAACGCGGGGGTTGTGTCTCGGGCTTTTTTTCTATTGGTTTGTAAACGGGATTTCACATTCGTCAAAATTCCTGTCATATTGACAATAATTAACAACAAAGGTCCGTTTCAACCTCCATTGTTACTGTCTATTGACACTGATAGTGTGTGACGGGAGTTTTGACGCATGTGAAATCTAGTTTACAAACCAACAGAAAAAAGCCTGAGACACACAACCCCTGCGTTCGTTAATATGCGACGAAACTTTAGGCCATTGTAAAATTAAAACAATTGCCATCTAATTTGATTGTTTTAATCCACAAGTCCTTGATTCATTAGAAGAAAATCTCGGAGATGGTAGAAACTTGTAATTTTTCACAGAATTTGTAATTATAGAAATAGCAAGAAAATAAAACGGACATAGATTTGATATTTTTGACGATTCGATTTTTCCCTCGATTTGAATACCTATTCAATTAAAATTGAATCTTTTCAATTAAAATAAAATGACAATTATCGAAAGAATTGCACAAAGGTTTTCGACTTGGAAAAAAATCAGCTATCAAATCCAGTAATAAAAATATACAGTTATACAAAGGTTTTTAGTTCCGTAGCATAATGTGGAAGTATTCTTTTTTCACGGCTCCGTTTTTTGGCCAAAAGGACACCATGTGTGAATTCTAAAAGTTTTGATATTAAATTATGTTGACGCGAAAAATGGAGGTTTGTATATAATTTTTACAAGTTGATGTGCCAAATAGGCACTTGCCATGAACCGATGTAGCCCAAAATCAATCAATCAGCACCTACAAATTGCGCACCGAATATGTGTGCCAAATTTCATCTCGATACGTTCACTAGTTTGAGCTCCAGCGTCATGAGATATTTTTCAAAAACCACTTTTTCGGATTCCCAGGACCATAAAACGTAAAGATTTGATGGTTTTGGCGATTCGATCTTCCGATCGTTTTTAGCAACTGCTCCTAGTAACTGCTTCGCGCAGCGTAGAAATTAAGAATGAGTAATTTGGAAATTGTGATTAGAATGAGAGGTCATAGCTCTCTAGTCTCTAGGTAAAGAAATAAAAAACAAATTTCTCGATGTTGGGAAAAAATATGCTATCATACTCACTCACTCACTCAAGGTTGGTCCATTTCCGAATTTCCGCTAAAACCGGAAGTGATTCAAAAGGTTTCTAAATGCAGTTTATCGTGTAAAATATGTGCCCAAATTTCATTGAATTATTCTACTGAATACGGAAAAGAAAGGGGAGTGAGCCTGGTTTCGTTGACACCCGATATGTACAAACATTTGCCGAAGCACTTACTGAAACGTTAAGCGTTGCAGCATTATTGGTCGATGAGGCATTATTGGTCGATGAAGCATTATTGGTCGATGAGGCATTATTGGTCGATGAGGCATTATTTGTCGCTGAAGCATTACGGGTTGATAAACCATTAGATGCAGCATTATTCGTTGGGACATCTAACGGCAGCTGCAGGTCCACGTTGGGTATAATGACGAGAACACTTCGTCCCACATGGTGATCTAGTTCAGCTATCGAGGTAAAATTCGGTACTTGTATAATTCTCTTATCTCTTTGATACTTCGCAAATCTAAATCCCGTGTCCTCCAACGGAATTTCAGGGTACAGTTGACAGATGTAACTACAAATGCGATTAATCGACCAAAAACGGTCGAAAATCCCTTCCACTTTACCTGTGAACAATTTGAATGCTTTCAGAAAAAAATCTTAGCAATAGCAGGCAATACTTAGAGAAAGAAGCACTCAGCGCTGGGGGAGTATTGAAGTTGACGTTTTTGTAAATCTATGACGGTTCTTCACCGACCATCGTCGTGCACGCCAAAAAAGTGCAAATCCGTTCAAAAACTCAACTTTTTAAATTAAAAAAAGGGCAGCAGAGAAGCGGCTGGAACCTCCCCAACGCGTGGGTGTTTGATTTCAGGGACTTCTGTTTAAGATTCTAAAGTTGATATGCCTAAATGGCACTTCCCGTTGACCAATTGCTCCCAAAAGCCTTTCAGCTCTTCAACGGGTCACCTCACCTCCATTTACCAAATTTCGGGCAAATCGATCCACTAGTTTGGGCTATAAAGTGGTTTCAGTATTATTACAAAATTTCGATTTTTCTACCCAAAGGGTTCTAAATGCGAATCAATTTTGTCTCATTTAAAACCAGAAATTGAAGACCTTTCTGATGGTGACCTCGATAGTGACAATAAATCTTTCAAAAACTTGTTTTGGATGGGTAAATTAGAGAATAATTTTAAATTTCGAAATTGGTGTGCCAAAACGGCACTTTCCGTGGGCCGATTGAATCCAAAATTTGTTCACCTCTTCGACGTGTAATACAATCCCCTTGTGCAAAATTTCAGCCAAATCGGTTCAGGGGCTTGGGCTGTACCGCGATTTTAAAGTCCGATAAAAATCAATTTTTTTTTCATTTTTGGTCAAAAAGGCACTAAGAATGAATGCATTTTTAGAAGCAGAATTTGAAGGCCTTTCCTATCGTGACGTGAAAAATGGGGGTTTGCATTTAAAATTTAAAAGTTGATGTGCCAAAATGGCATTTCTGGTTGCACGATTGGCTCCAAAAGCTTTTCAGATCTAAGTTGGGTTATCACATGCACACGTACTAAATTTCAGCTAAATCTGTCGAGTAGTTTGGGCTGTGGCGTGTTTACGAACGTACGTACGTACGAACGTACGTACATACATACAGACACATTTTAAAAACCACTTTTTTGGGCTCCTGAGACCTCAAAACGTATAGATCCGGTCTTATCTCGAATTCGAAAATTTTAGTGATTGCAGTAACCTCCCTTTTTTTTAAATGGTGGAGTGGAGTGGGGAGGTTAAAATGATAAGGAGAATTCTCGGGAGAGATAAATAATTAAGATTGTGGCTCGGATTGTGGTGTCATGGGGTAAAACTCAGCAAATCAAAAATTCTCGGACTTGGGTTTCTGTCCCCCAGGAATTTACACATCTTCCGTCACGTCACGTAATTTTTATTGCACATGCAAAGAATACGATTTTGACTAGGGCTGTGCGATATTAAGATTTGAATATCGATTATCGATATTAGAAATCGTATCGATATCTCGATATATCGATACATCGATATATCAATATATCGATATACCCGAGGATATACCGATATATCGATGTATCGATATCCCAATATATAGAAATATTGACATAGATATCGATATATCGATTTTTTTTACCCATTTCTCGTGAATTTATCGGCAATTATAGATTAATGTGTATAACGATAACCATGCCGATACATCATATCGATAACTTATCGATATATCGATAAGCTGATATATCGATTAATTATCGGTACATCGATAACTTATCGACATATCGATAACACATTTTTATCGATATATCCATATATCAAAAAAAAGTTGTCGGTATGTGTGAACGGTGACCACGAGGTACGTTGACGTGCACGTGACGTATAATGTAATTCAACTTTTATTCCACTTGCCTAGTCCATGTGTTGTCAGAAAAGCACATTCGCCTCGTGATGGAAAGAAATCCGGATTACACCTCCTTAGCAAAAATAAGGACTTTTTCCAAATATGGTTCCGGCGTCCAAGAAATGGACGTGCGTCACCTGGGCCAGTTCTTCGGAACATTTGCCTGGTCGTTTGCATCAGATTTGATCTCCGTTCGCTCCTTGTTGCTGTCCTAGCCGCATTCAATATTGATAGCAACGCCCGCTCATTGTTATTCATCTAAAAAACAATTAGATCAACGAATTACTTACATGTTTTCAAACATTTATACTTTTATAATTTAATATTTAAAAAAGTCTTCGAAATGTGTGACCCCGTGAATTTCTGAATCAACGGATTTTTCTGTTCTAATCGAGGTTCTAATTTAGAGTTTTACAGATTCAATAATTGTTTCACGAAGTAATTTTAAATTTGATAATGGCATGGTATTACCTAGTTAAAAAAATTGGCAATCTCGGAGACAGTAGAAACTTCTACTTTCTCACAGAATTTGTAAATATTGCAGTTAAGTGAAAGGAACAATTTAAAAAATTTTAAAGAAAAATGTGTTTCACCTCTAAAATGACATTTTTAACTTCTATGCTTCGCGAAGCAGTTACTAAAATCGATCGAAAAATCGAATCGCCAAAAACATCAAATCTTTACGTTTCAGGGTCCTGGGAACCCAAAAAAGTGGTTTTTGAAAAATGTCTGTCTGTGTGTCTGTCTGTCTGTCTGTGATCACGCTACAGCTCAAACTACCGAACGTATCTAGATGAAATTTGGCACACATATTCAGTAGGCAATTTGTAGGTGCTGATTAGATTTTGGGCCACATCGGTTCACGGAAAGTGCCTTTTTGGCACATCAACTTTAAAATTTTAAATGCAAACCCCCATTTTTTACGTCACCAACTGAAATATCTTCAAATTCTACTTCTAAAAATGTATTCACACTTGGTGCCCTTTTGGCCAAAAAACGGTGCCGTGTAAAAAACTTATGCATAACTGTATATTTTTATCACCGGATTTGATAGTTGATTTTTTTCAAGCCGAAAACTTTAGTGCCATTTTTTCGAAAAATGTCATTTTTATTGTCAAAAATGCTCTTTTGAAATTTTATTCGCAAAATTGTATTATTTTACTATCGGATTTGATAGCTGTTGCATTGACGGATCAAAAACCTTAGTGCCGTTTTTTCCAAAATTGACATTTTAGTTGCAAAAGGGCCCCTTTTTCAATTTTTATTAGCAAAAGAGCATATTACTGTTATCGAATTCGATAGCTGTTGCATTGCCGGATCGAAAACTTTAGTGCCATTTTTTCAAAAAATGTCATTTTAGAGGTAAAAAACATTTTTCTTTAAAATTTTTTAAATTGTTCCTTTCTATTAACTGCAATATTTACAAATTCTGTGAGAAAGTAGAAGTTTCTACCGTCTCCGGGACTGCCAATTTTCTATTTTGATCGCGATTTTAATCGGGATAAATCGCGATATGTATAGGTAAAAATGCAGAATATGTCTAGCAAATGTTAAGAAAATTTAACAAATATGGTATACAGGGTGAGTCAATAGTGTGGGATCGGTCCATAACTCCCGATCCAGTTTTACGAGAGCTTTGAAATTTGGTGCCTTACCATTATCGACCACGCAGAGTGAGAAGAAAATATTTTCGTCTGCCTATCACTTCCGATTATACCGGAAGTGGACGCCATTTTAATTATTTTAAATGGAAACAATCTTTTTTTCTTTTACGGTTGGAACCGCCATTGAACTGTGAGTTCACTCGACCTAGGTTATGTCAAGCTAACTGTCATAGTCTCTGACTTATGTCAAAAAGTTTACATGAAAATCGATTTGCAAGTATGGAAGTGTGAAGTCCCCCGACAGCCTAAAAATTCATAGATCACTGTCGAATTTCCTAAATTTTTGCAACCACTGCCCAATTTTTGCAACCACTGCCTAACATTTCCCACTAACACTGCCGAAAATTTGTACACCACTGCCGACTGTGAAATCCCCCCCAGTAGATTTTGAATCTGTGAAAAAAAAATTATTGAACGTCAAATTTTATTTTCACAAGATTTAGCTTTTTTAAGGTGATATTCCATGTGCGATATATCGCAGAAAAAATTTTTTGCGAATAATAGCCGAACACGATTATTCGTATTTTTTTTGACATGTATGAGGATGTCTATGAAATTCCACTAAATATTGATGGATTCTACTAAAAAAATCAGAACAACTTACCAGAAATCACGAAATGTCGCAAAAAAATTGCCACATATCGCAAAAAAAATGCGATATATCGCACATGGAATGAGACCTTTATACGGGACACGCCCTATATTGACATGGGTGACGTCAGAGACTTAAAAATGACGTCAAAAGATTCGCAAGAATTTAAATCAATTTGACCTGTCCAACATATTTTCTCAAAAATTGTTGGTTGCAAAGTTATTGCGAATATTCCATACTTTATCACCAACTTTTGTGACCCAACATTTTGCTTTTCCAAAAACTTAGGTATTAACAGGACTTTGGTAAATTTATTTCCCGGTTTGGGATTACAACTTACAAGTCGGAAGCCCACAAACAAAAGTTTGATCAATGTTATTGTAATTGTACCACGTGTTATTGCCACGTGCAGGCGTGCGGCGAACAGCAAAGGACAACAAAGCGCCGCCGCCCCGAGACTTCAGCCCTAATCAGCAGGTAAATATAGCTGAAAAGCCCCCAAATGAAATGCACTGGATCACACATCACAAAAACAAAGGGGTGTAGAAAATTTACCTACCTACCTTTCCAACATGAAGAAAATGAAAGCTTGCTTGCCTCCCCCTTTACCCGTCTGCTATCTGGTTTCTTTTTCTTAAAAAGTTCCTTCCAACTTCCAGCGTGAAAGTGTAGGCACCAATGATCCTGCAGGCACTCACTGCACGTCCACAATTAATAAGGAAATAACTCCGACACACAATTACACAAAAAACAAAAAACCCAGGGATTCTTTGCTTATGAATGCTGCTACAATACCTTCTGGGGCCCTAGGGGGGGAACACGTGGTAATAATATGCGTATCCACTCACAACCATCAACCACGCACAACCACACTGAATTAATTTTGCCTCAGTGCCTGAAATATGGCCTGAAATGGTACGTTCTGCGGGCGGGAACTCGTTATTGCAACTCGGTTGTGTTGTGGCCCAACTGCGGTCTCCCGTCTCCCGCCATCAGGTCAGGGTTGCCAAATCAAAATTTCACTATCGTGATGGCGCGCTCTTCAAATAATAGTAGGTATGGTAGGATAGACCTGAAAAACTTTTGGAGGCAAACGTGCGACGGGTAGGGATGTAAAAGTGTAATATTACAAAAATGTAATTACGTTTGTAACGTAATATTACCGTAATATTACAAAATCTAAATTACGTTACGTTACAAAAAATCTAACCTCACTATTTTTTGACGTTTCGGCGCTCGGTAACTTCTGTGACAGACATGTGTGAACGTGCTGGGCTTAGGTAATTATACAACTGAGATCTTATTGTTTGTGTATAATCTAAGTTGAAAATTGCCAGGTTGTCTTGAATCATCATGGGGAAACAGCAAGCCAGCGCAAGGAAGATTTTCATTAAGCAAAAGCCGGATAAAAACAAAAGAAAAAACATTTACAAGTGTCTGTACTGTAAATGGAGAACGGCAGAGAATGCCACTAGAATGTTTCTACATGCGAAATCTAAATGTACCAAGATACCTAACAATATAAGAAGAGCTATTATAAAATCTACTGGGCAAAACGTGAAAGCATCTTTAGATAATTCAAGCCAAACAATCTATTCAAGTTCTAGAGTTTTTGATGAGTCTCAAAATCAACCAGGCTCTTCCAGAATCTCCACCTCACCCACCAGAAAGTCAATTTCTGCACTATCTTCTGCCTCATCGACTGCTTTAACGTCAATTTCCGGAGTAGATTCTGCACCACATGAATCTACATCAATATTATCATTCTGTGATTCACTTTCTGATAAGGGTCAAGAAGTTTTAACTGAAAAACTTTGTAGGGCAATATATGCATCCGGAACTCCATTTTCTATGGTTGAAAACCCCTACTGGCAAGATTTCTTTCAAGCAATAAGACCTTCGTTTGTTTTACCTTCCAGATACAAATTGTCAGTGACCTATTTAGAAAAAGAATTCGGAAAAGTCCAAAGAAGCTGTAGAGATGTGCTTGCAGCTGCTGATTCGATTGGTTTAAGCTGTGACGGTTGGAGCAATATAAGAAGACAGAGCGTAATAAATTTTATTGCCACAACCCCTAAACCTATCTTGATTAAGTCTTTATTTTCAAATACAAATAAACATACTGCAAGCTACATAGCGGAACAAATATCCATCGTTATTGATGATTTGGGGGCAGATAAGGTTAGTGGACTAGTAACTGACAATGGTGCTAATATGAAGAGTGCCTGGAATTTATTGAAGGCTAAATACCCTAGAATTAATTTTTACGGGTGTTTGGCGCATGGATTAAATTTATTATTGGGGGATTTATTCAAATTGAATTTTTTCTCAAATACTTCAGAAGCTGTTCAAACCATAATTAAGACTATAAACGGTAGCCTCGTTATAAAAGCGATCTTTGAAGAAAAGCAGAAACAACACAAGCCTTACCAGATAATAGTTCGTTCGAAACTCTTAAATTGGCAGTTCCTACGAGGTGGGGATCAGCGATCATAAGTTTAAAAAGCCTCATAAAAAACAAGAAACCTCTAAAACATTTTGCGGTAGACGACAGAGTGCGAGCAGATCTAATGAAAACAACCAATGGAAAACAAGTGTTGAAGCACATTTTAAAGGACATATTCTGGGATAAAATACAGTTTCTATACGATCTTTCAAAACCGATTTTGGATTGGATCAATACAGTTGAATCAGATAAACCGTTCTTGAGTAAAGCGTGCAAGATTTTTAAACAGTTACAGTTACATTTTGACAACATTTTCGAAAATTACGACACAGGAAGAGAAACTGAAATTCGCGACATTTTAAAAAAAAGGGAAGAATTTTGCCTACACAACATACATTATGCAGCTAGTTTGTTGGATCCCAATGAGAGAGGTCAAGACTTAACGGCCGTGCAATATTCTGACACAGTACAGTTCATATATGAAATGAGTAGTTACTGCGACAATGTGAATGAAGAAGAAATAATTGCTGAAATGGCTCAGTTTCTCACTAAAACTGGCCGCTACTCAAGAGAGTACCTATGGATCACTGCCCAGAAATTAGAGGCCTCGGTATGGTGGAGGGCTTATTGTGCTGATACAGAATTGTTCAAAATAGCGATAAGGATTTTACAATTGGCAGCAACATCGGCAGCCGTCGAACGCAGTTTCAGTATGTACCAGTATGTTCATAGCAAAGCAAGAAATAGGCTGGATATGGACAGAGCTAACAAGCTAGTTTTCATTAAACACAACCTAGGACTTGAACGCCAGGAAACAGAAACTAGTAATGAAATGATTGAAATGACAAATGAAGATGGTGCTACTATGAGCGAAAGCAATGAAACTGAAATACTGGTAGAAAATTCTGATGAAGAGATAACTGGGCAAGGAGAAGATGAAGGTAGTATGGAAATGTTAGGCGAAGAAACAGAAAACCTCTCAGAACACTTGTTACTCGACAATGATCAGTCTGAAGAATTAATAAAAATTATTTGTTGTGATGAAGAAGAAGAAGGTATGGCAAACAAAAGCGATAAAACTGACAGCAGTGATTGTGAGGATGACTAATCAAGAATGAAATTACAAAGTATTCGCTACTTTCGCGATTTACCAAAGAATTTATTGTTAATTTTTGCAGATTTTTCATACTTACTTAGGATTAGGATTTAGGAACATAGAAATATGAACCTATGTAGGTATACCTTTTTGTTTGAAGTTTTATATGTATACCTACCTAAAACGTTCCATAAGAATATACTTATTTTTTTACCGATTCTTTATTATGATGTACTTACAATATACCTCATAAACACTGTTAAATAATTTAGAGTGCTAAAGGGGCAAAGGAGAGTCCTTATCCGAAAATTACACATAAATTACAATTTTTCAAATGTTACATTGTAATATTACACTGTAACGTAACGAAAAATATATTACATGTAATTTTCCAACCCTAGCGACGGGAAATACCATTTTGACACATCAACTTTTAAGTTTTTAATACAGACCCTCATTTTTGGCGTCACCATAAGAAAAGCCTTCAAATTCTGCTTTCAAGGGTGTATTATTCTACTCTTCGTGCCCTTTTGACCAAAAGCTAAAAAAAATCGAGATTTTTAACGGGCACATCAAAATAGCGGTAGGTAGCGGTAGAGGTAGGACCTACAGCCCAAGCCCCTGTGCCCTGAACATATTTGGCAGAAATTTATATAGCCATTAGCATAACACAATCATACCTACCTACCTATTATGATGGGACCACGTCGAAAGCTCAAAATTTTTTGGATCCAATCGACCGACGGAAAGTGCCGTTTTGGCACACCAATTTTCAAATTTAAAATAATTCTCTCAACAAAACGGGTTTTTAAAGATTCACTGTCACCATCCAAAAGGATTTTCATCAAATTGTAGTTTAAAAAAAATGCAGCAGAGAAGCGGCTGTAACCTCCCCATCGCGTGGATCTTTGATTTCAGTAGGATAGGTAGATATACTATGGCCGGAATGCACGCGACCATGTTTCCATGGCGAAACATTGTTGAAGCATTGTTGACAACAATGTTTCGCCATGGAAACATGGTCGCGTGCATTCCGGACAAAGTATAGTAGTGATTTTATAGTAAGTTAAAAAACTCAAATTTTTGATTTTTTTGTCATAAGGGCGCTAAGAGTGAATACATCTTTGGAAGCAGATTTTAAAGATTTTTCTTATGATTGTTTGTTAGTGTATCGCATTACAGTGCCCAGGAGTTCGTTTTAAATGTTCAACAAAATGGCACTTGTTGTGGGCAGGGCAGATTGCTTCCAAACATTTGTCGGCTCTTGTACGTACCAAATTTCAGCCGAATCGGTGAAGCGGTTTGGTTTGCAGCGTGTTTTTAAAGTTCGCTAAAAATTTCGAATTTTTGAGTTTTTCGCCAAAAGGGCACTAATCGTGATTATATCTTTGGAAACAGAATTTTAAGGCCCTTGTTATGGTGACGTCAAAAATGGGGGTTCGCATTTAGTGCCCTTTGGATAAAAAAATCGGAATTTTGTAAAAAAAACGCCTACTTACAGCCCAAACTAGTGAATCGATTTGACTGAAATTTGGTACACGGACATTGGTTGACCCGTTGCCGAGCTGGAAGGTTTTTGGAAGCAATTGGTCAACGGGAAGTCCTCTTTTCGCATATCAACTTTAAAATTTGAAATACCAAGGCCTCTTTTTTATGTCCCCGTTATAAAGACAATGAAATTCTGGTTCTAAAAATATTTATATTCACATTTTTTACTATTTCAGCGGAAAACAGAGACAATTGCGAAATTAGTCACAGAAAATGCATTTTTTTGTCAAATCGTGCTTAAAATCGTTTTTCTGACGTTTTCTTACAAATTGCATTTTTAGCGTCAAATCGTGCTTAAATTTGCAATTTACAAAATGCATTTTTCTAACACCAACATTTTATACTGTTTCTATGGTGCATTTGAATTTGCTTCTTATGTTTGCTATAAAACACGCCGTTGACTATAAGACACGTCGTCCATGACAACGTGTTTTATAGCTAATAACTAAATTACATTTCTATAAATATTACAAGTAACATTAATTTATTTATCTTTTACATAAAAATTGAAATTACAATTATTGTAGTAAACAAGTCCTCCAGTAATTCCAGATCTAGAGGATGTGCTGGGTTCTTCGGGGTTTATCGTATTGATGGTCTTGGTTCTAACATCTACCTTCTTAATTTGATCCATTTCATTACAATTCACCATTCCATCGCTAAAAATCTTTCTTGCAATCTTCACTCGCTCTCCGAATGATTCTTCTATATAAGACTCGGCTACTTTTGAAGATTCCCACCCGCCATGTCTTTTCAATGAGGTAATATCTCCACCTGCGTTAACAAGGAGAGTTGCTGAACTGCGACGAAACGAATGACCACTATAACTTTTTGGATTTTCCAGTTTCAGGAAAATCGCAATCTTTTTTGGAATTTGTCCGAAAGAATTAATTCCAACAACTTGTCGAGTGCACTTGCCTTTATGGTATTGAAGAAAAAATCTAGAAGGTGCATTTTTGGGACGTAAAGCAACATAACGTCTGAACAAATCAATAGGGTTAACACCAAAACCTTCACTGACAATACTGAATCTTCTTTCCTTATGTGTTTTACTATCAGGAATAGTAACGTTCAAAACATCTCCACAGTCCTCTATGTCTTCATAATTCATACTGCACAATTCTGCTTTACGACACGCTCCTCCAATTCCGAATAGTAAAGCGATCTTCATAAACAAATAGTCTTCATTTCCAGCTTGCAGTAAAAATGTTTCAGTCTCTTTTCGCGACAACACCTTGGACTTTTTACCACGATAACCAACATTCAAATTCTTCAAATAAGGAACAACTGCACCAAATTTTTCAATATCCACGTTCTCTTTACACTTCAGAGTCGCTTTTAACATAGAATATTCTGGCCACAAAGATGCTGGGCACAGCTTTTGTGACCTCATGTCAAGATACGTTAAGATCACGTCTTCAGTCATTTCACCAATACCTTTTTCTGTCCTCCATTTTTGAAAACTCACGTAAACCTTTTCATACGCATCTTTAGATTTCGCAGGTAACAATTTTCCACGTAATTCAATACCTTTCTTCAATATTTCGTCCGGAATATTTTCGGACATTTCAACTACAAACTTTTTTCAAAACTTGTCAAAATTTGTTTACATGATAACCATAGCAACCATGGCATTCTTTATTTTTACATACAACCATTCGCACGTATATTTTAAAGAAAAATTAAAATATCCTGCTAATATATGGCATTATATGGTTAGTGTTAGAAAAAATGATGAAGACAACACGTGTTTTATAGTTTAAAAATCTCGGCCTATTATATTTTCGCTCCGCTCAAATATAAACTACGACCTCGATTTTTAAACTGTCTATAAAACACTTGTTGTCTTAATAGCTATTTTAGCGTCAAACCGTGCTTAAAATCGTTTTTCTGACGTTTTCCTATAAAATGCATTTTGAGCTTCAAATCGTGCTTAAATTTGCAGGAAAACCTACAAATTTTTAGCCTCAAGACGAAGTCGAAAAAATTTTCTGTTTAATTCTCTATACGGAGAGATCAAAGATCTTCTCGATGGGGAGGTTCCAGCCGTTTCTCTGCTGCATTTAGAGTGCGTCTGTGTGTGTGTACGTACGTTCGTACGTTCGTTCCTACGTACGTTCATAAACTTTGATGAGGCTAGTTAGTTGGAGCGTCGTTGAATGTTCGGGACGAAATCCGAATTGTTCATTTCGGATGATGTTATTGTCCAATATGTGGTTGTTTATCTCATCCAGTATTAACGCGTCCAGTACTTTCGCCAATCCCGTGAGAAGCGAGATCGGGCGATAACTTGTTGGGTCTATTTTGTTTTTTCCCTTCTTGTATATAGGTATTATTTTAGTAATTTTAAAATTTTTTGGGTAGAATCCTGTGGTAAATGTTGAGTGAAATAAATTCGTGATCTTTTCTATGTAGTCTTCTGAGAGGTACTTTAGTACGAAATTTTGTATTTGGTCGTATCCTGGGGCTTTTTTCTTTCTTCCCTGGATTTTTAGGAAGATCATTACCTTCTCTTTAGAGAATGGTGCTTCTGGGTGAGATGGCGAAGTATCTATTGCTTTTACAGTGTTTCTACAATCAGTTAGGTAGGTATCGAGGGGTAGGTTGGGGGTGAATTGTTGCTCCAATGAGCTTGCTATTAGTTCAGCTGCTCCTTGATTGGTTTTGGTTTTCTCTCCCGTGTCTGGGTCCTACTCCGTTCTTCTTTCTTATCAGTGCATTAGGTATTCTGAACTTATTGTCTGGTTCACAGATAATTTTATTCCAATTTTCTTTTCGAAATTTGGTTATTTCTTTTTTGATTAGTGCCACCTTTTTGTTAATTATTGTTTTAGTGTGTGGGCTTCTGTCAATGGTGTATTGTTTTCTTGTTCTGTTTTTATCTTTGATTAGCTGGATTATATAGGGAGGGAGCTGTCCTCTTAAGTTTACATTTTTTGAGCGGTTGTTAGTTTTGTCTGCATTATGGACTGCTTCTAGGAGTGCATCTGATAGTGTGGTTGCTCTGCGGTCAATTTCCTCTTGCGTTGGGCTTTCTTCCAGATTGTTCAGTGGATCAAGTATTTCGTTCAGTTTGTATAGCTTATGGGTTTTCCTTCAAGTTTTGTATTAATGTCTATGATCACTGGTACATGATCCGAGTCTAGTTCTATTGTAGTGTATGTGTTCATTTGTTGAGTGAGATTTTTTGTTATTGCGAAGTCTACAGTGGTGCCCGCTTCCGGTCTCGTGGGAGAGTTCGGAGCTACTACCATGATGTCCGAGTTTGCTAGCGTTAATTGATATATAGCATTGCCCACTGGGCATTTACCATTGTGATTGGGATTCCAGTGGGGGTGTTTAGCGTTGAAGTCTCCGGCTATCAGTACCCTATTTTCTTGAGCAATGAGCGTATGTATGTCCCTCATGTCTAGCGGTTTTGATGGAGATCTGTATATGGATATTATTACAACTGGTTGTTTGTTGAATTCTATATTGATTGCCGCAGCTTCTATAGCTTCTAATTTAGGAAGTTGATGTGGATGGTATCGTATTGAGCTTTTAATTATTATTGCAGTTCCTCCTTTTCTCGTGGCGTTGTCTGATCTTATTGTTTCATAGTTGGGGATGGTAAATCTATCTTTTTCTATCAGATGCGTTTCGTTTATTAGAAATATGTCTATGGAGTGATGATTCAAAAAGTTTATTATTTGTTGTTTTTGCTTTTGTAGTCCATTGGCGTTGTAGTGCGCTAGTTTGATTGAATCTAGATTTCTCTTATTCATTGTCTGTATATATTACTTCGTCCTCGAATACAAATATTGTCGGGACCCGGGGGGTTTTAGTTGAATTTTTGGTCATACCTGTGTTATTTTCGAGGTTTTCTTCGTTACTATCCACTTCCATTCCTTGGATGGAGTTTTGGGGTGGTTGTTTTTCTTCCACGATTGGTGTGTCTAGTGCCAGTGCGATTGCATTTAGGTCTTCAGGATTTTTCGTTGCATCTTTCTTGAATCGATGTCGCTTTTTGGTGATTTTAGCATCTATCGGTGGCTCGCTATGATGTTCAGGGTTCTGCCCTGTATCGTGTATCTCAACGGTAATTTTCTCTGGTGCAAGATCGGCCATAATCTCTAACTCTACTAATCTCACTATCTACTCCTACGTTCCACGCTTCACGGTACGGAAGTGACGATGCAAGCCTGACGTTCCTGTGGAAGTGGGGGTGATTCTAACTTTCCACGGTATAACGAACACGGGGAGAGAAAGACCGTTGCGAAATTAAACCTTTATTCCCTACACCGTACACAAATAAAACTAATAATCCTGGAGAACTACCTTTACACTATTCAATAACAACTGTTTACTAATATACTACGGTCGGAGGTCGGCTGGCTGTTCGGAGCTGGTCCTGATGCAGGGATCCCGCTTATATTGGCGAGCCGGCGGCGTCGAGGCAGTGGAAGGAGATGCGCGGCGCATCGCGAGCGCTCATGGTGGGGACGCAGCTGGCGTGGCGGGGTCGCGGAGCGATGACTCTGTGGCGACGTCACACTCCACGTGGACTTTAGCGATGAAACATGAAAAGTATTGAAGGCACGGGAACGGGAATAGGCGGCTAGGGATTAACTAAATTAATTGGTTCGGTGCGGCGCCGGCGTTACAAAATATGAAAAAAGTCCTACCAGGTGTTTCATCGGAAGCCAAGTATAGGCGTATAACATGGAAAAATGAATTTTATTTTTTTCCTGCTCCGCTAATTTTTTTGCAAAAGTTCTATCAGTTGCGGGGGCTAGTCCATACTAGTCTGTACCCCTTGAGATTTTTTTCGTTCGTCAGCTCGTCTTAGGTACTTAACAATGATTTTTCGAAAATCGAATTTTAAACAGAAGCGGGAAATCTTCGGTTACGTTCGACCCGCTACGCAGTTTCCGAATCCAGGACCGAACCAATATTTTTTGTGGCTGTCATTTTTCGTTAATTATTCTTAAAATTGCAAAAAACCCGTCAGATTTCTTCAGTAATCGTCACACACAGCATTCCACATTAAATTACATTACATTGGTAAAGTCTGTCTGGTTACTTTTGCTGCGTCGATACAACCTAACCTCAAATTGAAGTAAAGAATAAAAGTGATTGCGAAGGAGATTTCTTCGTCAACAACCCAAATAATTCAGGTATGTAAGTCAGCAATTTGATTTTATTAGTACTGAGGTGCATCATTTCAGGTCCTTCGTGTGAAAAATAATGGAACGGCAAACCAGAAACCAATGTGATCAGTTTCATTCTATTGATTTATTTAGTGAATAATTAACATTCCACTGAATCCTATTAACGTTGGTGGAGGCCTTCAAAGAGTATTTAACAATTTTTCTAACTCCCGGATGAAGTTTGAGGATGTCATGGTGGGAGAACCCCGTTATAATGTCTCTTACATTAATGGCTACATTTTTAGGAATTTGACCCAATGATTATTATTATGTGACTGAGGCTGATACCTAATGGACATGTTTGTGCCGGTCATTGCAATTTCAACTTGGATTGTGGACTGGAAGTTACCATTTTGAGCCTGAATTAATAACCGAAGCCAGTGACCAGAGGCAGCTGGAAGCTGATAATGGGTTTATTTGGGATATGGTCGTTACAATTGAATTTTATAATATTATAAGTGCTCAAAATGTGTTTACTCGTGGAAGTTACCGATTTAGGGAGCCTATTTAGTAAAATATAAATGGGGGTGCTGTCTTTTGAATTAAAATTGCGTGTTTCTACCAGACATCATTGTTAGTCCAGCTAAAACTGTTAGGAGTTTTAAAAAGGTGCAGTTGATTGTTAAACATTACCTAATTTCTAATAAATAAGTTAAATAACTAAATAAATTTGTGTGATTGGGATTATCTTTTTTTTTTTAATTCATTATATATTCCCCAAGTATACTGACTGACAAACGTCAAGGGATGATGCTTCACCTTATTCTAAGGCGAAAACTTTCTATGGATACGAGACACGTGTCCTAAAGTGCTTAGTTTCCAAGATGACTCACAGAAAAAAAAAATTTTGGGTAATATTTTATGGAAACTTTACCACATAAATAAAGTAACGAGCACACTTGAGTCGTAAACCACAAAAAATATGATAACTCCGCAAGAATTGCACGCAGCTATTTCAAACTCAATAACGTACACACATTTTTCGAAGAAATCTTACGGAGAATGCATTTTCAATAAAATCGGACAGATGGGATGGAAGTTAGGGGTTGTAACTCAAAATTCCTCTTAATAAATATTAGTCGAAAATAGCGTCATTCGAAAGCTTTCCGTTAATGATTCAAAAAAAGTGTTATTCATATTTTGAGAAAAACCACCCTTAAAGGCGTGCTACAACCCCTAACATGCAGAATCACAATAACACGCACTCGAAAACTACTTAGGGTATCAAAGCAAAATTTGGTAAGGTAATTTCCAGTGACACTGTAGGCGGATGAACAAATTTTCACTAAGATCTAACAAGGGGGATGAAATTTAAGGGTTGAAACTGGAAATTTCTTCAAGTAAATGGTGGTATAAAATCAACTTAAATTAACTTAATTTTCATTCCTCTTGGTTTTTCATCCCCTTTCGCAATTTTTCAGCCCCCTGAGTCTTAATTTTTTAAAATTCGCCAATTTTGATTAAATTCCTGCAATTCTTTTCCTTTACTCATTTGGTGCTCCTTCAGCGGTAGTGCAGTGCGTCATCCGGTCTACGAAGTTTCGACGAGTGTTCGTCAACATTCGTGGCGTAATTGTGGCACAGGCTTCTTGTATGGACGCTCGCAATTCTTCGGTATTTTGGTACCTGCGGCCATCCATGTATAGTATGTCTTTTATGTGGCCCCACAAAAAGAAATCGAGCGGAGTCAAGTCCGGGGATCGGGCAGGCCAATTGATGTTCCCAAATTTCGAAATTACGTGTTCCGGGAATGTATCACGTAAGAAGGCAAGGTTTATTCCAGCTGTGTGGCAGGATGCACCGTCCTGCTGGAAATAAATTTGATCCAAGTTCCCGACACCTACAATTTCCTCTAGCCTTGGGACAATTCTTTCTCTCAACATATCGTTGTACCTATGTTGATTCAACGTCCCGTCAATGAAGAACGGCCCAATAATGTGATGACGAAAAAGGCCCGCCCAAACATTTTGCGTCGCCCTTCGCTGAATGTCCCAGCAAACACAGAAGGTCTGGCCGTGTTATGACAACTGTCCGGCAAGTCCGGCACTGGCAATAGAATTACGGCCGTGTACTGGCCAGACAAGAATCGGCCATACGAAAGCAGCCTCAACGTGGCCGTACTATGGGCATGCGAACAACGGCCAGACAAAGACAGCCATAGCACGGCCGGCCTCTGGCAGCCCTAACCCGGCCGACTCCTGACAGCCTTTGCCCGGCCGGCCTCTGGCTGCCTCATTCTGGCCGTATTGAAAATGTTTCAGTAGTTAAATAATATGATGATAGTGATTAATTTGATAATGTAACCCTTACTATCATACAATTCGCAAAATTAAAGAGTATTACATATTTTTTAAATAACTGCCACTTAGTTTATGAACAAGATACGAACAAAGCAAAGTATGAAGTGAAGCGGCCTAGTAGCAAGAAACTCGACTGTCGTCCAAAGAATCCGGGTTCGGTTCCCGGTGGTGAAGCGTTTTATCACGTTTTTTTGGTCCCGAGGTAGTTCCGGCCTGAACGTGGCCATAAGAACGCCGTAATGTGGGCTCAAACAGAACCAGACCCGGCCCGTGCCTGGGCAACGTAGATCGGCCGTAACAAAACCAGAGGCACACATGCGGACGGCGCCAGATCTGGCACTCGCTTCTGGGCCGGTTCCGACTTGTCCGGGCAGCCTCATTCCGGCCGGCAACCGGCCATAAAATTGAGGTTTGCTGGGGTACGTAGGTACGACAACTCTGGGGTTCTCTCTGGCCCAAATTCTGTCATTTTGGACATTCGGCTTTTTGCTTAGACCGAAGAGACTTTCATCCGTGAAGCAAATATTTCTGATGAAGTCCGGATCTCCTAAGTGCCTCTCCACGATATCCTCACAAAAAACCATCCTGGCAAACTTGTCGTCATCGCTAAGCTCCTGGTGATTCTGGAGCTTATAGCTTTTGAACTTTTCTTCTTTGAGGAAACGGTAAACTCGACTCTCGGAAACTTCGAACTCCACGGCTGCCTCTCGTACACTTGCACGTGAATTTTCCTCGAAAAATTCAATCACTTGGCGTTTAAGCGGATTTTCGTCATGCTCCTCTTCGCGTTCTGCAATACGACGTCTCTTTTTCTCGCAGGAACAAGTGCCGTTAACACTCCCAGACTCTTCAAAGTGCCTGATTATGGTCCTCAGGGTTGCTTCACAAGGTACAGGCTTCTCGGGAAAAATCACAGGAAATTCTTGAAGGATTTGGCGATAAGATCTACCGCCATAAAATAATTTCACAACATGGATGTTCTGTTCTAGTTCCATGATGCAACGACAATAGAGAAAACAGCAAAAACTCGAAACGAAAAAAGATGAAGCGTTACAATTAAAGAATAAGCAATAATCAGTTTTTGTAACAACCAAAATTGAGTCAAAACCAAATTAAACATCACTGCGTTTCCATGGCAACAATTTTTCATAACAATAAAAGCCACCTTGATCGTGACAATAACCGCGATTTTGTAGGAAAGGAGTTTCTAAATAATCTTTCGATCCAATTACATTTTGTACAGAGGAAAAACAAGTACTTAATAAATTCGATTCATATTTTCGAAAAAACAGTGGCGTACCCTATTTGACGGGAAAAACTGTGCACCTGCTTACCTACACCTCGCTCCTGAACTTGATGAAAAAAAAATCAGTTTACGACTCAAGTGTGCTCGTTACTTTATTTATGTGGTAAAGTTTCCATAAAATATTAGCCAAATTTTTTTTTTCTGTGAGTCATCTTGGAAACTAAGCACTTTAGGACACGTGTCTCGTATCCATAGAAAGTTTTCGCCTTAGAATAAGGTGAAGCATCATCCCTTGACGTTTGTCAGTCAGTATACTTGGGGAACACCCTGTATAATGAATTCAAAAAAAAAAGATAATCCCAATCACACAAATTTATTTAGTTATTTAACTTATTTATTAGAAATTAGGTAATGTTTAACAATCAACTGCACCTTTTTAAAACTCCTAACAGTTTTAGCTGGACTAACAATGATGTCTGGTAGAAACACGCAATTTTAATTCAAAAGACAGCACCCCCATTTATATTTTACTAAATAGGCTCCCTAAATCGGTAACTTCCACGAGTAAACACATTTTGAGCACTTATAATTATAAAATTCAATCGTAACGACCATATCCCAAATAAACCCATTATCAGCTTCCAGCTGCCTCTGGTCACTGGCTTCGGTTATTAATTCAGGCTCAAAATGGTAACTTCCAGTCCGCAATCCAAGTTGAAATTGCAATGACCGGCACAAACATGTCCATTAGGTATCAGCCTCAGCCACATAATAATAATCATTGGGTCAAATTCCTAAAAATGTAGCCATTAATGTAAGAGACATTATAACGGGGTTCTCCCACCATGACATCCTCAAACTTCATCCGGGAGTTAGAAAAATTGTTAAATACTCTTTGAAGGCCTCCACCAACGTTAATAGGATTCAGTGGAATGTTAATTATTCACAAAATAAATCAATAGAATGAAACTGATCACATTGGTTTCTGGTTTGCCGCTCCATTATTTTTCACACGAAGGACCTGAAATGATGCACCTCAGTACTAATAAAATCAAATTGCTGACTTACATACCTGAATTATTTGGGTTGTTGACGAAGAAATCTCCTTCGCAATCACTTTTATTCTTTACTTCAATTTGAGGTTAGGTTGTATCGACGCAGCAAAAGTAACCAGACAGACTTTACCAATGTAATGTAATTTAATGTGGAATGCTGTGTGTGACGATTACTGAAGAAATCTGACGGGTTTTTTGCAATTTTAAGAATAATTAACGAAAAATGACAGCCACAAAAAATATTGGTTCGGTCCTGGATTCGGAAACTGCGTAGCGGGTCGAACGTAACCGAAGATTTCCCGCTTCTGTTTAAAATTCGATTTTCGAAAAATCATTGTTAAGTACCTAAGAGGAGCTGACGAACGAAAAAAATCTCAAGGGGTACAGACTAGTATGGACTAGCCCCCGCAACTGCTAGAACTTTTGCAAAAAAATTAGCGGAGCAGGAAAAAAATAAAATTCATTTTTCCATGTTATACGCCTATACTTGGCTTCCGATGAAACACCTGGTATAAGCATGTCCGGGGGCTGCGGCCGTCTGAATGGGGGCCTAAAATTCGATTTTTATGAATAAATCAGGGACCGTTTGAGTTAGAGCGCCGAATTCTTGCACGTTATCTAACATCAATAAGGGCCATCACATTGTTATCTACCAAAATCAGATTCAACCAGGGGCGTGGGAAATAAAGGGGGCTTCAGCTTTCTCCATCAAAATTTTTTACGTGACATTTTTTTCCAATTTTCTCACCGGAATATGGTCCCCTAACTAAAATTACATTCTTATCAAAATGGGACAATTTATTTTTAACTACAAAACTGAACGGATTCTAGAAATTTGTAATCTGATGATGCTTAATGATGGCCTCCTAATTTACTAAATAACAAGATATCTAGATACTGGATTCCAAAATGTTTGGCACTTTGCTACTTTATGATACCGGGTGCCGAGGGTGTCAAAGTCTTAGATTTTCCTATTTAATCTCTTTTACGACATAGGTAGATATTCCCTCAGATAGCCCTCAGTTGGTCCTCGATTGTCAAAAAAAACGCAAATTTAACTTTACCTCAAATAACATGTCAGTGTCAGTCAAAAAAATCACTAAAGCAGTGTCTTAAACCATTACATTCCCAGTACCAGTGGTAGGAAGTATTGCATTACTGTAATGAAATTACTTTAGCTGGAAATGAGTAATTGTAATGCATCACTTTTTTTAAATAGTAATGGGTAACATTTTTTTAGTAATTGTAATGGAGAACCATTAGTTTTTCCATTACTTTTTTTACCCTTAATTGACGAAAAAATAAAACTTATGAAAAATATAATTCTGTGAAATGAAATAACCACCACAGGAAGTAGCTAGGTACTACTAGTATCAGAGTTAACCCTAACTCAGCGGGGTTCTGTTTACCTACCGCCTTCCAAGCAAACATTGATGCATTCTGAAGAGGTTTTCCTGCTATTTTTAAGTAGCGGTATTCTCTGCAATTATTCCTGATTAAATATTTCTACAGAATTGAAATAATTTCCTAGCTGAAGAAAATAAAACTAACTTTAGCCATCTCAAGCAGTGGTAAATTTTGAAACGCAATTGTTATTCAAATTAAATTAAAATTAAATAATAAATATACCTACTGTTTTAAAATATAACGTGGCATTTTTTAAAATTCCAATTAGAGTTGGCCGTGTCTGGAATGACGTATGTTTCAATTCACTGCAGATCTCAAAATCTGTCAGCTACAATAAGAAATTTAAGAAATGTCACGTTAAAAGTAATGTATGAAGTAATGCATTACATTTATTAAGTAATTAGTAATTGTAATGCATTACTTTTTGAAAAAAGTAATTATTAATTGTAATGCATTACAATTTCGACGAAGTAATTTGTAATGGTAATGCATTACTTTTTAAAAGTAATGTTTCGACCACTGCCCAGTACAACCTTCATGCAAGATCCATTTGCCCTTCTGTGATCATTGATTTGATAATTTTTTCGCGAACATTCGATAACAAATGGAACACCACTAAACACCTCGCAAGTGACGTTTCTTCACTTCAACATGATCCTCAGTCAATTGACAAATAGAACGCGATATTAACTGAGGTGAGGTGAGTTCATCTGAGGACCGGTGCAAATCGAAAGCGCCATAATATTATAACATACCTACATAAATAGGTAGGTATTATCTGAAAACAAATGTGAAATTTAAAATTAAATTTATTAAAAACTGGCGCAAGTAACAAAAATTAAATTAAGCATACCTACCACTTATACCTAGGTACTGCTTATAATATGTACAACATATAAGCAAATTTAATGACTACTACTTAATGACTACAAAAGATTATAGGTAGGCACATAGCCAATTTTAAAGTTCGTAAATAATTTTAAATGTGCGTCCGTCAAAAGATTAAACAACAAATTGGGTACTCTACATTTTTATTCAAATACAACTATCAATCACAAATAAAACTGGATGAAGGGACCCCGCACAAACCTCATGACCAGTGGCTTTCTTAAAGTGTATTAATTTGGACGTGCGCTCTCTATTGTTGCAACAATTTTATTTCCATGTTTCCTTGGTTATCCGATCAATAACCAAGGAAACAGAATTTACCTCAAATACAATGATTCTAATCAAAGAATGAAATTGCTATGGAATAGGTCGATTTCCAGCATCTAAGATCGATTTCCAGCATCTATGGATAGGTCGATTTCCAGCATCTTCGTCAATCCAGGAGGATTGACGAAGGGTATTTTACATGTTGTTCATGTCGAGCGTACCCTGGGTACCATAATATGCTAGCAATATGACTGCAGCATCCCAGCGTTCTAGCTCCCGATTTACAAGAATCATATTTTCTTCACCGTCATGTTCGCCATTTTCCTGAAGATCCTCAGCTCTTCGGTATGCTATCCATATTTGGTACTTAGTAGCGTTTCGGAACCCTGGCTCGGAGAAATCCCGGTTCTACAGCTAACTGGTCGATCTCTAACTGCTCCCCATCATCTCTTCTTAACTTTTCTTGAATATAGGAAGGAGCTAGATTAAGCTGATATACCCCGATGGTCAAGTCACGCAAGTACTCCATGCTTAAATGAGGAAATTCCGGAATTTGTCCATCGTTAAGATGGATCCAAGCTGCGTTTCGGCGTTCTAAACCGAATCCTTCTACTCGCCCTTTGACAACATTCACTTCGGTCGCTTTAGCTAACATTGCTTGGGCTAATTCAACGTTAGCACCATCCATGTGTATTGTGGGATGATATCTGTTTATAATAGCCCCCGCTATACGATGAAAGTCCCCAAGATTATTTGCATGTGGCATATTAATCAACTGCCCAAGAAACTTGAAATTACTTTTGATATGCCCATTTCTAGCCTCCACAATCCAGCGAGTTTTCGTAATCAACCTTCATTCATTTACGTCTTCTACAGATAACTGCCGCTGTCCACGTTCGACCATCGGGGGTATTCGATGTAGAAATCCTAGTTCTTCCAATAATGGACCTGCATCCCTGTAGCCGCCGTCAACGATAAAAATATCGTCATTCTGGAACCAATTTCTCATATTGGCATCTTGCTCAAACTCCTGGCGTAAAATTGTAGCGTCATTGATTCGCGAATCCGAAAAATAGGGTCCCTGAATATCCAGAATAAAGCCGTCCGGAGCTACGATCAACGCAGGCTTTATTAGATGACGCCCTTTATGTAGACAAAATGTCTGTCTCAGAACGCAAAAATTGTTGTTTTTTGCCATGTATGAATGAATATGTTCCGTCAATGTAAGCAATAGCTTTAGGCGTATCTGGATCTTCATTATTTAAATTTTCGCCATTTTGCAGTACCCGACTCTGACACCCTGTATATCAAATAAGGGGGACCTGCATAAAAAGCGGAACATGTCATGTCGTAGCCAATGAAATGGGCTATCCGTGGAAAGAAGGTTCATTCAAATCGATCGACTACTTCAGGAGTTACGGCATTTTGAATTTGAGAGGGCCATATTTGGTTAGTAAATGAAGAGGCGTTTCTTCCTCTTATCCACATACTCTGCAAGTGCTTTCCTCAACGTCCCATTAGATGAAGGTGTCGTTTGAGGGCGCAGTGCCCTGTCAGGACGCTCACGACTTTGCTTAGCCACTCTCGGCTTAATTGGAGAAACCACCGTTGGGCTGTTGGCGAAAAGGGCCGAGCAATGAAGGCCCTCGCTTGCTTCATCCCCGGTGCGTTTTCCCAATCTGAGTGAAATTGCTTGTTGAGCCAGTTTTTTAGCTCCTTCCGCAATGCACTCTCTGCCACAATTGAAGTTTTAGTTTTTATTTTAAAACCTTTGTACCGTTCGTTTCATTCCAGGCGCCGTATAGGGAAATAACACGGGAAAAGTGTTTTTATTTTTTGTTTGCTCCTGAAACTGGTTCCGGCCAAATCTGAGTAATACGGTCAATGGGCCTCAGTGTCCTCTACGCATGAAAAAAAAATGGACCTGAAATGCCCCCTTCTTAAAACGGGAGGACCGGTTGAAAATTGGAATTTCAAATTTCGCGGGCGTCAATTCAGCGCTGTTTGACATCTCCGAAAACTAAACTTCCAGTGGCGGCTTTCACAATTTCTTGAGTTTTCGCTAACGTCATTTAGTTACTTTTTTGGAATTTCTACAAATTATTGAGTTAATTCTGAGACGAAATAAACCGGCGCATTTTTGCAATAGTCCCAGAGAGTCTTGGTGTCAGAAACTTTACTAAAGAAAAGACACTATGAAGGTAACCTCACAAAAATTTTGTCTTTGTTCGCTACAACCAGGCCGCATTTATTAACATTTTAATTCTCGAGGTAAGTCTCTGTTTATAGTTAAAACTGTCTTAATCGTTGTTTTGCTTCAGTTATGAATATTTTCACTGGAATATCACAGACTACGAGAAGGGTTGGTGGAATGAGGAAACGGCCAATATTCAGTTACCATGAACCTGGTACCAAATTCTGTTAAAGAATAACAATATGGAGAGCCACTAAAGGCTAGGTAGCACAGAAGGTAAGGCGAAGGTCTTGCTTAAAAGTTGGTGTGTCGATAGACCTTACGAGTCACAGCGAAGACAAAGATGGTTCTGATATTTATGGTGGATATGCCTTACCAAGCACCTGTAAGGCTGATGGAAAAGGCACCTGCAGTCTCCACTCCAAGGCCTGGAAGCTGGTGGTGATGGCCTTGCCTAGACTAGTGGCTTCGGCTGTGCCGAGGAATCTGTTGCAGGAGTTACCATGCCCTGCTTGTCCCCTGGGACCTTTGCCCCAACAGTTATTTAACCGCGGAGTGCGTGTTTGGAGTGTGGACGAAGATATGTAACTGGCTTGCCAAATTTTAATTGTTTTATTCTAAAAATGTTAATAATTAATAAAATAGCATACCTAGGTCTTATGGGCCTTATTTTCTAGATATTTTAGTTGATAATTCACAATTTAATGTTGAAATTTTGAATAAATTCTTGAATAATCAAATTAACGATTTTATGACCGCTATATGCTGTACCGACTGCTCATATAAATGAAACAATATAACTTAGATAATTATTGTCACTACAATATCTCTTGAAGATAAACACATCAAAAATATAAGCAGCAAAAATTTTATTATTTACTTACTATTTATTTTATTTGTTATTAGACTGGACTGTAAGGTGAGAAAGTAATAAAGTTCCTCGCGAGGATTCAATTTACAAAACAAATATAGCAAAACATAATTAAGGGGACGGTGGTAGGTTGCAAAATGTTCATGAATATTGGCCATTTCCTCATTCGACCAACCCTTCTCGTAGTCTGTGCTTCCAGTGAAAATATTCATAACTGAAGCAAAACAACGATTAAGACAGATTTAACTATGACTTGCCTCGAGAATTAAAATGTTAATAAATGCGGTCTGGTTCTAGCGAAGGAACCAAAGACAAAATTTTTGTGAGGTTACCCTCATAGTGTCTTTTCTTTAGTAAAGTTTCTGACACCAAGACTCTCTGAGACTATTGCAAAAATACGCCGGTTTATTTCGTCTCAGAATTCACTCAATAATTTGTAGAAATTCCAAAAAAGTAAGTAAATGACGTTAGCGAAAACTCAAGAAATTGTGAAAGCCGCCCCTGGAAGTTTAGTTTTCGGAGATGTCAAACAGCGCTGAATTGACGCCCGCGAAATTTAAAATTCCAATTTTCAACCGGTCCTCCCGTTTTAACAAGGGGGCATTTCAGGGCCATTTTTTTTTCATGCGTAGAGGACATTGAGGCCCATTGACCGTATTACTCAGATTTGGCCGGAACCAGTCTCAGGAGCAAACAAAAAATAAAAACACTTTTCCCGTGTTATTTCCCTATACGGCGCCTGGAATGAAACGAACGGTATATGAATCCTGTATGCCATTTGAAAACATTATTCTCTTCAATTTTCAACAATCGTCCAGAGCCAATTAAAGTAAGGTCTTCGCTTATTTTTATAATCTTACTAAAATAATTTTTGTTGTTGAAAATTGAATAGCAAAAATATTTGCAATTGGTCGATACATTTGAAATGCAGCCAAATGCGTTCTTTGTTAAAGTTTTGTCTATAATTTGATTTGTAATGCCAGTAGGACCATTCACGTTTTTCTTAAGGTAAAACATATTAGACTCAAATGGAAACGCACTGTTTGCCCAAAGAGGTCCTAAGTGTCTAACGCTCTTTACCACATGTGTTAAAATATAAACGTTAAATGTCATATTTCCTGCACCATAAAAATTTTGATAATTAGAAACAAATTGTTCTAACATTATGTCGGCTCTATCTAAATCATCAGGTATGGAAATTTTCTGTAACAAAAGAAATACACTAGAACTCAACAGAGCAAAATGTTCCAAATATTTTTTGGACAAAATATCCCAAAAGCAAGATTAGCTATAGAACAAAAGCTACGCTCGCCATTCCGATGCTTTGGATCGTTTAGATAGCATTCGAGGCTTTCGATGAATTTCGTCCGGTGTTTTTATGTTACCTATTCTTTTATTAATAATTGATATTTTAACCGGAGACCCTATGTAATATACCTAATCTAATAATGCCCTGGTTACACCCAACAATATGTTATGCAAGTACTCGGTCGAAAAACTCCACACTACGTTGAACCATGGTAAATTTATTATAACTGACGTATTTTTAATTCCACTAACCACTCTTCCCGTATTGAGAGCAGTAATCATATCTTCAACAAATTCTTCATTTGTTCTCTCACGATTTGGCTGCACATCAGTGGGGTATTTAATTAGAGAAGTTTTTTTCTCCGGGTCCTCTCTGGTCGTCCTGGATGATAAGGACTGTGTTATCATTGATAACACCACGGACAACTACGATGGAGAAAATAAATTAACAGTAGGTGTTCAGACTTTTGTTTTTGTTTAATTTGGTGTAGGACTGAATTCAAGTTCAGTAACTTAAATTTAGCTTTGTTTGTATTTTTAGTTTGTTAATTAACCATTTTATTCGGTTTGGTTATTTAAAAGACCAGGGTATTGTTTTGCTTATGACAGCGGTTGGCAGTCCTGGAGCCACTGCGCGCGACACAAGTCGTTATTTTTCGCATAGAGAAGAAGTGAAGCAACCGTCGTGAAAACGGAGAATAATTAATTCTCCAAGTGGAAAAACCTTTTTCGTGATTTTCGTGTCATTTGACTTATTTGTTCCCTCGTTGCCACTTGCAAAGCCTGTAGATTTGAGGATCTTCGCCGGCCGGCACAACAATTATCATCGCCAACCACGCTAGATCCAAGGATTGAAAGGCAAAGCAAACATACTCCTGGTTTTTTCGAAAATATTTTGTCGCATTTCGTATTTCCAAAATTTTACAATTACAGTCCGCTAACAGTAGGTATAGGTATAAATATACCTACCTACATAAATAAAGTCAGACTTTAAGTTAATAATAATGAGATATAAGTATAAAAGTAAAAGTAATGAACCGCCGTAATATTTAGACGACATATCATACAGGGTGTTCCAATGAAAAGTATCCACCCCAAATATTTCGTGAACCAAATAAAATATGAAAATTCGCTCGGACAGGTCGATTTTTATTTGGAGGGGGACACTTAAATTCATGCTTGGCGAAATTTCAAAACTCACTCCCTAACCCCCACCTACCCCCACTTCCGAATTTTAAATGGCAACCTCCCACTTGTGATACATCATTTGAAAGCTAATTTCATTGCCAATCTAACGTTGCAACAATTTTTGATATTTGTTCGACTCGAGCGCCCTCTATGGTTAAATCTTAAATTACATTAGGGCCCTTTGTGATACATCATTTGAAAGGGTTTGAAATTATCTGTAAACTGATGCAAGAATTTTTGAAATCCACCCACTCGTTCAAAAGTTACATTGAAAGACATGAGTTGGTTCTGGGCCTAGGAATCCTTCAAGATTAGGCTGTAACTTTTGAACGAATGAATAGATTTAAAAAATTCTTGCATTAGTTTACAGATAATTTAAATCCCTTTCAAATGATGTATCACAAATTTAATTTAAAATTTGACCAAAGAGGACGCTAGAGTTAAATAAATATAAAAAAATTGTTACAGCGTTAGGTTGGCAATAAAATTAGCTTTCAAATGATGTATCACAAGTGGGGGGTTGCCATTTAAAATTTTGAAGTGAGGGTAGGTGGGGGATAAGGGGTGAGTTTTGAAATTTTGCCAAGCATGGATTTAAGTGTTCCCCTCCAAATAAAAATCGACCTGTCCGAGCGAATTTTCATATTTTATTTGGTTTACGAAATATTTGGGGTGGACACTTTTCATTGGAACACTGTAACCTCTTTTCTTCTCGAAAAGGCGTTACATGAACGACGGCACTCAGTTTTTTTTTTCGGGAGCGGGATTTCGTAGGTTTTTTTGATTTTAAGAAAGATAAATTTAGTCAGGCGCCACTTAGTTGTGTTAACGTAAATACGGATCCTCGCCTCAGCTAAGAAAGGGGGAATCAAAACGCACCGATATAAGCAGGGTGTCGTGTATTAATAAAATTTAAAAAATTGATAATTGATAACAATAATATGATCTTTGGATATAACTATTGATTATTACTCGAGCGGTTATCGATAACTTTTCGTTACAGCTTAATTAAATAAGAAAATATGTAAGATAACAATTTAGGTAGATTGGAGAAAATTTAATAATGTTGTTAAATGAAATGAATGGCCGCAATTGAAGACGTGGTGGTTTGACGAAATAATTCGGAAGGATCTTACTCAAACTTTTCTTCGATGACGGCTTTGCGTTCTGATCCAAATGTTGTGGATTTTATTGATAGGTCCTGGAAGATTGGACTGGCGGCGGAAAAATCATTCGATGAAAAAAATCGATTCCTTTGACGGACTAGCCAGGAGAATTCTGGTCGTTTTGCGATGGTTCAAAAAAAGGAACGACAATAAAAAGGTGTCCAGACCTCGAGAGCTGATTTGGTTTTGGGGTCGTCTCCAATTATTAGGTCGACTGATCTAATTTAATAAAGAAAGCAACTAAGAAAATGTTATTTTGACTTCAAAAAATCATACCTTCTCTTTAGAATGACCTTAGATCGGAGGCGTACCCGTGGTACAGATGTAAACAAACTCAATCGTACTTCAGCTCACCGAATGACCACGGGGTAGCCGCTCAGCAGCGTTTCCCCTTCCGGCAAAAATCATCGGAAATGGTCCGGCGCATTTTAACCTGATTTTATCTTTGAATTTGTCACTTTGATTTTTGCATTTTATTTAAAAGTTTGAATTTAACGTTACAACACCCTGTATGATATACCTACTATATGTATGTATAAGATTGTTAGTAGGCATACTTTCGTGTTGGGACAAAATGCCGCGGCCGAAACGCCGCGGGGACAGAATGCCGCCGGGACAGAATACCGCCGGGACAGAATACCGCCGGGACATAATGCCGCTGGAACAAAAAGGTGCCGCCAAGTTTCGAAAGTTATCTTGCAGAAATAAATAAAAGAACGAGCTTATCAGATGACTGCAAATACCCAGCAGATCGCCATCCGGCAGTTGAATTAAAGTAATTAAACAATCTAATTAAAATTGGCATTACTAAATATTATCAGATTTCTGGTTTGGAAAAAGGGTTGTTTATAATCTTCTTAACCACAGCGACGGGATGTTCTATCCGTTTAAGAACAGCATGCAGGTATAATTATTAAGAGAAATGTGTAGCGGTGGTGCAAATATACCCGGGGGTTTAGAAACCCGCCTATTCAATATTTCAAAGCTGGTGTAACCCTTCCTTTGTAAATTGATTTTCCAAGAAAAAATTTTTTTTTCGGATACTCTATGGAAATTGCTAACATCTGTTTATTAAGTAAATCGTAAAGAAAAGTATGTGTAATATTCATACCAGAAGTACTTGGGTATGGTTTATATTTGATTCTTGGAGTACAAATATTTAACAGTTACAATATTCTCAGTTACGACTTTCTGTGCCGCCATCTTGCACTGTGCTGTTGTCCGTGTCGTGACTGTAGTATGGTGCCAATATCAAATATGACACCTTCCTTTTTTATACACAGAACAATAATATAAAATATAAAAGTAATGAGATAGTTGAAAGGAACAATACAAAATTATAATTGTGTAATGGCAATTGAACACATCTTAAAACTAAGTTGTTACATAGTCATTAAACCTAACAGGTGTTTTGACTTGTCTCCCAGATCGAGTTACCTTTTGAGAAACGATCTCCTGTGGTTGACGATTAGTTTCATTAGGTGAATTGTTACTTGTCGAAGTTGAAGCGCCGTTTCGAACTAAGTCTTTATCCACATCAAGGTCATTATTGTCATATTTGTTTATCATATACTTGTTGTTACTATGTTTTATGTGAGCCGAATTTCGTCTAACTACATTGCCTTTATTGGATAAGGACAAGTATGATCTAAGTTCGTCTACTTTTGATACTATCTTGCCAGGCTCCCATGTCATCAATATAATTTCTAACCACTACATTTTCTCCTTCCTTAAACGGAGTATTATTCAGCTTACGAGCACTTTGATCGTGATAAGGTTTATAGATAGCCTGGCGGTTGATAATGTTCTCATGAGCTGACCTTAAGTCTGTAGGAGTCTTAAGTAACTTGGAATGTATAGGAATTTTAGTTCGCGTTCTACGACCAAACAGAATCTGACAAGGAGACAAATTTAGACCCGTAATTGGTGTATTTCTATACTCAAGTGAGCCTTTTTCTGCACATTTTTTTAACAACTTTTTCGCTACTTGAACTGCCCTTTCGGCCTGACCATTACTACGGGGATAATGCGGGGAGCTAGTAATTAATTCGACACCGAAGCTATACGTAAAATTTTTAAATTCATAAGAGTTGAACGGCATATTGTCACACTGACTAACGTCTTTGGTATTCCATGAGTTGCGAATAATCTTTTCAGGTGCGAAATAATCTCACCAGCGGTTTTGTTTTGTATATGGTGATGATCTCTAGCCATTTCGAAAAATAATCCTGCACAATCAGGTAGGCTTTATTCTGAAAATCTAAAATGTCACAACTTATTTTGTTAAACGGAATATCCGGAATGTCATGGTTTATTAACGGTTCTTTAACTTTTAAATTGGAACATTTTTCGCAGACAGAGCATGAGCTGATTAAGTTCTCTATATCAGAGTTTATTCCTGGCCAATAAACCACCTGACGGGCCCTTTCCTTCGTTTTACAAATTCCCAAATGTGATTCATGTAAGAGATTAAGGATATAGTCTCTGTAACCAGTGGGTATGATTATTCTGTAGTTTAAGAATACTAAATTATCCTCAACATGTAGTTCGTTTTGAAGTTTAAAGTATAATTTGACACAATCTTCAACCTCACATTTATTTTTTGGCCATCCATTGTTATTGTAATGTATTAGTTTACTTAATACTGAATCTTTACTAGTAGCTTCTTGAAACTCCAACTTCTTTTGGTCTGAAATATTTAAATTTGTACTAATAGAGTGAATTTCTTCCACTATCCAGCCATCATCTGTGTTTGTTTCATTTAGATAAGACCTAGATAGTAGGTCCGCAATGAACATATGTTTACCGGGTAGGTACTCCATTTGTATTTGGTATTTAAACAACTTTAGTCTCAACCTTTTCAGTCTGTTTGAAGCAACATCAGAGATTTTTTTGTTAATTATACCTAAAAGTGGCTTATGATCTGTCAAAACCTTGACCTTCCGACCATATATGAAGTTATGAAACTTTTGAGTGCTAAACACAACACTGAGCAACTCTTTTTCTATCTGAGCGAAATTCTTTTCACTTTCAGTCAGACTTCTAGAAGCGAAATAAACTGGCTTATTTTCCTGAAGCAACGTGCATCCGAGACCATTTTGAGGGGCATCGTATTGGAGTACTATTTCCTTGCTAGCATTAAAATTACCTAAAACGGGTGACTCAGATATTTTCTTTTTAATTTCATCAAAAATTTCTTGATGTCTAGGCATCCATTTAAAACAAACGTCTTTTTTAAGTAACTCTCTTAAAGGTGCATTGATATCCGAGTAATTTGGAATAAAACTTCTTAAGAAATTAAACATTCCTAGGCTGCTCTGTAATTCCTGTGTACATTTGTGGGTGCTTTTAGAGCTTGCAGCGCTCTAATTCTTTCAGGATCAACGGCCATTCCTTGCTCCGAGAAGATATGCCCTAAATATTTCACTTCGGATTTACGAAATTGAATCTTTTCTTTATTAAATTTGACCCCTCTTTCTCTAGCTTTTGAAATCACTTTACCAAGAATTTTGTCATGCTCCTCTATGGAATTACCACATATCAAGATGTCATCAAAGTAAACCAAGACCCCAGGGATATCAGAAAATTTTTTATTATTCAAATATTGAAAATACTCAGGAGCCATGGAGAGACCAAAAGGTAACCTGTTGAATTTGTAACAACCAAATGGTGTGGAGAATGTACACAGATCGCTTGATTCGGAATCCAACTTAACTTGCCAAAAACCCTCTTTTAATTCTAGCACAGTGAATACCTTCTTCCCAGATAGCTTTTCAGACATTTCCTCTAACGTGGGAATTAGAACATTCATAGGTTTTTTAATGACAGAATTCAAATGTTTAGGATCGATGCAAATTCTTAAATTGTTATCTTTTTTCTCTACTACAACTAAGCTACTGACCCAATTTTTAGGGTGATCCACCTTGGAGATTATTTCCCTCCTTTCTAAATTCATCAATGCATCTTTTAATTTATCCTTGATTGAAAATGGTACTCTTCTGGGAGGACAAACAACTGCTTTACAATCCTTATCTACTTCTATTCTACAAGTTTCCAGAAATGTACCTAGACCTTCATACAAATACAAATTATTATCAATAAAGCTTTCCCTGTTTTCCAAATTTCTTTCAACAGAAAATAATCTCTTGACTAAACCTAAACTTTCACAAGCATCAGCTGACAACAATGGTACATGAGATTGTTCCACAACCGAAAATTCTTCAATTTTCGATTTATTCCTGTATCTACACATTAATTTCACAGTACCTAGGGGTTTAATAGTTGACCCTCCAAAAACTGACAGAAGTTGTCGTGTTGTATTCAATTTTACATTTGAGAAATATTTACTATACAAATATGAGAATAAGGTGCTTACCTCAGCTCCACAATCTAGCTTAACTTTAAGTAATTCATTAGCGATTCGAATTTCCTGGTACCAACTTTTATTACTGGTTGACTTATCCAAAACAGCATCTATAACTAAGTTACTGTCCAACATCTCCAGGTCTTCATTAATTTCCCTTACTATCTTAACTCGACAGCAAGCCTTGAAGTGATTGAGTATATTACACCGAGAACATTTCTTACCAAAAGCAGGGCACTGTTTTGGGCCATGTCTCTTGTCACAGCGATTGCATTTGAAGGTAGCATCCCCAGTCTTTACATCAGATCTTGGATTCTTGACAACCACTTTGTGTACATCAGCTGATTTTGCTTCATGTAGGCTACTTAATTGTTGCTTAGAGACTTCACTAGCCCGGCAATGGTCCACGGCTTTATCCACGCTTAGTCCATCGCTGCCTAATCTTAAAAGCCGCTCTTGCAGTGAACGGTCATGTACCCCAATAACAATACGATCACGGATCATCTGGTCCTGTAGTACATCAAACTCACGGGAGTGGGCTAACTTCTTAATATCTGTTAGAAACTCTTCAAACCTTTCACCCTCTCGTTGATGACGACTGAAGAATTGGAATCTTTCGTACACAATATTTTTCTTCGGGTTACAATACTTCTCAAAGGCATCACAAACTTTGGCTATCTTTTTCTTATCAGCTTCAGTAAGTTCAAAAGTATTAAACAATTCGACGGCTTCTTCACCAATTGCATTTAGAAGTATAGCCACTTGCGTTTCCTCATCCTTTTTATTTTTCTCCGATGCTATCAGGTAGATTTCAAAACTTTGCCGAAAACGACGCCAACTTTCGGATAAATTTCCTGTTAGATTCAGGACCTTCGGCAATTTTGTGTTTTCCGACATTTTATTGCTAGGTTATATTATACGTAAGCAACAATTTCATCCCACAACTTCCTCACCTCAATTGCACGTGCACGAGCGAAATCAAGTCAATCCATTAAAATTTGAAGAGCGAGATTACGCCTTGACTGCGCCATGTAATATTCAGACCAGAAGTACTTGGGTATGGTTTATACCGGGTGTATCATTTTCCGCGCCGTATAGGAGATTAACATGGGAAAACGAATTTTATTTTTTCCTTGCTCCAGGAACAGATTTAAATCAATGGTAGCTTATCCAGTGGATAGACCCGGCTGGCCGGTATCCTGAAAAAAAAGATTGCCTGCTAGTGCCCTTTGGTTACTTAGCAGGAATTTTTGAAAAATTGGATTTTAAAACGACGCGCGCATTACTTCGTGTACTTTCGGTGTCCTTCGAAGCTTTACGTAAATTGTCAGCCAGGGCCGAATCTGCGATTTTTGACCTAATTGTTGACATTAAGAAAGCCGTGGCTTGAAATTATTGTTTTAAATCTGGAGCAAATCGTTCTTTTTTACCTTCTTGCTGACGCAGAATTAGTGTACCTACCAGCGGCGACAAGCGGCAGCCGACAAGGGTTCGGTCAGACTTGGTTGACGACCTAACCTCAAAAATTTACTTGGTCAAGTAAATTACTTTGAATTGCAATTATGAGGTAAGCTCTTACTCGGTGTTAGCGTTTAATTAATCAATTATTCTACTTTAGGTGGCAATATTGTTAGTGGTAGTTCGAACAAGGATCAGAAGGCATTCTCGGGTTTGGCAATGACCTCCCATCGTAAACTGTCTTTATCTTTTACGTTACCTATTTGTGTTAAAAGGTTTTGTAAGTGAAGACACAAGTAGGAGTTACATGTATTCGTGTAGAGAACATTTTGTATTCCCTTAATTAGTTGTAGATAGTTAGAAGTTGTTTGGTAATGTTTAAGAACCCTGTTTGGAAAAGCAGCTGCTGACAACATCGGTACTGGTAATTAAATTGGAACTTGAGACATCATGTTGTATTTACCTAATAAAGTGCTTTTTGAACTTATTTCCAAATTTTTCAGTTCAAAAGAATCAAATTTTGTCCATTATTGGCTAAATTGTTATTGAATATTAATCACTAGCAGAGTGGCACTAAAGAATAGATTGTTAAAACTGAGTAATGGAAGAAGCCAAGAACGCGTTTAAAATTCTTTATTAATAATAGTTTTTTAAGACATCGACAGCTGGCACAATTCCATTTTTGTATCTTCACATCAATCCTGACTAAATTGTAGCAATATCACAAACCACCACTACTTTTAATAACACTCCGCCATGCAGTGCATAAAGAATTAAATAACAATTAGTAACTTTCCAGTATAATTCTTCTTGCTCAATTTTTCAATGGGAATGAGTAAACGGATGAATTTTTCCCCTGGTCCAGGGCAGTAAGATGGCATGGCATCCTGAAATAAATGTGATCACTGTTTATTTATTATGAGGGAGGTACCTATCCCTATCACAAAAAATATTCATTGTACCTACCTAATCAATTTAACTTATCCGCTCATCCGAAGGGTTATTGGTAAATGGGTTGTTGGCCTGGGACAAGGGTTTTCTCTGGAATAAGCCGTTGTTGTTTCGTCGATGTTAATTTCATAATCACAACAATCCAACCAAAAGCTGTGTCAAATCAAAAGGCTTGTTGTCACCTGTCAATCTAATTTCAATTTTGTCGACGTATGTTTTTTCGCGCTAAGGTTACCAGTCAGCCTGGTTGTTGACACCGTGCGGGGTGCGTTCAGTTAAGTAGTGCTGCTGGGTGGGTAAATTGGCGTTGTAGTACTTACACAGTGTCAACAATAGCTGCTTTCCGTTTACACATTTGTCTGAGAAAACTCAGCTATTTGATTGGTCAATTACAAATGAACCAATCAAATTGCTGAGATTAACTGAGGCTTCTCAGGTAAATGTGTAAAAGGAAAGCGCCTAACGTCAACGCGTCACTGCGCAGACCACGTTGACCAGGGGCCCAATTCTCGAATCGTTCGAATCTGTTTCGTATGCGATGTTGCTAAGCAGCCGCCAATCACATTCCGCGTACCTTAGTGATTCCGTATACGAAACAGTTCGTGCGATTCGAGAATTGGACCCCTGGTAACGTGAACACTAATGTTGTCGCGCTCTTTCTTATGTATGCTACAAACAAAAGACAAAAACATGACCAAGTAGGCGACCAGGCTGACTGGTAACGTTAGCGCGAAAAAACATATGTCGACTGAATGGAAATTAGATTGACAGGATTGACAGGTGACAACAAGACTTTTGACACAGCTTTTGGTTGGACACAACGGCTTATTCCAGAGAAAACCCTTGTCCCAGGCCAACAACCCATTTACCAATAACCCTTCGGATGAGCCTTACTGTGATATTGTGGATTGCCAACAAGTTAAATTGATTAGGTAGGTACAATGGATATTTTTTGTGATAGGGATAGGTACCTCCCTCATAATAAATAAACAGTGATCACATTTTTATTTCAGGATGCCATGCCATCTTACTGCCCTGGACCAGGGGAAAAATTCATCTGTTTACTCATTCCCATTGAAAAATTGAGCAAGAAGAATTATACTGGAAAGTTACTAATTGTTATTTAATTCTTTATGCACTGCATGGCGGAGTGTTATTAAAAGTAGTGGTGGTTTGTGATATTGCTACAATTTAGTCAGGATTGATGTAAAGATACAAAAATGAAATTGTGCCAGCTGTCGATGTTTTAAAAAACTATTATTAATAAAGAATTTTAAACGCGTTCTTGGCTTCTTCCATTACTCAGTTTTAACAATCTATTCTTTAGTGCCACTCTGCTAGTGATTAATATTCAATAACAATTTAGCCAATAATGGACAAAATTTGATTCTTTTGAACTGAAAAATTTGGAAATAAGTTCAAAAAGCATTTTATTAGGTAAATACAACATGATGTCTCAAGTTCCAATTTAATTACCAGTACCGATGTTGTCAGCAGCTGCTTTTCCAAACAGGGTTCTTAAACATTACCAAACATCTTCTAACTATCTACAACTAATTAAGGTTCAAGTATACAGTAGAAAAAAAAAATTCTGAATTCAAACTTCATAAAAAAAATACCAGGCGTTCGTTTCAGTATCAAATTCATTGTGTCGAAATATGAAACAATTCTGGTATACAGTTTTTGAAAAAAAAAATAAAAAGTTGAAAAAAGGGTGCATTTAACGGGATTTATTTTTTTTTCTCGAAAACTATATACCAGATTTCGTTAAAATTTTTTTCTGAAATTGCTGGAACTGCGAGGCTATCTCCACATTTTTTTAAATTTATTTGAATTTCCAGTTTTTTTAATAAAAAATAATGAAAAATGAAAATGCCAAATTATGTACGATAAATTTATAAAATAGTTAGATCTAACTATTATAATTATTCTAATAGGGCCTGTGTTGCTTTCTGTGAAGAAAAACCGGCGTTTGCTTATAATGTCGCTGAAATATTAACAATTTACCGAACTAGAATTTCAATTTCAATGCGTGCAATTCATTGTCTGCACAGTGCTGCTTCTGCCTACTTTTAGCGAACTAGGGATGCACCGAGGGATGCACTCTCTATCGCCCAATAGCTAAAATTTGGCCACCTCAAGCTCACTACACTACACTGGAAGAAGCCGGTTGCAGCGTTGCCATGTTTGCTTGTCAACGATCAAGTGCACATTCCATTAGTTCCTAATGCAATGCTTATTTATCATTATTTAATAAAGTTGGAATTATTGTTTTACGCATAATTTTACCGTGATTTCAATGCTCAGTTTTTTGTTGATCAGCTCCTCTTAGGTACTACCTAACAAATATTCTTGGAAAATTGATTTTTAAATGGAGACTGGAGATTTTTCGGGTACAATCTACACGAGTACTAAACTCAAATTAATTAAAACATTAATATACCCACATATAGAGTACTGCTGTACTGTTTATTACAATTTTCTCTCTCATGACGCGCTCTAAAATTTATTCAATAATATCAAGATATTCGTGGCAGTTGTAACTATAGAAATTGCAAAATAAACAAAATACAACAAAAGGTACAGGCTTGTCCATATTACCCTCCACACTCCCTAAAACTTTTGAAGTAAATAAATTCTCAGGAACAGGAAAAAAAATTAAATCTTCTATGTTAGTTGCCTGTGGTGATGGTCCGATGAAACAACTGGTATAATTTGTCAAAGACGCAAAAATAAGTACCTAAATAAAGAAGTTAAAAAAAGTGATGTAGGTCTTTATTGTTTTTTTGCGTTTTTCGAAAGCCGCCGAAAGGGCATAAAATTTAAGACAACTTTGTGAGACAATTACAGTGCTGTAGTCCAGCGTATCCGCGGGTACACGCCGTAGGTATGCACAAGGGAATAAAAATCGATATTCATGCCAACATTTTTAGAAAACTTTAAAGATACCTATTTCCTGGTTAACAGACGGTTGGAAAAACCCCAGCTAATGACCTCGACCCAGGTAAATGGCTAAGTTACCTGCCCTATAAACCCACCCTTCGCTACCTGTTACATGCCTGATGGACCGCTAAAGCGGTCCGAGGATTTTAGCAGCAAATAACCCAAGAATTTTTTATTTGGAATAATCCACAGCCAAAGTTAGCACTTTTACGATTAATCCTTCGGTTATAAAACGGAATAAATCTGATGACAATGGCAGAGTATAACTTTATTAACCAAGGTCGGGCGTGCGGAGCGGTTGGATGGCTGATGCACATTTACTAAAATCTAAAATACAAATGTTTTTCACTCCTAAAATGGACATTTTTCGAAAAAATGGCATTGCAACAGCTTTCGAATTCGATAATGATAATATAACAGCTGTCGAATCCGATAGTAACAATATTTTTTTTTGTAAAATAAATTGAAACAGTGGCCCATTTGCCACTAAAATGACATTTTTCTAAAAAATGGCACTAAGGTTTTTGGCTTAAAAAAAAATCAGCTATCAAATCCGGTCATAAAAATATACAGTTATACATAGGTTTTTTTTCACGGCACCATTTTTTGGTCAAAAGGGCACAAGTGTGAATACATTTTTATAAGCACAACTCGAAGGGCATTCATATGGTAACGCGAAAAATGGGGGTTTGCATTTAAATTTTTAAAGTTGATGTGCCAAGAAGGCACTTTCCGTGGACCGATGTGGCCCAAATTCTAATCATCACCCACAAATCTCCCACTGAATATGTATGCCAAATTTCATCTCGATACGTTCAATAGTTTGAGCTGTAGCGTGATCACAGACAGACAGACACACAGACATTTTTTCAAAAACCGCTTTTTTGGGTTCCAGTAACTGCTTCGCGAAGCGTAGAAGTTAATAACTGTGAAAAACGTCTGTGTGTCTGTCTGTGATCACCTGCAATTTTTTAGAAAATTTCCGGTTAGGGACAAAAACACCCCTTTTTGAATTTTTCTTAGCAAAAGGGCATAATATCTTTATCGAATTCGATAGCTGTTGCATTGTCGGATCGAAAACCTTAGGGCCATTTTTTCGAAGAATGTCATTTTAGGGGTATTTTAGATTTTAATAAATGAGCGTCGGGCGCAACAGCCACCGACAACCGCCCGCACGCGGACCTTGGTTAAATGCTTCATTTACAAATTCTGTGAAAAAGTAGAAGTTTCTACCGTCTTCGAGACTGCCACTTTTTTATTATAATTTATAGTGTGAACGTATCCCAATTTTTTTGGCGCAGATGTATACATGATCGGTAGGCAAAAATATAATTAATTTGTTATTTACGCAAATATTCGGTAACTATTTTTACAATAAAATAATATAATGTAAAACAAAAAACTAACTTCTGCATAAATACACTACAGCATAAAATTACAAATCTTAATTTGCAATTTTTAATTAAAGAGAATCTTAATTATTTTGGTGGAGTCTCAAAAATAGCCTTGTCTAATTGTCTATTATAGATTAATTCCTGACTGGTTATGTAAAATCTTTACCAAACCCCTATCAGTTATCAGTCATATCACAGTCTTAAATGTAATGCAGTAAATACTATTAACGTCATGGATACACAAATCTGATTCCATGGTCTGATTCTTGAATGTACCTATGTTGTATATTATCAAAGTAACATAGTGGCAACAGGGCAAGTTCAACCTTACGCAGGTGCTCTGCCGGTAACCTTACCCTGCGCAAAGCACCTAGCGGCGAATAGCGACACTTCGGGGATTTGGTATCCTCGATACGTAGGACGGGTTTTTAATGCAACTACGCAATCGGCCCCGCAACCCACAATACAACTAATTCTGTGAGTGTGGAGCCATCTCCTGAGTCAGAATCACATTAAATATGCTCTATACTTAAACCTTAAGGGAATACAAAATGTTCTCTCCACGAAAACATGTAACTCCTACTTGTGTCTTCACTTACAAAACCTTTTAACACAAATAGGTAACGTAAAAGATAAAGACAGTTTACGATGGGAGGTCATTGCCAAACCCGAGAATGCCTTCTGATCCTTGTTCGAACTACCACTAACAATATTGCCACCTAAAGTAGAATAATTGATTAATTAAACGCTAACACCGAGTAAGAGCTTACCTCATAATTGCAATTCAAAGTAATTTACTTGACCAAGTAAAATTTTGAGGTTAGGTCGTCAACCAAGTCTGACCGAACCCTTGTCGGCTGCCGCTTGTCGCCGCTGGTAGGTACACTAATTCTGCGTCAGCAAGAAGGCAAAAAAGAACGATTTGCTCCAGATTTAAAACAATAATTTCAAGCCACGGCTTTCTTAATGTCAACAATTAGGTCAAAAATCGCAGATTCGGCCCTGGCTGACAATTTACGTAAAGCTTCGAAGGACACCGAAAGTACACGAAGTAATACGCGCGTCGTTTTAAAATTCAATTTTTCAAAAATTCCTGCTAAGTAACCAAAGGGCACTAGCAGGTAATCTTTTTTTTCAGGATACCGGCCAGCCGGGTCTATCCACTGGATAAGCTACCATTGATTTAAATCTGTTCCTGGAGCAAGGAAAAAATAAAATTCGTTTTCCCATGTTAATCTCCTATACGGCGCGGAAAATGATACACCTGGTATTTGATTCTTGGAGTACAAATATTTAACAGTTACAATTCTCAGTTACGACTTTCTGTGCCGCCATCTTGCACTGTGCTGTTGTCCGTGTCGTCACTGTAGTATGGCGCCAATATCAAATATGACAGTAGGTATGCATTTTCTTTACAGGAAAACCATTTCTTTACAGGAAAACTATTTCTTTACGGGAAAACCATTCTTTTATTTTTGCACAATTATTTTTTGTTAGATTAATGCATTCAAAATATTTAAACCAATAACTAGATCAAAATTACACTAATGCCCGTTTGCACCAACACTGATTAAAACCTAATCGTTGATTAATTTCATTAATGACGGTTAATGCTTTGCACCATCATTTTAATCAGAACTAAACAACGATTACCTAATCGGTCAATTTTGGCCGATTAACACTTTAATCATAATTTAAATCTGACAAGTGTCAAGAAAAATGGATGAACTATAGTTTGAAATTGTTGAAGATGATGATTTAGTGAGAGGATCGTTGTCTTTGAATGCTGATGGTCCTCCATCTGTCCGACTCAATTGCATCTTTGTTTCGGCTGCTTGTTTCCTGGTGGTTCTTTTCTGATTTTCGAAGAAATTTTTTACATTTTCACCACTTCTATTAACCATTGCTGGGCATAGTGAATTAAATTCTTCTGTAATTTTCTCCCAGGCCCGTTCTTTTTTCTCCTTCGAGGTGCCGTCGGTCTTCTTATTTTCAATTATGTGCTTATATTTATAAGCCAGCTCTAAACATAACTTTTTCTCCTCCGGAGTAAAGTTGGCCGCTCGTGGTCTTTTAATTTTTTATGATCTATTTCTAGAATACTAAATAATTGATACATTTGTGAGTATTACCAAAGAATAAAAAGGCTTACCTTTTACACAAGGTGACACTTGAGTTTAAAAATGTCAGAATGATGTGTGATTTCTGTCACAATCACAATTTGCCTACTATCATTTTCCGTGTTTTTCTTTTAATCGACGATTAACTAATTAGACGACTGTGCAAAGGACAAATAATTTAACCGTGATTAGAAGTTCATCATGATCAACTAATCCTGATCAAGCCGCTCGTTGGTGCAAAAGGGCATAAATATGATATCGATCGACTGACCAGGGTATTGAGTTGAGTTACGCTAATCCCTGACGGTAATGATGGGCCCCGAGCGTCATTATCAGTTTTTTGGAAAGCAGCAATATACAGGAAAACCGTTGAAAACTAAACGAAACAAATAATTGTTCTTGGAATGGCTATATTTAAATTTTTTGAATTTAAAAATGAGGAAAGCAAACTTCGGTCATTTTTATGCTTGAAAAAAAAGTAATTGAGAAAAGTAATTGAAAGGTTCAATTACAATTATTCATAGCCAGTAATTGAATTACAATTACCAAATACATTTTTTAAAAAGTAATTCAATTACAATTACAAATTACTGAAAAAGTAATTCAATTACAGTAATTCAATTACTTGTAATTTAATTACTTCCAATCACTGTGTTCAACAGCATCACTACCTGTGCTTATGAGCCGCTTTTTTGGCTCTTAACAAGACGTATAACTTGGTCATTAAACCACTCTGGGTAATCAGAAACAACTTTAAGCCTAGCCGGTACAAACAATTCCACACACAGGTACAAAATATAAAAAAAATCAACAGCCATGTCCACTGGAACACCGTTGAGGTGACTATTCCAGTCAACATGGGACAAAAAATTCGATAAAGTCAAGACTGCTAAAATTACTAAAGCACACTAAGGCACACCTGACCTTATGTAGCCATAATTTGAAGCCGAACCCTGATAGATTTCATATTGACTACGTTGGAATAAATAGGATTGAAAGAAAGACAAAGCATTATGACTAAAACCATAATACTCTAACTTGTCGCAAAGAAGATTGTGATCCAGCGTGTCGAACGCCTTCGAAAAACGATTTTGACGATGCTTGTCAAAATCGTAGCATCGGGCGTTGGTATCTGGTAGAACTGGCGGTGGAATTTGCAAATTTGAGTTAAAAACTTTAAAATGGTCCTCTTTTTTCTTATTTTTTCTGTGCCCACGACCAACTTCTGAAATGCACGTAAAATGAAGAACATAGGTATGCAAATAATATTCACTTATAAACACCTACACGTTTCCCCCTCTGTAGTTGATTCATCTTTCAGGCGGTTCTCCTCTGAAAGCCCGTCTTTATTAATTAAAAATTAACTAAGATATGTAATAGCCATAGCTATTCACCGAATTCCCTTAATACTTTAACAGCGAATAAAGGCCACAGCGGAGACGGAGGTTCCTTGATATTCTTACTGCAGCAGCTGCAGGAGAGCCCAAACGTGCTATTAGTCTTGTACAGTCTTATTCTGCATGACATTGAAACCTTTTAAGGCATATGTCATATGATTGGTTAGTTAGTAATCTTTACAGGCCTTATCATGGGGGATTGATAAATTATGTCAAATTTAATTGAAAATCGCACGATACTAATCATTAGCCAATAGAAAAATTGATTTCTGTGTTTACCATGGCAACTCGAGGATTTCCTGGAAATTTTTGATACCTACCTAGACCAACCTAAACGAAATTAATAAGTGGAAATTTTTATGTCAAATTAAATGTCAAAAATCATTTCTATTCAATTTCTGTGGCTGTATCGTTGCTATTTTCTTACCGAATCTGCATTCGAGCATTAATTCATTTCCTGGAAATTTTAGTCGTGCATCCCAACAACGTAATCGGGCCCTCGTGTTCCACTCGGGCCGATTAATACGTTGTTGGAATGCACTCCAAAAATTTCCGGAAAGAATTAATGCTCTTATGAGATTATAAGTGAAAATCTCGGTAACAGGTCAAAGGAGTTGCTTGAGTTTTCAATTGCAATCCCTATTTTATTAAGAATCGTTATAGCAACCGAAAAGCTCACCAATCCGATTGATAGGAACAGAAAAGATCACCAATCGTATCTCTTTCAATATTGAAAAGTTTTCATTGTCATCCAGAATAGCAAGACTGATAACCTCATTTCCGGTAAGTTCCGACCAAAAAAGACAGAGAAAGTACTTGAATGGAAACGTTGGGGTATATCTCGGAAACGGAGAGATCTAGCGCATCAAATGCAGTTCTTGAAAAGCTTAAAGACATGGGTTTATATTACATAATGACATGATGACATCATATTCCGTATGATGCGCAACATGCACAACGCTGCATCGTAAGGCACATAAGCATGACGGGCCATCGAGGGATCGGGGTTCGGCATTTGGACGTGAATCGGAGTGATCCGACTTAGTTAGCCTCCATTCAGGCTGTGTCCGTTGCCTTGACTTGATATTTTTCTTGTGAGTGTGTTATTAAAATTATGTATTTCCCAAGAATAAAGATTTTAAGTTCTTCGTCTGACTGAAAGAAACTGGTTAGTGACTAGTGGTGGCAAGTTGGGATCGGTGTTGGCGAAGGCTGTTTCGTCGTTCGGCAACAGGTGAGTGTCCTTTATTGAACTCACAGAGTAAATATGAGTATCGACGGGAGAATTAACCCTGCAGTGTGGGACGACGAAATGCCGACTGCCGACCGGTTTGCCGACTGACGTCATAGTTGCCGACCGACGACCTAAAATGCCGACTTGCCGACTGGTTTGCCGACTAGTCCATTTTCGGCTACATTTATTTATTTATCCATTCCATGCGACATCCTTTGCCACCTGGACCCTCGGCAGCCCCCCTGAGACGCCGCCCCCTCACCTGAGATTTTGCCGACCGCCTTCAATTCTGCCGACTGCCGCATTTTCGGTTAGATTTATTTATTTATTCATCCCAGGCGACACCCTTTGCCACCTGGACCCTCGGCGGCCCCCCTGAGACGCCGCCCCCTCACCTGAGATTTTGCCGACCACCTTCAATTCTGCCGAATGCCGCATTTTCGGTTAGTTTTATTTATTTATTCATCCCAGGCGACACCCTTTGCCACCTGGACCCTCGGCAACCCCCCTGAGACGCCGCCCCCACACCTGAGATTTTGCCGACCGCCTTCAATTCTGCCGACTGCCGCATTTTCGATTAGATTTATTTATTTATTCATCCCAGGCGACACCCTTTGCCACCTGGACCCTCGGCGGCCCCCCTGAGACGCCGCCCCCTCACCTGAGATTTTGCCGACCATCTTCAATTCTGCCGACTGCCGCATTTTCGGTTAGATTTATTTATTTAGGTATATTCATCCCAGGTGACACCCTTTGGCACCTCGGCCTCTGTTTTCGACGCCGCGCCGCCCCCTGGCATTTAAGATATATTTTTTTTTATTGTATGAATAAATTGCAGAAATGGACAGATAGTGGTGTGGCAAAAACCAGCCCTACAGCCTACAGGGTAAGTCAATAGTGCGGGATCGGTCCATAACTGCCGATCCAGTTTTACGAGAACGTTGTGGGTTGGTAGAGGTTGGTACCTCACCATTATCGACCACGTAGAGTGAGATGAAAATATTTTCATCTCCCTATCACTTCCGGTTGTAGAAGCCTTTTCATTTTTTTAATTGGAAATGTAATTTTTTTTCTTTTGCGGTTGGAACCGCTCCTGTGACTTCATTCGACCTAATCTCTGTCCGGGATCCACGCGACCCTATTTCCATGGCGAAACGTTTTTGTCAAGAATGTCTCGATCGCCATGGAAATAGGGTCGCGTGGATACCGGACAGACCTTAGGTTATGTCAAGCTAACTGTCATTTTTAATTTTATTTATGTTAGAAAGTTTACAGGCAAATGGATTTGCAGGGGGTTCTGAAAAAAATTAATATCTCCGAAATGGTTGAAGATAAAGAAACCAATCATGCAGCATTTTAAAGAAGAAAGTTTTACCTATCTTGTGGTGACTACCTAATTCATGCTGGCTCAATACCAGGCTGCCTATTAATTTTTGAACATGTTAAAAGAAATCACGGATTGCTAATTTTTCTCAAATGCAACTTTTTCGATTTTATTTTACTAAAAAATAGCAAATATGCTAATGCAACTCGAACTTGAATTAAATTAACTAAGTACTTCCGGTATAACCGGAAGTGATAGGGAGATGAAAATATTTTCAACCCACTCTACGTGGTGCATAATGGTAAGGTACCAAACCACAACGTACCCGTAAAACTGGATCCGCTGTTATGGCCCGATCCCGCACTATTGACACACCCTGTATATGACATTACAGGTATAATGATGTAATCATAATTAATTATAATTAGGTACCTATTATTTAATTTTAAATGTCAATAGTAAAAAAATGGGGTATCTTTTTCTACGCTGCAAATGCGACAAATATACTGAATGTTGCCGGTTGGCAGTTCTTCTGTTATTTTTTCGCATATCAAATGGTACCAGTGTTCGCACTTGTCGCAGTATACTTGAGGGCCTCTTTCGCATAGGGAAGTATGCAAGTGACATATAGATGTATCCTCCTCCCAGTAATTACTGACCACGTTTGCCAAATATTGTAAAGTGTTGCCATCAATAGAAATTACTTTTGAAATTTTACTTTTGGTCCTACAGGGCAATGCAACTATTTCTTCTAATTTTTTTAAATCTATAATAATTGTGTTCTTCTGATGAAGTCCTAGAAACAAGGTATAAGTGGTATAACATGTGATTAGTCGGTACATACCTATTACAATTAGGGTAGGTAATAGGTATAGCACTCATTTACATACATAAGAAGGTAGGTAGGTACTGTAACTTTCTGACTCTACTGAAAGGGGGACCGTTGTGAAATCCCTCCAATCTTGCAAAAGGACCCCTAAATTTAATTACGTTGTGGTTGTGGTTCGTTTTACGAGGCCGTGGATACAGGAAATAAAACGGATCTTCCAAATAACAATTTATTCACACTGAAACAAAGTCTGGCCGCAAAAATAATACAATAAAATAAACACCTCTCGCTCAAGGAGCTCGAGGGAAATAATTTACACGGTAAAGAAAAAAAATACAATAATTATAATCCCCAACCTAAATCAATGGGTTTCTAACGAGGGGTTAATCTATTGGGAATTCTTTCGTACACCCTTGGGGGAATTCTCCAGGAATTCTTTGGGAATTCTCAGGAATTCTTTGGGAATTTTCAGGAATTCTTTAGGAATTCCCAGGTATTCCATAGCATGGGAATTCTTTCGTACGCCATTTTTACGAAGGATTAACCCCTCCGTTTCTAAATTATGAATGAACTCTGAGCTAGTTTTATAAAATGAAGGGTGCCGTTACCGAATGCTGAAAAAAGAATTAATCCCCAAAATTAAATAATATATTACCGGACTTGCAACAATCCGGGTTTCTAAATTGGGAAGCAACCCACAATACAGGCAAGTGTTAGGAGGGGTGCAAGACAAGTTTCGAGCAAGGACAACTCTTGCCGTAATTACGACAGCTAAAAATGACGCAAGTTCAGTGGCGTGGCGTCAATATCCCAGTGGCGTAGTAGATTCCCTGAAATCGAGCCAATTTCATGCACTAAGTAAATTCTACGGTACGATAGAGGAAATTTTGTGTTTTAACAAAGTTTAGAGTGAAAATGACCCCAAATTGAACTGAATGACACTGAATAATGGTTTTAACGGTTCGAGGGATGTGGACCCTGTGATTTCTCGTGAAAGCCCAAATTTAGTTTCTTGCTGCTTCTTTCTTCGTCTTCAGTGTACGTGGTATAGACACTGTCCAGCTCAGCCCCCTGTTTGGAGTGTCTGGCGGAATGCGGGAAACCTATACCACTAGCAATCGTTGGTACACCAGGCCAAATCACAGGTGGAAGATGCCAACAGGACACCCTCCAAGTGAGCAACAATCACGTGTTGGCAAAACTGTAGCGTTTTTAACCGCAACTGTGAATTATTGTCGACAATCCAGCGGGAACAAATTGCAAACAAATTGCAGAGCTGAGAGAGCGCGTCCCCTTATGGATATCCCCAAAGTTCCTTTACCTCTTTCTATGCTAATAAAAGGGAAGAACTGGATGCGCTTTACCAAACCCTAACTATTCCACTACCGAAATGCAAGCAAGCTAAAGTCTACTATGCAAAAGGGGTTAGATTAATTAATATTTAGCGGATGAAAAAGGGTTCTAGTCTATGAAAGCTAATTAGAGATCGGGCAACCTTCAATCAAATGCACTAACGGAACTACAAATCTAGTTGCGTAATACCTGATCTAGTTCCTTCCTGCAGACCGGGAGGTGTTCTACCAATCACCAATAACCACTAAACACTATCCCCATACGGCGTGGTTACACTAACTTCAATACTACACAAGCACGAACTTTAACTACCCAAAACCCAAACAACAAATAACTATTTTAAAATATTTGGAAAATATCGCAAATTCGAGAGCTTTGGAAAATACGAGTCTCTTCGTTAGAAGCCCGAGAGCAAGTCTCTCTTCCTGTACTCTTGGATCCGGCGAACCTAAAAACCACCCCCTCTACTATATCCGGTCGGCCTCCCTTCCAAGTTCATCTCCACATTTTATAACAATTTATAATTAATTGAGAAGCTACGCGATTCGACCAGCCTTACGATACAATCTCTTAAAAGCTAATCACAGATTCACATATCCTATCAAAGAAACAATTTAGTTATTTTATGCAAATCTAATGAATTACCTAACAAAATTCCAAGCCGTCCGGTGGGTCTTTGAAGCTTTTCGAGCATGTGCAGGGTAGTGGGGGTTATTTAATGCATTCGACAGTCATGCAATTTTAAAAGCAATCTAATTTGATAGGTATGTTCTACATATGAACACTAGGGTATTAAACAGGAATCTGGCTTGAGGTTTCGGTCGTCTAGCCTAGATGGCGACACCAGTTCTATTCTTGCAGTGAACTTTAATTTAAATTACAGCGTTTACGCCGAAAAGATCTGGTTGGTTACATATGCGTCGGTTATGCCTACACACATGAGGTTCATACGGTGTTTAACGGGTTGTCGAGGCAATTTTAGCAGGAGTAATGTTTGATTCACGTCATGCAAAATTAGTGTATCTTGGCTACTCTACCTTTGGGGTTCATGCATTTACTGAATCAAATTTAGCAACAAGTTGTAATGAATAAGACATTTACGTTATTAAATCCATTTCTCGGAAATCTCTACTGTGGGAAAAACTTTCTAAAAAATTGTATGCGAAGGAATTCGGTCATAAAGTTTACAGCGGGGGAGGTTCTTGGAAAAGGGCAATTGAAAGCAAAGGTTTCTACAAGGCTCCGGACCGTTCGGATATACAATGGCGTGACGAAAGGTGTGCACGGTTTATGACTTTTGGCAATAAATAGTTCTAACTTACAGTTAATATTCTCGCGCCTCAATGACAAATTTTATACAAACAATTTAATGTGGATTTACCCAGGATTGGCTTTAACTGGCATATGTTACAGTACCTACATAAATTTTATGGGTAGGTACCTATTCAACAAAATCATTTTTACTTTAATAGGCAATGCCTTATGGAAATAATATGCAAGGTCCTACAACAGTGCGTCGGCCTTCCATCGCCTAAACCATCCACGTTGGGAATTTTATTCATGTTGGAAACGAAGGCACAGGAAAATGTTTTTAAATGTAAATACTTTACAGGATGATTTAAAAAATGTGATATGGCAAAGCTGACTGTTTTATATGGAATACCTGGTATATTTTAACATATGTACAACCTCTTTAGAAGCCTTTGTTCATCCCCAAAATGTTTCGGCTCTACATCCCCTCGCCATGGTTACGTGGTTCCCGGACAGACCTTAGATTTTAAATACGAACCCCCATTTTTGACGTCACCATAAGAAAGGCCTTAAAGTTCTGTTTCCAAAGATATAATCACTATTAGTGCCCTTTTGGCGAAAAAGTAAAAAATTCGAAATTTTTAGCGCACTTTAAAAACGCTGCAGTCCAAACCCCTTCACCGATTTGGCTGAAATTTGGTACGTGAAGATTATTTTACCCATACAATAGCCGAAAAATGTTTGGAAGCAATCGGCCCACAGCACGTGCAATTTTGAAAATTTAAAAATAAACTCTTGTAATGCGATGCTAGTGATGCTACCATACATAAGAAAGGTCTTCAAAATCTATTTCCAAACGATGTATTCACTCTAGCGCCCTTTTGACAAAGAAATCAAAAATTTGAGATTTTTAACGTACTCTAAAATCCACGCGATGGGGAGGTTCCAGCCGCTTCTCTGCTGCCTTTTTTTTTGCTAGCAAACTAAAGAGCAGTAATATTTTGGGGATGAATAAGCTTCTAAAGGGGTTATACCTAAGTTTGCTAAAATGTATCTCCTGGACATCCCATCAAAAAGAGTCAACTTGATAAAATAAAATAAAACTAACCGAAAATGCGGCAGTCGGCAGAATTGAAGGTGGTCGGCAAAATCTCAGGTGTGGGGGCGGCGTCTCAGGGGGGCTGCGGAGGGTCCAGGTGGCAAAGGATGTCGCCTGGAATGGATAAATAAATAAAACTAACCGAAAATGAGGCAGTCGGCAGAATTGAAGGCGGTCGGCAAAATCTCAGGTGAGGGAGCGGCGTCTCAGGGGGGCTGCCGAGGGTCCAGGCGGCAAAGGATGTCGCCTGGAATGGATAAATAAATAAAACTAACCGAAAATGAGGCAGTCGGCAGAATTGAAGGCGGTCGTCAAAATCTCAGGTGAGGGGGCGGCGTCTCAGGGGGGCTGCCGAGGGTCCAGGTGGCAAAGGATGTCGCCTGGAATGGATAAATAAATAAAACTAACCGAAAATGAGGCAGTCGGCAGAATTGAAGGCGGTCGGCAAAATCTCAGGTGAGGGGGCGGCGTCTCAGGGGGGCTGCCGAGGGTCCAGGTGGCAAAGGATGTCGCATGGAATGGATAAATAAATAAATGTAACCGAAAATGGACTAGTCGGCAAACCAGTCGGCAAGTCGGCATTTTAGGTCGTCGGTCGGCAACTATGACGTCAGTCGGCAAACCGGTCGGCAGTCGGCAAGTCGGCATTTTAGGTCGTCCCCTGCAGTGGTCGGGTAAAAAGTTTTTTTCTTCCTACACTAACTGAAAATGAGATTTTCGGGATTCAGAAGGGCTGTGAAAGGACCGCTTCTCACGGCTAGTCGTGTAAAAATTATACTAACGGCTAGGCGTGTAAAATGGACTATATGGCGACGGCGATTGGCGTAACACAGCACGCGCGATTTTGACAAATTTAAATTGTAGGACTTGACGTCTAGATCTTCTTGATCTGTCACTTGGGTTCTCAAATTTTAATAGTACATTGTGTATTAAAAGCGGAAAGTGCAACTTTTGTGCTCGGAACAAGTAAATTGCTGCTCGAGCCTTTAGGCGAGAGCAGCAAACTTGTGAGAGCACAAAAGGCACTTTACGCTTTCAATACACATACTATTTTTTCTACGCCCCTTATAAATAAGGCAAGAAGAAGCATATTTTTCTCAATTTTTAAAAAACAGCATGTCGTCAATCAGTACATGAATTTTTTGTAGTTATCTGTGGACGTTCCTATGACACTGCTTTTGTTATTTTTCAAAATACGTCAAAAATTTTTCAAAGCGACTGTAAACTAGAGATTTCGTTGTTCTCTTGGTCAGAATGGCAGACATTGATAGTAGTGACGAGAGTGTAGTGGATCTGGAATGCACCCCGCCACACATAAAGGAAGCCGCGAAAAACGTAATCTTGAATTTGTTACCTGACAAATCGAAGACCAGGTACGAGAGAGAATACACGTTGTTCGTGCAATGGTGCAAAACCAATCAAGTTAAATCATCCTACTCTGAAGATATATTGCTGGCTTATTTGTCGGAAATTTCGAGAACGAAGAAATCATCTACTATATGGTCAGTGTATTCAATGTTGAAGAGCACTCTGTCTTCCAAACATAACGTAGATATCTCAAAATATAGCAGATTGATAGCATTTCTAAAGAAGCAGTCAGTGGGATACAGGGCCAAGAAATCAAAGGTGCTGAGAAGGGAAGAGATTAACAGGTTCCTATCAGATGCTCCGGATGAGTGTTATTTGATGTTGAAGGTAAATTATGGCGCTAAATTATTTTTTAATAATGATGACATTGTAGGTTGCTTTAATATTCGGTATTTTCGGGGCCTGTCGTCGCGACGAGCTGACCAAAATGCTGATTCACGACATAGAAGATAATGGGACAATCATGGTTGTAAAAATTCCCAATACCAAAACTGGAGTTCAGCGTACTTTTATTGTGTCTAAAGGAGGAGAACACGAAGTGGATTATTTGGGCTTTTGCCGTAAATATGTGGCACTCCGTCCATCCCATGCAACGACGCAGAGATTATTTTTGAGGTATGAGAATGGAAAGTGCACGAACAGAGTCGTGGGGATGAACACATTTGGCAATATGCCGAAGCGTATAGCGGAATTTTTGAATTTACCTGGTTGCGCTTCCTACACTGGTCACTGTTTTCGAAGAACTTCCGCAACGTTACTGGCAGATGCTGGAGCGGATATTACCAGTTTAAAACGCCACGGAGGTTGGAAGTCCACCTCTGTGGCAGAGGGCTATATAGAGGAATCACTAGAAAACAAGATTGCAGTGTCTCACAAGATTCTCGGACAAAACCCTGAGCCTGCGGTAGTCAACAACAACGTAACATCTGCAAAACTTCATGAACTGGGCTCTGGTATACAAGTTCAGAATTGTGAAAATTGTACTATAAATTTTAAAATTGTTCATAACAGTAGTAACGATAAATCCATGTCCCCATCCGTAATGACAAGAGATCACTATAACAGTAGTATAAGTAGAAATCATTGAATTATCATTGGAACATCTGGTTTAATTTATTATTGTTCAATAGGCACCTAATCTAATTGTTTAATAAAGTTTCCTTAAAATAGTTATTAATCTCTATCCTATCAGAAAAACTAACTTTCGGCTTGGTAAGCGGCAATAATTTTTCCGCTCGCTCAGCCGCAAACGCCAACTTTCTATTCTCTACTGACAAATAGAAAAGCGTACTTTCAATAAAGGGCGTAGAAAAAATTAATTAATTAATTTCTTTTAACTGGCGTAGGAAGAAAAATGTATAAACCACAGCGAAAAAGTGGTTTTACGCGTCTTAGGAAATGGCCAGTCTCGGCTACGCCTCGACTGTCTATATCTTCCTTCGCGGCGTAAAACATCACTTTCACGCTTTGGGTTATAAACTACTATTTCACAAATGGTCGGGTGGTACCCCAACTACAGTAATTGTTCCAAGTACCTTTTAAATCTGTAACCAACATGTTTTGAGGTTAGAAAAACGTTCGTTTCATTGACGTGTTTGACGCTGGGGCGCTTGGCCCAAGGTCAAGGTGTCTAGAATTAGATAGATTGTACTATGTATATGTTGGGATATATTTCTCAGATCTTACGTACGTATGTGATTGTATGCATCGCGATATAATTACCTACCTGTCATATACATATGATTACGAACACAATACGCGTAAAGTATGGTGATTGCAGGCAAAGCGATGCGGCATGAGCCAACTTGTAATGAGTGAACCCTTGGATTTACATCTGTGTCTTTGCAATTGCCTCTACCCCTCTACTGTGGTTTCAGGTTCAGATTCATATTCAGAATTTTGGTTCACATTCACAATTCACAATAGATTATAAAGGTATTATTTTTAAAATAATAGACGCGCTTTCGCACTTCGTGTTTAATTGTAGGTGGGAGCTTCATGCAGGGGTCGGAACCGAATAGAAATAAGGGTACTGGTTCTGACATGTAAATTACTCTTAAATTTTAATAGGTTTCGGTTCTTCATTTGATGAGGAACCCTTTTACAGTTTGGGTTTCGGTTTTCAAGTGGTTTTATTTCGGTTTATTTGGGTTCTGAGGGAAATATGAAAGAGCGCGCCGCAGGCGAAAATTTTTTCCCGGAACCGGTATTTTTCGGTTCCGGTTCCGGATTTTTTGGAACCGGTATTTTTCGGTTCCCATACCCATAACTCTCCCAATTTCTTGTTTTCAATGTGACTGATAATTATAGTTAGTTTGGAATTACAATTGCAGAAAACAGAAACAATACTCATACAAAATTTTATATTTTTAAACGAAAAAACATAGGTAAGTAGGTATAGGTTAGGTACTAATCTAAATTATAAACTAAACTGTTTTAAAATAATTCAATATTGTCTTGCATTGGTTTTTTTTTTGTTTTTGATCCTTGCCTGGCACACTCTCAGACTCAACATCATTGTCCTCATTTATTACATCGCCAGGCTCGTCTACATTAAGTTGTAGTTCGGAATTAGATGTTGAAGGTGAAGGCCTCTTGGTCTGGTCTTCGGTGGTTGCTTCCGCCTCCTCCCGTAGAGGATTCTCATTCTTTGCTTCATGACTGTAAAGTGTAAATAATAGTTACTTTATTTAGCTGACTATAGTAATAGCAATAGTAGCCACAATGAGGGCTTAGTTTAGGTACCTTGCTTCAAAAATGCGGTTTGTTCTCACTAATATTTGATCTTCCAGATTTTTCGAAGAAATGGTTGTTCTATATGGGGATAAAATGAATTTCAAACCAGAAAACAAACGTTCCACGCTTGTTTGAGTTGCTGGTACTGCGAATACTACTAAAGATAGCTCATATAATTGGGGATAAGAAGTCTTCATGGTATTCCAATACGTCAAGCCTTCATGGCAATCTCATAAATTTGGATACTCTCCGATTGCGCTAACACCTCGAAAATAGCGTCTTCCTGAAATTTTCGATTACTTTCGTGGACTCTTAACGCAATCGCGTCGAAGAAGCTCCGCAGGTCGGGGAGGAGTGGTGTTTTTTAAAATAAACTGGCGGCCAAATGAACCTTTCAGTCTAAAATTCTCCCGTCTGTTCAAATCACAATAAATTTTCACACAGCGCCGCAATTGTGAATCGCTTTCTTACGTTAGAAAGATCATTTTATTGGCTTCATTCCATTGTTATCATAAGAGTGTTGGGGTTTTCATCCATGGCTCGACATGGTTGTTTCCAAACAACTTGCAAAAATGTGAAGTTTTAGACCATTCCCAATTCCAAGAAAAAATTTTTTGAATTTTTTTAATGAGTAGAACAGGTGCCCAGGATCAATATCTCGAGACCCTTTTGTCGTTTTTTACTGATAACACTTCTTCCCCCAGGAATTAAAAAATAACTTTCTTTTCATTAACTCCCTGATAACTTCTTCATTCATCAACCAATCTTCAAGGTCGTGGGCTCTTTGTAACCATAAAGGATTGGCTAAACAGAAAACCTGCAAAGAAGTCTCCTAGCACAAAAAAGCAAAATGGTAGGAGGTAAAGAAATCACCATAAAATTTTAAACACATTTTATGTGGAACATTTACAAGGAATCTTCATTCTCCCGCTTACAACTAGAAAGGGCTTTCTCGAGGAGTATTTTGATGCGTCATTTGAGAATGTTACGTTAACACTTGGTCAAAAAGAACAAGAATTTTGATTCCCGTTCTGAAGGATAAAGCCAACGGTCTTAAATTAATAAAGTCCGACCCTTCCATTAGTTTCTATGACAATGCAAGGATGTGACAACTAAAGTGTCACTATTGCACACTGAGAAAACGGCATATTAGATGTTAATAAAATTTATTAACTGTTAACAAACGCCATACTGATATATGGCCAAATAATATTTATTAAACATGAACTTAGGATTTGTTAAAGGCACAATGCATAATAAGTTTCACAAAAAACTATTATTTATTAACAGTCAACGAATATTAATTTTGGATGAATATTTAATTATTTAGAGGAAATATGTGAAGTGTTGTGTGAAGAATATATTTTTCAATTATTAATAAACTGTATTAACAGTAACAACTGCATCTTTAACAATTAATATATATATGTTAACTAATATTAACATTTATTCATTATTAATCTGTACATATTGAATATTAACTGATTTGATTATAAACAACATGGCAAAATAAATGTTAATCTAACCCGTTTTATAATTATTATGACATATTTAATACAAAGAAATTTTAACCTCCCCACTCCACTTCACCATTTAAAAAAAGGGAGGTTACTGCAATCACTAAAATTTTCGAATTCGAGATAAGACCGGATCTATACGTTTTGAGGTCTCAGGAGCCCAAAAAAGTGGTTTTTAAAATGTGTCTGTATGTATGTACGTACGTACGTACGTACGTTCGTACGTACGTTCGTAAACACGCCACAGCCCAAACTACTCTACAGATTTAGCTGAAATTTGGTGCGTGTGCATGTGATAACCAAACTTAGATCTGAAAAGCTTTTGGAGCCAATCGTGCAACTAGAAATGCCATTTTGGCACATCAACTTTTAAATTTTAAATGCAAACCCCCATTTTTCACCTCACCATAGAAAAGGCCTTCAAATTCTGCTTCTAAAAATGTATTCATTCTTAGTGCCCTTTTGATCAAAAATTAAAAAAAAAAATATTTTTATCCGACTTTAAAATCGCGGTACAGCCCAAGCCCCTGAACCGATTTGGCTGAAATTTTGCACACGGGGATTGCATTGCACGTCGAAGAGCTGAACAAATTTTGGATTCAATCGGCCCACGGAAACTGCCGTTTTGACACACCAATTTGTAACTTTAAAATTATTCACTCATTTAACCATCCAAAACAAGTTTTTGAAAGATTTATTGTCACCATCAAAAAGGTCTTTAAATTCTGGTTTTAAGTAAGACAAAATTCGTTCGCATTTAGTGCTCTTTGGGTCAAAAAATCGAAATTTCATAATAACACTAAAAATACATTATAGCCCAAATTAGCGAATCGATTGAGCTGAAATTTGGTACATGGAGATTGGGTGACCCGTTGAAGACCTGAAAGGCTTTTGGAAGCAATTGGTCCACGGGAAGTGCCATTTAGGCATATCAACTTTAAATTTTAAATACAAAGGTCTCCTTTTTTATGTCGCCATTAGAAAGACGATCAAATTCTCGTTCTAAAGATGTATTCACAGTTTCTGTCGTTTCAGTGGAAAATAGAGAAAAAATTCTTTCTCATTAAAAGGGAGCGAGCTGATAGTGGATGACATAAAGTGGCAGTTGTTGTCAAAAAGGTGGCAAAAGATTAACCTTAAAAGGAACATATTGTCAAATGTGATGGGTGATGTCCGAGGTGGTGTCGGTATTTGTCAGAAAATTGCAAAATTAGTCACAGTCGATAAGGGTAAAAAATTTCTGTTGAATTGACGACTATCTACACAGAATACAAAGATCCACGCGATGGGGAGGTTCCAGCCGCTTCTCTGCTGCATTTTTTTTAATAGTTGACACACCTATATCAACAGTTAGGGAATATTTCCTTGGTTAACATATATTTTATACCTAGCACACCATGCACCGTCTTATTTTGCCGCACAAACAATGGCTGCTGTTAGATAAATAAATTTAGGGATGATATAAAAATTATAAAATCTAAGATAAAATAAATTGTACCTATACCTACAACAAAAAAAAACGTTTGTTATAAAATTCTGCAAGTTAAGTAAGTAGTTTGGTACACGACGACAACGGCGAAACCGACCAGCGCGGCATAACCAAAATACGACGAGGTTTCAGAAAAAACTTACTCTTTAAAATGTTCTTGCATCGAATTCTCCTGCTGAGGTTCCAAGCCTTCAGTAGCACTAGCACTCATATTCTTTTTTTAGACACTTAGGTATAACAAAGGTAAGAATAACAAGCGCACGAACTCAACGCAACACCAAACTAAAACACGTGGAGCAACTCAGTTGGTCGCCGAGGGCCGAGCATGCGCATAAGCAGCGTTATGTTACAAAATTATATTATCTTTGTTAATTGCTAACAAATATTTCTGCAAGGTAGAGATACCTTTTTTTACAAGATATTAGTTAATAGCTAATATATTTTTCATTAAAATATAAATTATCTGCTATTACATACAGGGTGTTCGGTAGAAAACGCCCCACGCCATAGCTCCCTTATTTATGAACCGATTTTAAAAAAATTAAAAGGATTTCAAATGGCTGCTAAAATACTACAATCTGGGCGTATATACGCATTTTTCCAATGTCAACAAAAATGACTAACGACTACCAACTTTTGTTTTTCAAATTGCGACCTGCATATTTTTTGCTCCCATTTGATAGAGGACTTTTTTCTGAATTCATCCATACCATACAAGTCTTTTTTTCTACAGCAATTTATGAGAGAAAAAATTATCAAGTGCTGAAATAAATAAATTAAGATCATTTGAAAAATTGCAAGTGTGCCATGAAACAATGAAAATGACGGTTTTCAAACTAATGTCATTTAAGCGTCAGCGAGACAATTACTGACATTTTGGGCATTGTTAATCAAAAATATGGTAACATCACAGGGGGATAGTTGTACATAAATAGCTTTACTGATTAAAAACGCGTAGTAATTTCTAAAATTTATCTGCAGGAAAAACAAACAATACAAAAAACCAAATTTCAAAGTTTTTTATAAAACGCTGCATGAGTTATTTTACAAATATTGCTCAAAGATATCTCCTTCATGTTCGATGCACAGCTCACATTCTTACTTCGCAAGCGGCGTTAAGTATCATGTTTTGAGGTAGGTATAGCTTAAATGACATTAGTTTGAAAACCGTCATTTTCATTGTTTCATGGCACACTTGCAATTTTTCAAATGATCTTAATTTATTTATTTCAGTACTTGATAATTTTTTCTCTCATAAATTGCTGTAGAAAAAAAGACTTGTATGGTATGGATGAATTCAGAAAAAAGTCCTCTATCAAATGGGAGCAAAAAATATGCAGGTCGCAATTTGAAAAACAAACGTTGGTAGTCGTTAGTCATTTTTGTTGACATTGGAAAAATTCGGATATACGCCCAGATTGTAGTATTTTAGCAGCCATTTGAAATGCTTTTTATTTTTTTAAAATCGGTTCATAAATAAGGGAGCTATGGCGTGGGGCGTTTTCTACCGAACACCCTGTATAAACAAAGTTTCGATTGCGCAATTTGTTAATAAATAATATCTAATAAAGAATATTCTAAGTTCACTGTTAAGAAATCCAGCTATAACAAATCGTACATTAAGTCCAAACATATCGAAATTTGCCGTATAGTTATAATAAAACTACTTTTAACCTCCCCACTCCACTTCACCATTTAAAAAAAAGGGAGGTTACTGCAATCACTAAAATTTTCGAATTCGAGATAAGACCGGATCTATACGTTTTGAGGTCTCAGGAGCCCAAAAAAGTGGTTTTTAAAATGTGTCTGTATGTATGTACGTACGTACGTACGTTCGTACGTTCGTACGTTCGTAAACACGCCACAGCCCAAACTACTCGACAGATTTAGCTGAAATTTGGTACGTGTGCATGTGATAACCCAACTTAGATCTGAAAAGCTTTTGGAGCCAATCGTGCAACTAGAAATGCCATTTTGGCACATCAACTTTTAAATTTTAAATGCAAACCCCCATTTTTCACCTCACGATAGAAAAGGCCTTGAAATTCTACTTCTAAAAATGTATTCATTCTTAGTGCCCTTTTGATCAAAAATTTAAAAAAAAAAGATTTTTATCCGACTTTAAAATCGCGGTACAGCCCAAGCCCCTGAACCGATTTGGCTGAAATTTTGCACACGGGGATTGTATTGCACGTCGAAGAGCTGAACAAATTTTGGATTCAATCGGCCCACGGAAACTGCCGTTTTGACACACCAATTTGTAACTTTAAAATTATTCACTCATTTAATCATCCAAAACAAGTTTTTGAAAGATTTATTGTCACCATCAAAAAGGTCTTTAAATTCTGGTTTTAAGTAAGACAAAATTCGTTCGCATTTAGTGCTCTTTGGGTCAAAAAATCGAAATTTCATAATAACACTAAAAATACATTATAGCCCAAATTAGCGAATCGATTGAGCTGAAATTTGGTACATGGAGATTGGGTGACCCGTTGAAGACCTGAAAGGCTTTTGGAAGCAATTGGTCCGCGGGAAGTGCCATTTAGGCATATCAACTTTAAATTTTAAATACAAAGGTCTCCTTTTTTATGTCGCCATTAGAAAGACGATCAAATTCTCGTTCTAAAAATGTATTCACAGTTTCTGCCATTTCAGTGGAAAATAGAGAAAAAATTCTTTCTCATTAAAAGGGAGCGAGCTGACAGTGGATGACATAAAGTGGCAGTTGTTGTCAAAAAGGTGGCAAAAGATTAACCTTAAAAGGAAGATATTGTCAAATGTGATGGGTGATGTCCGAGGTGGCGTCGGTGTTTGTCAGAAAATTGCAAAATTAGTCACAGTCGATAAGGGTAAAAAATTTCTGTTGAATTGACCACTATCTACACAGAATACAAAGATCCACGCGATGGGGAGGTTCCAGCCGCTTCTCTGCTGCATTTTTTTTTATAAAAAGCAATATTTGATAACATTAAACTAAAGAGGGCGAAACATATATTTGTTAAATAACAGAACAGTTTTTCTTTCAGTGCATTATCGTTTTTGAATCGAATACACACTATCATGATGTCGCTATGGAAACTTATTGGCAGGGTCGCACTGCATTAATTTAAGACCATTGGTTTTCTCTTGCTCTTTAAGGAGGCCAAAAAAACTTGCACCAGCAGTATTATTGAGGATTAAAATTCTCTTAGGGTAGACTTCAGATGATTTTCAACAGCAATTGGCTTAAATTATAAATCAGATTCTTGTGAAAACTGTGACGCGCTTCGCTCGGTGTGTTGACGGTTGCTCGGGCGCCAGATTTTTAGGCTGGTTTACTCCAGTTGCTCGCGGGCTGCTTTTAGACAGTCGAGAAATACGCCAGGTGTTCGAACGGCGGTGGCGAGAAGGAATGGGGGGTTGATTAGTCAGACGGCACAGACAGAGATACTAGTTATGACGAAAGACGGACGGTACAGAAACGGCACGTGATAACGGCACAATCTACGGTTTCGGTGAACTCGCTCCCTCTCGCTCGGACGAATTAAATTGACAAAAGACGGCGGGACGCTTGTCGTACTACCCTGCTCGGAAGCTGAGAGGTTACCCCTCGCGCTCACGGACAAGATGGCAGACAGCGGGACTGACGGCCCCGGTTTCTGTTCGCCTATCGAGGGAATCCCCTTCACACGCTCGAACAGAACGCCGGGCCACGAGTCTCCTTTCCTCCCGACCTTATGCGATTGTGGATGGGAACCCCTTCGCACGCTCAGATAAAGTCAGTAGGAAATCCCAACTACGCGTTAACGGAGGCGGTTAGCAAACCTTTCTTCCCGATTTTGTGCGATTGTCGATGGGAACCCCTTCGGACGCTCAGACAAAATCGGTAGAAAATCCCCTTTACAATAACGGAGGCGGTCAGCAAACCTTTCCTCCCGATTTTATGCGATTGTCGATGGGAACCCCTTCGGACGCTCAGATAAAATCGGTAGGAACTCCTAACTACAACAAGAATGACGCGGTAATCAAACTAACGGAAAGAGAGAGACAGAACACCTAATGAAACATTTATTCAGACACAACTAGTACAATAATTAACCCGGACGGTTACCTCGGTTTACAAAACTAAACGGCTGAATCAAAACTCAAGCTAAACAAAACGGCTGATTTGACTCGGAGCGTTTGCTGAGTGAGAACTCAAGCCAAACTGACATAAACAATGCGGAGCGCTCCTTATATAGATTTCCACCTCCTGGCGGCTACGTGCTCGCGCGACGGCGAGTGGAGATGGCACGGCGGAGAGGGAATTCGGTACTGCTCGCGCGGCCTCGATGTCTTCCTCGGCGGTGGGGGAGCGCTCGATGTGGTGACATCTTTCTTCAGGGCTGTCGGCTGAAATATTCCTGAAATATTGAATTAATATTATAGGTTCCTGAAGTCCAGCGATGGCGAAAGGAAATCCTGTGGCTTCGACGTTATTTTATTCCTTCCAGGCGAAGAAATCACCACACGGCTCTTGAAGCTAGCAGAGCGGAGAGTCGGCGGCGTTGATAACGCGGTGTTTATCAACAACTCGGCGCGGCAGATTAATAAATGCGGGGGCGGAGTACCGAAATTGGTAACGGAGAAATTCACTTCGTTACATACCCCCTCTTCTTCGGGAAAGAGAAAAATTTCGAAGACATTTTTCTCTTTTTGTAGAGAGAGCGTGGCGGCCAGCGGAGACGGGGACGGTGACGGCGGTGACGGTGGTGGCGGCGGTGACGGGGCGGTTGTTCAACGGGGCGGATATTCATCAGGGTTGGCCTGATGGTGGCTGTACGGGCCACAGCATCCGCACGTGGGGCACGGATTCCAGGGGGCGGTGGTTCGGCGGTACGGGGCAGAACATCACCGCCTGTCTAGCGGGCCATTGACTGCGAAGATGGCCGGTGCCCCCGCAGCGCCAGCAGCTCGACTCCGGGGCCGTGATCCGGGTCGGGGCGGTTGGTGGTGGCGAGGCTGCTAGCCGGCGGACGGGTGGCACGTATCGAGGCGGCGATAGGCCCCAAGAGGATGATGTGGACGGCGAGGGTCCTCTGGTGGGCGTTGGTGTTCGGGGCGGCGGGTCCGCTGGTGCGGAGGGAGTCGACTGATAGTCGAGGTCCCAATCGCTATCGCTGGCCATCTGCAACAGAGGACGGTTCAAAGGTGACGGTCGGAAACGGAAATCCCAGGACAGTCGGGGACGGGAAAATTTGACGGGCGGAAGGCTGGCACATCGTGTTTCAGAGACGATGCATTTTCGGCCGGTTTGCGTGACGGTGGTGTGACGTGTTTGCAGGCGTCATCAAAAGGTGGACGGTTTGAAGGTACTGTCGAAAGGACGGGGTGACAGTAATCGTGGACGGGGACGGCAATCGTGGACGGCGACGGTAATCCCATCTTGGTCGGCTTTTCCCGGTAGCATTGAGCAAACGTTGTCTTCAACGTTCTGTTGGCTTCTGTTGGCTGCTGGGTTAGCTTGGGGACAATCTCGCTTTGAAGTCTGGTGGGGACGGACTCCACATTGGCAGCTCAGCTTCCTCTTCTTCAAAGGTGACCTGCGCTCTGCTGTGGTCGACGTGATTCTTGACCAGTCGGGGGAGGCAGGTTGTTGGTGGGGGTGCCGCCGAGGACAGTTTTCGGCGGCTCAGTTGGTTCCGGTTGTTTTCATCTTTCTCCGGGGTGCGGTTCTCTCCATCCGGACTGAGCGAACATTGCTGTCAATGTCGGTTGGCTCATCTGTCCGGACTTCTCGGGTAGGTGTTCGGTGGGGCACAGTGTGACCTGCAACACTTTCCAGTATGCAGGTCTTCGGCTCGTCCATCGGACTCATGGGGATTACTGCTCCGAGTTCGGATCTCGTGCAGCCCCTCAACCCAGATTGATGGACGAAGCGACACCGGGGAAGGTCCCGGTGTCATCGGCGGTGGCAACAGTAGTCACCTACTACTGTTGCCGACAGCGGGTCTTCTGAGGACGTCGGTACTGGGGAAGTGGCCGTTTCCACCCCCCTCCGGTGATACGCCTGGGTCGCTCGCTGCGGCGGCGAACGATCCTACCACCGGGCCAGACAGCATCGACGTTGCCCCCCTCAGAAGACAGGTTTTCCGGTCGTCGGTGTTCTCTCGGAGACAGTTGCATGGTCCTAATTGTGTTAGCCTGGTCATCGGTTCATGTTCGGTGGACGTCATGTCTGACGTCACCGGAAATGGTGATCCGGTTCACCTTTTCCTTTGTTCATTGTCGGCACGGTCTTTCCTGGCGGCGAGAATGGTCATTCTACGCGTTTCGGAGCGGTGGGGAATCCTCGGCTGTTGTCGGAAATCCTCGGGGTTTCATGTTTGGTCGGTTGGTCGGAGACGGGACGGTCCTTCTCTACGGAAACGGTTCCTGAACGGGGATCGGAGCTTGTCGGAGTTCGTCGGGTGTCGTCGGAAATCTTCGGGGATTCGTGGTTGGTCGGTTGGAGACGGTACGGTCCTTCTCCACGGAAAATTTCGAAAAACGGTCCCTGCTCGGGCGCCAAATATGTGACGCGCTTCGCTCGGTGTGTTGACGGTTGCTCGGGCGCCAGATTTTTAGGCTGGTTTACTCCAGTTGCTCGCGGGCTGCTTTTAGACAGTCGAGAAATACGCCAGGTGTTCGAACGGCGGTGGCGAGAAGGAATGGGGGGTTGATTAGTCAGACGGCACAGACAGAGATACTAGTTATGACGAAAGACGGACGGTACAGAAACGGCACGTGATAACGGCACAATCTACGGTTTCGGTGAACTCGCTCCCTCTCGCTCGGACGAATTAAATTGACAAAAGACGGCGGGACGCTTGTCGTACTACCCTGCTCGGAAGCTGAGAGGTTACCCCTCGCGCTCACGGACAAGATGGCAGACAGCGGGACTGACGGCCCCGGTTTCTGTTCGCCTATCGAGGGAATCCCCTTCACACGCTCGAACAGAACGCCGGGCCACGAGTCTCCTTTCCTCCCGACCTTATGCGATTGTGGATGGGAACCCCTTCGCACGCTCAGATAAAGTCAGTAGGAAATCCCAACTACGCGTTAACGGAGGCGGTTAGCAAACCTTTCTTCCCGATTTTGTGCGATTGTCGATGGGAACCCCTTCGGACGCTCAGACAAAATCGGTAGAAAATCCCCTTTACAATAACGGAGGCGGTCAGCAAACCTTTCCTCCCGATTTTATGCGATTGTCGATGGGAACCCCTTCGGACGCTCAGATAAAATCGGTAGGAACTCCTAACTACAACAAGAATGACGCGGTAATCAAACTAACGGAAAGAGAGAGACAGAACACCTAATGAAACATTTATTCAGACACAACTAGTACAATAATTAACCCGGACGGTTACCTCGGTTTACAAAACTAAACGGCTGAATCAAAACTCAAGCTAAACAAAACGGCTGATTTGACTCGGAGCGTTTGCTGAGTGAGAACTCAAGCCAAACTGACATAAACAATGCGGAGCGCTCCTTATATAGATTTCCACCTCCTGGCGGCTACGTGCTCGCGCGACGGCGAGTGGAGATGGCACGGCGGAGAGGGAATTCGGTACTGCTCGCGCGGCCTCGATGTCTTCCTCGGCGGTGGGGGAGCGCTCGATGTGGTGACATCTTTCTTCAGGGCTGTCGGCTGAAATATTCCTGAAATATTGAATTAATATTATAGGTTCCTGAAGTCCAGCGATGGCGAAAGGAAATCCTGTGGCTTCGACGTTATTTTATTCCTTCCAGGCGAAGAAATCACCACACGGCTCTTGAAGCTAGCAGAGCGGAGAGTCGGCGGCGTTGATAACGCGGTGTTTATCAACAACTCGGCGCGGCAGATTAATAAATGCGGGGGCGGAGTACCGAAATTGGTAACGGAGAAATTCACTTCGTTACAAAACTTTGTTTTATCTGTCAGAACGGGAATCAAAATTTTTGTTCTTCTTGACCAAGTCTTAACGTGACATTCTCAAATGCGGCATCAAAATACTCCTCGGGAAAGCCCTTTCTAGCTGTAGACGGGAGAATGAAGATTCGTTGTAAATGTTCCACGTAAAATGTGTTTAAAATTTTATGGTGATTTCTTTACCTCCTACCATTTTGCATTTTTGTGCTAGGAGACTTCTTTGGGGGTTTTCTGTTTAGCCAATCCTTTATGGTTACAAAGAGCCTACGACCTTGAAAATTGATTGATGAATGAAGAAGTTATCAGGTTGTTAATGAAAAAAAGGCACCTGTTCCACCCATTAAAAAAATTCAAAAAATTTTTTCTTGGAATTGGGGATGGTCGAAAACTTCACATTTTTGCAACTTGTTTGGAAACAACCATGTCGAGCCATGGATGAAAACACCAACACTCTTATGGTAACACTGGAATGAAGTCAATAAAATGATCTTTCTAACATAACAAAGCGATTCACAATAATTGCGGCGCTGTGTGAAAAGTTATTGTTATTTGAACAGCCGCGCCGGGAGAATTTTAGCCTGAAAGGTTCATTTGGCCGCCAGTTTATTTTCGTTGACATAGTTGTTAACACGTACTGCTCCATCCTTAGCACAGTCTCTACTGTAACCGTCGATAGTCTTAGGGGTTTGTAAACCTCCTCACTCCTGCGACTGGTGAATACTACGTTACCATAATAGTCACACCCAACAGTATAATCAGAAACAAAACCCAAAGCAGACTTCTCTCACCTCGAATTGGTCGTCTTCTTCTTCAAAATGTCTTTCATGCTAATGAAGAAGTCTTTAGCCTCCTCGTAGAGGAACCAGATTGCGTTAGTAAGCTCCTGCTTCCTGATTTGTTCAGAGGAACCACGACTTCGTATATTAATCGATAGCCCTCCTGATTTTCTGCTTTCTCATAAACCTCCATCATGAGTTTATCGGTTTCGTCATCCATAATAAATTCTGGCTGTACTTGCCCCATCACCCCCAGCGTCGGCGGTGGCGTCCAATGCACGAACGAAGGCGACGGTTTCTCGATTTTTCTCGACCGGTGTAGGCGTGAGGAATTGTGGAGTTCCGGAGAGCAAGTCATTGATGGCATCAACATCGCTCGCATCTTCCTGCTCATTCCTTCTTCTCTTCTTTTTCTTTTCCAATGGTTCCCCATTAGCTGGCCGCAAAACTTGGTTCGAAATCACTCTAACAGTTCTCTCCAAGCCAATAATAGGTACCGTAGAATGGGGATACTTTGATCGCTTTTTAGTTTTGACCACGAATAGCGCTTTTAGTTTTGGTCCAAAAATTTCGAAAAAAAAAGTGTATTACGGGCTTTTCCTCATCTATCCGACCTGCAAGTTTAAAAATCCAGTCATTTTTGAGATAAAAAATTAAAACCCCATGATCAAAGATATACTCGTTTTGGGGCAACTTTGATCGCCCCCAATTTTTAGATGAAATACGAAAGTATCCCCAACATAAATAATTTTTTTGAAAAAATTAAAGTAAATAGAGTTTGCTAGTCACCTTTCCCACCAAAAAAATTACAAATTTAGCGGTATTTCAGCTCAAAATGATTTTTGTTAAATAAAAGTCAGTTGAGACTTTCATCCACTCATAAAACAACACAGTCTCAATTAGTTGTCAATTCGAACAAACTTTATTAAACTTAAAAACATGAAAAATTAAAGAAATAAGGAAAGAGAATGCAAAAAGCAACAATATTAAACTTCTAGAATTGAGATGTCTGTCTCAAAAGAATAAACGAGTTTTCCATCCTCGTCTTCCCTTACGGAAGGCTCAGGAAGGAACTCCAAAATATTTTCCTCACTTATTTCCGAAATGTCACCCAAGACAACCCTAAAGTTTCTTTTGCTGCTTTTTAGTGACTTTAAGCCCATCACAACAATGTCTGGATCTGTATCCATTATTTTACACACATATTGTTGAATGTTTCTCTCTTCTGTTAACTCTTCGCACCTTCGTTCATCACATGAGAGATTTGATTCATCCGATCTATTGGAAGATATAGAAGGACAATTTTGTGATGCATTCGGATTTCTCTTCTGCCTGCAGGCAATGGAAGATGGAGGACGGCTTTCCTCACTCTCCGAGCCCTTGTCTTCTCTTCCTAACGACGTCGCCAACACATCAGGTATTTTCTTCTGCCTGGTTTGCACTCGATTGGCGGCTGTATTTTTCTGAGGAAGAGAAGGAAAAGAAACGTCATCACCATCCGATTCGGCCTCCCTTACAATTGCCGTGGACATGCTGCATCCCGGAGCTACGTCAAGTCTCTTCTTTTTCCTCTGAGGTCGACTTGGTCCTCCAAACCTCTTTTCTTTGAGGAGCGAAGTTAACGCATTTTCAACATCATTGGTTGGATCTTCTTGCTCATCGGCTGGTAGCCTCTTAAATACCCTCTGGCGGTCTAAAGGACAAATACCAGCAGCACCGAAAGAACTTATTATATGTCGCTGAATTGCAGATGCAAGATTTTCAGCTTCAGGGGGTAATTGATAGTTGATTTTTGCAGGAATAGATTTCATTCTTTCCAGAGTCTTTCTTACAAGCGAAGGGAAAGTATCTTTGGGCACAGTGCTTGCACGCAAGTTTTGTAACTTCCATTCGGTAAGTACCGCACGCCAGGCCTTCTTCATCGGACCGAAAAATCCGACATCAAGCGGTTGGCATAAATGTGTTGAATTCGGAACAAAACACACAAATTCAATGTTATTTTCCGCACATAAATTGAACACGTCAATATCCATGTGTGATGACAAATTATCGCCGATTAGAGCCTTCTTGCCATCTAAACGTTTTGCATGTGGCAAAAAACAAGTTGTAAACCAATCACGAAATGTCACCCCATCTATCCAACCGCTTGACGTGCGATTGTACCTTGTTCCTTCATTGCAGCATGGTTTTGCGCAACATGGATCACCACGAGGGCCATTTTCTTTCCATGTATCATAAAGGTGCAAGCTTTTGTAAATCACGTAAGGTGGTAGAAGTGTGCCATCTGCAGCACCACATACCATAATAGTGGTGCAACTCTTCGAGTGATTCATTACCTTTTTCGGATATTTCACACCTCTTTTGAAGATTCCCTGTTTTTTACCCGGATCGTCCGACAAATTAGTTTCATCATAATTAAATATGGTGCTACTAGGAATGTCCTTTAGGGTGACCTCCAAATTGTCAAAGTATTGTCCTAAAGTTTCCTTCGAAACTTCTGCCCTGGCCCTTTTTATGTTGGTTGCAACACGTTTGCTGTACGAATTTTTGTGCCGTTCCAGTAGACTATACATCCAATCAATTCCGGGGAGATTGTTTTGAAACATAGGAACAATTTTTCCTTTCTTATCCAAATAGCGCTTTGCCATCATTCTTACATCTGTAGCAGATAAAGAAATCCCCAGTCTGCACACTTGGCGGCTGATTTGAGGATCGCCAGTTCTTCAGCGTTAGAAAATACTGTTGGACGACCAGGGCTCTTGATGTGTCTGCCTTTATATTTATTATATAGTGTCCCAAATGGAATATTATATTGTTTAGATGCTTCTCGAAGAGACATTGTTCCATTAGCTACCATTGTAATTGCTTCTTCCAATCTGCCTTGAGTATAATTCTTGTAGGCTCGACTGCCCAGAAGCTTTTTATGAACTCGCGGCATTTTTCTATAAAAAGAAATTTAACTGTATGCAATCTGCTGGCAAGTCTGATATTACGATGGGGCAAAATTGATCACCTGGGGCAACTTTGATCACATGATCAAAGTTTGCCCGCTATGGCGATCAAAGTTACCCCGTATAATTTGAGCAAGAGTTGTCATTAAGGATCGTAACCTGACCTGATCGTAATCTGACCTGTGGAAGACTCCATTCTGGGGGGCAAACCGCCAACCAAACTTTGTACACCAGACTTCCCCGGATTTCCTTCTCGATTTTCTCCTGACATCCCCCTGACACCCCGGAAATCCCCCTGACATCCCCGGATTTCCTCGGACATCCCCCAAGACATGCCCCTGGTTTGTACACGTAACATCCTCGGAATTCCCCCGGATATCCCCCAGACCTCCCCGGACTTCCCCCGGATCTCCCCGGACTTCCCCAGACTTCATCCTAATCTGTACACCAGACTTCCCCAGCTGTTTGCCTCCCGCTCTATTCTGATCTAAATAATACTTTAACAACAAAATACGGTGTCACAATTTTGCCCCATTAGCCCTCAAAAAGTAAACACGTGTGTCGCGATAAGACTGTTTTCCTCCAGCCCATGATAATCATGAAGATTCAGCAATTAAGAAATGGTTAACAGCACCCTTTTTTAAATTTAAATTAGATACTGATAGATTTTCTCCACAACTAGAAGGTAAATATCTATTTGCAGAGAATTGTAGAGGTAGGTACTTACCGGAAGGCTGATGCACGAGTCAGTTATAAACTATTAATGAAACACCCTTTTGAAATCACTGTCCGATCCGATTGTCTCACAGATTGTAATTTAAAGGACTTTTTTATAAGCGCACTAGGGGTTAATACCTAATGAGATGTTAACGAGATATAAGCACAGCATCCACACACGCTAACGTGAATCGGATCTAAGCGGCGCGGCGCACCATACTGCCCATGTGGCGGGTAGCGCAAAATAGTAATGTTTTCAGTTTCGTTGTGCTTACCAAATACCGATTCTATAAATTGATGTGACGTCGATTCGTCAAAGAGGGCTGCTACCCGATAATTGATTATTTGATTGTAGTGGAAACCGTGATTTACTGTACAATTTGAAACAATGTTATGACTTCAAAATGCAATCTAGCAATTTAAATTTAAAATAAGTTTAGGTACATTCTGGGACTTTAAAGTTAACTCGGAGTACTTTGGTTTACTGACAATTATTTCATTCAAGAAAAAATTTTAGTATGACGGGTGAATCTTCATTTATGCATTGTCTGGAGTTTTTAAATTGCAAAATTTTTTCTTAAAGCTGAACTAAAACTGGATTCTTTCTCTCTCGCACATTTTCAATAAATATTTTATTGACTAACATCCTTTAACACAAAAAAGTTTTCTATATCAGAATGGTGCCTATCAAAGCCACACCTCCAGAAATTGTAATCAAACTGGTATCAGAAATAACCGATTTTGAACATTCAGAGCTATTTTCAAAAACATTTATTTGGAACGAATACTTTTTGATTAAAAAATTAGAGCTAGTGGTGTATTTACATCAAATACTGGCTCCTGCGCATTCTTTTGTGTTTTTATCCAAGTTCTCTTCAACAAGAATTCAAAACAATAGCGCAAGTGGTTTTTAGCCATATCCTATGGATCCCATTTTAGTCACTTAGTTCCAGGGTGCATAAATTGGCAGAAAATCATTTATTTTTAAAATTGTCAAAAAGAAGTTCATAACGCAACAAAGTCCCGTTACGACTGTTTATTTTACATTCACATCGAGACACGGTCACATCCTTTAACACAAAAAAGTTGTCTATATCAGAATGGTGCCTGTCAAAGCCACATTTCCAGGAATTCTAAACAAATAGGTGTCAAAAATAACCGATTTAGGACATTCAGAGCCATTTTCAAAAACTTTTACCCAAAACGACAACTTTTTGGTTTAAAAATTAGAGTAAGTCGCGTGTTTACATCAAATAGTGGCTACTGGGCATTCTTTTGTGTTTTTATCCAAGTTCTCTCCAACAAGATTTCAAAACAATATCGCAAGTGGTTTTTAGCCCTATCCTATGGATCCCATTTTAGCCACTTCGTTCCAGGGTTCATAAATTGTCAGAAAATCATTTAATTTTAAAACTGTTCCACAGAAGTTCTTATTGTCGCGTTACGACTGTTTATTTTACGTTCATATCGAGACACGGCCCCATCCTTTAACACAAAAAAGTTTTCCATGTCGGAGTGGCTATTAAAGCCACACCTCCAAAAGTTGTTATCCAATTTCTTCTTACCGCGACAAATGTAGCGGTATGTACCCGAACACGATAATATTATGTAAACGTATACAAAATTATTTTTTTGTACACTGGTGTGTTCCCCTCGCCGCCGTCGTTGTCGCGGCTGTCCTCGCCGGTGTTCTGGCTGTGAAAATGGTTGGTCACAATGGCCTTCGGGAAGATCAGCTTCATTATATTTACGTGACGGCGGCGTCTCCAGTATTCCACCGGCGGCGGGAGCTACTGCAGGTCGCGGGGCTGGACAGGCTGGTTGAGCGGCCGAAGGTGGCGGTGCTGGAGCTGCCTGTGCTTGAGCGGCAGGTGGTGGCGTGCCTGGCATCACGTCGAAATCTTCGTTAAAAATTTCTAACTCCATGTCACTGCTTAAAGAGAACGTAAACGTAAAACAATAAAGTATACTCTAAACAAAGTTTCTGTAGGTACCATACATTTAATAAATTTAATAAAATTGAAGGATTTGGTCTAATAATCTCTTACTGTTCCACAATCTACAAGTGATTTTAAATAATTGTTAGGTACTGTACTGAGACCATACAGTCCTTTTTGTTGGGCAAATTATTATCGCGAAGCAGAAAGTAAATTTGCACTTACCTTGATCGGCTGATAGCTAAAGGCTATTATACAATGCAGTCGGAAGTCGGAAGTCGTTGCTGCTTGTCGGTGACAGTCAAAAATTTAAAACCGACACTGGCCGACACCTGTCCACAATGTCCGTCGGTCTGGTTGTACCGAGCTGTCAACCATCTGTCAATTAACTGTCAAACATTTGTCAAGTTATCAAAAAATTCTGCTATATCGTCAGTGCCTTGTGTCGATGAAGAAGAGGCTACTTTCAACCCAGATAGGTTGCCACATGTAGCAACCGGAGTAATCTCTGGTTTTTTGAAAAGGAAGGAGTGCATTAAATCAAAATAGTCCCAGTAGCGCCTCTGACGTCCTGAGGTTTTATTATGGATTAAAGTGGTTTTGTAAGTCCTCCGCAGGCTCTTCCACTTGGATTCAACTTGTTGATAAGTGAACCGTTTACCCAGCTCATTGGTCAAGTCTTCTGCTAGTTTTGTATAAACGTGTTTCTTTACTCCACTATCAAATTTATCCCCTAACTCTTTTATTTTTGAAATAAGGCAAATTATGGCATTTACAGTCCATAGTTTATTAGAACAGCTGTCGTCATCGTCGTCAATATTTGCAGCTTCAGCTTCCTTGTTACTGTTGATCTCCTGTCGAGCTGGCTGATCAGAAGCTGCCATGTCAAGCTCAATTTGAAAATTTTTTTTCACATCACTCACGTCCGCATAGATTAGGTCACCAGCTAAAAACATACATTAAAACCATACTGCCAATTAAAAAATTAAATTCGTAAGTTACTTGTTTTATTCTGAAGTAAAACTTGGTTAGAATAAACAACATCCTGGCCTTCGTCCGTCATTACCACACTGTGTGTACTTGGGTCAACCACATTCATTTCGAGTACGGTATGTTGATAAATACCTCTCTGTGAATAAAATCACATAAAATACAAAACACTCCAAACTTTTCAGAAGACAGATTTTCTGTTTTGACATACAGGCAAAAACGGAACGTACTGCGCATGCTTGCTCTTGATGCCCGGAGTCCAGAGCTGGTGTCTGGGGAGTTAACACCTTTAACCCACTCGTTGCTTACCCGAACGACTAAGCACTGACTCTTGTCACTCTTTTGCGCATACCCGAACGACAATTGGTGCAACAGGAGCAAAAAGAGTCAACAGAGTGAGCAAGCCGAACTCACCTCCTAGATTTTGGTGTTTTTTTATTAGTTTGAGTAAAAAGTAATCTGGGAAATGGAAGATGACGAATTTTTATTATTCACACTCAATTTATTTGCGATGTGGCGTGGTTTTATACAAATTCAAAAAATGCGACGAAGAACTTTATTGTTAAGACGTAGGAGATGGTGGGTTAAACCACATATTGCTCTGCAAATTCGTGACAGCTACGGAGCCTATTCAAGACTATTTAAGTATTTTAAGCTACAAGACCATGAAGAATTTTTAAAATTTACAAGAATGTCGGTTCAACAGTTCGATCATATTCTTGACATGGTGACAGGAAGACTAGAAAAACAAAGCATCAGAACACCCTTGTGTCCAGAGCTGCGTCTTGCAGCAACCCTATCGTAGGCAGTACTGTAATTTTAATAGTAGAACTTAAGATTTTTTTTTAGCTTTCTGGCCCATGGTGACAGTGTCGCTACAACATCCTTGTTTTTTAGAATTGGTAAATCCACCATGTATCAGATTATTCCAGAAGTATGTGGTGTTATCTGGGAAGCTTTGCAACCAATATACCTCAGCCCACCTGCAGTTGAAGAGGACTGGCTCAGAATAGCTCAGGGATTTTCACAGAAGTGGAACTATCCTAATTGCCTCGGAGCTATCGATGGCAAGCATATCCGAATCTGGGCTCCTCCAAATTCTGGAAGTGCCTTTTACAATTACAAAGGTTACTTTAGTATAGTACTGATGGCAATGTGTGATGCTAACTACTTATTTACCCAGGTGGATATAGGAGATTATGGTAATAGAGCAATTTTCATTAACGATAGGTATGTTATTTTTTTTTCAGGATCGTCAAATGACTCAGGAGTTTGGAGTAATTCTGACATGGGAAAGGCATTGCAAGGCGGAAACATTGTCCTGCCTGAGCCAGAAAATCTACCTAATTCTGATATTGCTGTTCCATTCCATTTTGTAGCAGATGAGGCATTTCCACTAAAAACTTACCTTATGCGTCCTTATGCCAGAAGAAACCTCTTAGAAGTGCAACAGAAAGTATTTAATTACAGATTGGGTAGAGCTCGACGAGTTATTGAAAATGCATTCGGCATATTGGTTGCAAGATGGGGAATTTTGCAAACATCAATTCGTTTAAAATTAGAAACTGTTGAATCAATCGTTCAAGCCACTATTTGTTTACATAATTATATAATTCGCAGCGAAATGGAACAGGTCAATCAGGAAAGGCGATATTTAGATGCCACTATAGCAGATCGTGAAGGGCCTAATGGAGAAGTAGTTCCTGGAGATTGGCGTCTACTCGATGCTCAAAGGGGAATGCTTCATCCACTGGGACGAGTTGGTGCCAACTTTGGTGGTGCTGCTGCTATGAATCAACGCAACATTTTAGCTCAATATTTTGTGAGAGAAGGAGATTTACCATGGCAGTATGAATTAATTTAATAATGCTATGTGTAATGTAACTAATGTATCGTGTATGGAATAACATGATGAGTAATTACAAAATTTTACATATTATTACTTTTTTCCTCGCTTTTTTCATATTTCAATATCACTTGAAGTAGTTCAATGATACACTGGGTCCTCTTTTGCAGTGGAACTCGACTAAGTCCTTCGTCTATCGCTGCCATGTATCCATCACGGGGCCTATGCAAATGCTCCTGCTGCTCACTGCGTTTCTCAACCACAAATGTTTTGATTTCTTTCAATGTATTTGAAAATTCAACATTTACTTCTTGGGTCTCTTTTTCTATTTGATCAATAAGCGTGGACCTCTTCTTGGAGAATACTGCTGCCTCTGGGACCTGCTTTCTTTTGCGGTTTGGAGTTGCTGCTTCCACCTCTGCCAATGAGTCAACCGACGATCCAGTGGTTGTTGAAAAGGCACTTGGTGAAAAAAAGGCTGCACTATCTGATGTTCCTAAGCAACATTTTACACAACTGATGCAGCAGTTCAAAACATACATACCTGCGTCAAGTAGTTGATCATCAATACTCGATTCAATATAGTCGTGATCCCCTTGGTTACCGCTTGATGGTGTAGTAATTGTAAAGTTAGATTTTGTACTAAAAAAGTGGACTTTAGAACAAATTATAACAAAGATTCATAAAGCTTACGGTCGAGAGATAATATGTGGAATCAGGAAAATTAAGCTGTTATACAATGGCCATTCCTTTCTGGTATCCGCACCTGATCCAGAAGGGAGACTTTTTTCTGTGCTCTCTGGAAAACATATCTCGTAGAGAGCTCCAACGTTTCTCAAGCACATCCCCTGAAACACAGCAGATAATAAATTGAACACTCACATACCTGCAAGTACCTGATACTGTATAACAATAAACATCCTGCATGTCTGTGGCAAAGTTTCTCCAGAATTCCTTGCGTTTATCTGTTCTCTTATACTCGGCATGACTTTTAGCATAAATAAATTGATGCTCTCGCACAGTATTTATTATAATATCGTCAATGTTCCCTTCCATTTTTCACTTCAACTTGGAATGTAACGTGATCCTAACCACACTTCTCACAGTCAATGTCACATTTTTGTCGTTGTCGGTTTCATTTGAGCGGGAAAAGATGGAAGATGACCATCTCCCTACCCGACACCGGCAGCAGATGCGACAGGGACGCGCGCCTGCGCACTTTGCTACGGGTTCCGTTGCACGCATGCGCGCGACAGCCGACACCGACTCCCGACTGCATTGTATAATAGCCTTAAGAACTGCAACTATACATTGTTGTCAACAATGAGTCGCCATGGAAATTGGGTGAATCTTGGTCGTGTGGATCCCGGACAGACCATAGTGGACCCACGTTGTGTTTATTTTTGTTTTTTTTTTCAATTGTAACCCAAAACTCTTTGAAGTAGCCCAGGTGATAAACGCGAGAAATTAGACAAAAATTCACTCTAACAATCAGGTTTATTATAAAAGGAATGAAAGTGTCGACTGGTACACAAGCGGTGAGCACTTAATTCTACCTAAACGCATGAACTGGACATACTGGCTTTTTGTTGAGGTATTGCATCATAAATGAAGGCCTAACTTAGTACCATTTTAACAGTATTAATTAATTGTTACATCTGGCGTACAATTCTGCATCGAACTTCCACGGAATGTTTTGTTTCATCTTTTGTCAGCTCAAATATGGAAAATTTGGTGTAAGAACGCCAACAAGAAATGCAAATATTCGGTTAAGTTCGTAACCGCAATAAGGACGAACTCAGCATTAACAATTTCAGATAGAAATCTACCTTCCCGTTCTAACTTGTGATAGGACTGCCCTACACTCAGAGTTTGAGAAACTTAAATTTGGTATTTACAACGTCCTGGGACGATGAAAGCATTCGCGAGCTCGTTATTTTACGCTAGCAGAAAGGAAAACCCACAAATGCGATTACGCTTGCACAAACGACGCCCCCGAACGGTGCAAAAGGTTCCGGAGTTTTCCGGAGGCCTAATCGAGCTACCCAAGGCAGGAACAGCCCGTACCGACAAGTTGCGCGATCAAGCAGGTGACGCAAGGCACTTCGCATAGTTACTGCAACATCTACATTCTATCATCTAACTACCAACCCACGAAAAATGCGAAATCCGCGAACAACCGCCTATTCTCATATTATTCACCACCTCCCATCTTTAAGGTGGTTTTCTTGCTTTTCCTTTTGTCTTTATTTGTTTGTGAGAGGAGGTAGAGAGAGCCGGGGTCACTAACTCTTTTTACATCCGGCCATCTTTTTAATATGCCACCCTGCCGCTTCATTTCTGGAATTGTTTAACTATAACGAAATCGGCGGCAAAGTGCCCATTATCAAACCAGAACAACAAAATAGAATAGCTACGATTTGGGGTAGTAATTAGGTTAAATTATGGTAACTGCGACAGAGCCCGGAAGAACCGTTGACCCTCAAAATGGCAGAGAACCCGGAAGTAACCGTTGGTTCCTCAAAGTTGCGGAGAACCCGGAAATGACCGTTGGTTCCTACTTATTTTATTACGCCCGGAGATTATTATTATTTTTTCTTTAATCGGTAAAATTCGCGGTCAATGTGCAAAACGGGCTATATCCATTTCTTGATTATTGAGGAATAAAAATCCCTTTATGCTCGCAACCGGGAGTAAGGAACTGCAAATTTATTTAATTTTTTTGACTGAATTAATGAAGTGAAACGACGAGTTAATGCTGAGATGCCCGAAAATTAATTTTGATTCGGTTTAAGAAAAGTTAGTTGAATTAATAAATTTGGAAGGTTGACGAAATTGAATTGGCGAAATTTTATGTGATGCGATGAAACAAACATCAAACCATACAATCAGAACTTACCTGTAATGGTTGTAGAACACTATCACAGAATAATAATCAAAATAATCCAAGTTGTTAGGAACTCGCGACTGGTTCTTTACGAAGTAAAGTCGGGAAAAATCTAACTCCCTTTTTTTCGGTTTACATCCCTTTTATGTATTCGGTAGTCTGCGCGGAATCTTGGAAGGGATGACTTGGAAATTTCAAAGGAACCAATGAGACCTAAGTCGGCTGTTTAATTATGAGATTATTTGACTTAAATCCCACTTAACTTGTGTCTGATTAATTCACTTCTCTCAATTGAATTGATTTCGCCAGGTAGTACCTGCTCGCGACACCTCAATTCCCATACAAAACCCAAAGGGAAAACTTAGATAATTTAGTTAGCGCAAGCTAGGGGAAATGATTGCCTTTGATTTTGATAGATTTTGGATTCGTAGATTATGGAAATGAATGCATTTGAATAGCCAGTGGTAGTTGGTACAGCTAACCAGATGGTGGTACTCAAATTCGTGAAATTTACTTGATGCAATATCCTAAAATCTGAGAAGTTTACTGGAAAGGGTAGTACTACTGGTACGGCATAGATGTCCCTATCAGTGCTACAATGTATTTAAATCCTAATTTATTAACAAATAACATCTTCCCTGGCGGAACTATAGTTGCAAACAGTAAACGGTGTACCGATTTAAGTTAGCCAACTATCTGCATAAACTTCTAGCTGTTCGTACCTGGCCAAGGTAATAGTGTTGCGTAAACGCGGTCTACCTTGAGTTTACCTCGGTTTACCTGCGCATCTATTGAACAAAACTATACAAAGGAATCCGTTTCTCACGCAGTGACAATTATAACAATTTAATTTTATTTAAACCGATTTAAATACCTGAATCTTTCGAGCCACCATTCAAAAACTTCGGACCGGTTTCGGGTTACTTGACCCTCATCAGCGAAGTGCATTTGAATGGTGGCTCGAGAGATTCAGCTCCAAAGACTTTATTACAAGTCGGCGATGTTTTGAGAAGTGATAGAGAGTTTTAACGCCCTCTACCGGAAGAATGGTCAAATGAGCACAAGAGAAGCGAGGGCACTTTGCAGCGACCGACTCACTTTCAAGCCCGGGACCTTCAAATTGCCAGCTACGGCAAAGGAATTGTATTTAAACCGATTTAAATACCTGAATCTTTCGAGCCACCATTCAAAAACTTCGGACCGGTCCGAAGTTTTTGAATGGTGTTTCGAAAGATTCAGGTATTTAAATACAATTCCTTTGCCGTAGCTGGCAATTTGAAGGTCCCGGGCTTGAAAGTGAGTCGGTCGCTGCAAAGTGCCCTCGCTTCTCTTGTGCTCATTTGACCATTCTTCCGGTAGAGGGCGTTAAAACTCTCTATCACTTCTCAATTTAATTTTAGTTAAACATTTTCCAAATTCTTAGAAATTACACGTGCATTTCAAGTTAACGAACTCTTTTGAAAGCGTGTCTAATTAAAGGGATGGCCTGTCTCCAAACGGCCCCAGTTCAATGCGTTTTCTACAATTCTATATCCACCCCGTGGCGTGGGATATGGCTGTGAAGCAATTTAACTCTTTTTAACGCGTGACAAGTAAATATGTTTCTTTCCAAAAATCTTACAATTTAACAACAAAATATTGCTCCTACAATGGCACAACTTACCTTTTACGAAAAAGTAAAAAGTCGACCGTCAATACCCTAATATTTTAAGTTATAAATCGGAGGCTGTCGCAGATGTGTACAGATGTGAGCAAATACTATTTAAATATGGCAAACGATTAATTAAACAAATTATAGACAAGGCTAGAATTTCAAAAAACGCTTTCTGTATTATGCTAGAAGCAAATCGGATAACATTTTGACAAGTGTTTCTAGACTAATTGGACCCTGCTGAATCCGAAAATCACTGTCGGCAATTCGAAATTCTAACCGGAAGTCCGTAATTCTAGATGGCGCTCAAGGCAGATCGTCATATCCAAAATAGCATGAAAATTATACAGTTTTCGACCGAAGACGTGGTATACAAAATTAAAGATAGCTTTATTCTCTACAAGAAAGGCCCTATTGATTTTTTTCGCACAGGCGACGGTTTACCCCTAGCGCGGGCGAGAAAGTTGAGCTCGCCGCGCGGCTTACACGCTCCACGATTATTTAATCAAAAAACTTGTTTCTTACTTTTTATGGAGTTTTTCAATATATTTCACCAATATCTACCTAAATACATGGAATTAGAAAGATATTCTCATTTTATTTCCGCTTTTTCAATGTGCAAACGCCGTTTTCTGTCTTTCACTATTGGTTCCTTTTGAGGTGCGCTACAACAAAGAGCAGATCGGATAACATTTTGACAACAATCATTATTTGAATAACTGAACCCTGCTGAATTCTTAAATCACTGTTTAAATTTCAAAATCTTGAGGGGATGTACGCTAGTTAAGGTGGCTTTCAAGCTCAGATATAGTTTCTATTTTATTTTCAGGCCTCTGTAGCAAGAACCGTCCATACGATTGCTTTGTGTCAATGATAACTTTTGATCAGCAAGTCGAGATCTACAGCATATCAAAATTTCAGCCAAATCGGCTGAAAGCTATTTTCCCATTAGGATGATACTTTGGATGGTACCATGTTGAATAAAGCATTTCTGGTGAAGATTTCGAAATCAAAACAGTGATTTTCGGACTCAGCAGGGTTGAATTAATCAAAAAATTCTTGTTGTCAAAATGTTATCTGATGCGCTCCTTGCAAAAGACGTACCTCAAAAGCAACCTAGAGTCAAAATAGAAAACGGCATTTGCGCATTGAAAAAAGGGAAGTAAATTGTGAATATCTTACTAATCCCATGTATTTAGGTGGATATTGGTGAAATATATTGAAAAACTCCATAAAAATTAAGAAACAAGTGTTTTGATTAAATAATCGTTAAGCGCGTAAGGCGCGCGGCGAGCGCAACTTTCTTGCCCGCGCTAGGGGTAAACCGTCGCCGGTACGAAAAAAATCATTAGGGCCTTTCTTGTAGAGAATAAAGCTATCTTTAATTTTGTATACCACGTCTTGGGTCGAAAACTGTGTAATTTGTATGCTATTTTGGATATAACGATCTGCCTTGAGCGCCATCTAGAATTACGGACTTCCGGTTAAGATTTCGAAGTGTCGACAGTGATTTTCGGATTCAGCAGGGTCCAATTAGTCTAAAAACACTTGTCGTCAAAATGTTATCCGATTTGCTTCTAACAAGTCGCGAAACTCAAAACTAGCCTGGTCTATTATACCTGATGGGCGCAGCGCAGTACCTACATTCATTTGAATTATTATTGAACAACAAAGTATGAATTATTACAACTTACAGATCTGCTGTTGCGTCTACCATGGTGGTCTACGAAGAAATGAGATATTTTGCACCACAACAATCGGCAAATATACATCAGCCCTTTTGTATGTGAGCAAGATTCCTCGAAAACTACCGAACAGATTTTCATGAAATTTGGTATGGCGATTAGTGTTGGCCTTCTGGTGAGCCCAGTTAATTTTGTTGCCAATCCGCAAATGCCATGTTGAATAAAAAAATAACGTCCAACATTTAGTTTGTCCTATAATTGGAATGTATAATTCTGTTGGGCAAATAAACTTATTATTGTAAAGTTGTGTTTAAATGGGAAAAGTGTAATAAAAAAGTTGCATTAAGTGGAAATTCGTGGGGAATATATTTTCCACTTAATGTATACTAATTCCGGATCACAGCTTGCTTTAAGTGGATTTCCCAAAGCAAAATACTAAAATATTTTTCCACTCAAAGCAGAGTTATTATTTTGCGCTCATGTTCCGAAAGATGTCGCCACCAACGACTCGGTTCTGGTCATTGTATTTTGTGTGGTCTACTTGTCCCGGTCATTGCATTGAGGAATTAAGACAGATTGTTTTGGTTGCTCGGGAGCACCTCGGGAGCTTCAGTATGGTACTTGGTGCTTGAGTGTGTGTCGTCCGTCAGCACCGAGATGAAGCTTGTAGTAGCCAAAAACGCAACAAGGATTGACAGTGCCCTTCTCGGTGCCATTTTAAAGGGGGGTAAACTGACCATTAAGCAATTAATCGCAGTTTTGAAAATTTCAAATTAACCTGGTTTGGGATTGGAGGTTAGGTTTCGGCAATCTGTTGATAATTATTAAGATTTCCACCTGGCTCTTCAAAAGATACCAGGTAATGACTAATAACCATAATCTTATTCTGTTGTACTTGTTTCTGCTTTAATTGCAGCGGGAAAATACCTACGATGAATCACAGAGTAGCTGAACTTCAATTGCCAGTTGACCAGCTTGGCCCCTACCTTACAGGTGTGCCAATACCTGCCAGCGAACCGTGAATATTGGCAGACGAACTGAAGAGCATTTATTTCAATGATAGTCCTATGGATCAGAAACTTTATACGTTGTTTAGCAGAAACCAATTTGTGGTGCTTCTGATGATGTTTCGAGTCATGAAAGGTTGTGCGAGAGCAGACGGAGACCATGGTTCTCCAAAGTTATTGTGCCCTCCTTGATAGAAGAAAACAAGTCGACAGTAAAATTCATCAGTGACCGTCCAGTGTCGTGAAGCATGTCTTCAATTGCAGTGGAGCTTGGGTTGTATAATCCGAAAATTTCTGGTTTTTATCTAATATAAGTAGGTACTTAAGTACTTAAGACATTTGCACAATTATTGTCAATTGCAACACTGTTTTTAATATTTAAAGATGCCTTCTAAAAAATGCTTGTTTCATTGTATTATTTGTAATGTATCGTTCTTTATTTTACTTGTTCGTTTAGTTATTACTGTGGCTATTTGTCATTCATTAATTAGTTCTTAATTTTGTTACCAGAGAATATTGGAGTTAGTTTTGTTTAACACTTATTTTACTTTTATTTTTTGTTTAAGGTAAATAAAATCACGTTAAAGACTTTAAACATTTCTTTTACATTTCCACTTGAAAAATGGATGACATTCCGGCGGCTAACGGACAGGCTTTAAGTGGAAATTCGCATTAAGAATGATTGTTATTCGGGTTTAAGGGGTTACCCGAGTCTGCCAAAAATCAGTTTGGATCCAAAAACGTGCAGTTGATGGACCGCTAGGTCTTAGGGGCACTTGATTCTTCTCTAGTGATGAGTTTTGCATTTCGGTTCGAAAATTGGATGATATTCCGGCGGCTAACGGACAGGCTTTAAGTGGAAATTCGCATTAAGAATGATTGTTATATGGATTTAAGAGGTTGCCAAAAATCAGTTTGGATCCAAAAACGTGCAGTTGATGAACGGCTAGTTCTTAAAGGTGCTCTTTGCGGCCTTATTGGAGCTTTTGGAGACCCGCTGGACCGATTGCACATTTTCGAAGCCACAAAGCCGCAAGAAAATGCCCAGCACACATTTACGACCCTACCGTCGTCTTTACTTTACATTTCAAAACAATAAAAACTTAAAAATTTGATTATAGACTGCCAAAAGAGCCACAAGTGGCTCACTTGCATTAAATTCTCCTTCAATGACCAATTTCTTGCATTTCAGTTCGAAAATTGGATGATATTCCGACGGCTAACGGACAGGCTTTAAGTGGAAATTCGCATTAAGAATGATTGTTATACGGGTTTAAGGGGTTGCCAAAAATCAGTTTGGATCCAAAAACGTGCAGTTGCTGAACGCCTAGTTCTTAAAGGTACTCTTTGGGGCCTTATTAGAGCTTTTAGAGTACCGCTGGACCGATTGCACATTTTCGAATCCACAAAGCCGCAAGAAAATGCCCAGCACACATTTACGGTCCTACCGTCGTCTTTACTTTACATTTCAACACAATAAAAACTTAAAAATTTGATTCTGCACTGTCAAAAGAGCCACAAGTAGCTTACTTGCGTTAAATTCTCCTTCAATGACCAATTGTTTGCATTTCCGTTCGAAAATTGGATGATATTCCGGCGGCTAACGGACAGGCTTTAAGTGGAAATTCGCATTAAGAATGATTGTTATTCGGATTTAAGGGGTTACCCGAGTCTGCCAAAAATCAGTTTGGGTCCAAAAACGTGCAGTTGATGAACCGCTAGGTTTTAGGGGCACTGGCTTCTTCTCCAGTGATGAGTTTTGCATTTCGGTTCGAAAATTGGATGATATTCCGGCGGCTAACGGACAGGCTTTAAGTGGAAATTCGCATTAAGAATGATTGTTATACGGGTTTAAGGAGTTGCCAAAAATCAGTTTGGATCCAAAAACGTGCAGTTGATGAACGGCTAGTTCTTAAAGGTACTCTTTACGCCCTTATTGGAGCTTTTGGAGAACCGCTGGACCGATTGCACATTTTCGAAGTCACAAAGCCGCAAGAAAATGCCCAGCACACATTTACGGTCCTACCGTCGTCTTTACTTTACATTTCAACACAGTAAAAATTTAAAAATTTGATTCTGGACTGTCAAAAGAGCCACAAGTAGCTTACTTGCGTTCAATTCTCCATCAATGACCAATTTTTTGCATTTCAGTTTTTCAGTTCGAAAATTAGATGATAATCCGACGGCTAACGGACAGGCTTTAAGTGGAAATTCGCATTAAGAATGATTGTTATTCGGATTTAAGGGGTTACCCGAGTCTGCCAAAAATCAGTTTGGATCCAAAAACGTGCAGTTGATGAACCGCTAGGTCTTAGGGGCACTGGATTCTTCTCCAGTGATGAGTTTTGCATTTCCCTTCGAAAATTGGATGATATTCCGGCGGCTAACGGACAGGCTTTAAGTGGAAATTCGCATTAAGAATGATTGTTATACGGGTTTAAGAGGTTGCCAAAAATCAGTTTGGATCCAAAAACGTGCAGTTGATGAACGACTAGTTCTTAAAGGTACTTTTTACGGCCTTATTGGAGCTTTTGGAGAACCGCTGGACCGATTGCGCATTTTCGAAGCCACAAAGTCGCAAAAAAATGCCCAGCACACATTTACGACCCTACCGTCGTCTTTACTTCACATTTCAACACAATAAAAACTTAAAAATTTGATTCTGCACTGTCAAAAGAGCCACAAGTGGCTCACTTGCATTAAATTCTCCTTCAATGACCAATTTTTTGCATTTCAGTTCGAAAATTGGATGATATTCCGACGGCTAACGGACAGGCTTTAAGTGGAAATTCGCATTAAAAATGATTGTTATACGGGTTTAAGGGGTTGCCAAAAATCAGTTTGGATCCAAAAACGTGCAGTTGCTGAACGGCTAGTTCTTAAAGGTACTCTTTGGGGCCTCATTAGAGCTTTTGGAGTACCGCTGGACCGATTGCACATTTTCGAAGCCACAAAGCCGCAAGAAAATGCCCAGCACACATTTACGGTCCTACCGTCGTCTTTACGTTACATTTCAACACAGTAAAAATTTAAAAATTTGATTCTGCACTGTCAAAAGAGCCACAAGTAGCTTACTTGCGTTAAATTCTCCTTCAATGACCAATTGTTTGCATTTCCGTTCGAAAATTGGATGATATTCCGGCGGCTAACGGACAGGCTTTAAGTGGAAATTCGCTTTAAGAATGATTGTTATTCGGGTTTAAGGGGTTGCCCGAGTCTGCCAAAAATCAGTTTGGATCCAAAAAGTGGTGAAGTGAAGTGGGGAGCTTAAAACGTGCAGTTGATGAACCGCTAGGTCTTAGGGGCACTTGCTTCTTCTCTAGTGCTGAGTTTTGCATTTCGGTTTGAAAATTGGATGATATTCCGACGACTAACGGACAGGCTTTAAGTGGAAATTCGCTTAAAAAATGATTCTTATACGGGTTGCCAAAAATCAGTTTCGATCCAAAAACGTGCAGTTGATGGACCGCTAGGTCTTAGGGGCACTTGATTCTTCTCTAGTGATGAGTTTTGCATTTCGGTTCGAAAATTGGATGATATTCCGGCGGCTAACGGACAGGCTTTAAGTGGAAATTCGCATTAAGAATGATTGTTATATGGGTTTAAGAGGTTGCCAAAAATCAGTTTGGATCCAAAAACGTGCAGTTGATGAACGGCTAGTTCTTAAAGGTGCTCTTTGCGGCCTTATTGGAGCTTTTGGAGACCCGCTGGACCGATTGCAAATTTTCGAAGCCACAAAGCCGCAAGAAAATGCCCAGCACACATTTACGACCCTACCGTCGTCTTTACTTTACATTTCAACACAATAAAAACTTAAAAATTTGATTATAGACTGCCAAAAGAGCCACAAGTGGCTCACTTGCATTAAATTCTCCTTCAATGACCAATTTCTTGCATTTCAGTTCGAAAATTGGATGATATTCCGACGGCTAACGGACAGGCTTTAAGTGGAAATTCGCATTAAGAATGATTGTTATACGGGTTTAAGGGGTTGCCAAAAATCAGTTTGGATCCAAAAACGTGCAGTTGCTGAACGCCTAGTTCTTAAAGGTACTCTTTGGGGCCTTATTAGAGCTTTTAGAGTACCGCTGGACCGATTGCACATTTTCGAAGCCACAAAGCCGCAAGAAAATGCCCAGCACACATTTACGGTCCTACCGTCGTCTTTACTTTACATTTCAACACAATAAAAACTTAAAAATTTGATTCTGCACTGTCAAAAGAGCCACAAGTAGCTTACTTGCGTTAAATTCTCCTTCAATGACCAATTGTTTGCATTTCCGTTCGAAAATTGGATGATATTCCGGCGGCTAACGGACAGGCTTTAAGTGGAAATTCGCATTAAGAATGATTGTTATTCGGATTTAAGGGGTTACCCGAGTCTGCCAAAAATCAGTTTGGGTCCAAAAACGTGCAGTTGATGAACCGCTAGGTTTTAGGGGCACTGGCTTCTTCTCCAGTGATGCGTTTTGCATTTCGGTTCGAAAATTGGATGATATTCCGGCGGCTAACGGACAGGCTTTAAGTGGAAATTCGCATTAAGAATGATTGTTATACGGGTTTAAGGAGTTGCCAAAAATCAGTTTGGATCCAAAAACGTGCAGTTGATGAACGGCTAGTTCTTAAAGGTACTCTTTACGCCCTTATTGGAGCTTTTGGAGAACCGCTGGACCGATTGCACATTTTCGAAGTCACAAAGCCGCAAGAAAATGCCCAGCACACATTTACGGTCCTACCGTCGTCTTTACTTTACATTTCAACACAGTAAAAATTTAAAAATTTGATTCTGGACTGTCAAAAGAGCCACAAGTAGCTTACTTGCGTTCAATTCTCCATCAATGACCAATTTTTTGCATTTCAGTTTTTCAGTTCGAAAATTAGATGATAATCCGACGGCTAACGGACAGGCTTTAAGTGGAAATTCGCATTAAGAATGATTGTTATTCGGATTTAAGGGGTTACCCGAGTCTGCCAAAAATCAGTTTGGATCCAAAAACGTGCAGTTGATGAACCGCTAGGTCTTAGGGGCACTGGATTCTTCTCCAGTGATGAGTTTTGCATTTCCCTTCGAAAATTGGATGATATTCCGGCGGCTAACGGACAGGCTTTAAGTGGAAATTCGCATTAAGAATGATTGTTATACGGGTTTAAGAGGTTGCCAAAAATCAGTTTGGATCCAAAAACGTGCAGTTGATGAACGACTAGTTCTTAAAGGTACTTTTTACGGCCTTATTGGAGCTTTTGGAGAACCGCTGGACCGATTGCGCATTTTCGAAGCCACAAAGTCGCAAAAAAATGCCCAGCACACATTTACGACCCTACCGTCGTCTTTACTTCACATTTCAACACAATAAAAACTTAAAAATTTGATTCTGCACTGTCAAAAGAGCCACAAGTGGCTCACTTGCATTAAATTCTCCTTCAATGACCAATTTTTTGCATTTCAGTTCGAAAATTGGATGATATTCCGACGGCTAACGGACAGGCTTTAAGTGGAAATTCGCATTAAGAATGATTGTTATTCGGATTTAAGGGGTTACCCGAGTCTGCCAAAAATCAGTTTGGATCCAAAAACGTGCAGTTGATGAACCGCTAGGTCTTAGGGGCACTGGATTCTTCTCCAGTGATGAGTTTTGCATTTCCCTTCGAAAATTGGATGATATTCCGGCGGCTAACCCTACCGTCGTCTTTACTTCACATTTCAACACAATAAAAACTTAAAAATTTGATTCTGCACTGTCAAAAGAGCCACAAGTGGCTCACTTGCATTAAATTCTCCTTCAATGACCAATTTTTTGCATTTCAGTTCGAAAATTGGATGATATTCCGACGGCTAACGGACAGGCTTTAAGTGGAAATTCGCATTAAAAATGATTGTTATTCGGGTTTAAGGGGTTGCCCGAGTCTGCCAAAAATCAGTTTGGATCCAAAAAGTGGTGAAGTGAAGTGGGGAGCTTAAAACGTGCAGTTGATGAACCGCTAGGTCTTAGGGGCACTTGCTTCTTCTCTAGTGCTGAGTTTTGCATTTCGGTTTGAAAATTGGATGATATTCCGACGACTAACGGACAGGCTTTAAGTGGAAATTCGCTTAAAAAATGATTCTTATACGGGTTGCCAAAAATCAGTTTCGATCCAAAAACGTGCAGTTGATGGACCGCTAGGTCTTAGGGGCACTTGATTCTTCTCTAGTGATGAGTTTTGCATTTCGGTTCGAAAATTGGATGATATTCCGGCGGCTAACGGACAGGCTTTAAGTGGAAATTCGCATTAAGAATGATTGTTATATGGGTTTAAGAGGTTGCCAAAAATCAGTTTGGATCCAAAAACGTGCAGTTGATGAACGGCTAGTTCTTAAAGGTGCTCTTTGCGGCCTTATTGGAGCTTTTGGAGACCCGCTGGACCGATTGCAAATTTTCGAAGCCACAAAGCCGCAAGAAAATGCCCAGCACACATTTACGACCCTACCGTCGTCTTTACTTTACATTTCAACACAATAAAAACTTAAAAATTTGATTATAGACTGCCAAAAGAGCCACAAGTGGCTCACTTGCATTAAATTCTCCTTCAATGACCAATTTCTTGCATTTCAGTTCGAAAATTGGATGATATTCCGACGGCTAACGGACAGGCTTTAAGTGGAAATTCGCATTAAGAATGATTGTTATTCGGATTCAAGGGGTTACCCGAGTTTGCCAAAAATTAGTTTGGATCCAAAAACGTGCAGTTGATGAACCGCTAGGTCTTAGGGGCACTGGCTTCTTCTCCAGTGATGAGTTTCGCATTTCGGTTCGAAAATTGGATGATATTCCGGCGGCTAACGGACAGGCTTTAAGTGGAAATTCGCATTAAGAATGATTGTTATACGGGTTTAAGGGGTTGCCAAAAATCAGTTTGGATCCAAAAACGTGCAGTTGATGAACGGCTAGTTCTTAAAGGTGCTCTTTGCGGCCTTATTGGAGCTTTTGGAGACCCGCTGGACCGATTGCACATTTTCGAAGCCACAAAGCCGCAAGAAAATGCCCAGCACACATTTACGACCCTACCGTCGTCTTTACTTTACATTTCAACACAATAAAAACTTAAAAATTTGATTATAGACTGCCAAAAGAGCCACAAGTGGCTCACTTGCATTAAATTCTCCTTCAATGACCAATTTTTTGCATTTCAGTTCGAAAATTGGATGATATTCCGACGGCTAACGGACAGGCTTTAAGTAGAAATTCGCATTAAGAATGATTGTTATTCGGATTTAAGGGGTTACCCGAGTCTGCCAAAAATTAGTTTGGATCCAAAAACGTGCAGTTGATGAACCGCTAGGTCTTAGGGGCACTGGCTTCTTCTCCAGTGATGAGTTTTGCATTTCGGTTCGAAAATTGGATGATATTCCAGCGGCTAACGGACAGGCTTTAAGTGGAAATTCGCATTAAGAATGATTGTTATACGGGTTTAAGGGGTTGCCAAAAATCAGTTTGGATCCAAAAACGTGCAGTTGCTGAACGGCTAGTTCTTAAAGGTACTCTTTGGGGCCTTATTAGAGCTTTTGGAGTACCGCTGGACCGATTGCACGTTTTCGAAGCCACAAAGCCGCAAGAAAATGCCCAGCACACATTTACGGTCCTACCGTCGTCTTTACGTTACATTTCAACACAGTAAAAATTTAAAAATTTGATTCTGGACTGTCAAAAGAGCCACAAGTAGCTTACTTGCGTTCAATTCTCCATCAATGACCAATTTTTTGCATTTCAGTTTTTCAGTTCGAAAATTAGATGATAATCCGACGGCTAACGGACAGGCTTTAAGTCGAAATTCGCATTAAGATTGATTGTTATTCGGATTTAAGGGGTTACCCGAGTCTGCCAAAAATCAGTTTGGATCCAAAAACGTGCAGTTGATGAACGGCTAGTTCTTAAAGGTACTCTTTGCGGCCTTATTGGAGCTTTTGGAGACCCACTGGACCGATTGCACATTTTCGAAGCCACAAAGCCGCAAGAAAATGCCCAGCACACATTTACGAACCTACCGTCGTCTTTACTTTACATTTCAACACAGTAAAAATTTAAAAATTTGATTCTGCACTGTCAAAAGAGCCACAAGTGCCTCACTTGCGTTAAATTCTCCTTCAATGACCAATTTTTTGCATTTCAGTTCGAAAATTGGATGATATTCCGGCGGCTAACGGACAGGCTTTAAGTGGAAATTCGCATTAAGAATGATTGTTATACGGGTTTAAGGGGTTGCCAAAAATCAGTTTGGATCCAAAAACGTGCAGTTGATGAACGGCTAGTTCTTAAAGGTACTCTTTACGGCCTTATTGGAGCTTTTGGAGAACCGCTGGACCGATTGCACATTTTCGAAGCCACAAAGCCGCAAGAAAAAGCCCAGCACACATTTACGGTCCTACCGTCGTCTTTATTTTACATTTCAACACAATAAAAACTTAAAAATTTGATTCTGCACTGTCAAAAGAGCCACAAGTAGCTTACTTGCGTTAAATTCTCCTTCAATGACCAATTGTTTGCATTTCCGTTCGAAAATTGGATGATATTCCGGCGGCTAACGGACAGGCTTTAAGTGGAAATTCGCATTAAGAATGATTGTTATTCGGATTTAAGGGGTTACCCGAGTCTGCCAAAAATCAGTTTGGGTCCAAAAACGTGCAGTTGATGAACCGCTAGGTTTTAGGGGCACTGGCTTCTTCTCCAGTGATGAGTTTTGCATTTCGGTTCGAAAATTGGATGATATTCCGGCGGCTAACGGACAGGCTTTAAGTGGAAATTCGCATTAAGAATGATTGTTATACGGGTTTAAGGGGTTGCCAAAAATCAGTTTGGATCCAAAAACGTGCAGTTGATGAACGGCTAGTTGTTAAAGGTACTCTTTACGCCCTTATTGGAGCTTTTGGAGAACCGCTGGACCGATTGCACATTTTCGAAGTCACAAAGCCGCAAGAAAATGCCCAGCACACATTTACGGTCCTACCGTCGTCTTTACTTTACATTTCAACACAGTAAAAATTTAAAAATTTGATTCTGGAATGTCAAAAGAGCCACAAGTAGCTTACTTGCGTTCAATTCTCCATCAATGACCAATTTTTTGCATTTCAGTTTTTCAGTTCGAAAATTAGATGATAATCCGACGGCTAACGGACAGGCTTTAAGTGGAAATTCGCATTAAGAATGATTGTTATTCGGATTTAAGGGGTTACCCGAGTCTGCCAAAAATCAGTTTGGATCCAAAAACGTGCAGTTGATGAACCGCTAGGTCTTAGGGGCACTGGATTCTTCTCCAGTGATGAGTTTTGCATTTCCCTTCGAAAATTGGATGATATTCCGGCGGCTAACGGACAGGCTTTAAGTGGAAATTCGCATTAAGAATGATTGTTATACGGGTTTAAGAGGTTGCCAAAAATCAGCTTGGATCCAAAAACGTGCAGTTGATGAACGACTAGTTCTTAAAGGTACTCTTTACGGCCTTATTGGAGCTTTTGGAGAACCGCTGGACCGATTGCGCATTTTTGAAGCCACAAAGCCGCAAAAAAATGCCCAGCACACATTTACGACCCTACCGTCGTCTTTACTTTACATTTCAACACAATAAAAACTTAAAAATTTGATTCTGCACTGTCAAAAGAGCCACAAGTGGCTCACTTGCATTAAATTCTCCTTCAATGACCAATTGTTTGCATTTCCGTTCGAAAATTGGATGATATTCCGGCGGCTAACGGACAGGCTTTAAGTGGAAATTCGCATTAAGAATGATTGTTATACGGGTTTAAGAGGTTGCCAAAAATCAGTTTGGATCCAAAAACGTGCAGTTGATGGACGGCTAGTTCTTAAAGATACTCTTTGGGGCCTTATTAGAGCTTTTGGAGTACCGCTGGACCGATTGCACGTTTTCGAAGCCACAAAGCCGCAAGAAAATGCCCAGCACACATTTACGGTCCTACCGTCGTCTTTACTTTACATTTCAACACAGTAAAAATTTAAAAATTTGATTCTGGACTGTCAAAAGAGCCACAAGTAGCTTACTTGCGTTCAATCCTCCATCAATGACCAATTTTTTGCATTTCAGTTTTTCAGTTCGAAAATTAGATGATAATCCGACGGCTAACGGACAGGCTTTAAGTCGAAATTCGCATTAAGATTGATTGTTATTCGGATTTAAGGGGTTACCCGAGTCTGCCAAAAATCAGTTTGGATCCAAAAACGTGCAGTTGATGAACGGCTAGTTCTTAAAGGTACTCTTTACGGCCTTATTGGAGCTTTTGGAGAACCGCTGAACCGATTGCACATTTTCGAAGCCACAAAGCCGCAAGAAAATGCCCAGCACACATTTACGACCCTACCGTCGTCTTTACTTTACATTTCAACACAGTAAAAATTTAAAAATTTGATTCTGCACTGTCAAAAGAGCCACAAGTGCCTCACTTGCGTTAAATTCTCCTTCAATGACCAATTTTTTGCATTTCAGTTCGAAAATTGGATGATATTCCGGCGGCTAACGGACAGGCTTTAAGTGGAAATTCGCATTAAGAATGATTGTTATACGGGTTTAAGGGGTTGCCAAAAATCAGTTTGGATCCAAAAACGTGCAGTTGATGAACGGCTAGTTCTTAAAGGTACTCTTTACGGCCTTATTGGAGCTTTTGGAGAACCGCTGAACCGATTGCACATTTTCGAAGCCACAAAGCCGCAAGAAAATACCCAGCACACATTTACGACCCTACCGTCGTCTTTACTTTACATTTCAACACAATAAAAACTTAAAAATTTGATTCTAGACTGCCAAAAGAGCCACAAGTGGCTCACTTGCGTTAAATACTCCTTCAATGACAAATTTTTTGCATTTCAGTTCGAAAATTGGATGATATTCCGGCGTCTAACGGACAGGCTTTAAGTGGAAATTCGCATTAAGAATGATTGTTATACGGGTTTAAGGGGTTGCCAAAAATCAGTTTGGATCCAAAAACGTGCAGTTGCTGAACGCCTAGTTCTTAAAGGTACTCTTTGGGGCCTTATTAGAGCTTTTAGAGTACCGCTGGACCGATTGCACATTTTCGAAGCCACAAAGCCGCAAGAAAATGCCCAGCACACATTTACGGTCCTACCGTCGTCTTTATTTTACATTTCAACACAATAAAAACTTAAAAATTTGATTCTGCACTGTCAAAAGAGCCACAAGTGCCTCACTTGCGTTAAATTCTCCTTCAATGACCAATTTTTTGCATTTCAGTTCGAAAATTGGATGATATTCCGGCGGCTAACGGACAGGCTTTAAGTGGAAATTCGCATTAAGAATGATTGTTATACGGGTTTAAGGGGTTGCCAAAAATCAGTTTGGATCCAAAAACGTGCAGTTGATGAACGGCTAGTTCTTAAAGGTACTCTTTACGGCCTTATTGGAGCTTTTGGAGAACCGCTGAACCGATTGCACATTTTCGAAGCCACAAAGCCGCAAGAAAATACCCAGCACACATTTACGACCCTACCGTCGTCTTTACTTTACATTTCAACACAATAAAAACTTAAAAATTTGATTCTAGACTGCCAAAAGAGCCACAAGTGGCTCACTTGCGTTAAATACTCCTTCAATGACAAATTTTTTGCATTTCAGTTCGAAAATTGGATGATATTCCGGCGTCTAACGGACAGGCTTTAAGTGGAAATTCGCATTAAGAATGATTGTTATACGGGTTTAAGGGGTTGCCAAAAATCAGTTTGGATCCAAAAACGTGCAGTTGCTGAACGCCTAGTTCTTAAAGGTACTCTTTGGGGCCTTATTAGAGCTTTTAGAGTACCGCTGGACCGATTGCACATTTTCGAAGCCACAAAGCCGCAAGAAAATGCCCAGCACACATTTACGGTCCTACCGTCGTCTTTATTTTACATTTCAACACAATAAAAACTTAAAAATTTGATTCTGCACTGTCAAAAGAGCCACAAGTAGCTTACTTGCGTTAAATTCTCCTTCAATGACCAATTGTTTGCATTTCCGTTCGAAAATTATATGATATTCCGGCGGCTAACGGACAGGCTTTAATAATAAATAATAAAAGCGGCATTTCAGCACTCATGAATAAAGTCGAAAAATTGGGCTGTCCTGAATAGGCTGCAGCACAGACCACATTTTCTTAATAAATCGAACTCGAAAACACACGAACCCAAAAGCATCGAATTTGGTTCCTAATAAGGCAGTACAGTCCACCGGTTCCCGCATCAGAAACTTTCAAGGCCTGAGGCCGACTTTTTTACGCCATTCCGCGTTTACAGACCCTTCACTCGCTTGGGCGTCTTCGTAAAAGCATTGGGCGTAACCCTACGCTTTAGCAATGAAATTAGGGCTAATAAAGTCTGGAGTGCCAAAATGCCGCTTAGCTGAGTTAAGTGGAATCTTCTCACTTATAAAGGCGGCATTTCCGCACTCTGCTTCATAAAAGCGGCATTTCAGCACCCATAAATAAAGTCGATAAATTGGGCTGTCCTGAACAGGTAAGTCTTATGCATCCTGCGGCACAGTCCACTGGTCCTTAATATCGCATTCGAAAGCACCCGAGCCCAAAAGCATCGAATTTAGTTCTTAAAACGGTAGTACAGTCCACCAATCTCGCGGCAGAAACTTTCAAGGCCTGAGGCCGTCTTGATTACACCGTTCCGCGTTTACAAACCCTTTACTCGTTTGGGCGTCTTCCTGAAAGCATGGGGCGTAGCCCTACGCTATAGCGAGGAAATAAGGGCTCCAGTGCAGTCCGAATCCCCAACAAGTCTGGGGTGCCAAAATGCCGCTTAGCTGAGTTGCGTGACATCTTTTCACTTAAAAAGACGGCACTTCCGCACCCTACCTCATAAAAGCGGCATTTCAGCACTCATGAATAAAGTCGAAAAATTGGGCTGTCCTGAATAGGCTGCAGCACAGACCACATTTTCTTAATAAATCGAACTCGAAAACACACGAACCCAAAAGCATCGAATTTGGTTCTTAATAAGGCAGTACAGTCCACCGGTTCCCGCATCAGAAACTTTCAAGGCCTGAGGCCGACTTTTTTACGCCATTCCGCGTTTACAGACCCTTCACTCGCTTGGGCGTCTTCGTAAAAGCATTGGGCGTAACCCTACGCTTTAGCAATGAAATTAGGGCTAATAAAGTCTGGAGTGCCAAAATGCCGCTTAGCTGAGTTAAGTGGAATCTTCTCACTTATAAAGGCGGCATTTCCGCACTCTGCTTTATAAAAGCGGCATTTCAGCACCCATAAATAAAGTCGATAAATTGGGCTGTCCTGAACAGGTAAGTCTTATGCATCCTGCGGCACAGTCCACTGGTCCTTAATATCGCATTCGAAAGCACCCGAGCCCAAAAGCATCGAATTTAGTTCTTAAAACGGTAGTACAGTCCACCAATCTCGCGGCAGAAACTTTCAAGGCCTGAGGCCGTCTTGATTACGCCGTTCCGCGTTTACAAACCCTTTACTCGTTTGGGCGTCTTCCTGAAAGCATGGGGCGTAGCCCTACGCTATAGCGAGGAAATAAGGGCTCCAGTGCAGTCCGAATCCCCAAAAAGTCTGGGGTGCCAAAATGCCGCTTAGCTGAGTTGCGTGACATCTTTTCACTTATAAAGACGGCACTTCCGCACCCTACCTCATAAAAGCGGCATTTCAGCACTCATGAATAAAGTCGAAAAATTGGGCTGTCCTGAATAGGCTGCAGCACAGACCACATTTTCTTAATAAATCGAACTCGAAAACACACGAACCCAAAAGCATCGAATTTGGTTCCTAATAAGGCAGTACAGTCCACCAGTTCCCGCATCAGAAACTTTCAAGGCCTGAGGCCGACTTTTTTACGCCATTCCGCGTTTACAGACCCTTCACTCGCTTGGGCGTCTTCGTAAAAGCATTGGGCGTAACCCTACGCTTTAGCAATGAAATTAGGGCTAATAAAGTCTGGAGTGCCAAAATGCCGCTTAGCTGAGTTAAGTGGAATCTTCTCACTTATAAAGGCGGCATTTCCGCACTCTGCTTCATAAAAGCGGCATTTCAGCACCCATAAATAAAGTCGATAAATTGGGCTGTCCTGAACAGGTAAGTCTTATGCATCCTGCGGCACAGTCCACTGGTCCTTAATATCGCATTCGAAAGCACCCGAGCCCAAAAGCATCGAATTTAGTTCTTAAAACGGTAGTACAGTCCACCAATCTCGCGGCAGAAACTTTCAAGGCCTGAGGCCGTCTTGATTACGCCGTTCCGCGTTTACAAACCCTTTACTCGTTTGGGCGTCTTGCTGAAAGCATGGGGCGTAGCCCTACGCTATAGCGAGGAAATAAGGGCTCCAGTGCAGTCCGAATCCCCAAAAAGTCTGGGGTGCCAAAATGCCGCTTAGCTGAGTTGCGTGACATCTTTTCACTTATAAAGACGGCACTTCCGCACCCTACCTCATAAAAGCGGCATTTCAGCACTCATGAATAAAGTCGAAAAATTGGGCTGTCCTGAATAGGCTGCAGCACAGACCACATTTTCTTAATAAATCGAACTCGAAAACACACGAACCCAAAAGCATCGAATTTGGTTCCTAATAAGGCAGTACAGTCCACCGGTTCCCGCATCAGAAACTTTCAAGGCCTGAGGCCGACTTTTTTACGCCATTCCGCGTTTACAGACCCTTCACTCGCTTGGGCGTCTTCGTAAAAGCATTGGGCGTAACCCTACGCTTTAGCAATGAAATTAGGGCTAATAAAGTCTGGAGTGCCAAAATGCCGCTTAGCTGAGTTAAGTGGAATCTTCTCACTTATAAAGGCGGCATTTCCGCACTCTGCTTCATAAAAGCGGCATTTCAGCACCCATAAATAAAGTCGATAAATTGGGCTGTCCTGAACAGGTAAGTCTTATGCATCCTGCGGCACAGTCCACTGGTCCTTAATATCGCATTCGAAAGCACCCGAGCCCAAAAGCATCGAATTTAGTTCTTAAAACGGTAGTACAGTCCACCAATCTCGCGGCAGAAACTTTCAAGGCCTGAGGCCGTCTTGATTACACCGTTCCGCGTTTACAAACCCTTTACTCGTTTGGGCGTCTTCCTGAAAGCATGGGGCGTAGCCCTACGCTATAGCGAGGAAATAAGGGCTCCAGTGCAGTCCGAATCCCCAACAAGTCTGGGGTGCCAAAATGCCGCTTAGCTGAGTTGCGTGACATCTTTTCACTTAAAAAGACGGCACTTCCGCACCCTACCTCATAAAAGCGGCATTTCAGCACTCATGAATAAAGTCGAAAAATTGGGCTGTCCTGAATAGGCTGCAGCACAGACCACATTTTCTTAATAAATCGAACTCGAAAACACACGAACCCAAAAGCATCGAATTTGGTTCTTAATAAGGCAGTACAGTCCACCGGTTCCCGCATCAGAAACTTTCAAGGCCTGAGGCCGACTTTTTTACGCCATTCCGCGTTTACAGACCCTTCACTCGCTTGGGCGTCTTCGTAAAAGCATTGGGCGTAACCCTACGCTTTAGCAATGAAATTAGGGCTAATAAAGTCTGGAGTGCCAAAATGCCGCTTAGCTGAGTTAAGTGGAATCTTCTCACTTATAAAGGCGGCATTTCCGCACTCTGCTTTATAAAAGCGGCATTTCAGCACCCATAAATAAAGTCGATAAATTGGGCTGTCCTGAACAGGTAAGTCTTATGCATCCTGCGGCACAGTCCACTGGTCCTTAATATCGCATTCGAAAGCACCCGAGCCCAAAAGCATCGAATTTAGTTCTTAAAACGGTAGTACAGTCCACCAATCTCGCGGCAGAAACTTTCAAGGCCTGAGGCCGTCTTGATTACGCCGTTCCGCGTTTACAAACCCTTTACTCGTTTGGGCGTCTTCCTGAAAGCATGGGGCGTAGCCCTACGCTATAGCGAGGAAATAAGGGCTCCAGTGCAGTCCGAATCCCCAAAAAGTCTGGGGTGCCAAAATGCCGCTTAGCTGAGTTGCGTGACATCTTTTCACTTATAAAGACGGCACTTCCGCACCCTACCTCATAAAAGCGGCATTTCAGCACTCATGAATAAAGTCGAAAAATTGGGCTGTCCTGAATAGGCTGCAGCACAGACCACATTTTCTTAATAAATCGAACTCGAAAACACACGAACCCAAAAGCATCGAATTTGGTTCCTAATAAGGCAGTACAGTCCACCAGTTCCCGCATCAGAAACTTTCAAGGCCTGAGGCCGACTTTTTTACGCCATTCCGCGTTTACAGACCCTTCACTCGCTTGGGCGTCTTCGTAAAAGCATTGGGCGTAACCCTACGCTTTAGCAATGAAATTAGGGCTAATAAAGTCTGGAGTGCCAAAATGCCGCTTAGCTGAGTTAAGTGGAATCTTCTCACTTATAAAGGCGGCATTTCCGCACTCTGCTTCATAAAAGCGGCATTTCCGCAATCTGCTTCATAAAAGCGGCATTTCAGCACCCATAAATAAAGTCGATAAATTGGGCTGTCCTGAACAGGTAAGTCTTATGCATCCTGCAGCACAGCCCACTGGTTCTTAATATCGCATTCGAAAACACCCGAGCCCAAAAGCATAGAATTTCTTTCTTAAAACGCCAGTACAGTCCACCAATCTCACGGCAGAATCTTTCAAGGCCTGAAGCCATCTTGATTGCGCCATTCCGCGTTTACAAACCCTTTACTCGATTGGGCGTCTTGCTGAAAGCATGTGGCGTAGCCCTACGCTGTAGCGAGGAAATCAGGGCTCCAGTGCAGCCCGAATCCCTAAGAAGTCTGGGGTGCCAAAATGCCGCTTAGCTGAGTTGCGTGACACCTTTTCACTTATAAAGACGGCACTTCCGCACTCTGCTTCATAAAAGCGGCATTTCAGCAATCACGAATAAAATCGAAAAATTGGGCTGTCCTGAATATGCTGCAGCACAGACCACATTTTCTTAATATCGAACTCTAAAACACACGAGCCCAATAGCATCGAATTTGGTTCCTAATATGGTAGTTCAGTCCACCTTTCCCGTATCAGAACCTTTCAAGGCCTGAGGCCGTCTTTTTTACGCCATTCCGCGTTTACAGACCTTTCACTCGCTCGGTCGTCTTCGTAAAACAATGGGCGTAGCCCTACGCTTTAGCGATTAAATTAGGGCTAACAAAGTCTGGAGTGCCAAAATGCCGCTTAGCTGACTTGCCTGACAGCTTTTCGCTTATAAAGACGGCACTTCCGCACTGTGCTTCATAAAAGCGGCATTTCAGCACCCATAAATAAAGTCGATAAATTGGGCTGTCCTGAACAGGTACGTCTTATGCATCCTGCAGCACAGCCCACTGGTTCTTAATATCGAATTCGAAAACACCCGAGCCCAAAAGCATCGAATTTGGTTCTTAAAACGGCAGTACAGTCCACCAATCTCGCGGCAGAATCTTTCAAAGCCTGAGGTCGTCTTGATTACGCCATTCCGCGTTTACAAACCCTTTACTCGTTTGGGCGTCTTCCTGAAAGCATGGGGCGTAGCCCCAGGCTGTAGCGAGGAAATCAGGGCTCCAGTGCAGTCCGAATCCCTAAAAAGTCTGAGGTGCCAAAATGCCGCTTAGCTGAGTTGCGTGACACATTTTCACTTATAATGACGGCACTTCCGCACTCCGTTTCATAAAAGCGGCATTTCAGCACTCATGAATAAAGTCGAAAAATTGGGCTGTCCTGAATAGGCTGCAGCACAGACCACATTTTCTTAATAAATCGAACTCGAAAACACACGAACCCAAAAGCATCGAATTTGGTTCCTAATAAGGCAGTACAGTCCACCAGTTCCCGCATCAGAAACTTTCAAGGCCTGAGGCCGACTTTTTTACGCCATTCCGCGTTTACAGACCCTTCACTCGCTTGGGCGTCTTCGTAAAAGCATTGGGCGTAACCCTACGCTTTAGCAATGAAATTAGGGCTAATAAAGTCTGGAGTGCCAAAATGCCGCTTAGCTGAGTTAAGTGGAATCTTCTCACTTATAAAGGCGGCATTTCCGCACTCTGCTTCATAAAAGCGGCATTTCCGCAATCTGCTTCATAAAAGCGGCATTTCAGCACCCATAAATAAAGTCGATAAATTGGGCTGTCCTGAACAGGTAAGTCTTATGCATCCTGCAGCACAGCCCACTGGTTCTTAATATCGCATTCGAAAACACCCGAGCCCAAAAGCATAGAATTTCTTTCTTAAAACGCCAGTACAGTCCACCAATCTCACGGCAGAATCTTTCAAGGCCTGAAGCCATCTTGATTGCGCCATTCCGCGTTTACAAACCCTTTACTCGATTGGGCGTCTTGCTGAAAGCATGTGGCGTAGCCCTACGCTGTAGCGAGGAAATCAGGGCTCCAGTGCAGCCCGAATCCCTAAGAAGTCTGGGGTGCCAAAATGCCGCTTAGCTGAGTTGCGTGACACCTTTTCACTTATAAAGACGGCACTTCCGCACTCTGCTTCATAAAAGCGGCATTTCAGCAATCACGAATAAAATCGAAAAATTGGGCTGTCCTGAATATGCTGCAGCACAGACCACATTTTCTTAATATCGAACTCTAAAACACACGAGCCCAATAGCATCGAATTTGGTTCCTAATATGGTAGTTCAGTCCACCTTTCCCGTATCAGAACCTTTCAAGGCCTGAGGCCGTCTTTTTTACGCCATTCCGCGTTTACAGACCTTTCACTCGCTCGGTCGTCTTCGTAAAACAATGGGCGTAGCCCTACGCTTTAGCGATTAAATTAGGGCTAACAAAGTCTGGAGTGCCAAAATGCCGCTTAGCTGACTTGCCTGACAGCTTTTCGCTTATAAAGACGGCACTTCCGCACTGTGCTTCATAAAAGCGGCATTTCAGCACCCATAAATAAAGTCGATAAATTGGGCTGTCCTGAACAGGTACGTCTTATGCATCCTGCAGCACAGCCCACTGGTTCTTAATATCGAATTCGAAAACACCCGAGCCCAAAAGCATCGAATTTGGTTCTTAAAACGGCAGTACAGTCCACCAATCTCGCGGCAGAATCTTTCAAAGCCTGAGGTCGTCTTGATTACGCCATTCCGCGTTTACAAACCCTTTACTCGTTTGGGCGTCTTCCTGAAAGCATGGGGCGTAGCCCCAGGCTGTAGCGAGGAAATCAGGGCTCCAGTGCAGTCCGAATCCCTAAAAAGTCTGAGGTGCCAAAATGCCGCTTAGCTGAGTTGCGTGACACATTTTCACTTATAATGACGGCACTTCCGCACTCCGTTTCATAAAAGCGGCATTTCAGCACTCATGAATAAAGTCGAAAAATTGGGCTGTCCTGAACAGGCTGCAGCACAGACCACATTTTCTTAATATCGAACTCTAAAACACACGGGCCCAAAAGCATCGAATTTGGTTCCTAATACGGCAGTACAGTCCACCTTTCCCGCATCAGAACCTTCCAAAGCCTGAGGCCGTCTTTTTAACGCCATTCCGCGTTTACAGACCTCTCTCTCGCCTTGGCGTCTTCGTAAAAGCATTGGGCCTAGCCCAACGCTTTAGCGATGAAATTAGGGCTAATAAAGTCTGGAGTGCCAAAATGCCGCTTAGCTGAGCTAAGTGGAATCTCTTCACTCATAAAGGCGGCATTTCCGCACTCTGCTTCATAAAAACGGCATTTCAGCACCCATAAATAAAGTCGATTAATTGGGCTGACCTGAACAGGTAAGGCTTATGCATCCTGCAGCACAGCCCACTGGTCCTTAATATCGCAATCGAAAACATCCGAGCCCAAAAGCATCGAATTTGTTTCTTAAAACGCCAGTACAGTCCACCAATCTCGCGGCAGAATCTTTCAAGGCCTGAGGCCGTCTTGATTTCGCCATTCCGCGTTTACAAACCCTTTACTCGTGTGGGCGTGTTCCTGAAAGTATGGGGCGTAGCCCTACGCTGTAGTGAAGAAATCAGGGCTCCAGTGCAGTCCGAATCCCTAAAAAGTCTGGGGTGCCAAAATGCCGCCTAGATGAGTTGCGTGACACCTTTTCACTTATAAAGACGGCACTTCCGCACTCTGCTTCATAAAAGCGCCATTTCAGCACTCATGAATAAAGTCGAAAAATTGGGCTGTCCTGAATAGGCTGCAGCACAGACCACATTTTCTTAATAAATCGAACTCGAAAACACACGAACCCAAAAGCATCGAATTTGGTTCCTAATAAGGCAGTACAGTCCACCGGTTCCCGCATCAGAAACTTTCAAGGCCTGAGGCCGACTTTTTTACGCCATTCCGCGTTTACAGACCCTTCACTCGCTTGGGCGTCTTCGTAAAAGCATTGGGCGTAACCCTACGCTTTAGCAATGAAATTAGGGCTAATAAAGTCTGGAGTGCCAAAATGCCGCTTAGCTGAGTTAAGTGGAATCTTCTCACTTATAAAGGCGGCATTTCCGCACTCTGCTTTATAAAAGCGGCATTTCAGCACCCATAAATAAAGTCGATAAATTGGGCTGTCCTGAACAGGTAAGTCTTATGCATCCTGCGGCACAGTCCACTGGTCCTTAATATCGCATTCGAAAGCACCCGAGCCCAAAAGCATCGAATTTAGTTCTTAAAACGGTAGTACAGTCCACCAATCTCGCGGCAGAAACTTTCAAGGCCTGAGGCCGTCTTGATTACGCCGTTCCGCGTTTACAAACCCTTTACTCGTTTGGGCGTCTTCCTGAAAGCATGGGGCGTAGCCCTACGCTATAGCGAGGAAATAAGGGCTCCAGTGAAGTCCGAATCCCCAAAAAGTCTGGGGTGCCAAAATGCCGCTTAGCTGAGTTGCGTGACATCTTTTCACTTATAAAGACGGCACTTCCGCACCCTACCTCATAAAAGCGGCATTTCAGCACTCATGAATAAAGTCGAAAAATTGGGCTGTCCTGAATAGGCTGCAGCACAGACCACATTTTCTTAATAAATCGAACTCGAAAACACACGAACCCAAAAGCATCGAATTTGGTTCCTAATAAGGCAGTACAGTCCACCGGTTCCCGCATCAGAAACTTTCAAGGCCTGAGGCCGACTTTTTTACGCCATTCCGCGTTTACAGACCCTTCACTCGCTTGGGCGTCTTCGTAAAAGCATTGGGCGTAACCCTACGCTTTAGCAATGAAATTAGGGCTAATAAAGTCTGGAGTGCCAAAATGCCGCTTAGCTGAGTTAAGTGGAATCTTCTCACTTATAAAGGCGGCATTTCCGCACTCTGCTTCATAAAAGCGGCATTTCGGCACCCATAAATAAAGTCGATAAATTGGGCTGTCCTGAACAGGTAAGTCTTATGCATCCTGCGGCACAGTCCACTGGTCCTTAATATCGCATTCGAAAGCACCCGAGCCCAAAAGCATCGAATTTAGTTCTTAAAACGGTAGTACAGTCCACCAATCTCGCGGCAGAAACTTTCAAGGCCTGAGGCCGTCTTGATTACACCGTTCCGCGTTTACAAACCCTTTACTCGTTTGGGCGTCTTCCTGAAAGCATGGGGCGTAGCCCTACGCTATAGCGAGGAAATAAGGGCTCCAGTGCAGTCCGAATCCCCAACAAGTCTGGGGTGCCAAAATGCCGCTTAGCTGAGTTGCGTGACATCTTTTCACTTATAAAGACGGCACTTCCGCACCCTACCTCATAAAAGCGGCATTTCAGCACTCATGAATAAAGTCGAAAAATTGGGCTGTCCTGAATAGGCTGCAGCACAGACCACATTTTCTTAATAAATCGAACTCGAAAACACACGAACCCAAAAGCATCGAATTTGGTTCTTAATAAGGCAGTACAGTCCACCGGTTCCCGCATCAGAAACTTTCAAGGCCTGAGGCCGACTTTTTTACGCCATTCCGCGTTTACAGACCCTTCACTCGCTTGGGCGTCTTCGTAAAAGCATTGGGCGTAACCCTACGCTTTAGCAATGAAATTAGGGCTAATAAAGTCTGGAGTGCCAAAATGCCGCTTAGCTGAGTTAAGTGGAATCTTCTCACTTATAAAGGCGGCATTTCCGCACTCTGCTTTATAAAAGCGGCATTTCAGCACCCATAAATAAAGTCGATAAATTGGGCTGTCCTGAACAGGTAAGTCTTATGCATCCTGCGGCACAGTCCACTGGTCCTTAATATCGCATTCGAAAGCACCCGAGCCCAAAAGCATCGAATTTAGTTCTTAAAACGGTAGTACAGTCCACCAATCTCGCGGCAGAAACTTTCAAGGCCTGAGGCCGTCTTGATTACGCCGTTCCGCGTTTACAAACCCTTTACTCGTTTGGGCGTCTTGCTGAAAGCATGGGGCGTAGCCCTACGCTATAGCGAGGAAATAAGGGCTCCAGTGCAGTCCGAATCCCCAAAAAGTCTGGGGTGCCAAAATGCCGCTTAGCTGAGTTGCGTGACATCTTTTCACTTATAAAGACGGCACTTCCGCACCCTACCTCATAAAAGCGGCATTTCAGCACTCATGAATAAAGTCGAAAAATTGGGCTGTCCTGAATAGGCTGCAGCACAGACCACATTTTCTTAATAAATCGAACTCGAAAACACACGAACCCAAAAGCATCGAATTTGGTTCCTAATAAGGCAGTACAGTCCACCGGTTCCCGCATCAGAAACTTTCAAGGCCTGAGGCCGACTTTTTTACGCCATTCCGCGTTTACAGACCCTTCACTCGCTTGGGCGTCTTCGTAAAAGCATTGGGCGTAACCCTACGCTTTAGCAATGAAATTAGGGCTAATAAAGTCTGGAGTGCCAAAATGCCGCTTAGCTGAGTTAAGTGGAATCTTCTCACTTATAAAGGCGGCATTTCCGCACTCTGCTTCATAAAAGCGGCATTTCCGCAATCTGCTTCATAAAAGCGGCATTTCAGCACCCATAAATAAAGTCGATAAATTGGGCTGTCCTGAACAGGTAAGTCTTATGCATCCTGCAGCACAGCCCACTGGTTCTTAATATCGCATTCGAAAACACCCGAGCCCAAAAGCATAGAATTTCTTTCTTAAAACGCCAGTACAGTCCACCAATCTCACGGCAGAATCTTTCAAGGCCTGAAGCCATCTTGATTGCGCCATTCCGCGTTTACAAACCCTTTACTCGATTGGGCGTCTTGCTGAAAGCATGTGGCGTAGCCCTACGCTGTAGCGAGGAAATCAGGGCTCCAGTGCAGCCCGAATCCCTAAGAAGTCTGGGGTGCCAAAATGCCGCTTAGCTGAGTTGCGTGACACCTTTTCACTTATAAAGACGGCACTTCCGCACTCTGCTTCATAAAAGCGGCATTTCAGCACTCACGAATAAAATCGAAAAATTGGGCTGTCCTGAATATGCTGCAGCACAGACCACATTTTCTTAATATCGAACTCTAAAACACACGAGCCCAATAGCATCGAATTTGGTTCCTAATATGGTAGTTCAGTCCACCTTTCCCGTATCAGAACCTTTCAAGGCCTGAGGCCGTCTTTTTTACGCCATTCCGCGTTTACAGACCTTTCACTCGCTCGGTCGTCTTCGTAAAACAATGGGCGTAGCCCTACGCTTTAGCGATTAAATTAGGGCTAACAAAGTCTGGAGTGCCAAAATGCCGCTTATCTGACTTGCCTGACAGCTTTTCGCTTATAAAGACGGCACTTCCGCACTGTGCTTCATAAAAGCGGCATTTCAGCACCCATAAATAAAGTCGATAAATTGGGCTGTCCTGAACAGGTACGTCTTATGCATCCTGCAGCACAGCCCACTGGTTCTTAATATCGAATTCGAAAACACCCGAGCCCAAAAGCATCGAATTTGGTTCTTAAAACGGCAGTACAGTCCACCAATCTCGCGGCAGAATCTTTCAAAGCCTGAGGTCGTCTTGATTACGCCATTCCGCGTTTACAAACCCTTTACTCGTTTGGGCGTCTTCCTGAAAGCATGGGGCGTAGCCCCAGGCTGTAGCGAGGAAATCAGGGCTCCAGTGCAGTCCGAATCCCTAAAAAGTCTGAGGTGCCAAAATGCCGCTTAGCTGAGTTGCGTGACACATTTTCACTTATAATGACGGCACTTCCGCACTCCGTTTCATAAAAGCGGCATTTCAGCACTCATGAATAAAGTCGAAAAATTGGGCTGTCCTGAACAGGCTGCAGCACAGACCACATTTTCTTAATATCGAACTCTAAAACACACGGGCCCAAAAGCATCGAATTTGGTTCCTAATACGGCAGTACAGTCCACCTTTCCCGCATCAGAACCTTTCAAAGCCTGAGGCCGTCTTTTTAACGCCATTCCGCGTTTACAGACCTCTCTCTCGCCTTGGCGTCTTCGTAAAAGCATTGGGCCTAGCCCAACGCTTTAGCAATGAAATTAGGGCTAATAAAGTCTGGAGTGCCAAAATGCCGCTTAGCTGAGCTAAGTGGAATCTCTTCACTCATAAAGGCGGCATTTCCGCACTCTGCTTCATAAAAACGGCATTTCAGCACCCATAAATAAAGTCGATTAATTGGGCTGACCTGAACAGGTAAGGCTTATGCATCCTGCAGCACAGCCCACTGGTCCTTAATATCGCAATCGAAAACATCCGAGCCCAAAAGCATCGAATTTGTTTCTTAAAACGCCAGTACAGTCCACCAATCTCGCGGCAGAATCTTTCAAGGCCTGAGGCCGTCTTGATTTCGCCATTCCGCGTTTACAAACCCTTTACTCGTGTGGGCGTGTTCCTGAAAGTATGGGGCGTAGCCCTACGCTGTAGTGAAGAAATCAGGGCTCCAGTGCAGTCCGAATCCCTAAAAAGTCTGGGGTGCCAAAATGCCGCCTAGATGAGTTGCGTGACACCTTTTCACTTATAAAGACGGCACTTCCGCACTCTGCTTCATAAAAGCGCCATTTCAGCACTCATGAATTAAGTCGAAAAATTGGGCTGTCCCGAATAGGCTGCAGCACAGACCACATTTTCTTAATATCGAACTCTAAAACACACGAGAACAAAAGCATCGAATTTGGTTCTTAATACGGCAGTACAGTCCACCGGTTCCCGCATCAGAAACTTTCAAGTCCTGCGGCCGGTTTTTTTTACGCCATTCCGCGTTTACAGACCTTTCACTCGCTTGGGCGTCTTCGTAGAAGGCATTGGGCGTAGCCCCACGCTTTAGCGATGAAATTAGGGCTAATAAAGTCTGGAGTGCCAAAATGCCGCTTTCCTGAGTTAAGTGGAATCTTTTCACTTATAAAGGCGGCATTTCCGCACTCTGCTTCATAAAAGCGGCATTTCAGCACTCACGAATAAAGTCGAAAAATTGGGCTGTCCTGAATAGGCTGCAACACAGACCACATTTTCTTAATATCGAACTCGAAAACACACGAGCCCAAAAGCATCGAATTTCTTTCTTAAGACGTTTACAAACCCTTTGCTCGTTTGAACTTCTTCCTGAAAGCATCTGCGTAGCCCTACGCTGTAGCGAGGAAATCAGGGCTCCAGTGCATTCCGAATCCCCAAAAAGTCTGGGGTGTCAAAATGCCGCTTAGCTGAGTTGCGTGACATCTTTTCACTTATAAAGACGGTACTTCCGCACCCTACTTCATAAAAGCGGCATTTCAGCACTCATGAATAAAGTCGAAAAATTGGGCTGTCCCGAATAGGCTGCAGCACAGACCACATTTTCTTAATATCGAACTACGCTTTAGCGATTAAATTAGGGCTAATAAAGTCTGGAGTGCCAAAATGCCGCTTAGCTGAGCTAAGTGGAATCTCTTCACTTATAAAGGCGGCATTTCCGCACTTTGCTTCATAAAAGCGGCATTTCAGCACCCATAAATAAAGTCGATAAATTGGGCTGCCCTGAACAGGTAAGTTTTATGCATCCTGCAGCACAGCCCACTGGTTCTTAATATCGAATTCGAAAACACCCGAGCCCAAAAGCATCGAATTTGTTTCTTAAAACGACAGTACAGTCCACCAATCTCGCGGCAGAAACTTTCAAGGCCTGAGGCCGTCTTGATTACGGCGTTCCGCGTTTACAAACCCTTTACTCGTTTGGGCGTGTTCCTGAAAGCATGGGGCGTAGCTCTCGCTGTAGTGAGGAAATCAGAGCTCCATTATAGTCCGAATCCCTAATATAGTCTGGGTTGCCAAAATGCCGCTTAGCTGAGTTGCATGGAATCTTTTCACTTATAAAGGCGGCATTTCCGCACTCTGCTTCATAAAAGCGGCATTTCAGCACTCACGAATAAAGTCGAAAAATTGGGCTATCCTGAATAGGCTGCAGCACAGACCACATTTCCTTAATATCGAACTCGAAAACACACGAGCCCAAAAGCATCGAATTTGTTTCTTAAAACGACAGTACAGTCCACCAATCTCGCGGCAGAATCTTTCAAGGCCTGAGGCCGTCTTGATTACGCCATTCCGCGTTTACAAACCCTTTACTCGTTTGGGCGTCTTCTTGAAAGCATGCGGCGTAGCCCTACGCTGTAGTGAGGAAATCAGAGCTCCATTATAGTCCGAATCCCTAATATAGTCTGAGTTAAGTGGAATCTCTTCACTTATAAAGGCGGCATTTCCGCACTTTGCTTCATAAAAGCGGCATTTCAGCACCCATAAATAAAGTCGATAAATTGGGCTGCCCTGAACAGGTAAGTTTTATGCATCCTGCAGCACAGCCCACTGGTTCTTAATATCGAATTCGAAAACACCCGAGCCCAAAAGCATCGAATTTGTTTCTTAAAACGACAGTACAGTCCACCAATCTCGCGGCAGAAACTTTCAAGGCCTGAGGCCGTCTTGATTACGGCGTTCCGCGTTTACAAACCCTTTACTCGTTTGGGCGTGTTCCTGAAAGCATGGGGCGTAGCTCTCGCTGTAGTGAGGAAATCAGAGCTCCATTATAGTCCGAATCCCTAATATAGTCTGGGTTGCCAAAATGCCGCTTAGCTGAGTTGCATGGAATCTTTTCACTTATAAAGGCGGCATTTCCGCACTCTGCTTCATAAAAGCGGCATTTCAGCACTCACGAATAAAGTCGAAAAATTGGGCTATCCTGAATAGGCTGCAGCACAGACCACATTTCCTTAATATCGAACTCGAAAACACACGAGCCCAAAAGCATCGAATTTGTTTCTTAAAACGACAGTACAGTCCACCAATCTCGCGGCAGAATCTTTCAAGGCCTGAGGCCGTCTTGATTACGCCATTCCGCGTTTACAAACCCTTTACTCGTTTGAACTTCTTCCTGAAAGCATCTGCGTAGCCCTACGCTGTAGCGAGGAAATCAGGGCTCCAGTGCATTCCGAATCCCCAAAAAGTCTGGGGTGTCAAAATGCCGCTTAGCTGAGTTGCGTGACATCTTTTCACTTATAAAGACGGTACTTCCGCACCCTACTTCATAAAAGCGGCATTTCAGCATTCATGAATAAAGTCGAAAAATTGGGCTGTCCCGAATAGGCTGCAGCACAGACCACATTTTCTTAATATCGAACTCGAAAACACACGAACCCAAAGGCATCGAATTTGGTTCATAATATGGCAGCACAGTCCACATTTCCCGCATATCAGAACCTTTCAAGGCCTGAGGCCGTCTTTTTTAAGCCATTCCGCGTTTACAGACCTTTCACTCGCTTGGGCGTCTTCGCGTCTTCGCAAAAGCATTGGGCGTAGCCCTATGCCGTAACGATGAAATTAGGGCTAATAAAGTCTGGGGGGGGCCTAATGCCGCTTAGCAGAGCTAAGTGGAATCTCTTCACTCATAAAGGCGGCATTTCTGCACTCTGCTTCATAAAAGCGGCATTTCAGCACTCATGAATAAAGTAAAAAAATTGAGCTGTCCTGAATAGGCTGCAGCACAGACCACATTTTCTTAATATCGAACTCGAAAACACACGAGCCGAAGAGCATCGAATTTGGTTCCTAATATGGCAGTATAGTCTACCATTCCCGCATCAGAAACTTTCAAGGCCTGAGGCCGTCTTTTTTACTCCATTCCGCGTTTACAGACCTTTCACTCGCTTGGGCGTCTTCGCAAAAGCAGTGGGCGTAGCCCTATGCTTTAGCGATGAAATTAGGGCCAATAAAGCCTGGGGTGCCAAAATGCCGCTTAGCTAAGCTAAGTGGAATCTCTTCACTCATAAAGGCGGCATTTCCGCACTCTGCTTCATAAAAGCGGCATTTCAGCACCGATAAATAAAGTCTATATTGGGGAATTCGAAAACACCCGAGCCCAAAAGCATCGAATTTGGTCCTTAAAACGGCAGTACAGTCCACCAATCTCGCGGCAGAAACTTTCAAGGCCTGAGGCCGTCCGATTACGCCATTCCGCGTTTACAAACCCTTTACTCGTTTGGTCGTCTTCCTGAAAGTATGGGGCGTAGCCCTACGCTGTAGCGAGGAAATCAGGGCTCCAGTGCAGTCCGAATCCCTAAAAAGTCTGGGGTGCCAAAATGCCGCTTAGCTGAGTTGCGTGACACCTTTTCACTTATAAAGACGGCACTTCCGCACTCTGCTTCATAAAAGCGCCATTTCAGCACTCATGAATTAAGTCGAAAAATTGGGCTGTCCCGAATAGGCTGCAGCACAGACCACATTTTCTTAATATCGAACTCTAAAACACACGAACCCAAAAGCATCGAATTTGGTTCCTAATATGGCAGTACAGTCCACCTTTCCCGCGTATCAGAAACCTTCAAGGCCTGAGGCCGCCTTTTTTATGCCGTTCCGCGTTTACAGACCCTTCACTGGCTTGGGCGTCTTCGTAAAAGCATTGGGCGTAGCCCCACGCTTTAGCGATGAAATTAGGGCTAATAGAGCCTGGAGTGCCAAAATGCCGCTTAGCTTAAGTGGAATCTTTTCACTTATAAAGGCGGCATCTCCGCACTCTGCTTCATAAAAGCGGCATTTCAGCACCCATAAATAAAGGCCATAAATGGGGCTGCCCTGAACAGGTAAGTCTTATGCATCCTGCAGCACAGCCCACTGGTTCTTAATATCGCATTCGAAAACAAACGAGCCCAAAAGCATCGAATTTGTTTCTTAAAACGAATCTTTAAAGGCCTGAGGCCGTCTTGATTACGCCGTTCCGCGTTTTGGGCGTTTGGGCGTCTTCTTGAAAGCATGCGGCGTAGCCCTACGCTGTAGTGAGGAAATCAGAGCTCCATTATAGTCCGAATCCCTAATATAGTCTGGGTTGCCAAAATGTCGCTTAGCTGAGCTAAGTGGAATCTCTTCACTTATAAAAGCGGCATTTCCGCACTATGCTTCATAAAAGCGGCATTTCAGCACCCATAAATAAAGTCGATAAATTGGGCTGTCCAGAACAGGTAAGCCTTATGCATCCTGCAGCACAGCCCACTGGTCCTTAATATCGCATTCGAAAGCCCAAAAGCATCGAAATTCTTTCTTAAAACGCCAGTACAGTCAACCAATCTCGCGGCAGAATCTTTCAAGACCTGAAGCCGTCTTTTTTACGCCGTTCCGCGTTTACAGACCCTTCACTGGCTTGGGCGTCTTCGTAAAAGCATTGGGCGTAGCCCCACGCTTTAGCGATGAAATTAGGGCTAATAGAGCCTGGAGTGCCAAAATGCCGCTTAGCTTAAGTGGAATCTTTTCACTTATAAAGGCGGCATCTCCGCACTCTGCTTCATAAAAGCGGCATTTCAGCACCCATAAATAAAGGCCATAAATGGGGCTGCCCTGAACAGGTAAGTCTTATGCATCCTGCAGCACAGCCCACTGGTTCTTAATATCGCATTCGAAAACAAACGAGCCCAAAAGCATCGAATTTGTTTCTTAAAACGAATCTTTAAAGGCCTGAGGCCGTCTTGATTACGCCGTTCCGCGTTTACAAAACCTTTACTCGTTTGGGCGTCTTCTTGAAAGCATGCGGCGTAGCCCTACGCTGTAGTGAGGAAATCAGAGCTCCATTATAGTCCGAATCCCTAATATAGTCTGGGTTGCCAAAATGTCGCTTAGCTGAGCTAAGTGGAATCTCTTCACTTATAAAAGCGGCATTTCCGCACTATGCTTCATAAAAGCGGCATTTCAGCACCCATAAATAAAGTCGATAAATTGGGCTGTCCAGAACAGGTAAGCCTTATGCATCCTGCAGCACAGCCCACTGGTCCTTAATATCGCATTCGAAAGCCCAAAAGCATCGAAATTCTTTCTTAAAACGCCAGTACAGTCAACCAATCTCGCGGCAGAATCTTTCAAGACCTGAAGCCGTCTTTTTTACGCCATTCCGCGTTTACAGACCTTTCACTAGCTGGGTCGTCTTCGTAAAAGCCTTGGGCGTAGCCCCACGCTTTAGCGAGGAAATTAGGGCTTACAAAGTCTGGAGTGCCAAAATGCCGCTTAGCTGACTTGCGTGACAGCTTTTCACTTATAAAGACGGCACTTTCGCACTCTGCTTCATAAAAGCGGCATTTCAGCACTCATAAATAAAGTCGATAAATTGGGCTGTCCTGAACAGGTACGTCTTATGCATCCTGCAGGACAACCCACTGGTTCTTAATATCGCATTCGTAAACAAACGAGCCCAAAAGCATCGAATTTGGTTCTTAAAACGGCGGTACAGTCCACCAATCTCGTGGCAGAAACTTTCAAGGCCTGAGGCCGTCTTGATTACGCCATTCCGCGTTTACAAACCCTTTATTCGCTTGGGCGTCTTCCTAAAGACACGAGGCGTAGCCCTGCGCTGTAATGAGGAAATTAATGCTCCAGTGCAGTCTGAATCCCTAATAAAGTTTGAGGTGCCAAAATGCCGCTCGCGTATAAAGAAGGCACTTCGACACTCAACTTTAACTTTGACAGTTACGTAACCTCACAAATTCGGCCAGTGCCACTGAGCATTTAATTTTCAGAAATGCATCAATAACCTAGGAATAATCACGAGGAATATATAACAACAGCAGGTAGGTGTACCAGCAGTGAATTAAAACTAACTAACTAAATTAGCTTAGGTGGTTACTGTCTTCCGAAGACCCTCCTGCGAAACAGAGGAAACGAGAACAATCCCTAATCTAAGCTTACTGTGAACCTACCGCAGAGTAACGACAAGGGCCACTTCAGATTTTGAGCTCGGTCAAGTGCTCTATGTTTGTTATGGGAGGAAAATCCGTTTACCTATAACAAAGCGAACGAGCCTTTTCTGAAAACAGATGGAGAAATTTTAAATTATTGGTCATCGATAAGTTTGCAATATCCTCGCCAATAATGTCGTTTATAGGATTACTGGCTGCCTACCTTTTTGGCACTGAGGTAAGTGCAGTGTTTTAATATAAATAATGGCCGATTGCATCGCAATTTTTGAGGGTTCCTTAAAGATAGTGATCCTTGGAAACCATTGGAAACCATTGTTCCAGCAAACGTATCTGCGGAATTTAAACGTCACTTTTCTTTAAGAAACCCCTTAAGATTACGATGCAATCGGTCATAAATCAAGAAGTTGTCTATCGTAGGTGCTAAACATAGAGGGGAATACATTTAACCAAGACCTCTAGGGAAATTGTATATAAGCTAAGACTTCCATGATGAACGAAGATCTGGCCAACTCAGTCCCTATCAAGTAGAAATCCTGCAAAAACTAAGGACAGAGTGCCTTTGGATAGTAAAACTTGTTAAAACTAGGAACTAGAATGCTTTTCCATGCCTGTTCTGTGAGTAGTACGTTCATTAGCATTGTAATTTTTAAATTATGACCAGATTGTAAAATTCCCATTGTAAAATAAAGCCATTCTTGTTGCAAACCAAATTATACAGCATAACTGTTTCATCGGCAACTTACGCCATCTATCATAGCTCAGATGTGCTAATGGGATTTCTTACCAGTATTAGGTCCAATTTCCCCGCCTGCCTGCTAATACTGTTAGATGGGAATTCGACCTATTACCCTTTGAATCGTTATAGGTATGATAATCTTTATTATTATTCATATTTTACTTTATTCATTGTCGGGACTTAATTATCCAAATTGGGAACATATCAAGGAAATGATAAGATTGTTTTTCACGTACACAAACTCATAACTTTTGGAAGTTATTACCCTTCCTTGATAAGTTTGTCAATATAAAAAGGGAATATCTGTAATTGTAAGAGCATTCTAATTCGAACATCCTAACTCAGACATACAGTTTGTCACTGCCAAGTACTCATTATATTTCCATCTTTTAAGTTGTATCTTGTGTTTACCAAGTGTAATAAATAGTGTTAAGCAGCTCAGGTCTTTAATTCGAAAAATCGGTGTCTTGAGGACACCTGGTGTCAGAAGCTCCTGAATCACAACAGTGTGTTAAATATTAGTCAAAATCCAATATTTATAATTTTAAGTAGCCATTGGTAGTTTGCATGGTGAAACATAAACAATTATTAGTAAAAGTAAATGTCAACTTTTGTTGCTGTTAATTCAGTTCAGTTTTAAAGAAAATGCAACTAAATGGCGAAGAAAATGATTCGGAAGGTATCGAAAGTACTCCACCAGATGTTCTCGAGGACGCTCTTGCAGCAACGTTGAATCTGCTACCCGAAGAGTCGAAAGAGAAGTACCTGAACGAATATTCATTGTTTAAGGATTGGCGTGACAAAAGAAAAGCGAAAAAGGTGACAGAGAACGTAGTGCTTGCGTATTTCTACGAAAAAGCAAAGGTATTGAAGTCGTCGTCTTTGTGGTCTAAATATTCCATGTTAGAAACCACCTTGGCTGTAAAAGACAACATTGATATTAAATTTCCGAAGTTGATAGCTTTTTTAAAGCGTCAGTCTACTGGTTATAAAGCGAAAAAGTCAGAAACCTTCACAAGAGAGGACATCAACAAATTTTTGTTAGAAGCTCCTGATGAAACATTTTTAATGATAAAGGTATGCAAAAGTATTATTAATGCACAAATTATGTTGGTTAATAATTGTAGGTGCATGTCGCTGCGATGAATTGACAAAAATGTGTGTCAATGATATCCAAGATAAAGAATCTATTTTAATAATCAAGATTCCGGATTCTAAAACAAGAATTCAACGTACCTTCGTAGTTAACGGCGAAACAACCAATGGAATAAATGTTTTGGAAATCTACAGAAGATATGTTGCTCTTCGATCACCGAAAACCGAACATCGACGTTTCTTTGTTGCTTACAGGGCAGGCAAATGTACCGTCCAGGTTGTGGGAAAAAACACAATTTCAAAAATGCCTTATAATATTGCAAAATTTCTTCAAAAACCAAATGCTGAGGATTATACAGGTCACTGTTTAAGAAGAACTTCAGCGACGCTATTAGTTGATGCAGGAGCGGATATCTTAAGCCTTAAGCGCCATGGAGGATGGAGGTCGACTACAGTGGCGGAAGGGTTCGTTAATGACTCCATAGAAAATAAAAGAAGAGCTACGATTAGTATTATTCATGGGGAAAAGTCAAACTCGGAAACGAGTGAAACCGCAAGCGAATCTGCGGGACCATCAGGAAACTCTGTGGGTTTATCAGTTTCTACAAGAAATGTACTAAATAACACATCACTTTTTTCAAGATCTTTATCTGGTACTGGTGTAACCATACAAAATGTGAATAACTGTACTTTTAACATAAACGTAAATAAATAAAATAGTTAAAATAGTGGTTAGAAATTGAATATTGCTTTACCTCCCGCCGGGAGGCAAACGGGTACTTTGCTTAAATGAGGATGTAAAAACCTATTTTCTAATAAGAGAGTAGAAAAAGCAATTAGTGGTACTTCTCGTACAGACAGTACAGAAAGGTACAGAAAGACAGAGCTGGAAGAAATAATTAGAATTGCAACAACCGGCCATCTTGTACTCACAATCTATTTCGCGTCGTAGATCTTGAACATGTGCTCGTTAGCTATTTTCTTGGGCCTAAGCCACGTTCCTCAAACTGGAACTATTTCGTTAATCGGGTTTATTGGGCATACCGCCATATGAACGAAACCGGTATAATTCCACCGTTCGTCAACTATTTCCAATTAACGTTTAGCACAACGAGACGATGCACACGCTACGAACGACCTCAGCAGAGAGAACGCCGGAAACCAGGTCTCGACCGTTGACACATGAATCACGTGGTCAGGCAAACAGTGGCGTACTAATTAAATCGGAAAGTAATACAGGGTAATAACCAGTGGCGGGGTAATAAATCGCAACCGTAACAGTACCTATGGTAAAATAGTGAGCAAAGAGCGACTGGAACTCCCCACTCGGCAAGGTTTTGTTCTGGAGGTGGATTTCAAGGGGTGGAAAGGTGTTTTAACCTCCCCACTCCACTTCACCATTTAAAAAAAAAGGGAGGTTACTGCAATCACTAAAATTTTCGAATTCGAGATAAGACCGGATCTATACGTTTTGAGGTCTCAGGAGCCCAAAAAAGTGGTTTTTAAAATGTGTCTGTATGTATGTACGTACGTACGTACGTTCGTTCGTTCGTACGTTTGTACGTACGTCCGTAAACACGCCACAGCCCAAACTACTCGACAGATTTAGCTGAAATTTGGTACGTGTGCATGTGATAACCCAACTTAGATCTGAAAAGCTTTTGGAGCCAATCGTACAACTAGAAATGCCATTTTGGCACATCAACTTTTAAATTTTAAATGCAAACCCCCATTTTTCACCTCACGATAGAAAAGGCCTTCAAATTCTGCTTCTAAAAATGTATTCATTCTTAGTGCCCTTTTGATCAAAAATTAAAAAAAAATGATTTTTATCCGACTTTAAAATCGCGGTACAGCCCAAGCCCCTGAACCGATTTGGCTGAAATTTTGCTCACGGAGATTGTATTGCACGTCGAAGAGCTGAACAAATTTTGGATTCAATCGGCCCACGGAAACTGCCGTTTTGGCACACCAATTTGTAACTTTAAAATTGTTCACTCATTTAACCATCCAAAACAAGTTTTTGAAAGATTTATTGACACCATCAGAAAGGTCTTCGAATTCTGGTTTTAAGTAAGACAAAATTCGTTCGCATTTAGTGCTCTTTGGGTCAAAAAATCGAAATTTCATAATAACACTAAAATTACATTATAGCCCAAATTAGCGAATCGATTTGGCTGAAATTTGCTACATGGAGATTGGGTGACCCGTTGAAGACCTGAAAGGCTTTTGGAAGCAATTGGTCCACGGGAAGTGCCATTTAGGCATATCAACTTTAAATTTTAAATACAAAGGTCTCCCTTTTTATGTCGCCATTAGCAAGACGATCAAATTCTCGTTCTAAAAATGTATTCACAGTTTCTGCCATTTCAGTGAAAAATAGAGAAAAAAATATTTTTCATTAAAAGGGAGCAGGCTGACAGTGGATAACATAAAGTATCAGTTATTGTCAAACGGGTGGCAAACTGTTAACCTTAAAAGGAACATATTGTCAATTGTGATGGGTGATGTCCGAGGTGATGTCGGTATTTGTCAGAAAATTGCGAAATTAGTCACAGATAATAAGCATAAAAAAAATTCTGTAGAATTGACTACTATCTACACAGAATACAAAGATCCACGCGATGGGGAGGTTCCAGCCGCTTCTCTGCTGCATTTTTTTTTAGATAACATGGGGATGGAGAAACGATTTGTGTTAATTTCAGCGAGGTCGGACCAGAAAACACCCCAGTCTTTGTAAGGTTTTGTTCTGGGGGGAAATTCAAGGCAGGGAGGTGGAAATGTGTTTTTTTCGGCAAAATGGGAAATGGGTCTGGAGAAAAGATTTCTGTTAATTTCAGCCCGGTCGGACTAGAACATGCCAAGCTGCAAACTGGATTTTCTCCTTTCTTATGGTATTGTCAAGAATGGGGGATTACATTTAAAATTTTAAAGTTGATGTGCCAAAAAGGCACTTTCCCGGTGGTACGATTGACTCCAGATCTAAGTTGGGTTATGAGATGCTTACATTGAAAATTTCAGACAAATCGGTCCAGTAGTTTGGCCTGTAACGTGTTTACAAGGGTGCGCACAAACGTAGATAGGTAGAGACAGATTTTAAAAATCACTTTTTTGGATTCCAGGGACCTCAAAACGTATAGATCCGGTGTTATCTCAATTTTGAAAATTTTAGTGACTGCACAGTAACCTCCCATTTTTTATTGTGGTCACTCATATTGCGACACGAAAAATTAACTTAACTTGCACGTTAACTATCAGGTAGGTAACCTATAAGAACCGTGGTCCGCTCCGTGATAACTTCACTTTTGTTGACCGACTGGGCTGTGTTCATAAATGTTACCCCGGCTTTAACCTCAGGATTAACTAGAAAGAGATAGAAGATGGCTTCTTTAAAAGTAAAACAAAGACAGGAAATGATCCAAGGGTCATTGGGTAACATTTATGAACACACTCCTGCAGTTTATTCATTTTAAACAGAAAATCGCATCGAAATGGTTCCAAGTTCTCAAAAATGTATTTCAATTATCAGCTTTTTCTTCTTTAACGTTTATGGTCCACCGAAAGTGAAGAAAATATCTAGACCTTCACAGTTAGGTAGGTACTTCAGTTTTGCAAATCTTTGTTGAACTTGAATTTAATGGTATTTGAGGCATCATTCCGATATTAACAAGCTGTGTAATCATGAAAAATTTGAAATGGGGAGGCGGAAAAATCGTGAAAAACATATGCGCGGAGCGCGTAGGAGCGCATGAGAAATTTGAAGAGGGGGGGGGGGGGCTGAAGAATCCTGAAAAAATATATAATAGGGCCGGAAGGAGGGTGGCGCGTGCAGAATGAGGTGGGGCGCGTTGGAGCGCGTGCGCGGAGCTTTTATTTTAACCTATAAATCATGAGAAATTCGAAGAGGGGGGGGCTGAAGAATCCTGAAAAAATATATAACAGGGCCGGAAGGAGAGGGGCGCGTGCAAAATGAGGTGGGGCGCGTTGGAGCGCGTGCGCGGAGCTTTTATTTTAACCTATAAATCATGAGAAATTCGAAGAGGGGGGGGCTGAAGAATCCTGAAAAAATATATAATAGGGCCGGAAGGAGGGGGGCGCGTGCAAAATGACGTGGAGCGCGTTGGAGCGTGTGCGCGGACCTTTCATTTTAACGTATAAATCATGAGAAATTCGAAGAGGGGAAGGCTGAAGAATCCTGAAAAAATATATAATAGGGCCGGAAGGAGAGGGGCGCGTGCAAAATGAGGTGGGGCGCGTTGGAGCGCGTGCGCGGAGCTTTTATTTTAACCTATAAATCATGAGAAATTCAAAGAGGGGGGGGCTGAAGAATCCTGAAAAAATATATAATAGGGCGGGAAGGAGGGGGGCGCGTGCAAAATGACGTGGAGCGCGTTGGAGCGTGTGCGCGGACCTTTCATTTTAACGTATAAATCATGAGAAATTCGAAGAGGGGGGGCTGAAGAATCCTGAAAAAATATATAATAGGGCCGGAAGGAGGGGGGCGCGTGCAGAATGAGGTGGGGCGCGTTGGAGCGCGTGCGCGGAGCTTTTATTTTAACCTATAAATCATGAGAAATTCGAACAGGGGGGGGCTGAAGAATCCTGAAAAAATATATAATAGGGCCGGAAGGAGGGGGGCGCGTGCAAAATGACGTGGGGCGCGTTGGAGCGCGTGAGCAGGGTTTTCATTTGCACCGGCGAATTTTAAAAAAACTGAGATGGGGGGGGCCATGGTATATTTGGCCCCCCCCAGCGACTTTTCCTTGTAATTTCTCAAGGGCAAGAGCGCGTTGGACGGTTTTTAGGGCGCGTTGCAGCGCGTAGGGAGCGCGTACGATATGCTAAACTGCCAAGGGCTAATTGGGTGAGGGGGGGGCTAATTTTACCGACCCAAATTTCGCTTATTTTTTGAGAGAAACGCTCTCTTTCTCGTAGAAAAAGAGCGTTTTTGTCCAAAAAATAAGCGGAATTTGAAAAAACTAAAAACACGTCTTTTATTATTTGACTCCTACTCTGAAAAGAAAATAATTAATTTCACAAATTAAAAAAAAATAAATAAAAGTTTTGTCTCGTTTACGTAAAAAGGCTTTTGTCAGTGCATTTTATGCGGTGAATTTTTTGAAATTGTTTGGTAAAAAATCATTTCTCTAACTCTAATAGCAGCCGAGAATATTGGACCATACCCTTTTAAATCTTTCACCCTGTATTATTCAATGAGGGTGTAATGAATATTATTCGCTTCGGCACGATAATTTGATTGCAAGTGGTCGGCAACACTAATTTTATTTCAGTCTCGCGGTTATCTGCGCCTTAAGCCTTATTGTTTGTTTTTGTGCTCGTTGCTCTGTGCTCGCTTCGTCTTCTAATCTGTGGTCTTCTATATTTCATTATTACTCCGTAAGTGTGAATCTAAATGGTTATCAACTCTAATTAGTGCGATTCCAAGTACCGATTTGGTCAATTTTTAGTTAATTTAGTTTAGCTTTTTCCGAGGCTTACTTGGTTGCTGACGTAGTGACGTTACAGTTTTTATTCAACTTCGGTCTTTGGAGCCCCAAAACTTTGATGGTGTATTTTAATTTCTTGAAAATTATTAGTCCATTAGAAAGCCCATTCAATTTAGAAACTTTTTTGTCTTCCGACATTTTTTCGTCTAATGCACCATTTTCGAGATAAATTGCAAAATGTGATCGAATGCATGCCGAAAATCGTATGCAATTAAGAGGGTCTTCCGTCAAAAAGCATAACATTCTCGCTATTGTACGAGAATCAGTTAATTTAATACACAGGAGACTTATGTTATGACGTCAATCAAGTTGACTCGAATTTCTATCAATTTATGTTTTTATAATTTAAATAAGTACAGAATCTCTTTTAAATGCCCATGTTGTCTAAATACTAAACCTTTTCAAAACTTTTCCTAGGCAATTTTTTGTTTTTTGGGAAAAGTGCAAAAATACCAAATATTTAAAATTTTTAAAAATTAAGAATGCTTCCTGTTTGGCATGTTCTATTTATTGACATCCATTACAGAAGAACAATAGGTACATATTTTTGTTTATGTTCAAAGAACCTGAACCATTACATTTAAAATTAACGTCACATTTGGCTTCGAAAATCAACATTTCAGCGTAAAATCGATAATTAATAGTTATTTAATCAACATGAGTGTTAATGAAGGCGATTAATAGTTCAAGATTATTAATCGCCCATTAACACTCGAGTTGATTACAATATTTTTTCGTCGACTCGAAAAGTTTTAACATGGAGAAATTTTGAATTTGTATTCAACAGTGACCATAACCTATGAAAAAAATTATGACACTGACAACCAAACATCTAAATTTGACGTCAGATTCCATTGTTTAATGTTTCGTATCTTTGGTTATTGTACTTAGAGGTTGTTATGGTTATACGTGGAAATCGTGCATTAATGTAAATCGTGGATTAATAGGTTTCATTAATCAACGATTTGCAATGAGGTTTTTTAATAAACGATTGACGAAAAAAATAATTATTTTAAAATAAATTGCACTCAAATAGGTACTAAGTATAATAGGTTTCAAAATATGGTCCATTTTGATCTCGGCATCAGAAGCACTAATGTGAATTATGAATTGAACTGAAAATGACAGAATGCCAGTCAACTAGATTGAAAATATCTTGGCGCCCTGGCGGACATCTTTGAAACCTCTGGTAACATTTTTTGATATGACTATAAAGAGAATTAAAATGTCTATCGAATGGAGCAAAAAAAATGATACCGTGCTATTTAAAATAACAAAGTTGGCTGCACTTCCGGTAAAACCGGAAGTACAAAAAAACTTGAAAATATGTCACAATTTGCGCTTTAATAGGTACATAATACAAACCAATAAAAATTTCAAGTCAATATTTTAAAAAAATAACGAAATGGCGAGGTGTTACATAAACCCGCTATCTATACATAGTCTGTTCATTCCTAAGATGCATAGTAAACCGACGCGTCGGGTGTGATCTGGAAGCGGTATAAATGCACCGAACCATCCGGAGATGAGCGGGGTTTATACTTCTCAACCCATTGTAAAGATAACCGAACTTCTGCCTTCTGCCTGCTGATTGATTGCAAAGCAGTGAGGCAGAATTTTTTGAAAAAACATTTTACTGCATCTTAGGAATGAACAGACTATAGCAAATAAAACTTGAAGATATTGGCTGTTGCTATAATCTGTTTTTTGAATCAAAAGTCTAACTGGTAAGGCAACGGAGATATTCTAATTTAAAAGTGGGACAAGCTGGTTGGATCACCCTGTATGTATGTACCTACGTACGGTATCCGGAAAATTGTTCGCCGTCAATTTTTCGCAGTCAATTGTTCGCCGTCAATTGTTCGCCGACGAATAATTGAGATCGACGAATAATTGACGGCGAACAATTTTCCTAAATCCTGTATGTACATTCGTCGGGTGGAGTGTGGAGATGCGCCGCTCCGCCTAGATTTAACATATTCTACATGCCATATAATACCATAAAATTTAGTGATTCTCGTGCAGCAGAGTTCAGAGACATAAAATGAAAAACTCTTTTTAGGGGCGCATTTCTGGGGGCTGTAACTCCGAAAGTGGAGGCTACTTGGTAAAAAGAAAAAATACGGGTCTCCTAATTTTGTCTCTAGAATCTGTGACCATATTTTGTCGCATTAATTTCGGGATACGCGACACCCTTTAGAGGGTGTCCTATTTAAAATTTCAAAGTTTTCGCTGAAATTGGAAGTGACTTAAAATGTCACTTTATGTGAAATAATGCAGTTTTTCATGTAGTATAAGTGTGACAAGTTTTATTTGAATATTTTAATAAATACAGTAAAAAGTGGCGGTGAGCCTGGTTTCGTTGTTACCCGGAAGGATAACTAAGATATGTTTTGGCGGAAATGTGCATTTTTTAGTCAAAATTTTTTGTTGAGGTTTAGATAGAAATTTCCAGAACACCCCCTAAAACTGAGTTCTGACTACAGACCTGCTATCAATTCTTTAATCAAAATATGAGGTTAACAATTTGAAAGAATACCTAACGAATATGAATGAAAATAATTGCTTTTAATTTTTCCAACTGATTCTACTTTTTATTTCAGAAATGACTAATCCATTCCACTTTCGCCATGGCGACAGAGGTCGCTTGTTGGACAACCCCGACTTCCTGAAAAGGGCGGAAGCAGTTTTCCGTAACGATCCCTCCTTTGCTGGCCTTCTCCAAAAGCATTGGCGTCTGCCGACGGCTGAGCTGCGGCGCCTACTGACGTTATGCGGTATGTCAGAGTCCACTCTGACTACCGCATACGTCAAAGGTGTGTACCGCACTCAGTCGCCGCGCACTGGCCGCAACCTTTTGGAAAAGGCCAGAATCCCTCCGCTCCCAGCTCCGATCCTTTCTCCACCACCAGCTCCGACACCTTCTCCACCACCACCCCCGACACCTTCTCCACCACCAGCTCCGACACCTTCTCCACCCCCAGTTATCCGGACCCCTTCTCCGCTTCCAGCCACCCCGACTTCTACCCCATCCCTGTCACCCCCTATTCTTTCTCCGCACCCCCCTCCGTCACCTCTTCTACATCCTTCTCCACCCGCTGCTTTGCCCCCCAGAAGAAGACTCCGGCGTACATCCACGGAATTACTTATCGCCCAAACGGTAAGTACATATTTTTTCATTACTACACACGCTTATATTTTTTGTGTTTAGGAGTCATGGCGGAAAAATGGATGGATATAGTAATTGTAAGTATCTACCTACATATTTTTCGATTAGGACTATATACATACTCTTAGGGTAGATTTTATAAAACTTTTAATCCTGGATTTAACGTTAAGCTCATAGAAACAATTGTTGTCAACAATTCGTTGCTAGGTATAGAATTTTTGAAAGATTAACTTTAAAACAGGATTAAATGTTTTATACAACCGGCCCTTAGGGTCCGATTTTATAATCAAAATTAAAGGTCTTTTAAAGTGAAAATCGGCTTTAAAGAGCATTTGGTTCAATCAGAAGCAGCGATTTTGACATGTTCCTAGGCAAATATTTAAAGGAGACTTTAGTTTTGATTATGAAACTGGCCCTTACAGTTTTTCCTTTGATTATAAAGCGCAAAGAAAAATTTTGGCGTGCAGTTGATTTGCTGAGTTGAAACATGATTTTCCTTCGCAGGCCCTCAGTCTATTTAGTTGGTGCCCATGCCCATCACTTCGTTCAGAACACAATCATCGGTAGGTACTCCCGGCAAAATTTTTCAAGAACAGGATACAAAAACTGCAAAATTCTTGTTTGAGATTTACTCACGGTGTCAAAAGAAGTGAACATGTCACACCGCATTATACCTATAGAGCATAACCTGCTCAAGATGAATTATGTTTATATGATATGATTGATATGAAAATTTTCTTGTGTTTTCTATATAAATTGTTACAATCTATGCGCAAGGCATAATAAACAATATATTTTCATATTTCATACGGCTACGAAGGACGCAGAAAAGGACCCTAAGCAAAGAAGCATTACCAAAATGTTTTCTTCGGAAAATCAGGTAGGAACCTACCTATACATACGGATGACCCTTTAACTGATAGTGGTTTTTAATAAACAATTGTAGTGTGTATGTGCGTGTGTTTCATGTTATTTTTTTAAGATATAACTATAAGTGAGTAAGAAAACTGCATCCTAAGAGTTGGCTCTTTATCCGCTCGCGCGATTGAGCGAGACTTCTTTAATTACATAGCTTTATTATAATCTTACGGTAATTAGTTTGCTTCGTGAATAACTATAATTTTATTCTTTTTAAAAACAGAGAAAACCAACCATTTTTGTTGGTCTGAAAATGCGGTTATTTCTGACGTACAAATTTGAAGCAGGATGTTCAAGAGAAGGGAGGCATTATATGTGCTTCATTAAGATAGACAATTCATGATACGAGTGTATTAATTGAAATTTACTTGTGAAAGTATTTATAGGTAGACCCCTCGCAATTTCCGCATAGGAAGTTTCGTTTTCCAGTAGTCCGTTGCAGGTGCAAGAGTACCCCAAGAAGACAGAAGGGTGTTGAGAGATAGGGACCAATTGCAGCGGAGAAGGGAAGAACGCAAAAAGATGCACGCACCAGGTCCACTACGGGACAGAAGAAGGAATAAATGGGAATATTATGAATTGCTATTGTAAAATGTTACCACTACCGGATTTTACCCGAATTTTGGGACATCCTGTAAAGTGATAGGTATAATTAGTGTGTAATTCGTACACTCAATCGAACAGTTTAGATAAAAACGGGTTAAGAACATAACAATAAATTTTATTTTATTTTTACAGGTTTCTTTAAAATTGAAGGCGAAAGTTAAGCAACAACAGGCCAAGACAAGTAAGAATAGAATTAAAACATGGATGAAACGGCTTCGCATTGACCCCGAATACAGGGAGGCAGGGAAAAGATAAAGAAACTAAGCAAAATTTAAAAACTGTCATAATTTCGAGTGTAGGAAAAAAGGAAAGATAAAGAAACTATGCAAAATTTAAGAAAGATGTTATATCTGTGGCGAAAAAAGATTACATTTTTGCATCCAGACAGCTACCAGATGTTATTTGTTGCTGTTGTGAACGTCTATTTTTTGACAAAGCTGTTTCGAATTGTGCAGCAGCTCGCAGGAACGGTCGATGTATATCAAGTATATCATTGAGCTAAAGCTTGTGCAAGAAGGTATCAAAATGACAATAAATAAAATCAGAGAGCAATTTGATAGTTAAATATTATTGTCTATTTCTATTGTTCCAACTCTAATTTTATTTAAGGAACTTAAGGAATTTAAGGAAAGGTACAACTCCTATGTAGATAACAATGTGTTCTACAATCATGGCTGGTGTCACACCTGACGACTTTATAAAGAAACATTCAACCATAGAGATGGACTTCCCAACCTTACAATCGAATTATAAGAAAATGTGCCCAGATTATTCTAAAACTTTGACAATCAATGGCAGTGGGGTTTTGTTCAAAAATAATAGATGAGGTTGGCCCCGAATCAAGACGTGTCAAAAAAAGCGATGAGGATAAGGTCTGGAAATTCAAATTTCCTAGGTTGGAGAAAGGAAAGGTTACAGTACTGAGAAGATAAGATGATCCTAACTGTGAGACAAGCTGGTTTGTTAGCAATGGACACCTTTGATAAATTAGTTGTTTGCACATGGTGTAGACCCTAAAAATATATATATTAGTAACAAAACTTCGTGGAAATGTCGCCGGAAGAGTTTTCATCACTTATTACCTGCAGGATGTATATTCTCGATTCTGATGGAAAATACGAATAACGATTATCCTACTCACGTTAAGAACTTTACGTTTACATTCCCCTTGGTTAACGGATCGAATATCATGAAGATTCAGAGTATCATAGATGGGAACCACATTTATTTGGCAGAGGGTACTTTGAATTCCCTGTTTGGTCTCGTCGATCTCATCGAATATAATTTGCGACGCCTGAATGGGGATGATGTGAAAATTCTCTATACGCTCGTACTCAAAAAAGGATTAAAATCCGGAGGTAGTGTTATAGACAAAGTGTATCAGTACTTGACTAATTCAAAGGTTCAAAGTTTAAAGGTTTGAATTCTAGTCCTCAACAATGTCAGAAGTGTGTAAAATTTTGGAGATGCAACAATTATCATCAACGGCATCACGACACGATCGGCTCTCTTGAGAACCCCTATAAATGCTTGGGAGCTTATTTGAGAATGCAAATATCAAAAATTGAGGATACTATTGGAGTTTTTGGGTGTCCTACTGGTGTTTCTCGTATATCACAACAGTTCATACTATACATACATACATACTATACATACTGCTTTTGAGTTAAGCTTAAATTGATATAAAATAGGTACGAGTGTACTGGATCAATGCATAACGAATAATTACGTAATTATTCTTGACTTTTTATAAATGTTTACTAGGGCGTTGTTGATACAAGATGCTAAATATATTGCATCCGACCCATAAAAGGGTCATCAACTTCACCGTTCCCATGAGAAAGAAATCCTAGCACACATGAAGGATGATTGATGCAAAATCCCTAAGATATAAGGTAGGTAGCTGAAGAACATCATTCTACAATCCGTACATCTTATAATATTTATTCCATATAACTCTATCAAGCAACAAATTCTCATACGTAAGTATATGTATTTGTATAAACAGATGAACCCAATTTGGTCTGTTTATTAACATGTTTCAGTTTTCAAAAGACCTTCTAAGATTTTTAGTTCAACGTTTAGAGCCGCATACGTCCACCACAAAGGGCAACCGATCTGGATATCACGACGAAAAGACAACGACGCATGTTCGTTTAATGATCAAGTGCATTAATCTCCTTTGCACCCTCGCATGTTACGCGAGGGAGAACTGCGGCGTGTCTTTTAAATTTTCAGACAAGATCCAACCTAAGTGTTACGTACTTAGTACGTAGTACTTAGTTTCTAGAAAATATTGACGACTGAAACATATCCCATTACACCCAACGTCCGCCCCTAATTCTCCGAACACTTGACCAACCTTTCTTGTCCTCACATATGTTTCCTATTCACTTATTCCTTTTCAACATAATTTTAAACTTTAGACCAGTCGCATTTTAGTCGTACTCAGTAAAAGAGTCTCCTCTTTCGCCTCTAATCGTAACTAACCCCCGTAGAGAGACTCTTATTTCAAATTCAATTCATAATTATCATTTCTTATATTCGTGTACTCGTTCAACATTATTTTCAATATACATGTAATTAAGCACTTTACATGTATATCATTTCATCAAAACTATCAAAAAATACTCGCATTACATGACGGAAGAAGTGACTTTGGCCATTGTGAAACCTTCGTCGATCGTCGGGCAGTTGGCAATGTCGTGCTGCATGGGAGAGGGAGACCCCATCGAATTAGATCAATTGAAGGCCTGCTTGGACTATTACGTAGAAAATTTCGTAGAGGTTTTCCCCTTGCCGCTTTTAAATGCCAACTGTGCGTTCAGCAATAAACATCAACACGGATCGGCGACGGTCAAAATAGAGAAAACAGAAAATCGAAATTAAGCGATGAAAACGAAAATCGCTTTCTGTTTAATTGCATCATTCAATCAGTGTTTTGTTTGTGGAGGTAGGAGAATCCAAAGAGTACCTTTTCATGCAAGAGTCAAGGTTTATTTGGATAAAGAAATACTTATTCCCAAACAATCTTTTTGTTGTCAAATACATTTGGACGAGAAAAAATTTTTAATAGACGAAGTTGTTAACGCGTTACATGCTAACTTAGGCGATATAACAATGTCGCCTAAACGCGATATAACAATGTCGCCTAATGAAGTTACCCAATGGTTTAGAGCTTTAGGTCAAGCGGTATTGGACAGTGTTAAAAACCATTGTGTATGATAAAAATAGAAAAGCGTCAAAAAAAAACCTAATAGCTTTTTTGATAAAGACAACCCAAGATGTATCAGACGACTTTTTGGAAGTTCTATTGTCTTAATCTAGGTCCAGCTACAATTGTTCGTGATGAATGTATTAATAGTCTGATTTCGAAACTGAGTTGTACAATCCAGAGCCTAACGACAGGAAGGTGATTATTTATGTTGGCGGTACGTATCTAAAAATTCCAAAAAGTTTTAATTTCAGGGCTCCCCGTTTGTATAAAGGTCACCATTTATTAAAACTTGGTTGTTGTTACCCCGGCTACTCAGGGTGGTTAGAAGAGACTAGGAACAGGTAGGAGAGCTGGGCGAGGTTCGTTTGGTAATTGGTACAAGTAATACTATTTTGACAAAGTATATTAAAGAAAACACAATCTGGTGATACTTCTTTTCCCCCCAACCCGTGGCCACGCGCAGATGGGTAACAAAAAAGGAAATGTTACAATTTTCCTAAATTAATAATTAATATAATATTCAAAATAAACAATTCGGTGAGTTTCATTAATGGAAACGAGAAGGATTTCAGATTCCCAATCTGGTGTCCTAGGTGCTTCGACGACAATAATCTCTGTTCGGTTGTAACGGCGTAAACAATAAGAAGTGGAAAAAAAAGGGGACTGATCCAACGGCGAATTATCGTTTAAATCAAATTCCATAAAGGAATTAAATAAATAAATTGAAGCCCTAAAATGGCGTAAATAACATTCCTGAAAAAAGGCGCTTGGGACTTACTGAGATGGTGGGCGGCTTCAGATGAAGGGGGTGGCCTGATAAGCAGCTCGCTCTCGGTGAAGCTTGACTTTGATTTTGCAACCAACGTGGACTCACTTAATAACCGAATATCTTGGCCGGTTAGAAATAATCCGTAATAACACGATGCTCCGAGTACAACTTATTGAAAATTCAAAACAATGACAGTCAACGCTCACGCGGTCCACTCAACAATAATCCGTAAATCGAGCGGGCCACTTATCGGGCTAGGCAAAATAAAAAATTGGGTAAAAACTCAGCCGCGATTCCCGAATAAACAAACACGCTGAAGGCGCGAACTGATTTTCAAATGAATTGTTCCTTCCGGAATTTTGCATCGTAACATTGTTGCTTCTGATGGTTACATCTTAGACGTCGATGGCCCATACTTTTCGGATTCCAGGAACAATGATGCTGCAAAGTTACAGCATCACATGACAAATGATCAGCAACAAGACATGGAACGACTGAACGATTGGCTACAGGCAGGTGACATATTAAGCCAGAACATATGGACATATAAAATCAATTTTTAAGTTTTTCAGGGGCATCATTCCAGCTGCGCATGTACAGCCGAAGTAATTGAAATTGAACAGGGGCTGAGGGTAAACGGGTGCACGGTAACATTCTAAGATACCGGATTTCTTGCGGCCGAGTGTTCGGCAGCGGTTTGAGTGGAGTTTTCTACCAATGAACTAATGGAAAGGGTGGCTACATTTATGAAACATACGCGGAAACATTTCAATGAAACAAATTAACCGTAGGTAATCGTTTTTAATGTGCGAATTCGTTATTCATTAATCGTTAGTTTCATTAACTAATTAAGGATTTTTAAGACTTCTTTTAATGTCCTTCTTATTTAAATTAACATTATATCGCTACAATGGACCACTCCGAAGAAAAAAAAATCGCTTTTTTTGTTATACTTGCAAAGTTCAAGCATTTTCGATGTTATTTGTTCAATTAGTCTGCAACGTAAATGTTTGTACATTATTTAAAAAAATAAAAACAGATTGTAAATGTGATTTGTGCGGTAAAAGTTTAAATCAAATTCAGCCAGCTACACGAGGATATGCGGGACACTCCGCCCACTAACTACACACCCACTATGACGTCATATATGCTTACCCGGAATTTTAAAGATTTTTTATTAAAAGACTACGAAGCTTTGAAATATTTTATTTGCTGAGAAGGTCCTGACGAAGTGTATTCTTAATAATTCTATCATTTTAAAAAATTGGTGTAAAGGCCCATTTTCTAAATCCATTAATCGCTGATAAAATGCTAATATTCTAGTCCGGGTAGCAATGAACAGCTTCGCTTTAGTAATTTTATAGTAATTTTCATACTGGAGGTAACTAAAGTCTTACTACTTAAAGATTACTCAAATCTTACGGGATAGTGGCTAATGGCGGCAATTTTAATGTTTCAAAAATTGACATCTCACAAACGGTAATAGATACGAAATTTTATTAAATTAGAAAAAAGTAGTTTTTCAGTGTAGATCAACAATCTGAAAAAAAATTCTGATATCTAGATTGGTTACTGAAATATATACTGAAAGGACTAAAAATTAACGTGTTATAACTTGGTTATTAATCGGCATATCATTATGAAATTTGGTTCAATTACATTCCCTTGCACGATGAGCAAAGCGGGACGACAAAAACTTATAAGCTTTCTAGATTAAATTTCGAAATATTTCAGTTTTTTCAGTATATTTCAGAAAATAAACCAGATATCTCGAAAACAAGCTTGCTGAACTGACATACCAAAAATACTCACTGCCTCCCGGACTATCCCTTGGGATTGGTCAATTTGAATCATTGTGAAATTTGTTATTGCTCGGTAAGAGGTAATGGAAATAACCGCTTATATTAGGGACACCCTGTATAAGTCATGGTTAAATAACGACAGCTGTTGTTGCTAGTGTAGGAAGTTTCTGATTGTTTATATTTTTTATAAGAAAAGAAAAAGTTTCCACTAATTTATTTTCGACTTCTGAGTCTTGCTGTTTGGATATGTTACCCTTATTTAATCATTAATTAATTAATGAAACTAACAATTACCTGATGATTAACGAATTCGCACATTAATGACGAATACGGTTAATTTGTTTCAATCAAATCCAGCAATGGTTCCGATTACGTTTCAAAAATGTAGCCATCCTTTCCATTAGTTTATTCCAATAAGTAAGATTACATTATTTTGTTAGGTGAGTGGATAGGTATTCAATTCAGGTAGAACAGTCTACTCAAACCGCTACCGAACACCTGGCCGTAAATCCGGTATCTTAGAATGTTACCGTGCGCCCGTTTACCCTCAGCCCCTGTTCATTTTCAATTACTTCGGCTGTACCACATATTGGAAGTTTCCTTCGTATTGCTTGTGCCACAGCTTTTAGAATTAATCCAAGTTTTTGAGGATAATGAGATTGACCAAGAAGTATTTGAGCATTTTAGTAAAAAAGATCTTACTGAATTGATACCAAAATTGGGTGTAAGAAAAAATTTTTGGCTCAAATACAAGCTTTACTTGATAAAAAAGGATATAATTTTTAAGTATTCCATTTCTATTACATCTTTAATATCATTTTTAGGCAGTAGACATACCACCAATACTTGAGGGAGCAAATAATGAAAGAAGGCAAAAATCTAAGCCTCCTGAAACAACAAATGTCAAAACCGAAAGTATCAATTGTCTCCAACGCCTCGAAATTCCATCGACGATTTTGAGTCGGAAGACGAATTCGAAATCGTTTTGAAAAAGGCAAAAATGGACCACCGCCTCATCAAAAAGAGGACGGAAGCGGAAGCCGCCATTCTCCAACAGGAAAAGAATACCGTGGAAAAGAAAATTCAGGTTTTGGTTGCCGAGCGAGAAGGCGATTGAGAGCAAGATTGCGAAGCTCCAGAAAAAAATTACCAAGGCCTACAAAAAAACATTTTTAGTTTTATATTTTTGTATTTAGAATTTTAATAAATGTTCCTAATCATCAAAGTGTCTTTATTTAAAGTTGGTTCTCTGGTATTTTTCCAGTGTTCTCTCAATAAGTTGTTCATTTACACTTACTATTAGCCTTCGTATCATGAAATTCAATGCATGTACACTGTACAGGAGATAACTCGAAGCTTTGATAAATCCTTTATTTATTCACGACACAGTTTCCTTACCTAGCAGAATTATAAAATAATGGTAAATTATATGTTTCTTAAATTTAAAACTCCAAACTTTTCTAATATTTTTTCCATTAGACATGGTTTCAGTTTTTCCTCCAACATTTGACATCTAAACTGAAAATGCATTCTACTTGAAACTCAGTAGCCTTTTCTTATTCGTTTAATATTATACTCTATAACTAGTAACAACTTATTGCTGTGCAATATTTATATAATTTCCTTTGGAGAAGAAGGGGTTAAAAAGCGTACCTAACGTGTTGGTTGGATCACAACTTTTGGTGATAAAATTTTGCTGACTGATATTCAAAATGGTAATTAACTGACAAGTTTCTACATCTGTGTACTATCTCTTTTCAATAAGACTATATAAACGAGACCATAATGGAAGGAAATAAAATAGTGCATAACGTTTTTAAACCTTCAAAGTTATTCATGACTTTAGATGATCGATGGAGAAAACAGGTTGGATACCTCGAGCGATATCATCACATGCTAAGATATGAAGATGGTCATAAGGAGCAAAACGAAGTAGAATATATCCCAAGAATCTTCTTGTTGAAAAATTTACCGACGTGATATACTTAACAAGGAAATATCAAAGAAGAATATTTAAAAAAACTCTTGAGAACAGAATGCCCGAAAATATTTAATTTGGAGAAAAAAAATTGTTCGAAATGCAAAAGGAAGTACCCAGCTGTGACAACAATATATCTAAAGACCGAAAATGTATTTGCTCTTTACCCGATGATAAAACACCTTCAGCAATAAAAATATGTTCATGTATAGTGTTTCCGTTAGATTTAATAATAAATCTAAAGTAAATTTGCCATGGGAAGGCTTGGTCTTACTTTTATGAATTATGAAATGTAGTTTCAGTCGCACTAAAACTTGTGTGTTGATCACACTACAATAAACTCCGCTGAAACCGAATTGTGCGTTTTAATCACCTTTTCACCCACCTCTCCCAAAGGTTTCTTTTACCTATTCAGTCAACAACATGTCACCTCAGGTTAGGTACCTCAGACAGGTTAGCTCAGGTTAGCCCTTTAAGCTAGGACAAGTCTGAACCAATTTGATCAATAGAAAATAATGCAGACATGTCAGCTCAGATCACACTTCTTATTTCCTTAGTTGCTGTCCTTAACCATACAAATTGAAATTTTAAGTAAATACTAAAAATTGTTGGCTGTATATGGAGTCCATTAATAAAACAATGTATATAACACAGAATATGAATTAAAAAACAAAAAAAATCTATCGATCTAAATTTCCCATCAGAAGTGTGCGAGGCTTTAGAAAAGCCAAAATTAAAAAGTGTAGAATTAGAATTTCTGAAGGAGTATGTAATGAGGCCATCACCTACAGCAATAGACTTTCTGCAGTGAGAGGAGCAACTATATTTGGAATTTATGTTCTACCTAGTTCACTACAAATTTTATATCCGGAACAAAAACTGGCCAAGCTAAAATATTGTTCTGATGATGAAAAACAGTTTTACCGTATTTTGTACGTTTGCAACCGGTGCAAGATGGGAAGTTCTAAGGTGTACATCAGCGATGAAAGTCACAATATTGGCTTCACTACCAAAGCAGTCTTGAATGGTGATCAGAGACAAGGCAATTTGATAGGAATTGATGTGAACCCGGATCATAAAGCATATAAGAAGTTCATTCGCCTCACTGGCCCTCCCGCGTTGGATGGAGTTATTCTACCCCCGACACTGGATTGTTAGTGAAGGTCGATGACTTTTTTCAGGCTAAATTTGTTGGCATACAGACACGAAGGACGATGCAAATGCGTACATATTCTAAAGGGACAAGAGGAAAGGGTGAAGTTACCATCTTCACCCTTGATAGGGTACCCTTGGAAGGAGGGAAACCGGTGAAAGAAGAAGAGCTTCAAGATTTGAGGAATAGTATTGGAGGAGCCAACTGGCGTTCAGGAAACAGACAGCATTCAGATGGTGCATCGAAAAAGAATGAGAGCAACTTCAAAAATTTTGAATTGTTACGCCACTTTGAAGTGGTGACTGTTCCTACAACGTACCAGAGTTGCATAGACTTTAAAGTCACCGTTATTCCTGATTGGTCATTTTTACAAAATCGCGCCTTCATCTTTGAAATTTGCGAGGCTTTAGAAAAGCCAAAATTAAAAACTGTAGAATTAGAATTTCTGAAGGAGTATGTTGAGGTAATGAGGCCATTAGCTACAGCAATAGACTTTTTGCAGGGAGAGGAGCAACTATATTTGGAATTTATGTTCCTAATTCCTAATGTTCTTTTACCTAAGGCTACTTGGAGAAGATCGGCTTGTTTTTCAGAATCGCGTGTTGTGCACTCAGCAAAGCATTCTTTAAACTTCGGAGTAGATCCAGGTGAAGTAGCCATATCTAAGCTAACATTATTGGCAACATCCGATGATGCTTGTCATAATTATTCCAGAAACAACATCTACGATAGCTTTATCAAAATCTGCAGAGCAGCGAATTTAACCGCTCATGAGTTTTTGGCTTTTGCCACTCAAATTGTTGGACTTGCTAGAAATCTTAAAGCAATGAACATTTGTCCATGCGGGACTGTCGACTGCAGTACATCTAGGTGGAAGAGGCATTCGAGAAGTGGATGATCGAAATTGGTTTAGCGATACCAGTTTCAGGCACTCTCAGGTTCAACACACTGATTGATTGGACACGTAATGATGTAAATATAGATTTCCTATTAGATACAATGCCACCATCACCCTTAGTATCCCCAAATGTATCAGATTCAGGAGGTACAACAACTTGAGAAGCAGCAACTCACAGCTAGACTTGAAAAAGTCTAAGAAGTACATAGTTGTCCATAAGATTCTGATGAGTCACTATGTACTTCTTAGACTTTTTCAACTCTACCACAGCTCTAACAGCAATGGATCAAGTGAACAACTTAAAGAGAAAGGTGGAAGATGAGGGATTAAAAAGGTCAGGACTACCTGACGACACACTTGGGTGTCAAATTTCATGCAGAGTGTCCCCGGTAAAATTTGAAATTAACAAAAATTGAAAAGACAAAATCTCAAAAATTTCAAATTTTTTCGCCGTCTAATAGAGAATTAAATTCTAGGTCAACTTTCTTAACAAATCCCTAAACCTAAATGGCATCTCGACATTGTACCTACGAACGGTCAAATTTCCGCCACGAATCACATCACTTGGCCCATGAAAATTTTGTACATTTTCTAATTTTTGTAAATAGAAAACCTTTTTGCAATGTAACACAAGTTTTCGTTCAACTAATGTAACCCAATTTGCCTGAGGATGGCCTTTATTTTGATAAGAGCCGAAACATGTAGCGCTCCTGAATTTTAATACATTTTACACATTGCAACCTTTTTTGGCATTCGACTACCTGAACAATCATCGTTTAAGTTGAGAAGTCAAATGGTCTAGTCATTACGAAGCCGTCCATGCTACAAAACAATACTTAATATACAAAAGTAATTCTGATAACCAATTAGAAAAAAACTAATTGTAGGATGGAAGCTAAAACTTCACACAATAAGCTTATAAAGCTGGAAATAGTAGTTTGGGAAGATATTCTTGAGCGATTTAATAAAGTGAGCAAGAAATTACAAGCCCCTGGATCATATTTATGTGAAGGTTTTAGTGCCGTAGCAGAATGCGGAGGTACTCTTGTCTTAGCTTATTCGCTCGCTCGCTCGATCGCTCCTCAGTCTGTCCGTCGGATAACTTGAGAACGGATTGAGATATCGAGCTGAAACTTGGTAGGCAGCTTCGTCTCCCGAAAAGTAAGGCGGGGATTGCTTTTGGGCCATATCGGACCAAGGGTGTGGGAGCTAGGGGTGAAAAACCGAAAAACTACTAATTGCAATAACTCGAGAACTAGTGGAGATATCTTGCTGAAAATTAGTATGCACGTTCGACCTTCAAGTCTGTTGAAAGTGAGGGGGTGCCAATTTCGGGGGATGAAATTTAGGGAATGAAAACCACAAAAAATATGATAACTCCGCAAGGGTTGCACGCAGCTGTCGGAAACTCAACGTACACACATATATCGGTGAAATCTTGTGGGGGATGCGTTTTTTCGTAAAATCGAACAAATGGGGTGGAAATTAGGGGTAGCAACTCGAAATTCCGCTTAATAAGTACTAGTCGAAATTTTCGATAGCTTTCCATTAATTATTCAAAAAAGGTGTCATTCATATTTTGCGAAAAACCACCCTTATAGGCGCTACAACCCCTAACATGCAGAAACACAAAAATACGAGAACTCAAAAACTACTCAACGTATCAAGGCAGAATTTGGTTTGTGAATTTCCAGTGACATTATAGGTGGATGGACAAATTTTCAAAAATATCTAACAAAGGGGATGAAATTTAAGGGTTGAAACTTGAAATTTCTTCAAGTAAATGGTAGCCTAAAATTACGGGGTTCGATAGATTTCGGTCAACTATTGAAAAAAGGTCTTATGAGTTTTCAATCTAAAACCAACCCCTGGGCCATTAACCACCCCTAACTCTTTGCAAGTCGATAATTATATTTTATTTATTTTTTCTGAAACCCTATTGGTTTATTTATGAACAACTGAAGTCAGTAAATACGCAAGGAGTTATGTCACACCGGAAAAATAAACTCACCCCTGTAAATCATAAAGGGGTGAAATCATGAGGTGTTGAAAACATGAATCTACAAATTACCTTAATTTTTAAACGAATTGGGTTAGGGTGGTGAAATTGAAAACACAACTTCCTTTAGGGCATGTGGGGGTGGTGAAATAGGGGGTTGGAGTTTAGGGGTTGAAACGTCCATAAAGCCCTGTAATTTGACACAGAGAAGCAATATCTTCTGCGAAACTGTGACATCTTACACACTGCATCTTCGAGAAGGGAAGATCGAATTTTAGGAGAAAATTATCGAAGGGGATGAAAGTTAGGGGTGGAAACTCGAATTTTCAATGAAGAATGTATAGTTGAAAATATTACCATTCGATAGCTTTCTATTGATGGTACAAAAAAGGTCTTATTCATCATTCGCGAAAAACAACCCTTAAAGGCGGTACAACCCCCTAACATGCCGAAACAAAAAAATGCGAGAACTCAAAAACTGCTCAACGTATCAGGGCTAAATTTGATGTGGTAATTTACAGCGCCACTGTAGGCGGATGGGCAAATTTTCATTAATATCTAACAAGGGGGATGAAATTTAAGGGTTGAAACTGGAAATTTTTTCATGTAAGTGGTGGAATAAAATTATGGGGTTCAATAGATTTCGGTCAACCATTGAAAAAAGTCTTATGAGTCTTCATCCTAAAACCAACCCCTACGCTACTAACAACCCCTAAACCCTAGCAAGCGGAGTAAATACCGGGTGGACCAACACTATTGCCCACCTCAAAAATTGCCCTTTATTTTAAAGCTGGGACTTCGAAATTTTTACAGTGTATATGGCTACCAAGGACCCTTCAAATGACGGCAAAAGTTTATCTGTCATGCAAAAACTGTGACGTCACGAAATTTTGAAATATCGTTTTTCCAAGAAAAAAAAAATTTTTACCCATAAAATCGTTTTTTGGGCTAATACCTTTATGTTAAGACCATTTTTTTAAATTTCCGTCATCAGATTAGCCAACTGTAGCAAGCTAAAAATGGTCCATTTTTATTCACAAGTCGGCCACGTAAACAATTGACTACTATGCGAGGGCTTTCTTGGATAACAGCGTACGCTTTTTTCATCTGTCACCAGTTGACAGCGACACAACGCGGCCATTGAACTGCGAAATTGTTTTTAATTTTAATAAACGTGGATTTTTGTAACGAATAATGTTGAAATATCGGTTTAAACTGGGCATCCACCATTTAATTCGCCCACCCAAGGTGCCAGGAGAGGTTACGAACACGGACATTTTATCAGATGGCGGTGGCGGCGTGAAGAGGGGCTCCAGTTTGTGTGAAGGGCTCCGGTTTGTGTGAGGGGGTTTTTTCAAATAGCCATTTCCATAATTCGCATTATTCCATACTTATGTAATTCCACAGGTAATTATTTTGTTGTTATGGCCTGTTTTTTAGTTGGCATTTTTAGGTTAAGTGAGTCGACTTAGTTTGCCCCGTTGAGACTAATATCGAGGACTAAGATATTCACAGCCCAGAATTTAACAGCAACTCGTGTCAAATAAGGACCAAGGAATCGTTTTGCATAACAAAATTGATATTTACAGCCTCTAAATTTAACATCATCTGATCTAAATAAGGGCAAAGGAATTGTTAAACTATCGTTTCAACTAACATAATTAAAATTCAGAGATAAACTGTAGCCGAAGGTAGAAGAATTATAGCCCGATGCCATTTCTTAACTAGTTGGGTTAAATTGTTTGGTAAATTGTAAGGTGATGTAAAACCAAGTGTTTTTAGCTGGCGAAAGTGTGTTGCTGTAAAGTTGAAGTTGCAATCCCCATAATTATAATTTTTCAAGGATATAAATTGAAACTTAAATCCTGTATGATCAAACTAACAACAATAAATTGAATTTGATTGACTGATTGTGTTACATAAACTATGGTCTTTTAGCTGTTTTGGATGTCTCAGAATTGTGGATCCTTCAAATATTGTGAAAGAGCTCTACTAATCATCATAGACAAAATTGTGTACAAGGAACTTACGGCTTGTACTTACCTAAAGTGATGCATTACTCACTACCACAACCCATCACTACACAATCATCACCAAATTCACTGCACTGCAACCACTATAGCACAGATCACTTCACAAAAAGTACTTACCTGATTACAGGTACTGCTCAAAGTGGTGGCCTTCTCTTTCGATGCACATCTGAGCACGTCGCTGAAATGAATTTTGGACTGTAGCTGCTGTATTTCGTTCATTGATTGTCTGGAAGGCATCTACGAGTCGTTGCTGCATGTCTTGTCTCGTGGTTGGCTGTGTTCTGTACACAATTTCTTGCACAACTCCCCATGTGAAAAAATCCATAGGTGTGAGATCGGGAGATCTAGCTGGCCAAGCAATTGGACCACCACGACCAATCCATTTATCTGGAAACTTTTCATCTGCCACACCACGAGCTTCTCGACTGAAATGTGGAGGCGCACCATCTTGCTGAAACCACAAATTTTGGATCACATTTAATGGCACATCTTCTAGTAAGTCATCTAATGAATTTCTTAAGAACTCTGCATACATCGCACCAGTCAGATGGCCTTCAAAAAAGAATGGACCAACTAATCGGTTGTCAATAATTAGTCCCCACACGTTCAGTGACCATATGTCTTGTGTTTTTTCTTCTCTCATCCAATGTGGGTTAACCACCGACCAATAGTGCATATTATGCCTGTTTACGTGCCCATTAGATTTGAATGTGCATTCATCGGTGAAAAGCACAAACTTGAAGAAGTCCTGATTTTCCTGCAGTTTCTCTTGGGCCCACGTGCAAAATCTCACCCTGTTCATAAAATCCTCTCCATGTAGTTCCTGATGCAGTTCGATGTGATATGCATGGAATTTGTGCTTTTTTAATATTCTTAGAATCGATGACTTACTTATGCCGCTTGATTGCTTCATTTCTCGACTGCTGACTTGGGGATTATTTTCAGCTATGTTCAAAACAATAGCTTGATTGATTTCATGAGTCACAGCGGGATTTATCACTGTCTTTTTCTTGGGCTTCAAACTGCCTGTCTCTCTAAGTTTCTCTACAATTCTTTTAAATGTTCGTCTATCTGGTTGAAGTCTGTCTGGGTAACGTTGGGCATACAATTCTGCTGCTTGCATTGCATTTTCCTGGCATTCTCCAAAAATCAAGATCATGTCGACCTTGTCTGAAAAGGAAAGATGTTGCATCGGCATGATAAAAATTAAATGCACTCCACTAAAATAGAATAAAACTATTAATTAACACTAGGTATAGGAAATTCACCAAGATTCACTTCTACACGTAATTATAATTAACACTCACAACACAGAAAAACGCGTGAAAGCTTCCCTGGAGGGAAACCAGGATAAGAGCTGTGAAAACAGCTAACAAGTAGGTATGTAAAACTAACTTGGAAAACACTTCTCTTCAAGAGGTTGAAGATTTCACAAAATAGCAATTTTTCTCAAAATTAGCAACCTAAACACTGCAACACTATTGTAATTCACACACTAATCACACTAGTGGGTGACTAATGATTAGCTAAAAGGGGTTGGAGGAGTTTGAGCGGGAAATTAACGCGCGTAATGAAATAAATGCGCGAAATTCAAGTAAAAATATGAAAGCCTGCTTTATTAAATTTACTTAATAGGCAATTATTGTTTAATAAACGAAAGAATAATCTCAGTATTCTTAGTTCATTCTAATGACAAAAATTGAAACTCAGGCACACACACACATCTTGTTTATGCACTGGATGGCTTGTCGTGTGATCAATGATTAATTAGTCCTTATTTGCCCACCATGATGATGATTATTAAATTCCACATTGCACCTTTTTGCTTCTGCTGTTCAAATAATAACTTGAGCTTCACCAACTTCAAAGCATCAATTATTAACGTCTTGATTTTGTTTAGGAGGTACCTACGAGGTATTTGCCAATCGAAAACTGACACTTGCACCACCTTCGATTACAGTTTATCTTTGAATATGAATTATGTTATGCAAAACGATTCCTTGGTCCTTATTTGACACGAGTTGCTGTTAAATTCTGGGCTGTGAATATCTTAGTCCTCGATATTAGTCTCAACGGGGCAAACTAAGTCGACTCACTTAACCTAAAAATGCCAACTAAAAAACAGGCCATAACAACAAAATAATTACCTGTGGAATTACATAAGTATGGAATAATGCGAATTATGGAAATGGCTATTTGAAAAAACCCCCTCACACAAACCGGAGCCCTTCACACAAACTGGAGCCCCTTTTCACGCCGCCACCGCCATCTGATAAAATGTCCGTGTTCGTAACCTCTCCTGGCACCTTGGGTGGGCGAATTAAATGGTGGATGCCCAGTTTAAACCGATATTTCAACATTATTCGTTACAAAAATCCACGTTTATTAAAATTAAAAACAATTTCGCAGTTCAATGGCCGCGTTGTGTCGCTGTCAACTGGTGACAGATGAAAAAAGCGTACGCTGTTATCCAAGAAAGCCCTCGCATAGTAGTCAATTGTTTACGTGGCCGACTTGTGAATAAAAATGGACCATTTTTAGCTTGCTACAGTTGGCTAATCTGATGACGGAAATTTAAAAAAATGGGCTTAACATAAAGGTATTAGCCCAAAAATCGATTTTATGGGTAAAAATTTTTTTTTTCTTGGAAAAACGATATTTCAAAATTTCGTGACGTCACAGTTTTTGCATGACAGATAAACTTTTGCCGTCATTTGAAGGGTCCTTGGTAGCCATATACACTGTAAAAATTTCGAAGTCCCAGCTTTAAAATAAAGGGCAATTTTTGAGGTGGGCAATAGTGTTGGTCCACCCGGTATATTTCATTTATTTTTTTTTTGCTTTCTTCTAATTTGTTATTAATTTAAAGTGATTTTCATTAATTTTTGACCCATCCACAATTTCTCAACCCCTTTCATGATATGTGAACCCTCAAAGAGCAAAATTTACCCAGACCGCTTCTTTTTCGGGTGATTTCCGCTGGTTAATTTTGTAAAATTCGCGCAGTTTTGCCTTATGAATTGTTCTTGCCTTTTTCACTTTTTCGACCCCTTCGCAATGTTTCAACCCCCAAAAGTCAAATTTGCATAATTGGCTTATTTTCGTGTTATTTTCTGTAATTCTACTTAATTACGATTAATTCTCATCCCTTTTAACTTTTCATCCCCCTTTACAATTTTTCAACCCCTAAGTGTTTATTTTGCAAAATTCACATAATTTAGTTTTCCTTCGGTAATAAATTGAACTCAATTGGATTATGTTTATCTTTTTCACTTTTCCAACCCTCTTCGCAACATTTCAACCCCCAAAATCAAAATTTGCATAATTGGTTTACTTTCGTGTTATTTTCTGTAATTCTGCTTAATTACGATTAATTCTCATCCTCTTTGACGTTTCATCCCCCTTTACAATTTTTCAACCCCCTAGGTGTTAGTTTTGCCAATTTCGGATATTTTCGTTTTTCTTCTGTAATAAATTGAACCCATTTGGATGATGATTAAATTTTTCACTTTTTTCATCCCCCTTCGCAATGTTTCAAGTCTTCAAATGCTAAATTTACATAATTGGGTTAATTTGGTGTTATTTTCCGTAATTTTACTTAGCCACGGTTAATCCTGATACCTTTTGATTTTTCATCCACCTTTACGATTTTTCAACCCCCTAAGTGCTAATTTTGCAAAATTCGCATAATTTCGTTTTTCGACGGTTATAAAATTGAACGCATTTGGGATTCAGTTTACCTTTTACAATTTTTCAGTTTCCTTCGCAATAGGTAGATATAAGTGCTTATTTCAACCCCCACAAAAGTTTTAATTGCATAATTTGGTTATTTTAGTGTTTTATTTCGTAATTCTACTTAATCCACACTTCATTTTCATTCCTCTTGACTTTTCATCACCTTTTTTCATTACCTTGGACTTCTCATTCCCTTTTTCAACCCCCTTAGTGCTAATTCTACATACCTACTTCGCAAATATTATGTTTTTTTGTTAACTCTCTACTGTTTAATTATGTACGGCCAATTTTCATAATTTCGTCTTTTTAACACCACTGTGCGTCTGCGGAGGCACTACTACTAGGTGCAGATTTATAAAATCTGCACCCGACTCCACCAGTAAATTCAGCTCGCCCCTACATACACATTAACAAGGTAAACATCTACAGGGACACACATCGCATTGATATACATCTTTCGTTGGCTTTTATACTAGTTTCATCTTTAAAATCATTCATAGAAGTTACTAGAGTTCATTCCCACCAAAAATTAATGGAATATGAATTAAAGGCTAATGAGATTACTGTCCAGATTTCTAAAAGTTATGTCAAAAAAACTTTTCAGACGGTGAAATAGGCGTAGATTCGCTAACAGGATGAGAGAAATTTCGAATTTGTGTACTTAACGTGATGTTACTCTTTAATCGCGGAGCTGGATAAAAGGGGAACGGTGTACGAAAATTTAGGCAGTTAATCCATTATTCAATGAAACACGTTGTGGACAAAAAGATCTTTAATCGCAGACGAAATTTTGAACAAATGTTACGATGTTATAAAAAGTCGAGGTACTGTAGAATTATTAGATATATTGGAAAGAAATGACCGATATAATCAATTATACTACGAATGGAGAAATGACATTCGAAGTTTGGCTTCTTATGATATAAACCCGGACGCACTTTCAACTGAATCAGAGGTTCACATAGACATGCTTCCTAAAGTATTAATGTCTATAAATTTGTAAATCTTATTGCATCCAGATCACTGAAGATATTCGATGTAAAAACGATCATTAACATCAACCTGGATGATGAGTCGTATAAAAAACAAGTGCAAACGGTTCTTGCTTCTATAACGCAATCTCAATAATACTTACTGCCAAAGAAATTTTAAACAAATGTTTGCGCTTTTTGTGCCTTATGACTTTTGTTAAAGGTAAAGTTCAATTATTGTCTAGTTATTTAGTTGGCGATGAAAATGAATTTTTAGAGGAAATGAAAAGTTTAACTTTGACCCACGAACGCGCGAAGCGAGAACGTTTAAGCAATCAAGACTGATGGAGTGAAAATTCAGGTCCCATTCTAGCATCAGAGACAATTCAACGTCCAGTTGTTACGGTTTTAGACCATTACAATAACCAATATGAATCATATCAGCAGCTTTGTAACGATATAGAAAATTTGGATATTGGTCACATGACGGGCAGATATCCCGCTGCTTATTCGAGGGAAGAACTTAAGCACACGACACCGGTTGTATTATCTTTAAATAGCCACCATTACACGGCAGGTTTGAAAAAATATAATACATTTAACCACTTGGCAGTGAGGTGTTTTAGATATAGACTGATGGTAGACTGAAGATATTTATGTGTACTCATTATAGTACCTATAGTACTGTAAGATTTGCAGATGTAGATTTCCAAATCGGCGTTTATACTATGTACGATTTGGGGTTTGGGGGTTGGTGAATTCACGCACGAGCTCTTCTTAGCTTACTCTTTATTCACTACACTGAAAAAAATGTGTTTGAGTTTACAACAAAACATTATTTGTCGACGAAATTTTATTTCCTGGAACAAAATTTTTGTTCCCTTGAAACAAAAGTAGTACAATTTTGTTGGTCGTACAAATGAGTATTTGCTGTCAATAATACAAAAATTTTGTTACCCTAAAATTATATTTCTGTTCTTCCAAGTTTGTCTTTGTAGTTGTAACATTATTTGTAGTTATATATGCTGTGGTAACAAATGATTTTTATTACTGAAAGGTTAGATACAACTTTGTAAATACAACCGAAAAATTTTGCTGTCAGGTCAAGGTCATCTTTATTTATTAAATTCAATGGGAATAGTTTCCCAAATTTTATTTTGTATCTAATTAAAATTTACCTACGGTATGGTGACTTTATACCTATCAGTAGGCCACCAGCGGGACTAAGTTGTCAAAATCATGTTTTGCCCGGAATGTTAAGAAAGTAACTACCCAGATACGGTTTTGGTTGCTTTGCTACAGCCTTTTAATTTGAACTTTTTTATATATATATATTATATATTGGTTGTTCTTTTCTTTGTTATTATTGTGAGGAAAAGTATGGATGCACTACTAGAAGCTTGGGGTTGTTCTCTTCTTATTCCCGTCTTTAACGGTAAGTACAACTTAGAAGTAAGCACCTACCTACCAATCCTACCAGCATTCTAATATTTGCATATTTATTATGGTTTGCATGCCCTCATTTAAAAGATGGCGTCGATAAGAGTTCATTTATTTTTTTCGGTTCGAGTTTCAAAAAGAGCTGTTGCATCAGGTTATTATTTTCATCTGGATTTCAATTGATTGCTGCGAACAGGATCTGTTTCCAAGTTCCTGACTTGCTTCTGAAAATGAATGATAGGAGTTGATGTGAAATTTACCAAAAGGTCATTCTCGGTCAAATTGAAATCGTGTGTCTACTGTCTAATATGATAAAGGCAGCAGCTTTTCTAGACATCAGCATTATGGATTTCATATTTGATCTTGCTTGGATTTATGGTTATTCATTGTTAATATTCTTAGGCTGCTGGTACCTTTTGTTAACCTCTACGGTTTTGCGCGGGAATTATAAATTGTCTTAGATTATTCCAGTCCTACATAAAGGCTAACCTCTTGTTCATAACAAATCATAAAGAGAAGTTTCACTTTTTTTAGATCCATATTAACGAACGATCAACAATCCGATACCTATCTAAATAATAACTTATTTCTGTTTCTCAAATTATTATTTTGTCTATGGATAATTGGATACCGTCTACCTTTGAAATTTAATGGGGAAATAACTCCCCCGGATTAGTTTATAAATAACAATAATTACAAATAAATATTATCTGTTTTTCAAATTTCCCGCAAACAGGAACGAGTACGAGCTACATACATTCGAGATTATCTGGTTACCTTCTCATCATGTTACACAGGTAGAGGAAATCGGTGTCTAAAACCTAAGGCCTAAAATTTTCATTAAATTAATTAGGGAAGCTTGAAAAAAAAAATCGAGTTCCCCACACAAACTAACGTAGGCAAATCACTTACTAAATCTCAGGGGTTGAGCAGATTTAAATTAGCTTAAATCAATTGATTTTTTTGAAAAAATCATTGATTTTAATCAATTATTAATTTTATTTAAAAAAATGAACGAAAGCAAGCAGGAAACTATTAAATGGATGTCAATAAAACTATTATTATTTGAACAAAACTGCTACTTACTTCTGTTAGGCTCATTTAGCTCCTAACCAGGTCAAAAGAAGAAAACATCTCCCAAAAGGGTTCAGAAAACATGCTTTTTCTGAAAGAATCTGATTTTGCGTGCAATGGGCCCGAGAATGGGCCTTTCCAATTAAAAAAATACAGCTTTTTTTGTTACACTTGCAAAGTTTAACCAATTATCTATGTTTGTCCAATTAAAATTTTTTTTATTAAAAAGCTTCAGAGTTTTGAAACATTTTATTTATTGAGAATGTCTTGTCGATGTATTATTAATTATTTCATAATTTTCAAAAATTGTCGGAAAGGCCCATTTTATAATTATGACTTCAGGATAAGATTTTTCTGCTACTAATAAAGCCTATACAGTTTAAAACTTATTTAATTTGTTTTTAAAATATTTTACCGTTTTAGAGTCAAGTATGTATTGTTTTAAAAAAAAAATCAAAAAAATCAAATGATTTTTTTTTAAATCTTGATTTGATTTATTTAAAAAAATCATGATTTTTATCAACCCTGCTAAATATGCATCAATTTTCCAGACAATGAAATAACAATTGAAGCTTTTAATAGCTTAACATCCGAAAATTGGACCAAGAATACTTTTTTTGAAAAAATACAGAAGCTATATGGAATCAATAAAAGCTGATGAAGGAGATGCTATAATTGGTGATGAAAAAGAATTATTTACACCTGATCCTGATAGGGAAAAAACATTTTCACCATCTTCAATGGTTGCATCCCCCGGATCTTCTAACGCGTCATTTGAAGAATCCTCTTCTTCCCGTGAGTAAATAAATTTTACCAACCTGACAATATTCTATCTATCGTGAATCATAAAGGTAACCCCTTCCTATCTGATGCAACTGTGGAAGAAATTGCCCAAACATCAATAGAGAAACATGCACCACGAAGAGGTGCAGAGGACACTTTGCGAAGAATTCTGGAGAGTAATGTTAATGGGAAAATTATTTTGGGTTCCTATGAAAAATACAAAAAACTGGAAGAAAATATGCGAGACCAAATAGCTGAGATATTAATAAATGCAGAATTAGAAAAGGATTTGAATGCTAGGTTAAGTATTTGTATTTTGTATAATTTTATTCCTATTGGTAAACAGGGGTAGTCAAAAGTATGGACTTGGCCAATTATTTCCGAAACTGTCCACTTTTCGATACAAAATTTGTTATAGCGGCTAAACTAATTAAGCTGCAGTATTAGCGCAATGATAAGACTTGTTCAGCTCAATACGCGTATGTTAATTGAGTGGTTTCCCGATTTACAGTTAAAGTGCGCGATCTCCTTTACCAAATTTATTTGAACAATTTTTTGAAAAAGTTGAGAACCGGCCGGGTCCATACTTTTGACTAACCCTGTATAAATAAATATGTACCTACACATCATAATGCATAATCCCTTTTATTTTCTATATAGAATTTCAACAGAAAGATTCGAGGCACTCAGCAAGGGAATTGCATCTTTATTTCCTTCTGAAATTAAAGTATAGGTCAATTTATTGCTAAAAATTTTAATAATTATGATTTTATAGGAATTATACTTTGTTATATCTTTAAGAAAGACGAAATCTGGTACTTTGTCTAAAGTTGGCAGTGGAAAACTGTTTCGTAAATATTATAATACTCGAAGAAATTGCCGGAAAAGTGGATTGATATGCCCTGTGAATACTGCTAGCACCTCATCCAGCAGCCCTGACACCGAGGAAAGGGAACAAATTGAAGAAGATGACGACGTGATTTGGTTGAAAAATTCGATAGAACCATGGACAGACGTTGTCATGCATTGGGACAATAGTTTTGAAGCAAGACGTCCCCTCAAGAATATTCCAATATTGCAGTACTTGAACAGATTTCCCTGTTTAAAATTAAATATGGGTTATACGTTGGTAAACGAAACTTCCATATTGCAATCATCAATTGAAAAATTTTTATTTTAGCTTCAAAACGATTTTAACAGGTTATACCCCAATTTAGACTTGAAACTGTTCAGTAACTTTCCTACTTTCTCGAAAAATGTGGTATCCTATGCTGCGACATTGAAAAACAAAGAAGTAAAACAGTTCTTACAAGTTTTCCAAACGAATTTATCCGAAGGTATGATTTTGTTTTTAGAAACGTACAAGTACCTACTATTGCCCATTTCAGAAAATTACCATCTTCATGTTTTATTTCTGCTGCCTCTACTAATAAAGCCAGTAGTTGTGAAAAGGAGCAAGGGCCCTACAGGGACTTGGAAACCGTCGAAAATAGAAATAACAGAGGGTTTTATTCTTCATGTGAAGGTATATCTCATCACTTTTTGTTACATTTTTAAAATTCCTGAATTCCTATTTAAGTTAAGTCACAATCTAGTTTAAATATTAATTTTATGTCAATTATTAACTTTGTGTATTTTTATAGATTCCTGGTGAAATCAAACCTGCCATCGAGAGGAAGAGAAATAAACTATCCCAGTTTGGACTAACTTTGCAACCCATGCACTCCTGTTATTGTTGGGGACTCATTGGACAATATAACATCATCGTACATCTCCGTCGATGATGTCCTATATGAGGTACCAACTGCCCTAAAAGCTATTGACGTGACGTTCAAGATCATACATACATTAAATGCATGTTATCCATTAGAATCCGAGCAAGTCTGGTTACTGATTCAAAAAGGCTTGTATAACCTAACAACAACTTATGATAAAAGTTTTATTTCTGTTGAAACAATATTGCAAGAAGTTTGCAAAGAATAAGTATGTACTTACAGTTAGTTTAAGAGTATTTTTCTTTAAAAGTTTGTATAATCTTATATTTTTTTGTTACCTAATATTTTAACGAGATGGGAGAAAGAATATGTTTTATGTGCCATAAAAGTTTTACCTCAATACCGGGATTATTATTACACTTGAAACTCCAACATAAATTAAATGTAAATAGTACTTACCGTTGTAGAGAAAAAAAGTGTATGCGGGATTTTTCAAATTTAAAGACGTTTATCTTTTTGTGTGCATTCTAATATTCTAATTTCTAATGTTAAAAAATGTGGTTATCTTTTTGTACGTATTTTTAATAAAATTCATTCGTATTCCAAAAAAAGCATTTTGATTTGTTTTGCAACTTCGGCAAAAACATTTTGCAACTTCAACAAAACCAGTATGTTACTATGCATTACAGTTAAGTAAGATAAACAAAAACAATTTGTTTTCAGGACATATTAAGAGTGTTCAGTGCAATTTGGTGCAACAGATTTTATAGTTAAGAACACACATCACAGAAAAAGTTTAATGTTGCTGCAGCTAACGAAATGTGTTGCTAGAATTTTAAAGTTTAGTCAAGTTAACAAATCAAATATGTGAAATGTGCAAAGAATCTTGGTAATTTGGAACAAAAATTTGCTCAACATAGACCACAAATAATATTGTTCATCCGGCAAATTAATTATTAACCCCAACAAACAATTGTCCAACAAATTTTCCTTTGTAGATTGAACAAAAATTCTTGTTGAGGCTATAGCGGCAAAAAAAATTTGTTAGTTGTACAAATTATTTGTTCACAAGAGCAATTTTTTTTTTCAGTGTACGTTACACTACTTACACTTAATTTACTATTGTTACCGTCCGGTGGCAACCGCCTCTCCTGTCTTGGGGGCCTCTTCCACTCACTCCTCTTACACACACATTTCGTCCTACCCGTTTGGCCTCTACTTTCTTACTTCCGAATTGGTCCTCTGAACCGGGCCGACCCCATGGATTTGCTGATCGAGTCTTTCTTCACCGGTTCAAAGTCCAATTCTCGCAATCATCGCGGACGGACACCTTAGTTCTTTGACCGTACATTATTTGCATATACAGGGTGTCCGCCTATCTTACAGTACCTTGTCTATATAAGAAAGTACCCACTCAAAAAAGTCTCTCTCAAAAAGTCATGACCAAGTAGATATAGAAGGTTAGAAACCCTAACTATTTATGTCATGAGAAGTTAAAAAGCTTGGCACATTTCGTATTTAGCTCATGATATTTGCATGATGTCGCTTGATTTAAAATCAATGCAGACCTACCAATACTTATTCAAATGTGTCCAAAAATGGCCTTTTAAAAGTACCAAATACAAATGCAACGCATGCAGCAATGGGAAAAAAATTAAGGTTTTCATGACCAAGTAGATATAGTAGATATTAGAAGGTATGAGTAGTTAAAAAACTTGGCACATTTCGTATTTAGGTCATGATAATTGCATGATGTCGCTTGATTTAAAATTAATGCAGACGTATCAATTCGATATCAATTCAAATGTGTCCAAAAACTACCAAATACCAATCCAAATGAAGACAGCAGGCACTAGGTACCAGAGCCCTTACTAGAACTCGACCAAAGACAAATTGAGACTGAACAAGCAAAAACAAAGAAATTGAGCTGCAATCATTTGTGATTGTCAAAGTCCCTGTTGTTCAAATTCAAATTCAAATTTATTTACCCACATGTGATACAATAAAAAGTATATTGGGGGATAGTCATATTTAAATTAGAAATCATACAAAAAAAACACAAACAGGAAACAAATTATACATTTAACACATTAAAATTGAATCGTCATTCATATATTGTATTGTAAATACTTCGGACTATAAGTATTATGTAGGAAAAGTATTACAGCTCATGGAGGAATCGAATAATAATTTTTTGATTAGCTTCATGAGAAAAATAAAAATATCCAGAAAGACGGGAGATGAGGTGTATTTCATTTTCCCCCAAGTGGCAGACGAAGGCGAAATTGTTCAAATTCTGGCGAAATCTGCGCCTATAGTTTTGAAAACTTGCCCAGAGATGTTACGTTATCTTAATTAAAATAATAATTCTGCGCAAGTCTTCAACATTATAGGGACCATCCGCTGTGGAGGACCCGTAATTGAAACGAAGATAACGTAATATTTTGGTTTTTGTTGCATTGAGTTAATTATTTTTTGTTTTGTTGCATCGAGCTATTTTTTGTTTTTTTTTTGTTAAATAATAAACCTTTTTGTAACTAAATGATTGCTTTATTTTAACATTTTGCGGCAGAAACATACCATGACCCGTAAAAAAAAAGGTGTCCGAAATTGAACCTAATTTCTCTCAATTTTAGCCAGTGTCCGAATTTGCCCCATCCTATGGGGTAACTCCGGACAGCAAAAAAGTTAAAAAATATTAAAAACTAAGCATGTTTCTAGTAAATCCTTGCAAGGAGGTGCTTCCCAAAGGATCAAGGAATGAATAAAAAAATGATCGACAGTAAAATAACTTTTAATTGGATTAATTGGGTTGAAAAAAATTGTAGTTTCGTGCATATTCGTAGTTATAGTGCATGTAGTAATAAATAAATTTTTAATTTTTAATTGGTATGGGAAGCAAAACTGTTTCCCGTATTTTCGTGCATTCAGCAGTGAGCTGTTAAAAGATTTGTGAATTTCGGGGAAACAGAATATCAGGGACATACTTATTGGAATTAGCGAAAGAATTAGGGAATTAGAGGAATTACTAGGGCAATTAGGGTAATTACCAGAGGAATCAACAATTTGGGAATTAGTGTACAAAAATATTTTCACTTATAATCTCATAAGAGCCTTAATTTTTTCCGGAAATTTTTGGAGTGCATCCCAACAACGTATTAATCGGCCCGAGTGGAACACGAGGGCCCGATTACGTTGTTGGGATGCACGACTAAAATTTCCAGGAAATGAATTAATGCTCGAATGCAGATTCGGTAAGAAAATAGCAACGATACAGCCGCAGAAGCTGAATAGAAATGATTTTTGACATTTAATTTGACATAAAAATTTCCACTTATTAATTTTGTTTAGGTTGGTTTGGGTAGGTATCAAAAATTTCCAGGAAATCCTCGAGTTGCCATGGTAAACACACAGAAATCAATTTTTCTATTGGCTAATGCTTAGTATAGTGCGATTTTCTGCGAAATACCCGAGGAAATACCCCTCGTCGACATCTTACACTTACTTCCCCAGTGAATTACCCCTCCATTTTCCGATATAGTTGCAAAATGGATAGATTCCTTATTAAGTGTACTATCAAATGGTACATTGGGGGTATTAGTACAATTTGAAAAAATTAATTTTGATCGAAAAATCGTTTTGGCAAACTTCACCCTTTCATAAGTCAAAAATTTTCTCATGTGACTTCAATTTTTGCTGCGTTACTATGAATAGGCTACTTGCACATTTCCTAATTTCGGGATATTTTATTGTAAATGCATCAATAGAGATACAAGGAATCGTCCGCGAACATCAATTTTATTTAAAAAACGTTTGCTTATTTGTAAATAAATAAATAATTCAGGAACGCCGTTGTACGACTTGTGACGTCATAAATCGTACAGCCAGCCGATGCAATCTGACAACAGTTTATTTGAGGGTGACGTTTAATAATTAATTTGAAAAGTCAACCTTGACAGTTGGGAAAAAGAGGGGTCAAAAGTAACCTCTAACGTTGAAAAAGGCGGTAAGTAGAATGTTATTAGTTGCTTGGGTTGGCATCTTGTACCTTTGTGCCCACTGACAAAGAGTACTGGTGACTACAATAAAATATTTAAGATTTATGAATGAAAGACGTCGGGTCAGGTTAGACAGCGACGTTGTCACATGTAAGAAAATTGAGTTCGAATGGCTGTGGGGGTTTTTTGGCGCGAAGTTTGAAAATGCTACTTTCTCATTTTTTTTTCGAGCTCCACGGACAAGATATTGGAAGGTATCTGGAAGGATTAAATATATCCCCAACTTCAATTTAACATCAAAAACAAAATTGATGCAAGATGCCTATTACAATAACCTTCTAGATTGAAATATAAAAATTGTCTGAAAAAATATTTTGACACTTGAAATGTCACTAAGTGCATTGAATTTAGAAAATTATGTAATTCCAAAAATGTGATATACAGGATGTCTCATTTAAAAAAAGGGCAGCTACGGAAGCGGCTGGAACCTCCCCACTTGGTGAATGATCCAATCATATCACCAATATCAAGCAAATTTTACTATTTAATATACCTAAGTTTTACTCCACCAAACCTAAAGTGTTTTCTGTGATTTTCCTAAATTTTACGATCTTTTGACAAAAGGAATACAATTTTGGAGACTTTTCATGTGTTGACAGAGAAAATAGGAGTTCATTATTCAAATTTCAAAGTTGATATGCCAAAATGGCACTTGCTGTTCGCCGATTGCCACCAAAATTAAATCAGCTCTTCGGCAGGTAAGGGTATCTCTACCTACCGAATTTCATCCAAATCGATCCAGCAGTTTGGGCTGTAGCGTGTTATTTAATGTTTCCTCGAAACTTCGAATTTTCCGATTTTATGCTAAAAAGTCGCCAAGTATGAATACACTTTGAGATGCAGAATCTCAAGACCTTTCATGTACTGATAAGAAAAATTAGTGTTCATCAGTAAAATTTCATAGTTGTTGTACCAAAAAGGCACCTGGCGTCTGCGGATTCGCAACAAAATTAACTGGGCTCACCGGAAGGCCAACACTAACCTCCATACCAAATTTCATTACAATCCGTTCGGTAGTTTCCGAGAAATCGTGCTCACATACGTACATACGTACGTACATACTCACAGACATTTTTTAAAAACCACTTTTTCGTGATCCTGGGACCTTGAAACGTAAAGATCTGGTGTTATCTCAATTTCGAATTTTGGAGTGATTGCAGTAACCACCCATTTTTATATGGTTGTGGGGAGGTTAAAATAAGAAGTTGATAAGTGAAAAAAATTTGGTTATACGCCAGAAAGTGGTTTTTGATTAGTACATTTCGATGTTACCAAATTTCAGAAAAATAAGGGAAAAAAGGGAGTTTTCATGAGCCTGCCGTATATCTAATTTTTCGAAATTTATGGACATTGCACATTTTAATTCTATACCTCATCTACAGTGGCCATGGAAAACAAAAGTAGTCTTTGATTAGTTCATGTGCACTACTGAAGGGTGTAACAATCAAATGTCAAAACAAGCTTAAAGCCACCTATTTACCTACAATTTTAGTCATTCAACAGCTCTCCATCTGAGAAATGTTAGAAACCAAAATCCCCTTTTTGACCTGTTAGGTCACTATATTGTATGTAATCTTACTAATTAGACGTAATTGTAATCTAAATTGTTATATTTTTCTTATTTTTGTTTAAGCAACGATAATTAATTGATTTAGGACCTTTTTCACGCTAAATTAAGTAACCTTTATGAACCTCAAATTAAACACAAAAGATAAGACCAGTATAAGTAGGAGAACGAATTAATAATAATCATTCGTAGATTCAACTCTGTACTAAATAGTTTGCAATAAACTTTAACCCATTTGTACCCACTATTTTTTTTACAAAAAATTGTAATTTTTTTGTTGTATATCGCTTCATATACGACTAAGACTTTTGGGAAAAATAGTAAAAAAAATTTTTTTCATGTACTTTTTCAGAAAAAAGTTGAGTCGTTAACGACCCACTGGGCACAACCTCTTATATCTCTATTCAGGTACGATTTCGTACAGTCGACACCACTTTAGACTTACAAAACAAACATTTTATTGAAATTGTGTGATATACATATTTAAAGTAGGTTATAATCAAGGTATAATAATTAATTGTTTAAACAATATATAAATATCTGTAGTCAAATGTAAAAAACAAATTTACAATTCTCTGATACTTTGCGAGTGATACTTCAAAAAACATTTATCGTGCAATGTCACATTGCATTTGGCTCAAGATTTTGTTTTTGCGGATTATACATCTTTTTCTGGGCTGTTTTGTCAAAATTATGTCAAAATTCTATGCTGTGCAGAATTCCTGTCGGCTACTGGAATTTTTACTGCAAAGTCGGAACCAAACGACTGGAAGGATTTCCTTCATATCACATGAAAGTAAATTGAAACCATTATTTCATTGAAAAAACCTAAATAATGCTTATCCTTCTTTGCGTTATCCATCACTTGTCGGATGAGGTGATAGTCAGCAATAGTAAATGAAGCTCTTATCTCAAAATAATCTCATGTTTGGTATTCGTATACACAAGAAAACCAACTTGCAAATAAAAGTGTTTGGAAATTTGTCTGTTTATATCTAAAATAACCCACAAGTAGTCCAAATAATTATTAGGGGTATGCATTGTAACGATATCAAGATGAATTGGCGACCAGATACAGGTACAGGTATTACGGACTACCCCTGCTCAGCGGGTCGTTAACGACCCATACAACTTTGTTGAAACATATGTTGGTTTATAAGCAATAAAAATATTTCACATTTATATTGACATGATCTCTGTGATATATAGAATATTGTAAACTAAAAGTAGATTTGATAAAATAAAGGTCCTGGTTAGTAAAAAATGATAAAATTGTAAGTGCGCGTCGTCCTTAAAATGCACGGAAACAAAAATTTTTTACTCAAAAATGTCTCAAGTTATATCAGTTTTATTCTATCCTGCCCTATTTGTAACATCTCAGGAACACATAGGCACAAAAAAAATGTGAAATAATTATTAATAACTTTAAAAATTAACAAAAACTTCGGTGGGTCGTTAACGACCCACTGGGTTTAAATGGGTTAATATACAGTGCGAGTGTAAAGTATGGGATAAAATTTCTAAAATTTTTGCCCTTGATTTCTGGCAATTTTATTTTCGTAATGGTGATTTGATGGAGAGGACAGTTATTTTTTCCTACTTCCGGTTTAACCGGAAATGGCCTTAACTCTGTTTTCTCAAACGAAATGACACATTTCTCAACGGATTCGGAATCCACGATTTTTTCGAAGTTAGAAACATGTATCATACTTGACCGGAAGTACAGTCACGGCCACTCTAGATTTTCAAAAACATTGAAGAAATCGGAACCGAGATTTTTGAAAATCGTAAATACACGTCAACCTAATTTTTTGATACAAATTCAACTGCGCAATTACATTTCCTTTTATTTGTCTTTGTTTTTCATTTTTTTTTTCACTTTTTAGAATCTGCCAAAATAGCAAAAAGGTTTTTAAAAATGCAATCGCGCAGTTGAATTTGTATCAAAAAAATGAGGTTGACCTGTACATGCGATTTACAAAAATCTTGATTTTTGTCCGATTTCTTCGATGTTTTTGAAAATCTAGGGTGTGCGTGACTTCACTTCCGGTCAAGGGGCACACACGTTTTTATCTCAAAAAAATTCGTAAATCCGAATCCGTTGAGACAACAAAGTTAAGGCCATTTCCGGTTAAACCGGAAGTGCAAATAAATCATTGACCACCCCACCAAATCCACATCAAACAAATAAATTTGACCTGTCCGAGGATTTTTGCCATAAATCAAGGACAAAAATTTAAACCGTACCTGCCGTCAGAAGATCCACAACAGAAATAATAAAAATTAAATAAAGAGAATACATTTAACTCACCCCCATGCAATATCTATGATCAAGGTCGTTCTCGTCTCGTTCATCTTCTGAAAAAAGACCTACATCACCACACACTGGAATCGATGTTACAGTTTCGATTAAAACCGAGTCCAAAAAAAATTTTAATTGTTCCAATAAGCACTATGTTTTAAGAAAATATCACACGCCAGTCTTGTCCGGTGGTCAGTCAGTTTATGACGCAGATTGTCGATTAGTTTTTGTTTAGGATTCCAATGGGGATTCCATTCTCAGTTCTCACTGCGATCAGATTTCACGACTTCACCATCGCCATTACAATAAAAATAATTATTATTAGAAGATTTGATCACAATTTCCGGTAATTTAACCAAGTTATAAAAATGCAACGTGCAACAAGTTAGCTAATTATACCCACGTGTGCGGCCATTTTCCAAACAAAAAATTAAATCATCGGATATCGGCAAAATAAACAGCTAATAGCACAATTTTTATCACAAAATTATTACAAAATGAAAAACTCACTGTTTTGGGGCAAAAAATTGTCCGAGTTGTGCAAAAATTAAGGAAATATTTTATGAACCGACTCGCAACTTTTCACTCGACCACTCGACTCTCGCTCTCGATTCACAATGCCAATGCCATCGCAACGCTCACGCTCAACGCAATGCGCACTAACAAAACAACGGGTACGTTAAGTTGGCGGCACCAAGTTGGAATATTTTTTTGAAACTCTAGCGCCAAATTCAGCACACCTAGCGGCAGCTAGCGCCAGTTTGCTCATCGCTAGCGCTTCATTGGTTCGCGAGTTACGGCCCACTGAAAGTGGGTGCCGCCAACTTAACGCTGGCGGCACCAAAGAGTTGAATCGATTTGACACTCTAGCGCTATATTCTATCGACCTAGCGCCAGCTAGCGCCAATAAGAACACAGCTAGCGCTTTGGTATTTTTGAAGGTACGATGCTTCAAAGGGTGATATTGGACTTTGCATCTTTTTGGGCTACTACCTGTAACTTTCTTCGTAAGCATGAGACCACTTAGGTTTTTCACACTAAGATACACGAAGAAATAAGCTACAACGTATATCAATTGCAAAGTGGTCTCATGCTTACAACTTTATAAAAAAAAATTATCCCAACGACAGCACATTATTGCATTTTCAGTAAAATTTGTACAAATTATATTATTGACTTCTGACAGAAATCCTCGGTGAGGTCGATTTTACTTTTTTAGCGATAATCTGAGGCGGTACCTGTGATGTTTTTACACTTCCGGTTCAACGGGAAGCGACTTTATATTTTTTTCAAACCCTATTTTTCTCAACCTATTCAGAAATTGGGAATTTTTATATTTTATATTAGATACAATACTTCGTCCTGAATCCACATAACCACGTAACCATGGCGAAACATTGCTGTCAACAATGCTTCAACAATGCTTAGCCATGATTACGTGGTCATGTAGATCCCGGACAGACCTTAGCATGATATCTGACCACCCCAGATTTTGAGAAAAATTGACGACAAATTGAGATATTTTACACACCCATCAGATCGGCATAAAAAATTAAATTCAACTGTGCTGAGCGGGTATGATGGGGTGTGATTCAGGCTTTTTTTCTGTTTGTTTGTAAACGGGATTTGAATTCTGCCAAAACAAATGTCACTCACTGTCACGTCACGGGCAATAATTAACAACAATAATGATCCCTTTTAACCTCCATTGTTGCTGTTTATCGACACGTGATCGACACTGACAATGAGTGACAGTTGTTTTGGCAGAACTCAAATTCCGTTTGATAAACCAACAGAAAAAAAACCTCAATCACACCCCACCCGCTCACGTTAAATATGCGCGCCGATATTTTACGTACGTTATTCTGAATGTCCCAGCGAGTAGGCTTTACGCGATGTAGCTCTGGTTACCATGGTTACCTATTCAGTTGTCAAACAACATTAGAAACAGTTTTCGTGGATCCTCGTGATTATTTTCTTTGTCATTTTCTCTACTCATCTCGTTTTGTTTTGTTACTGTTATTAATTAGGTACCTAAGTGTTCTTGTTCCTGTTTTTTTTTGTTTTGACTAATTATTGTTCTTCGTAAGTTATCTTTCGAAAAGGTAAGTTTATTTTATTATTATTGTAGATAAGTATAGGTACTTAATTAGATACTTAAATATAATTAATGTATCTAACTAATTAGATTTCTTTTACTATATGAGCTTCATTCTAATTCAATTTATACCATCGTAAGTCTGATTAGGCGCACAAGTCATGAGATGGCGTTAGCAGTAAGATTTTTACAGAGTTCTGCAATACCAACACCAATATTACCTTGGTTACCAAGGCAATTGGTGTTGGTATTTCAGACATAAATTCAACTGGAATGAGGACTTATGTGCGTATATCTGCCAACTAAAAAGTTGCTGACTGACTGTACCATTGATGATGGGTTTGTGTTGACATTTTTTATTGATGCAGCCGTAAATGCGCCAAATGTATGGCAAATCTTCTTTTTCTTAAGTCTTCATTTTGTATCAAACCTGTCGGTACACATATTTTTTTCTTGAAATCCTCATAATACTCCAACTTATATATAATTTAATTTAACCGACATAGTTTCCGAGTAGAACAGTATATGAGATTGACAACACTCGGTATTATTCCATTATTATTTCATTTCAGGCCAATTTTTCTGTTCTTCGTCAGTCGCAGACATGAATAAGTGTTGCCTTTGTAACAAGGCGCTTACATGAAGGTGACATTACTCGATTACAAAAATTCAAGAAAAAATCAAACCATCTTTTTTCACTCACTAGCCACTGGGACATCCTCCTGAAACTTGCCGCTTTCTTGCTTCTACAATAATAAATAAATCTACTAAAATATTTTCTTTCGTTCAAGGGTATCTCGAAAGTATTGGCGGATTCTTCAAAATTGCCTGCGCTTTAATTAATGCTTTTTGTGTCAATATCTTGGAAAATAAGGAAAAACACAGTATGATCGCCGATAAAGCAAAGGCAATGTGCAGGACCACAAATCTTCTCAAACTTCGCGTCAATGAGGAAAAGTTGGATCGTCGGACGAAAACATGGTTAAAAGTGTCTGATTCGACTGTTCCTCATTTTCCTCGTCTAACCAAAGACGATTTGGAACTGATGACCCTGGGAATTTACCAACTAAAACTCGCAAAAAACTACACGAAGCTCCATCTCCAGAAAAACAGTAACGACTACACAATACTTTGTAACAATGAAGTGCCGGGCATACTGCGAGTAAGAATTGAATCACGGTTTACTTCTAAGCTCCATGAATTATGGATAGAGTATGAAAGCAATGATAACGACATCAGCGGCATCAAAACGTATTACTGCAGATGCATGCAAGGAGCCAGAGTTGTCGGCTGCTGTGCCCATGTGGCATCGGTAAGCAAAGTACTTAGTTAAATGCGTTTGTTACGTAGGTAGGTATCTCGGTATCTGTTCTAAGCAGTAAATAAATAGAGAACGTCAAACGTAAGAAATCTGAGTACCTACCTATAAGTACTAGGTAGTCCTGGTTGATGCAAGGACTACTAAACTTTGAGTTTTCATGATAACTCATAGATGGTAGAAAAAAAGCTGTCTACAGAGCTTTCCTTCTGTGTATTAACCGATCGCTTATTTTGTGATTCGGTTAAAGTTAAACCTAAAATGTAGTTTATTTAAAATTCTCTGTCTACTAGGTTATCTGGTATCTATCCTACGATCGACATAACCAGACATCCCAGTGCGAATCAATCCGATCAAGATCTAATCTCCAGATTCTAGATGCAGGCATGGAAGTAGAGGAACAAGAACAAGAAGAAGAAGATTAGTCGATTAAAATGATATTGTTTTGCCAAAAATATTTTGTGTATTTCGGTTCTTTACAGCCAGCCTATGAATGGCACCCGAAACAATTTTCCACAATGAGCTATCTTAGCATACCTTTTTGTCAGTAGTAATCTCATTAACAGCTGAGCGCGCGGATTTTAATAGTATATTACGTACCAAGGAATGTAAGTGTAATTTTTGTGGTCGAGAAATGCAATTAGGAAATCGAGGCCCGTAGGGCCGAGGTTTCCTAAGCAATAGAGATCACAAAAATAACTACATTCCGCTGTGCGTACAGTATTTTTTGCAATTACCTGAGGCATTAAGAGAAGCATTTGTACCCACGGAGGTATATGAAATAAAAACTTACAGCACATGTATGCATATTATAAGTAATATTTCAGCCCTGCGCGGTAAGCATAGAAACGATGCAGCAACTGGTAATGCATTGAAAAGTCTCACTTACTGTCAAGGAATTTTGACACTAATGGCGAACTTACAATGCAGGTGTTGCAAAAAAATAGTAGGTATGTAGCAACCGTTTTTGAAAATGTCAAAACAATCTTCACCTTCCGTGAAAAAATTCATCACTATCAAGCAGAAACACCCCATTACATCAAAATACGTGGTTTACAGAGCTAAGGCGTTTAGAACACAAAGTGCTCATTATCAAAGTCAAGCTTTTTAGTCTATTTGGAATTAAAATTGTCAAATTCAAATATCGGAACGACTTCTATTTTTGACTTTCCACACAGTTTGAGAAAAATGTGCTTTGCAAAGATCTTATCGTTTTTATCGAACTTTGTAAAAGTCCGACTTCACTTTCGTTTCCCCAAACAGCTTATCGCAGGATAAAGATTGGTCTTGTAAACAATGCGTTTTAACATAGGCGTTTTACAGAGTATACCTACTGTTTTCAGCAACTGTCAAAAATAAACCTGAAATTGTTTAATTGCTTCCGCATTTTCCATAAACGTTCTGTACCCAATTAACCCATTTTTGGCTTTAATGCAACACCATCCAAATTGGTTATAAAACCGCTTACTTATTCCGTAAAATATTTTGACCGGTGTTTTTGGGACGCCCTATACTTACATACAATAATTTATTCGTAATATTAATAATAGAAATAGTTATTCCATATCAATTTTCATGAATCATATAGGATTATTCTACGTCATAATATTTTGCTTTTAAAGGTTAACGGTTTATCCGCTTTGCCACCACACTTTTGAGGATCACTGGAAGTTAGCGGACGACTTGAAGCACTAATGTCTTCACACCCCTTCATCTTTAGTGCTTCATTAGTGCTTCTTAGTGCTTCAACCCCAACCCCAGCGGACCAACCCTTCCAGAGTTATTGACACTTCTTTTTCGTCTGCCAACTTCACACTTAGCGAACGACTTGAAGCACTAATGTTTTCACACCCCTCCATCTTTAGTACTTCGTTAGTGCTTCTTAGTGCTTCAACCCCAACCCCAGCGGACCAACCCTTCCAGAGTTATTGACTCTTCTTTTTCGGCCGCCAACTTCACACTTAGCGAACGACTTGAAGCACTAATGTTTTCACACCCCTCCATCTTTAGTGCTTCGTTAGTGCTTCTTAGTGCTTCAACCCCAACCCTAGCGGACCAACCCTTCCAGAGTTATTGACTCTTCCTTTTCGGCCGCCAACTTCACACTTAGCGAACGACTTGAAGCACTAATGTTTTCACATCCCTCCATCTTTAGTGCTTCTTAGTGCTTCAACCCCAACCCCAGCGGACCAACTCTTTCAGAGTTATTAACACTTCTTTTTCGTCCGCCAACTTCACACTTAGCGAACGATTTGAAGCACTAATGGTACAACACCTCTCCATAATTAGTGCTTCTTAGTGTTACAACCCCAACCCCATCAGTGGACCAACCCGTTAGGAGTAATTAACTCTTGTTTTTCGCCCGCCAACTTCACACTTAGCGGATGACTTGAAGCACTAATGTTTTTACAACCCTCCATCTTTAGTGCTTTGTTAGTGTATTACAAGTAAAGTAGGGTGTCAACTTATTTTCAAATGGACATACTTACCCGGTTTTTTTACACAGTCTAACAGCTAACTTTTTTAACCGATCTTCTAACTCTTATAGTTTTCGAGATCCCAATTAGTAGGGACGCTCTTGGGTTTTACCCTGCACTTTATGATTAAGCGATGGTACTTTGCACACTTCTTACCTAGATGCCAAAGATCCCTTTTTGAGGTGTTGCCAAGTTTGAAGCCTATGCGGCCCCTTGCTGTGGCAGGTTGCCTATCTCCGGGGCCGATACTTTTCGGAATTTTAATTTAAAATGCAAACCTCCATTTTGCATGTCACCATAAGAAAGGTCTTCAAATTCTGCTTCTAAAAATGTATTCACTCTTTAGTGCCTTTTTGCAAAAAATCCAATATTCGAAATTTTTTACCGTATTTTTAAAAACGCGATACAGCCGAAACCTCAGGACCGATTTAGCTGAAATTTTGCATATGGAGGTTGTATTACCCGTATTACAGCTGAAAATTTTTTGAAGGCAATCGATACACGGAAAGTGCCGTTTTCGCACATCGATTTTCAAATCTAAACATACTCTCATTTTACTAGCTTCACAAGTTTTTGAAAATTTTATTGTCACCATCAGAAAGGTCTTCAAATTCTGGTTTTGAATAAGACAAAATTCATTCGCATTAAGTGCCCTTTGGATTAAAAAATCGAAATTTTGTAACAACATTAAAAATACATTATAGCCCAAACTACTGAATCGATTTGGCTGAAATTTGGTACATGGAGATTGGGTGACGCGTTGAAGAGCCTTGACAGCGAAAAAGCTGGAAAAATAGACGATTCCGGGAAGTACGCCCTAGAGATAGGCAACCCGCCAAGGCAAGTGGCCGCATAGAATTCAAACTTGGCAACACCTCAAAAAGTGATCTTTGGCATTTAGGTAAGAAGTGTGCAAAGTACCAGCCCTTAATCATAAAGTGCAGGGTAACCCCCCGATTTTCCCAAGAGCGTCCGTACTAAATAGTGCAATAATGCAACTTAGTTTTATTGCCCTTTCATTTTGCCCCGCGCAGTATTTCACTTTAACCCACCAGCGGGTCAAAGTGAAAAAAATGCAGGTGGTTAAAACTCGAGTTAAAACGTTAATTTTTTTAAAAGTGTTTCTTTTCCGTTCCGTTTTTGTTTCCATATATATTTTTACTAAATAAATAGTATGTTGTTCTTTAGCACTAGCACTTTTATTTCAAAAAATATTCATTAAACTCATAGTGACGTCTTCTGTCTTAAGTATACCACTTTGCCCCACCTTCCCCTACTTCGAACTATGCCAACGGCGTTGACAACACGCTGTTTTTTGTAATACCTATTACTTATGTTGCGCTAAGAAAGGCGTCGAAAAATCAAAAAATTAATAATTAACAAACTTCCGTATAGTTACTCCTCATATAAGTACACTTATTAATGACCCTACGTAAAACTTTCTCGGGAATTTTCGTCTTGTATTTTTGCGGATAATACTTGGTTAAAATATTGTCGTAAGTTTCTGTTACACCCTGTATAGGTACAAAATAAACATTACATTAATACTTTGAGCAAGTCGCATTCATATGTAACATTACAAAAATTTTAGGCTACTGAAGACTACTGAAGAATTCAACCATTATGTAATAATAGCCGAAATTTGGTGTGTGCAGCTTGCATTGGAAAAGGAAGAACTGATTAGATTTTGGGATAAATCGGTCCGCAGAAAGTACCATTTTGGCACATCAACTTCAAAATTTTAAACGCAAACCCCCATTTTTCAAAAGCTCTTTGAATTCTGCTTCCAAAAATGTATTAACACTTAGTACCCTTTGCCAAAAAAGTCATCAAAGACACGCTACACCCGAAACTACTGAAGATATCGAGATGAAATTTGACGCACACGTTCAGTGAGCACCCTGTAGGTGATGATGCGATTTTGGGCCAGATCGGTAGATTCCATTTTACATTATATCCAGATTTATACCTCTACATGGCGCCCCGCCTACGTTTACATAGGGAGCGCCTCTAATAAATCCGGAGAAAAGTGCGCTTCTTTTGCGAACGTTGGAAATGGAACACAAACTTATATAGAAGAATTGTTGGCAACAAATAGATCTACGAAAAAGTCCGCAACAGCATATCTATGATAGGTAACCTACAATAATTGTTTTTGCTTTAATTTTTTGTAAAAATCGGTTTGACTGTTTGTTGTGGGCTATTCCTCATAGATACGTATGCTGTCGCCGACTTTTTGGTAGATATTTTCATAGCCAACAATTCTTCTATTTATGATTTGGTTATATCTGCAACCGTTTACTCACCGTTCAAGTTATCAATTGCTAAAGGAGGACTTTTCGCGGAGTTGCCCGCGATGAATAACGCGTCGTCTTACGTGGGCGGTGCGCGCAGTGACGCTCGAAACGCTTGTCGCTATACCGTTATCTCAAACCAATACAAGTGACTATTTGCGTCTTGAGTGAATATTAAACGACTCTGCGCCCATGCTAGACACAAATTTAGTACAAATATTCAAATGCAATGGCCTGCTACAGCAGCGCACGACGCGCGTACCGCGCGGTGTACCGCCCACGTAAGACGACGCCTAACTGAGACGTTCTAAATAGGTTCAATGCTTGATTTTCATTATTATTGAACAGAGAGGTACTGAATTGCCAAAAACATCAAATTTTTACGTATCATTTTCTTGCATTTCTATACAGGGTGTCCCAATTGTCTGTATTCGGTCGATAACTCCATTCCTGTTAGAGATAGCGAAAAATTGTTAAATACAAAGTTGCAGAGGGTCAAAAAAGGCACATTTTAAAAATACAATCCTGTATACCGGGTGGACCAACACTATTGCCCACCTCAAAAATTGCCCTTTATTTTAAAGCTGGGACTTCGAAATTTTTACAGTGTATATGGCTACCAAGGACCCTTCAAATGACGGCAAAAGTTTATCTGTCATGCAAAAACTGTGACGTCACGAAATTTTGAAATATCGTTTTTCCAAGAAAAAAAAAATTTTTACCCATAAAATCGTTTTTTGGGCTAATACCTTTATGTTAAGACCATTTTTTTAAATTTCCGTCATCAGATTAGCCAACTGTAGCAAGCTAAAAATGGTCCATTTTTATTCACAAGTCGGCCACGTAAACAATTGACTACTATGCGAGGGCTTTCTTGGATAACAGCGTACGCTTTTTTCATCTGTCACCAGTTGACAGCGACACGACGCGGCCATTGAACTGCGAAATTGTTTTTAATTTTAATAAACGTGGATTTTTGTAACGAATAATGTTGAAATATCGGTTTAAACTGGGCATCCACCATTTAATTCGCCCACCCAAGGTGCCAGGAGAGGTTACGAACACGGACATTTTATCAGATGGCGGTGGCGGCGTGAAGAGGGGCTCCAGTTTGTGTGAAGGGCTCCGGTTTGTGTGAGGGGGTTTTTTCAAATAGCCATTTCCATAATTCGCATTATTCCATACTTATGTAATTCCACAGGTAATTATTTTGTTGTTATGGCCTGTTTTTTAGTTGGCATTTTTAGGTTAAGTGAGTCGACTTAGTTTGCCCCGTTGAGACTAATATCGAGGACTAAGATATTCACAGCCCAGAATTTAACAGCAACTCGTGTCAAATAGGGACCAAGGAATCGTTTTGCATAACAAAATTGATATTTACAGCCTCTAAATTTAACATCATCTGATCTAAATAAGGTCAAAGGAATTGTTAAACTATCGTTTCAACTAACATAATTAAAATTCGGAGATAAACTGTAGCCGAAGGTAGAAGAATTATAGCCCGATGCCATTTCTTAACTAGTTGGGTTAAATTGTTTGGTAAATTGTAAGGTGATGTAAAACCAAGTGTTTTTAGCTGGCGAAAGTGTGTTGCTGTAAAGTTGAAGTTGCAATCACAATAATTATAATTTTTCAAGGATATAAATTGAAACTTAAATCCTGTATGATCAAACTAACAACAATAAATTGAATTTGATTGACTGATTGTGTTACATAAACTATGGTCTTTTAGCTGTTTTGGATGTCTCAGAATTGTGGATCCTTCAAATATTGTGAAAGAGCTCTACTAATCATCATAGACAAAATTGTGTACAAGGAACTTACGGCTTGTACTTACCTAAAGTGATGCATTACTCACTACCACAACCCATCACTACACAATCATCACCAAATTCACTGCACTGCAACCACTATAGCACAGATCACTTCACAAAAAGTACTTACCTGATTACAGGTACTGCTCAAAGTGGTGGCCTTCTCTTTCGATGCACATCTGAGCACGTCGCTGAAATGAATTTTGGACTGTAGCTGCTGTATTTCGTTCATTGATTGTCTGGAAGGCATCTACGAGTCGTTGCTGCATGTCTTGTCTCGTGGTTGGCTGTGTTCTGTACACAATTTGTTGCACAACTCCCCATGTGAAAAAATCCATAGGTGTGAGATCGGGAGATCTAGCTGGCCAAGCAATTGGACCACCACGACCAATCCATTTATCTGGAAACTTTTCATCTGCCACACCACGAGCTTCTCGACTGAAATGTGGAGGCGCACCATCTTGCTGAAACCACAAATTTTGGATCACATTTAATGGCACATCTTCTAGTAAGTCATCTAATGAATTTCTTAAGAACTCTGCATACATCGCACCAGTCAGATGGCCTTCAAAAAAGAATGGACCAACTAATCGGTTGTCAATAATTCCTCCCCACACGTTCAGTGACCATATGTCTTGTGTTTTTTCTTCTCTCATCCAATGTGGGTTAACCACCGACCAATAGTGCATATTATGCCTGTTTACGTGCCCATTAGATTTGAATGTGCATTCATCGGTGAAAAGCACAAACTTGAAGAAGTCCTGATTTTCCTGCAGTTTCTCTTGGGCCCACGTGCAAAATCTCACCCTGTTCATAAAATCCTCTCCATGTAGTTCCTGATGCAGTTCGATGTGATATGCATGGAATTTGTGCTTTTTTAATATTCTTAGAATCGATGACTTATTTATGCCGCTTGATTGCTTCATTTCTCGACTGCTGACTTGGGGATTATTTTCAGCTATGTTCAAAACAATAGCTTGATTGATTTCATGAGTCACAGCGGGATTTATCACTGTCTTTTTCTTGGGCTTCAAACTGCCTGTCTCTCTAAGTTTCTCTACAATTCTTTAAATGTTCGTCTATCTGGTTGAAGTCTGTCTGGGTAACGTTGGGCATACAATTCTGCTGCTTGCATTGCATTTTGCTGGCATTCTCCAAAAATCAAGATCATGTCGACCTTGTCTGAAAAGGAAAGATGTTGCATCGGCATGATAAAAATTAAATGCACTCCACTAAAATAGAATAAAACTATTAATTAACACTAGGTATAGGAAATTCACCAAGATTCACTTCTACACGTAATTATAATTAACACTCACAACACAGAAAAACGCGTGAAAGCTTCCCTGGAGGGAAACCAGGATAAGAGCTGTGAAAACAGCTAACAAATAGGTATGTAAAACTAACTTGGAAAACACTTCTCTTCAAGAGGTTGAAGATTTCACAAAATAGCAATTTTTCTCAAAATTAGCAACCTAAACACTGCAACACTATTGTAATTCACACACTAATCACACTAGTGGGTTACTAATGATTAGCTAAAAGGAGTTGGAGGAGTTTGAGCGGGAAATTAACGCGCGTAATGAAATAAATGCGCGAAATTCAAGTAAAAATATGAAAGCCTGCTTTATTAAATTTACTTAATAGGCAATTATTGTTTAATAAACGAAAGAATAATCTCAGTATTCTTAGTTCATTCTAATGACAAAAATTGAAACTCAGGCACACACACACATCTTGTTTATGCACTGGATGGCTTGTCGTGTGATCAATGATTAATTAGTCCTTATTTGCCCACCATGATGATGATTATTAAATTCCACATTGCACCTTTTTGCTTCTGCTGTTCAAATAATAACTTGAGCTTCACCAACTTCAAAGCATCAATTATTAACGTCTCGATTTTGTTTAGGAGGTACCTACGAGGTATTTGCCAATCGAAAACTGACACGTGCACCACCTTCGATTACAGTTTATCTTTGAATATGAATTATGTTATGCAAAACGATTCCTTGGTCCTTATTTGACACGAGTTGCTGTTAAATTCTGGGCTGTGAATATCTTAGTCCTCGATATTAGTCTCAACGGGGCAAACTAAGTCGACTCACTTAACCTAAAAATGCCAACTAAAAAACAGGCCATAACAACAAAATAATTACCTGTGGAATTACATAAGTATGGAATAATGCGAATTATGGAAATGGCTATTTGAAAAAACCCCCTCACACAAACCGGAGCCCTTCACACAAACTGGAGCCCCTTTTCACGCCGCCACCGCCATCTGATAAAATGTCCGTGTTCGTAACCTCTCCTGGCACCTTGGGTGGGCGAATTAAATGGTGGATGCCCAGTTTAAACCGATATTTCAACATTATTCGTTACAAAAATCCACGTTTATTAAAATTAAAAACAATTTCGCAGTTCAATGGCCGCGTCGTGTCGCTGTCAACTGGTGACAGATGAAAAAAGCGTACGCTGTTATCCAAGAAAGCCCTCGCATAGTAGTCAATTGTTTACGTGGCCGACTTCTGAATAAAAATGGACCATTTTTAGCTTGCTACAGTTGGCTAATCTGATGACGGAAATTTAAAAAAATGGGCTTAACATAAAAGTATTAGCCCAAAAAACGATTTTATGGGTAAAAATTTTTTTTTTCTTGGAAAAACGATATTTCAAAATTTCGTGACGTCACAGTTTTTGCATGACAGATAAACTTTTGCCCTCATTTGAAGGGTCCTTGGTAGCCATATACACTGTAAAAATTTCGAAGTCCCAGCTTTAAAATAAAGGGCAATTTTTGAGGTGGGCAGTAGTGTTGGTCCACCCGGTACAAGCTGTCCCACTAAGGAGTAAGAACACAAACATAGGTTTTTTTAAATGGAACACCCTGTATTTTAGGGAATGGTTTAGAAAATATTGGTAATTTTGTGGAAAAAATTACATTTGCAGTACTTTTTTTTTTTTTTAAATCACCCCACAACCAATTTTCAACCTTTGGTTTTGGAAATTTAGCATGTCATTAAGGAAGGTTTGGGCTATACTTAAAGTTCTTGAAAACGGTCTTAGCTTCTCAAGTTCGTTCCCAGTAACATTATGAACCTTCGAAAATGTAGAGGCCAATATTTCGAAATTTTAAAATGGCACCACAATCAAATGTTATAGCCATAGGTTGTAAAATTAAATTTGCTTTCGTTTAATATAAAATGTTCCTATATCCAAGTTTAGTATTTTTCGATTTATTCAGTAAAACACAATTTTCATCTTTTTCTTCCTGATGTTTTTAGACGGTTGGCCCTGACTACATTTCATTGTAGGTGTAAAATGTGTTATCAGTCGAACTACAATTTCTATAGATCTAATATTTAAAGTTGCGTTTCATAATTTGCCCAATTGCCTTTGGGCTATAAACAGGACCTGCAATAAATCCTGTGTCTGTAGAAACAAAGTGTAATTATAACAATCACCAGAAACTCCCACTATACCGAAAAGGTTTATTTCAACAGCTAACGTGTTTCGAACACAAACTGCTCATCATCAAAGCCAACTCATTGGCATTATAATCACCTTATTTTAACAGAGTACCTATCTGTTGTTTTTTAAATGACCCAAAAAATGAAAAAAAATTAAGTCGGTAAGTAAGTAATTAAAAATATACCTACCTATTTTAAAAGTGCAATTTTTATCTATTTATTTCATTTTGGTAAGTACCTAAGGGCTGAAAACGCTGCAACTTTTTTGAGAAGGTACATTCTTGCGTTCCATAAATGAACATTAAAAAAAGCACTTGATCACAATTTATGGTTAATTAACGCAGGAATTTGTGACACCTATTGTGACATGTGTCCCAGCAGCCTTTCAAAAACATTATTGTAAGCTAAAAATGGAAATTCCTAAAAATCATAATTTACTGAATTAAACGAAAAATTCGAGACTTGGATATAGGGACATTTTATATCAAACGAAAGCAAATTTAATGTTACAGCTTATGGCTGCAACATTTGATAGTGGTGCCATTTAAAAATTTCGAAATTTGAACCTCTACATTTTTGAAGGTTCATAATATTACTGGAGACGAACTTAAGAAGCTAAGACCGTTTTCAAGCGCTTGAAAGATAGCCCAAATCTACCTTTAATGACATGCTAAATTTACAAAACCAAAGGTTGAAAATTGGTTGTGGGCTGATTTTTTAAAACAAATACTGCAAAAGTAATTTTTCCCACAAAATTACCAATATTTTCTAAACCATTCCCTTCAGGTGAAAACACGATTAATGAATGTTACTTCTAATTCATCATAGAATCCAATAAAAAATTAAAATACAGGGTGTTCCATTTAAAAAAACCTATGTTTGTGTTCTTACTCCTTAGTGGGACAGCTTGTATACAGGATTGTATTTTTAAAATGTGCCTTTTTTGACTCTCTGCAACTTTGTATTTAACAATTTTTCGCTATCTCTAACAGCAATGGAGTTATCGACCGAATACAGACAATTGGGGCACCCTGTATACTTACAAATTCTGTGAAAAAGTAGAAGGTTCTACCATCTCCGAGATTGCCAATTTTTTTTATTAGGATATAGTTTACTGCTGATCACAGCCTCCAGTATGTTTAATTTACTCTAAGGCATTGGGAATATAATTGCATTTATACTCGTCATGTGGACCACTGGATCATTTTGGGTCTGCGACAATTTACGACTTCGTGCCTAGCGGACTACTTGGAGCAATAATGTGTTGACACTCCTCTACCTTTAGTGCTTCGTTAATGATTTTTAGTACTTCAGCCCCAACCCCAGCAGACCCAGAGTAATGAATACTTCTTTTTCTTACGCCAGATTTGTACAAAGTGTGCGACTTATCACTAATCTTTCCTGTTCCTTTTAAGATTAATATTTTGCCACTTTTTTGAGAATAACTGCCACTTTACGCCACCCACTGCCAACCCGCTCCCATTTAATGAGAAAGAATTTTGTCTCTATTTAAAAGAAAGCTTTGTATTTAAAATTCTAAGTTGATGTGCCAAAAGGGTACTTCCTGTGGACCAATTGTTTCCAAAAACCTTTCAGCTCTTCAACGGGTCACCCAATCCCCATGTACCAAGTTTCAGCGAAATCGATTAAATAGTTTGGGCTATAAAGCGCTTTTTAGTGTTATTAAAAAATTTCCATTTTTTTCCAAAAGGGCATTAAATGCAGCTAATTTTTGCCTTATTTAAAACCAGAATTTGAAGACCTTTCTGATGGTGACAATACTTTTTCTCAACAACTTGTTTTGGATGGTTAAATCAGAGTATATTTAATTTTGAAAATTGATGGTGCCAAAACGGCACTTGCCGTGGGTCGATTGCCTCAAAAAATTTCAACTCTTCGACGTGTAATGCAATCTCCATGTGCAAAGTTTCAGCCAAATCGGTCCAGAGGTTTCAGCTGTATTGTGTTTTTAAAGTACGTTAAATCTTGAATATTTGAGTTTTTTTCAAAAAGGCACTAAGAGACTTTAGAAGCAGAATTTGAACGCATTTCTTATGGTGATGTGAAAAATGAGGCTTTGCATTTAAAATTTAAAACTTGATGAGATTTTTAGGGTCACATCCGGTTTGACCGAAAGTCCAAAAATATCGCTTTTAACTTCTACGCAGCGCCAAGCAGTTACTGGAATCGATCGGAAATTTAAAAAAAAAGAATCGCCAAAAACATTAAATCTTTACGTTTTAGGGTCCTGGGAACCCAAAAAAGTGGTTTTTGAAAAAATGTCTATATTTGTCTGTGATCACGTTGGAGCTCAAACTACTGAACGTATCGAGATGAAATTTGGCACACATATTCAGTGAGCAATTTTGTAGGTGCTGATTAGATTTTTGGCCACATCGGTCCGCGGAAAGTGCCCTTTAAAAATTTATTATTAACGACATCTTTTCAACATGACCACGTTTTAATTTTAATAAAAATGTTTTATCTTTTTATTTTAAAGATGTAAAATTTTTAAACTTTAACTTTAAATTTAAATTATCAATGTGAATTTTAACGCCTGAAGATGAACTAAGAAAAATATCTGGTCGAAACATATATACAGTGTGAGTGTGTCTCATTTTAACTGGAACCACACAAATATTTCGGTTAATTTTAACCGAATCAATGCATTCTTTTTTTCTGCATGTAGAGCTCCAAAATCTGCACCTGCGTGATACTTCACTTTTTTTATAGACCGAAATCCCAGCCTACTGCGATTTAATAAAGAGGCCAAAAATGACGAAATCGTATTAGGCATTTTTTTATCGGAAAATTTTATAAGGAAAAGTTGCTCAGGATGGCTCCAAATGGCTAAATCCGAGATTTCAGGAAAAAATAAAAATGTTGAATTTCTTGAGGAAGAATCACAAAATAACGAAAAGTTCAATATTTTTGCAACATAACGGGTGATGTGAAATAAAAAAACAATGGAAGCGCATATGTTTGCTGTTTGTGGCCCATTGCAACAGATTAGTTGGGGTGTCCCTTGAAATTGTTAAGAAAAACGAAAATCTTAAACTATCTTAATAATTTCAACTTTTTCTGCGACTGTTAAGTTTTATCCATCCATAGTCGATAGCAAATCTCAAATCAATTCATTTTAATTGTTTTTTTATTTCACAGCACCCATTATGTTGCAAAAATATTGAACTTTTCGTTATTTTGTGATTCTTTCTCAAGAAATTCAACATTTTTATTTTTTCCTGAAATCTCGGATTTAGCCATTTGGAGCCATCCTGAGCAACTTTTCCTCATAAAATTTTCCGATAAAAAAATGCCTAATACGATTTCGTCATTTTTGGCCTCTTTATTAAATCGCAGTTAGTAGGCTGGGATTTCGGTCTATAAAAAAAGTGAAGTATCACGCAGGTGCAGATTTTGGAGCTCTACATGCAGAAAAAAAGAACGCATTGATTCGGTTAAAATTAACCGAAATATTTGGGTGGTTCCAGTTAAAATGAGACACACTGTTATACTGTATACAGGGTATTCCAACGAAAAGTATCCACCCCAAATATTTGGTAAACCAAATAAAATATGAAAATTCGCTCGGACAGGTCGATTTTTATTTGGAGGGGGACACTTAAATCCATGCTTGGAGAAATTTCAAAACTCACTCCCTAACACCCACCTACCCCCACTTCAAAATTTTAAATGGCAACCCCCCACTTGTGATACATCATTTGAAAGCTAATTTCATTGCCAATCTAACGTCGTAACAATTTTTGATATTTGTTCAACTCTAGCGCCCTCTATGGTCAAATTTAAAATTACATTAGGGCCCTTTGTGATACATCATTTGAAAGGGTTTGAAATTCTCTGTAAACTGATGCAAGAATTTTTGAAATCCACCCACTCGTTCAAAAGTTACATTGAAAGACATGAGCTGGTTCTGGGCCTAGGAATCCTTCAATATTAGGCTGTAACTTTTGAACGAATGGATATATTCAAAAAATTCTTGCATTAGTTTACAGATAATTTCAATCCCGTTCAAATGATGTATCACAAAGGGCCCTAATGTAATTTAAAATAAGACCAAAGAGGGCGCTAAAGTTCAACAAATATAAAAAATTGTTACAGCGTTAGATTGGCAATGAAATTAGCTTTCAAATGATGTATCACAAGTGGGGGGTTGCCATTTAAAATTCTGAAGTGAGAGTAGATGGGGGTGAAGGGGTGAGTTTTGAAATTTCGCCAAGCATGGATTTAAGTGTCCCCCTCCAAATAAAAATCGACCTGTCCGAGCGAATTTTCATATTTTATTTGGTTTACGAAACATTTGGGGTGGATACTTTTCATTGGAACACCCTGTATATGTAGCCTTTTACAAAGCATTTTTATTTACACCAGTCCGGAAGACAGCCATAATTCCCTAATTTAAAAATTTAAATGCAAACTCCCATTTTTCACCATATGAATGCTCTTCAAATTCTCCTTCTAAAAATGTATTCACACTTGTGCCCTTTTGGCCAAAAAATGGTACCGTAAAAAAACCTATGCATAACTGTATGTTTTTATTACCGAATTTGATAGCTGATTTTTTTCACGCCGAAAACCTTAGTGCCATTTTTTCGAAAAATATCATTTTAGTGGCAAAAGGGTCCTTGTTTCAATTTATTTTACAAAAAAGGTTATTCTTACTATCAGATTCGACAGCTGTTGTATTGCCGGATCAAAAACTTAGAGCAATTTTTTAGAAAATTTCCATTTTAGGGACAAAAAGGCCATTTTTTGAATTTTTGTTAGCAAAAGGGCATATTATCATTATCGAATTCGATTGCTGTGGAGGGGTATGAAGACATTAATGCTTCAAGTCGTTCGCTAAGTGTGAAGTTGGCGGCCGAAAAAGAAGAGTCAATAACTCTGGAAGGGTTGGTCCGCTGGGGTTGGGGTTGAAGCACTAAGAAGCACTAACGAAGCACTAAAGATGGAGGGGTGTGAAAACATTAGTGCTTCAAGTCGTTCGCTAAGTGTGAAGTTGGCGGACGAAAAAGAAGTGTCAATAACTCTGGAAGGGTTGGTCCGCTGGGGTTGGGGTTGAAGCACTAAGAAGTACTAACGAAGCACTAAAGATGGAGGGGTGTGAAAACATTAGTGCTTCAAGTCGTTCGCTAAGTGTGAAGTTGGCGGACGAAAAAGAAGTGTCAATAACTCTGGAAGGGTTGGTCCGCTGGGGTTGGGGTTGAAGCACTAAGAAGCACTAACGAAGCACTAAAGATGGAGGGGTGTGAAAACATTAGTGCTTCAAGTCGTTCGCTAAGTGTGAAGTTGGCGGACGAAAAAGAAGTGTCAATAACTCTGGAAGGGTTGGTCCGCTGGGGTTGGGGTTGAAGCACTAAGAAGCACTAATGAAGCACTAATGATAGAGAGGTGTTGTACCATTAGTGCTTTAACTCGTTCGCCAAGTTCACGCAGCCCACTTTTGACAGTTTTTTCCAATATAGGTACCTACCAATATGTTATTTACACTTAAGGGATTATGGCTGTCTTCCGGACTGGTTTAAATAAAAATGCAGTGTAAAAAGCTACATATATATATGTTTCGACCAGATATTGTGCTTAGGTCATCTTCAGGCGTTAAAAATTCACATTGATAATTAAGTTTAAAGTTAAAGTTTAAAAAAGTTTAAAAATTACATCTTTAAATAAAAGTATAAAACATATTTATTAAAATTAAAACGTGGTCATGTTGCAAAGATGTAGTTGATGACCGTCATCAACTACATCTTTGCAACATGACCACGTTTTAATTTTAATAAAAATGTTTTATACTTTTATTTAAAGATGTAATTTTTAAACTTTTTTAAACTTTAACTTTAAACTTAATTATCAATGTGAATTTTTAACGCCTGAAGATGACCTAAGCACAATATCTGGTCGAAACATATATATATGTAGCTTTTTACACTGCATTTTTATTTAAACCAGTCCGGAAGACAGCCATAATCCCTTAATTATACACACCGGACAGTGATTATGGATCATAACCTTCAAAAATTATGTTATTTACACTTCCATTTTAATCAAAGATTTTTAAGACTCATGTTTTGAGTCGGGAGTGGAATAAGTACCTTCCTAATCATCAACCTGCTTCCAGAGATGAAACGAAAGGTTTTGTTCACAATCTTATTCCTATCCAAATCACGTCCTGCGACATAATTTTTTTGATCACCTTTTTTTTATCAGACGTGCTTGACATACGAATTAAAATACTAATTAATTATCTAGCAATAGTAATAGTGCTTAACCAACATTGTTTCCTATACCAAGTTTTAGACTTGTACATGTACTTATAACATAGGTATTATTATTAAGTAAGTAACCTATTTATTATGTTTCTTTCCATCAATAAATACCGAGATAAATACCTTTTATTCCCGGTCTCATTATTTAACAGGTGAGAGATTTTTTCGTTTTAAAACCCATGAATATAATGCATCGTATTCTATTCATGTATAATAATTATTACTCCCTCGGATGATTTATGGCACTCGCCTACGGCTCGGAAGGAATAAACTCCATTACACACTCATGAATAATATGCTATTAAGTAGTTCAAAATACGTTTTTACTGATCTACACTTCGTCAGGAATCTACATAACCCCGTAACCATGGCAAAACATTGTTGTCAACAATGCTTCAACAATGCTTCGCCATGGTTACGTGGTTATGTAGATCCCGAACAGACCTTAGTTTTTGTCACTTGCTTTGGAATATTCTAAGACTACATAGAATATTTACGCAAATGTAGCAGAGATATTAGGTACCTACCTACAAATATAAAGACTCAACCACACTGCAGAGTATGTGGGAGTATATACCTACCTAACGAATAACAATTAGAGAGTAAATATATGAGTATCTAGGCAATGGCTGCTGTGAATAAACGGTGACAAAATAATTGGGTATTGAACCAATTGCAAAGATACCTACAATTCTCGAATCAGGCGAACGGTCCCTTTAGCGGATTCACAAAATTGCTAAGTGCAATCTGATTGGTGCATGGTTGCTTAAAGTCGTTTTCAACTCATAGTGACTAACTAGACTAGTGTCTAACTAGATTTATGTTGCAATCCTGCGTAGGTATTTTGTTATTTTCACCCTGCAATTGGCGGCCATGGTTGGTTGGCCAACCTACTCTATTTAAATGACTTGACAACAACAACTATCATCTTTCCGCCGGTCACCGTCGCGTCAAAAAAGCTGGAATTCTTTCCAGCAAAACTCTTAAGTAAGCAATAAACATAACCCCTCTAAATTCCACCCTCGGTATCAGTGTCAGTACTGTCCCGGTACTGTCAGTCATGTCAGTACGGCAACCAGATAAAACAAAATGGAGCTGTAGCGATTTGACTGGTGTTGGGGAATAAATCTAACGGATCTAAAATCCCTGTTAGTTAGTCACTATGAGTTGAAAACGACTTTAGTAACATTGCATGCGAAACAAGTTCAAACGATTCGAGAATTATTGTGCCTACACAGTCGATATATTGTGTAAAATCAAATATTATTTTTAGGCCCTGAACTAGCTCATGTTCCTCACTCTAACTTTTGAGTGTGGATGGATCTCAAAAATTCTTGCATCAGTTGACAATTATAATATACACTTTAAAACGATGTACCACAATTCGCGAAGATCAGCAAAGGGTCTGACATCTGGTGGCCTTCCTTTAACTACTCTCATAGAGGTCGGGAAAGACTTTAAACGTCATAATTTGTGCTAACGTCAGGCAATTGTCAGTTGTTCAATTAAAAGTAGGTCTCACTTGCGATTTTGCGAATAATGCCGAGGAATTTACGTCTTGTGTAAGTGCACCACCTTAACTGAAGCATTTTATATGAATTGAGATTATTTATCATCTACCACACGGAAGAGGTCCCATCAGGTTTCGAAATTGACTCCAAGGTGCTTCAAACAAAACAAGATCCGTTATGTGTAAACATTTGGGTCCAAGAAACGCACTTTTCACCGCTTAAACGAAAATTATTTGTCGTCTTTGATAGGCATCAACTGACGTTTAGTTAGAAATGTCAAAGAAAACGCTTCATTTCCGCCATCCCTGTCATCCCCACTCAGGCTACCTCGTTGAGACGGCCATTATTTTTTATTTTAGCAGTGTCATCTATTAGCAGCTGATTTTCGCGAATAGACTTTAATGACATTTAAGAGGGCGCTGGAGTTTCATAAATGTCAAAATTGTTTAGAACATTGGATTGGTGATGAAATTAGCTTTCAAATGATGTATAACAAGTGGGGGGGTTGCTATGACAATTCGTATGTAAGGTGCGCTGGAGTAGCGATGGTGGCGCCACCTAACTTCTGCCACACAGCGGTCGATGCCCCCCTTCAATTGCTAATCGACCTGTTTTTTTTCAAAAAAATCTGTACAGTAGTTCAAAAGTTATTGCCACTTGCAACCCTCAATGGGATGGCGATGGGACACCCTGTATAAGTGTTTACCGGTGTTTTAAACAATTTTCTGAAATACATTTCAGCATTTATTGGATTCTAAATTACGTTTATCCCGCCAATAAAAAATTGATACCCAGCAGGCCTCAGGCCCAATGCTTTTCGCCAAAAGTGCTTAAGAACCACCATGTTGCCACCATGGCAAAGAGTTCCATTATTGCTAATTGCTAATGATAATATATCCGCTACGTCATTAATAAGCCATTTGGTAGATTTGTTTTCAAACTCCAGAGTTATTCTGTAAAAATTTGAAAATCCAGGCCCAAAATGTATCGGAAACCGATATGATCCTTTTGTACACTTTTTTCCGCCATCTTGAAATTTTAACCTCAAATTTGGCATGGACATTGTGTTGACCTAGCGCCATCTGGCGCCACAATAATCAAAAGGCTTATCTCTCCTGTTTCTTTACTATTCGCGGGTCTAGCTAAGGAGGGCGCCCTCTGGTGTTAATTGCGGAACCTGACCACGTGACGCACAGTAGGGAACGGAGCCAATGGGAAACGCTGAATGTGATATGACAGACATTTTTGATGACCTTTTTAACAAAACATTTCCCATGCTCCCATCTGACGTCACAAACAAATTAGGTTGAATAGTGACTAGATTACGCGAATGGAGCAACATCACCCTCCATCTTGGGGGAACAACATCAGTGTTATTTGCATTGGGTGGGCAGTTTTTTGTGCCCTTTTTTAAGGCTCCCACTCACCTGACAGACCGAGGCGGTCACCGCCACCGCACACAATCCTTGTCATCGCCTTATTTATATAATTTCGATAGCAACGATTGTTTTTGTTCTGAGTGAAATTTATCAGGTACCTACCTACATATAGGGTAAGGGTAGGGTAGGTATGTCGTAAACTAATATTGTTTATTGCAACGCACTTTCCCAGGCAAACATGTCGTGCCGCCATGAGTTTCCAAATGAGGTACAGCCGAAGTAATTGAAAATGAACAGGGGCTGAGCCTAGGAGGGTGCACGGTAACATTCTAAGATACCGGATTTACGGCCAGGTGTTCGGTAGCGGCTTGAGTAGACTGTTCTACCTGAATTGAATACCTATCCACTCACCTAACAAAATAATGTAATCTTACTTATTGAAATGAACTAATGGAAAGGATGGCTTCAATTTTGAAACGTAATCGGAAACATTGCTGGATTTGATTGAAACAAATTAACCGTATTCGTCATTAATGTTCGAATTATTTAATCATCATTGTTAGTTTCATTAATTAATTAAGGATTAAATAAGGGTAACATCCAAACAGCAAGATTCAGAAGTCGAAAATGAATTAGTGGAAACTTTTTCTTTTCTTATAAAAAATATAAACAATCAGAAACTTCCTACACTAGCAACAACAGCTGTCGCTATTTAACCATGACTTATACAGAGTGTCCCCAATATAAGCGATTATTTCCATTACCTCTTACCGAGCAATAACTAATTTCACAATGATTCAAATTGACCAATCCCAAGGAATAGTCCGGGAGGCAGTGAGTATTTTTGGTATGTCAGTTCAGCAAGCTTGTTTTCGAGATATCTGGTTTATTTTCTGAAACATACTGAAAAAACTAAAATATTTCGAATTTTAATCTAGAAAGCTTATGTTTTCGTCGTCCCGCTTTGCTTATCGTGCAAGGGAATGTAATTGAACCAAATTTCATAATGATATGCCGATTAATAACCAAGTTATAACACGTTAATTTTTAGTCTTTTCAGTATACAGGGTGGTCGTTTTATCTTGAGACTGGCAAATATCTCGAAAAGGAAGCATTTTAGAAAAAAATGTTTTGTATAAAAGTTTTATCACTTCGAGGGGGAAAATAGATGGCTCATCGCCATTTTGATTCAAGGTCATTTTCAAGGTCAAATGAAGGTCAACTTGATTTTTTTAATGGAAACCTATATTTTTTATTACAGATTCTTATTCCCCGCAAAAAAACAAACAACTTTCATCTAAACTATTTTTAGATCCGATGAATGTAAATTTTAACCTTTTTCGAAATCCCTAGACATTCCCTAGTAACAGCGGCAAAACAAAACAAATGAACAACCGTTGTAACTTAGCAACGATGAATTCTAAATAAATAAACCACAAAAATTGTTGTAGATTTTGTTTTTGCCATGCCGCTGTTGCTAGGGAAGGCCATAATGGATTTCGAAGAAGATTAAAATTTTCATTTAAATATCTGACAAACTATCCATCGGATCCAAAAATAGTTTAGATGAGAGTTGTTTGTTCTTTTACGGGGAATAAGAATCTGTAATAAAAAATGTAGGTTCCCATTAAAAAAAATTAAGTTGACCTTCATTTGACCTTGAATCAAAATGGCGTCGATGCCATCTATTTTCCCCCTCGAAGTCATAAAACTTTTATACAAAACATTTTTTTCTAAAATGCTTCCTTTCCGAGATATTTGCCAGTCTCAAGATAAAACGACCAGTCTGTATATTTCACGAGATATATCTGTAACTGATCTAGATATCAGAATATTAGTTTATGACATACCCTACCCTTATACACACAGATGTCTGCATTCTTCGTATTTGGTTTTACCTAAACCTAGTATTTGGCCGAAAATAAATTCCATCCTTATTTCACATCTGTTATGTAGGTAGCTAAACCCCATTCATTTTCTATTGAAGATCTAAAATTTTTCTGGAACTGTACAACCCTAATTTGTAAGGGCCTGTACTTTTGACAATTTGATAGAAATTTTGCGGGAAAGCAAAAACATTGCATAACCCAAATCTTCTAGGGTTTATTTTTATTGTTAGAAGCAGTGTCACAGATAAACGTACCTGAGGCCTTTTCGTGAATATTTTTCTTTGCACTTTACTCAAAATTGCACGCACACAAAGACCATTTTGGGTCAATTCAGATCAGAGCAATTGCAAAATTTTGACATTTGTCATGTTTTCTGACTTATCGCATTGAAATCGCTTATATCAATTCACCTATAAGTAAAATTCCTTGCAGAATTTCCTCATACCAACATAAAATTCAAATTTTGACGTTCTGTCACTTCAATAGAAAATGAATGGGGAGTACCTGATAAATTTCACTCAGAACAAAAACAATCGTTGCTATCGAAATTATATAGAAAGGCGATGACAAGGATTGTGTGAGGTGGCGGTGGCGGTATATACCGCCACCGCTTCGGTCTGTCAGGTGAGTGGGAGCCTTAAAAAAGGTCACAAAAAACTGCCCACCCAATGCAAATAACACTGATGTTGTTCCCTCAAGATGGGTGAAGTTGCTCCATTCGTGTAATGTAGTCACTATTCAACCTAATTTTTTTGTGACGTCAGATGGGGGAATGGGAAATGTTTTATTAAAAAAGGTCATCAAAAATGTCTGTTATATCACATTCAGCGTTCCCCATTGACTCCGTTCCCTATACTGTGCGTCATGTGGTCAGGTTCCGCAATTAACACCAGAGGGCGCCCTCCTTAGCTAGACCCGCGAATAGTAGAGAAACCGGAGAGATAAGCCTTTTAATGTTTGTGGCGCCAGATGGCGCTAGGTCAACACAATGTCCATGCCAAATTTGAGGTTAAAATTCCAAGATGGCGGATAAAAGTGTACAAAATTTGAAGCATCGTACCTTCAAAAATACCAAAGCGCTAGCTGTGTTTTTATTGGCGCTAGCTGGCGCTAGGTCGATAGAATATAGCGCTAGAGTGTCAAATCGATTCAACTGTTTGGTGCCGCCAGCGTTAAGTTGGCGGCACCCACTTTCAATGGGCCGTAACTCGCGAACCAATGAAGCGCTAGCGATGAGCAAACTGGCGCTAGCTGCCGCTAGGTGTGCTGAATTTGGCGCTAGAGTTTCAAAAAAATATTCCAACTTGGTGCCGCCAACTTAACGTACCCACAAACAACCCCTTCTGAAAACCGGGACGCTAAACTAGCGCCGCCCGTGGATATGGGGAAAACTAATCACCAAGGCGGGATTTTCAAATTAAAAAGCCTCAAGATTATTACTTCGTTCAACGATTAATTTTCATAATCCCGTGCGAAAAATGTTATTTTTCCCACTAATTTCAGTTAGGAAATGCATTATATTTCCACACTAGTGCGAGAAGTGAATTCATTTCCTCACTAGTGCGAAAAGTAATTATGTTAATATAATTTCTTGAATTTGTTTCAATCAGCACGATCCACGTGATTACTAAACATTTTATGCAATTTATGAAAACACACCAAATCTTTTTCAGTGCTTCGCCAATTATAGTTTTTGAATGTCTCAATCGGGATTATGAAAAATCTGGTATGTAACACGTGGGAAAATGCATCATTTCCTTACTTGCGTGCTTACAGAACTCGGCTTCGCCTCGTTCTGCAGTAAGCACCCGCGTAAGGAAATGATGTACTTTTCCCACTTGTTACATAAATAGTTATTTACACATTAAGGTCTAAGGTAACAGGGGGAAATAAAAACGGTACATTGAAATCGCATGAAAAAAAAGGGCAGCTACGGAAGCGGCTAGCACCTCCCCACTTGGTGGGAATGATCCAATCCTACCACCCATAAATTTCAATCCAGTCTCTACCTTGTTTTGGTAGTTTTTCGAAACTTTTATTACTTATTGCCAAAAGGGCACTAAATTTAAATGAATTTTTGAAAACAAAATTCGAAGACTTTTGATGTGCTGATAAAACAAATGGTGGTTATGTTTCAACTTTCATAGGCGCCATGCCAAAAAGGCACTTGTTATTGGTCGTTTGCCACCAAAATTATTAGTATATTACATAACGAGCTACGAAAGTGGTTTATACCATACGAGTGTGAAAACCCCACGAGTGCATTGTAGAGACACTTTCGTGCGAGTTGTGTACAGTATTTTTCCGACGAACCACAACGAAAAATCATTTCTTCATAAATTTCTCTTTTTTTATCATCGTTGTCAACAAAACAGCAAGTGTCAAAGTTTATTAAATTTTGAAATCCAACCTGCTATGATAATGTGATTGATGCGCGTTGCCACGCGATGTGGGCGGAACTGTGCGATATTATATCGCACAGCACGCGTGCGTTAGTGTCAACTTTCGGGGCTACTTAATTGTGCGATATTAACAACTTTCGTAAGTGGTCGTAGGAAAAGTAAATTTTCCTACTTGCTATACCTAAATTTTACTACTGGGATTTTTCAAAATTTTATGATTTTTTGACAAAAGGGCACTATATTTGGAAACGACATTTGAAGACATTTCATGTTCTGATAGAGAAAATGGGAATTTATTAGTCAAATTTCAAAGTTGATATGCCAAAATGGCACTTGCCGTTGGCCGTTGGCCACCAAAATTAAATCAGATCTTCGGCGGGTAATGAAGAAATAGTGTAACTTTTCTTTAATTTAACCGACCCCGTATCTTTTACCGTTTAGGAAATCCCAATGGTGAGCATCGAAAAATTACCCACCCGGTATTCTCGACCATTTACTACAACAAATGGCTGAACTGACCAATTTGTATGCAGTTCAAAAGTTAGTATAAAGTATAAAGATTCACGCCTACAATAGCTGATGAAATAAAGAAATTTATCGAAATACATTACATAGTCATGGGCAATTTACAATTTCACATGTACTGGAATGAAAACATGGGCATTCCCTTGATCAAGGACAATCTGTCATCTAACAGATTTTTCAAGTTCTACAATCCATCTGGTGGACATAACTGCACGATGAGATAACCCTGATCGCCATTGGAAAGTTCGTAGTATTTACGGCTCAGTTAGGAACCGCTGTAAAGAACTCCCAGTTGAAACCAATTTATGTGTGGACGAGCAAGTCGTACCTTTTAATACAGGTGTTTCAGGTATGCAATCGTTAATTTTCAGGGGTGATTCTACATCAAAAAAGATAAAGAAAAGTTCGGTCCTCTGAACGGGGCGCCCAAACTTCGGTTTTTATTGAATAAATCAGGAACCGTTTGGGCTACTGCGACGACTTTTTGCACACTGTCTGATATCAATAGGCTCCATCAGATTATGTTATCAGCCAAAAGGGGATTTTACCAGAGGCGTTCGAAATAGGGGGGGTCTCTGGCTCTTTTCACCCAATTTTTTTTGTGCGAATTTTTTTTGACATTTCCTCTCCGGAACATGCTTGTCTGACTAAAATTACATAAAAAAGCCCCTCTTGATATTACTTCGTAGGACCAACCGTTTTCAAGAAAAGTGGATTTAAAAATTTATCTGCATTTACCAAACTTTGTTAAAAAACAAAAAATTTATTTTTAATAAATTACAAAACTCTACGGATTCTAAATAGTAGTAGTAGTAGTAATCGGTTGTCAAACCATAAGGAACAGGCCCGGGATTCTTGATCGAGTACTAGCTTCAATGAATCGCAGGCTACTATCTTGTGTAGAAAGAATGGCGGCCATTTTGAACATTTACTTTAAGTCATTAATATTTAGAATCCGTAGAGTTTTGTAATTCATTAAAAATAAATTTTCGTTTTTTAGCAGTTTGGGAAATGCAGATAAATTTTTGAATCCACTTTTGAAAAGAGCCAGAGACCCCCCCCTATTTCGAACGCCTCTGGTAAAATCCCCTTTTGGCTGATAACATAATCTGATGGAGGTTGTTGATATCAGACAGTGTGCAAAAAGTCGTCGCTGTAGCGCAAACGGTTCCTGATTTATTCAATAAAAACCGAAGTTTGGGCGCCCCCTTCAGAGGACCGTAGCCCCCTTAGGAGCGATTTCCGGACACATGTTTATAGGAAATTTTCTTCATCTTTTTTGATGTAGAATCACCCCTGAAAATGAATGACTGCATACCCAAGAAATGGGGTATAAAAATTTATGTTTTGGCAGGACAAAGCGGGCAAATTTACGATTTTTTGATATCTCAAGGGTCTACTACCGAGATCAATAAAGTCTATGCAAAATTTGGTGCCAGTGCGGGAACCGTAATGCAGTTGCTTGATCGAATCGAAGGAAAAAATCACGGCCTTTTGATCGACAACTATTTTGGAAGCTATAATTTGTTTCAGTATTTACGCTGTGGGGACCATTCGGGCAAATAGATTTGCCAATTCTCCCTTGCCATCTGACAAGGTTTTGAAAAAAAGACCGATGGGCTCTATGGAGTCGGTAGTCGGTAAGGATGGTATAGTGGTAACGAAGTGGTTTGACAATAAACCAGAAACTGTAGCTTCTAATTTTATTGGTAAGGGCAAATTAGATACCTGCAGGAGGTGGGATAAGAAACGCAAAGAATATGTTGAAGTGCAGAGACCAGAAGCTATTAAAATCTATAACTCTAACATGGGAGGGGTGGATTCCTGTTGAGTATTTATCGGTCGTACGTACGTTCAAGAAAATGCACCGTAAGAATGATCACACATGCGATTGACCTGGCTTTAGTGTGGTCTTGGATGGAATACCGGAAACAGGCTCAAGCCTGAAAGAAGGATTATGGATCTTCTAGCATTTCGATAAGCTGTAGCAGAGAATTTGATTTTGTCCAGAGCAGCACCAAAGCGTGGTCGACCCTCAGCAGCGGAAAGTTACCCTTAGCAAAAGGAAAAGGGAAACCCAACCCCTGAATGAGTCCAGATTTGATAGATTGGACCACCCTCCGTTATTTTGATGGCCCGTAAATTTTAAGAGAGGTAAAAATAACATCTTCACAATAAATACGTGATTGCTTTAAATTTCTGGATCTGCTGATGAACAGTAACGCAAATCATAATTCAAAACACAATAATTATTTATGCGTAGACATTTAATTCGCAGGATGGGATCACCTTGACAGCAAAAGTTGTTGTCTAGTGCGGCAGTAGTATTCTCCGTGGGTTTATTGTATGTAGAAAATTGAGTTATAGGAAGGTTGTAGGTTGGAGATGTAAAAACGTTAATGCGACTTATTTCAGATCTTGTTTACATAAGTTTTATAAGGGTCGTTTTCAGAAGTCATTTCAACGTTTTTATTTCATTCTGTACTGTAAGGTTTAGGGTATTACAGTGCGGCGACTCCATCACTTTTATACAACTGATTTGTGCTACTTGGGTAAATTCATACCTTATTACTCGTCTTACATACAATGCATTGTTGTGCTAAACTTGTCTCAACAGGTAGTCGGCACGCCTTTGTGAGACGTCAGACGCCTCAGGTTAGTGACTCATCGGTGTCCACCATACTACTCACGAGGAGAAGCTTCTCTTATGGAGTATAATTTGAAGTTCTTTTAGGCACAGAATTGTTGGAGTTGATTACGCCCACGGACTACTGACGTGCAATGATAGCAGTGTAGAAGATGCTGTAAGTTCTCAATTATTTGTTAATAAAGTACCTAATAGTGCACATAGTAGTTATTAATAGCACCTAGTGTTAAGTAGTAGGTATTTTTTTTACTTGTTAATAAAGTACCTAATAGTGCAGAGTGTAGTGGTGTAGTGAAGTGTTAAGTAGTAGGTAATTTTTTGCAAGTGTAGTAGAACACTAAATCAATCCGACTTTATCTAACAATTTTGTAATTATTTTTGTTTGCAGACTGTAACACTGAAGTGGTTAATAAGGGGGGAGACGGCATCACCAAGACAGGCCAGACTAGAGGACCATCATTATTATGACCTAAATAATATTTCAGGTTGTCACATCAAATGCTTTATTGTTCCTGAACATCATTAATAATTTGTTTTACAGATACAATAATGTTTTCCATGAATAACGAAAATGATATAGGAAACCCAGATGAAATCCAATACAACTTGCAGGAAGGAGAAGAATTTAATGAAGTTTTACAGCTACACCCACACCAAACAGAAAACTTTTGATCGAAAGAAATGAAACAATAGTGCAAGAGACATCGAGTACATCTTCAAGGCCTAAAGCAAAATTAACGAAAAGGCAAGCACCAGTGAGATTGTCAGGTAATTATTCAGACTAATAGGTCCTTTAACGCACTGGTGGGGGTTTATTGCGCTTGGCCCCGTATGATGCGCATGCGTTGATCTTGTGTCATTTCTAGTGCATTTATACGTCATCTGTCACTACTGTCCACGTTTACCACGTGCTATTTTAACCTACAATGATGATAAATGACACATAGCTGACAGTAGACATTTAAGTAAATTCTGTCAGCGGTCAAAAAATGACTGCGCATACGGCCATACATGGCGTCATAACGTCACGCTTACAGGACCTATATACTGAGGCCTGACATAAGGAGAGAGTTTGCTTCACTACAAAAAGGCCAACAAGAAGCTTTTTTGAAAATAGGGGAAAGGGTTTAAATACTTGCTAATAATGTTAAGAAAAGACCTGAGCTGGAAGAAAAGACATTAGAAGTTCAAAAAGAAGAAATAGATGCGTGGAAAAAGTTGGTGGTGCTTGGAGAAACTTTTTTTTGTTGTTTTGAATCTGAGTTCATTTTGTCTAGTTACAAGCTCCACACAAGTTTATTGTACTGAACTGACTGTTTACCAAAGAAATAGTTTTTGTTTTAGGTAGTACACACAAAATAAAAATTTTTATTACACCTCATCATTATTTTGAACCCATGCGCTACGAAGCACGGAATCGTTCACACTCCCGGCCATCGAGCTCAAATATTTAATATCTTCAGGTTTGGATCAACTACGAGGGGTTAACCACATGGTAAATTTGTGTACAAAAAATCGCGAATTGTGAGAAAATCGCCAAAATCGCTAAAAAATCGCCAAAATCGCTAGAAAATCTCCAAAATCGCTAGAAAATCGCCAAAATCGCTAAAAATTGCCCAAAGTTGTCAAAAATCGCCAAGTTGCTGGAAATTAACAGAACAAGCGGAAATGGCCACCAAAGTTCCCATAAAAATAATAAAGTTCGATGATAAATCGTCATAGAATACCCTGATATTGCTAAAAAAAAACATAAGCTGTTTGATGTGGCTCTTAATTTAATCTTAATAACAAAGAGGGTTTAATTCATGACTTTGCAATTTTCTTCACTGTTTTGGACATACAATCAAATACTCAATTGTCTATTAACCTAACGGAGCAGTCCGAAATTATTAGGAATTTGATCCTCACCTGGCTTAGACCTACTCTGGAAAAAACGAAAATCACAGACAAGACCTGGATATCAACAGTAGTAAACAAGTTGAAAAATAATGAATACGAATGTCAGAGGGAGGGGTCATCTTTGGCCTGCAAAATAAAGTGTCCTTTGTGCTCCATTATTATAAAGGTAAACGTTGGTCCCCAGTTAGGCGCTTTCTTATTGCACAATTATCCTGGCAATTATCTGATCAGCCTCACTTATTAAAACTCACTCTTTTGTTCGTCAAAATCGAGATCAAAATTCAAATGAACCAATCAAATTTCTGAGATTAAGTGAGGCTCCTCAGAGTTGACCACAAAGAAAGCGCCTGTTATGTATAGTAAAAAAAGGACAGGCGTCAGAGATTTCAATTCAGAAGTAATTCCGAGAAAGCTGGAAATTGCTTTAATCGACTTATTTTGATCTTTCGATCTGCCATCAAAAAAAAAATTCGGACCGGTTTCGGGCTTTTGGCCCTCATTGGCATTTGAATGGCAGCTCGAAAGATTCAGCTCAAAGTCTTTATAATAAATTGTAAATACCATTGGGGACTCTCCAATTTCTACACGCACTTTACAAAGCACAACTTCAACAATAGTGTACCGTTCAACGCTCCCAAGAAAAAGGATCAAACATCAATTCTACAGTTCTACGATGTCGAAAATAATGACGATTCTGAAGACCCCAACAACCCCGAAGACATCAGCAAAGTGACTAATATTACCGAGAATATTACGAATGTAAATCGACCAGATAGACCTCGAGAGAGACTGAATAAGGGTACGCAAGATGGCGGCGATCTCGACTCTGATTCCTCTGAGGAAACAACAAATTTCAGAAAAGATATTAGGAAACGTAAACGTGTAGTTGTGAGTGATGACGAATATTCCCATTCAGAAACAGAAATCTTGACAGAAGTGCATGTTGTCGAAGCACAAGTTCACGATGGAGAAATTCAAACGGAACAAAATGAAACAAATTTTTGCTCAGGCAGGACTACAAGGGCAAGTAGTCCTGCACTTAGGAATACCCCTCAGAATACCCAGCCCACAGATGAAAATATGTCAACATCCAGAGATAGGTGGAGGTTACTAAAGTATTCCAGAGCTGCAAGAGCCAAACGGAGTCGTGAGAAAGTTCAAAACCAGCCATTAATTACCAATTTCTTTGGGGAAATAGAGGATGTTGACCGGGCTTTTCGTGAAAATGAGCAATTACAAAATTTATTATTTGAGCAAGCAACAATGCAAGTCCTTGATACTCGAGCACAAAATCCGTCTAGCTCACATCAAGCTTCCAAAAATTCAGTTGTTACGTCTTCCTATTTTCTGGAACGGTTGCAGACGACAATGAAAAATAACAGTAACAAATCAAAAAATTCGAATAGGTATGACAATGATCTAAAAAGGTTTTGCTTATACCTGTTTATTATCGGAGGTAGACTGTTGTACGAAACGTTGTACTCAAACTTACTTAGCGCCATTCCATCAATCACTACAATTCTTCGTCAGTTGAACACTGTGAACATTGAAGAAGGTGATCTTCGAGTTGAAGAGCTTTCACAATTTTTAGCAAATATAAACTTGCCAAAATTTGTGTGGATCAGTGAAGACGCCACAAAAATCACAGGACGAATACAATATAACTCAAAAAATAACAAACTGGTGGGATTTGTTATCCCCCATTCTAACGGTCTGCCCAAGCCAGAATGTTTTAAAGCCACTTCGGCTAGAAAAATGGAAGAATATTTTCTCAAGGAGAACAAATCGGAATACGCCTATGTGGTTATGGCACAACCACCTATGGAGAACGCTCCCTCATTTTGCCTCTCAGTATTTGGGACAGACAACTGCTTTAAAAGTGAGAATGTGACTGATAGATGGCAAATGGTCAAGGAAAAAGCGTCGAAAGAAGGGATAGAAGTGTTAGGTTTTTCGACGGATGGGGATTAACGGTGTCTCAAGGCCATGAAGCAGATTACCCTATTTCAAGAGAAAGAGCAGGATCAATGGGAATGGTTGCATATGGACATTAACAAAGGAGACATTTGTATTCAAGACACGGAAAGAAGGAATTATTTTGCCGATGGGAGATTTTCACGTAGACATAAAGCACTTAGAAGAGCTAATTGCACAAGTTAATAAAGATAAACACTTTTTAACACCTACTGATCTTCGCCCTGAAGATAAAAGGAATTTCAGATCTGTGGAGAAATTATGTTCACAGGATGTTGGACATTTATTAGGGCAACATGTAGAAGATAGTCTGGCAACTGTCACATATTTAAAATTAATTAGATGCACCCTTCAAGCATTTTTAAACAAAGAATTGTCAGTCACTGGGCGTTTACAACTGATATGGTATGTAGTGTTTTTTCTAAGGATTTCGAGGGCTTGGTTGCGAATGTCTTCAGAATATTCTATAACTAAGAACTTTATTACACTCAACGCCTACGTATGCATTGAACTTAATGCTCACGGACTAATCAAATTGATCAGAAAATACAGAGAAGACAAGAACCTGCAAAATCAAGCTGAATTTACTTCTTGGTTAATCAGTTCACAAACTTGTGAACAAGCATTTAGGTCAACACGTTCGTTGACTTCCACATTTTCGACCATTGTCAATTGTAGTATGATGGATATAATTACTAGAATCAATAAAATCGAGTACATTATAGATGTAGTACACGAGTTATCAGATAATTTTCTCTTGCCCCGAGAGGATAAAAAGCACAATACACGTCTCGGGAATGGGGGCAAAGCCAGCTTAGAAGAAAGCTTTCCTGAAGATGCTGACATTCAAATAATTTGTATGCATGCTTTGGAGGAAGCAAAATCTGACTGCAGTTCACTTGGGATGGTTTTACACGACGAGAGTTTCTGGACTGATTTATGTCTAACGGCTAGAACCGATGCAACAAGCAATTTATACCAGCAGGACGAGCAGCAGGATGACGAAGCTGAATGCGAAGCAGTTGACAACAATTTCTGTCCTGACTATGGTGACATTTCTTCAAATGCAACACAAACCGCACAACTTAGAACAGATGAAACATGGAACCTAAATAATGACGAAGATGGGAGTGAAGACTCTGAGGTGGATTTAGCCGAGTTAAGGAATCTGAAAGATGTATCTCTTATTGACTATGATGCTGCCAATGACATTGACGAAACAAGCCTGTATGCGCTATCCCGACATACGAGGGGGTTTTGAGTGGACTGTATCTAACTACGGGCTGACGTGCTAGCAAATGTAAAAACGGGGTAAAATAGACAAACTGTTTATTATGTTAAAATACAAAGGAATAAGTTATGATGATCCTTGGGGTCCAACAGATGTGAATTGAGGTGGAACGGTAACTCTGAACTGACGACAATGTTAATTGGGGATGACTAGGGATTGTGGCGTTACCTTTTATTGTTTGACGACTCGGAGGATCCGGAACTGGACAACTGCTCGAGGATTATACCGTTGAGGGTCCGACTCTCGGAGATTGTTATATGGGGGCCCCCCGTCAGCGATGGTGAAGTTTCAGGCTGCACGTGGTTGCTTTTCCTTCACGATGCGACTCAACGATGTTGCCTCTCTGAATGCTCGAGCTCGACTCTCGTCGGCCGGCGCGGTGTGTCGGCTCCCCTCCATGAATCCCATTTAGTTAGGCGGGATTTATTTAAAAACGCCACAATCGCGTTCGGATACAAAATTTAAAGTTTAAGAGCGCGAAACATTCCGCCCACCAAAATTCACTAGGGAATTTTTTTTTCTTCGGAAAGGATAGGCATCAACATTCAAAAAAAAAATAATGAAAAAATGAAAAACATATGTACAAGGATTTCTCTTTAGGGCGTCATTGTGACGGTAGGGCACACAGTTTGACCAAGGGCCGCCGCAAGTCTCCCCGCAAGGTGTGAACTGTCGCAACGCGTGGGATACCGTCCTTGCCGGGATGTAAGTTTGCGATTCTGCCTATACGCCATTGCAACGGAGGAGCGAGGTCATCCTTAATCAGAACAAGAGTGCCAATATCGGCTTGATCTAAGCGTTTGGACCGAAACCACTTGCTTTTCTGATGTAACGTGTGCAGATATTCGTCGCGCCACCGAGACCAGAAGTCTTGGTGGAGCCGCTGCAACAATTGCCAACGCGACAGGCGGTCTACTCTCAATTGGGATAGATCGGGATCCGGAGGGGCCGAAAGAGGCTCCAAAGTTAGAAAATGTCCCGGAGTTAGACTACCGAGGTCATTGGGGTCGCTGCTTAAGGCACAGAGTGGCCGGGAGTTAAGTAAAGATTCAATTTGAACAAGTACCGTGTTCAGCTCTTCATAAGTTAGGATTCGTTCCCCAATTAAACGGGTGAGGTGAGTTTTAACGGATTTCACTCCGCTTTCCCAAACTCCCCCAAAGTGAGGCGCGGCTGGGGGATTGAAAGCCCAACTTATGCTTTCTGCTTCTGTGGCTTGTTTCATATATTTATTAAGCTCTTTATGGGCACCGACAAAATTCGTCCCGCAGTCACTAAAAATCATTGAACAACGACCGCGTCGAGCAACGAATCGAAGCAAGGCCGCAAGAAAGGCATCAGATGACAACGATGACGCCAGTTCGAGGTGCAGGACCTTAGTGGCGAAGCACACGAATAAGCAAAGGTAGGCTTTGGTGGTGGCCGTACCTCGACCCTTTGTCATCTTCACATGAAAGGGACCCGCGTAGTCGCAACCGACACGACTAAAAGGTTTCGCTTGAGTGACTCGGGAAACAGGTAAATTCCCCATGGCAGGTTGAAAGGGTACCGGGTTTACCTTAAAACAAATGTTGCATCGCCCTGTATAATGTTTGATTGAACGACGTGCTGATAATATCCAAAATTGCTGTTGGATTAGATATAAGGTGGTGGTGAGGCCGGCATGATAATTCTCATTATGAGTTTGACGAATTAACAATTCAGTGAAACGATGAAACTTAGGGAGAAGAACTGGATGTTTTGAAGAGTATGAAAGGGCGGCATTTTTCAGCCGACCACCCACACGAATAATTTTTTGATTATCCAGGAATGGGGCCAACCTTGCGAATTGTCTAGGCGTCATCGTGAAGTAATTTGTTGATCAAGTCAGGGAAGACTTCTCTCTGAACAACTTTAGCTATCAAAAGCGAGGAATCTTGAATTTCTAACCTAGAAGGAGAACCTCGAGGAAATTTGGCGGGTCTTTTCAATTTGATAGCTATGAATCGTTGAATGTAGCAGACAATTCTACATACCTTTCGAAAAGACGAATGATTTTGCAACAATCCAAGAACTATAGGAGAAGAAGTCTGGGTTACTAGCGTTATTTTACATTCAACGTCAGTGACAGGAGAATTCTCCACAACAGAAGGCTGATTGGGCCAGGACTCAGGTGATAAGGCCAAATAAGATGGCCCCGCCCACCATGAGGACAGTGAAATGATCTCCTCAGGCGAACATCCTCGAGAGGCTACATCGGCGGGGTTATGTTCAGTTGGTACATAATACCAACAAGCGGGAGAAACTCGATCGTGAATATATTTTACTCGGTTCGCTACAAATGTCTTCCAACGATAAGGTTCGGATCGGATCCACGAAAGGGCGACAGTGGAATCTGTCCATGCATAAATTTGTTTAAAAGACAATCGGTTCTTAAACACCCCTTTGACAAAATCTATAAGTTTGGCCAACAGGACAGCTGCAGTCAATTCCAAGCGAGGAATGCTCAACTTTTCTAGAGGGGCTACCTTGGATTTAGCCGTAACAAAGCGAGTTATGACAGTACCATCATCTAACATAAACCGAAAGTAAACTACTGCTCCATATCCTGTCTCTGAAGCATCAGAGAATCCATGAAGTTCGCAGTCATGGAACGCGGGTGGAATCAATAAACGAGGAAGGCGAAACGAAGACAAGAATGGTAATTGAGCTTTAATACGTTTCCAACATTCATCAACATCAGAAGGGGGAGGCTCATCCCAATCGACACCTGCAATCCACAACCTCTGTATTAAGTGTTTGGACACTAGAGTCACTGGACTGAGAAACCCTAAGGGATCATAAATCCGGGCAATTTCCGATAGGATTACCCGCTTAGAACACGCTCCTTCGCGAGGCGACACTGAAAAGGTGAAGATGTCGGCAGAAGCTTGCCATTGAAGTCCTAAAATTTTCAAAGTTGATTGAGATTCTCCATCAAAAGACAAGTTCTGAGTTTGACAATGCTCAGGAGGTAATTTTTCTAAAACTTGTGATATATTGGAAGACCACTTCCGTAATTCAAAACAACCTAAATGCAGAAGATCAATTAATTGCTGTTGAAGTTCTTTAGCCTCCTCCACCGAAGCAACACTACAAATGACATCATCAACATATAAGCAATTTTGAAGAGTTTTCGAGGCTAAAGGAAATTCAGCAGCATACAAGGTCGCCAACTCCAAAACAGTGCCAATAGCCAAAAATGGCGATGAAGAAACCCCATACGTCACGGTGTTCAACCGAAAGGTTTGAACAGGGTCCTCTTCATTAAATCGGAATCGAATAAGTTGAAATTTTCTATGTTCCAAAGCAATCAAAATCTGCCTGTACATCTGCTTAACATCGCAAGTCAACACCACGGGATCGGTACGAAATTTGAGCAACAATGTGGCGATATCGCTTTGAAGCCTGGGGCCTATCAATTGAGTGTCATTCAAGGATACCTGGCGCGCATCCTTGGCACTAGCGTCAAACACTATTCGAATTTTTGGCTTGCCATTCTCTACCTTAAAAACACAATGATGAGGCAAGAAATACCCGTCCACCGGGGTCTCTTCAGGAGACAAAAGGGACATATGCCCGGTGTCTAAATAATCTCTCATGAAATCGTGATACAAAAGCCGAATATCTGGCTGTTTGGTTAAACGACGTTCTTGACTTAAAAATCTCTTGTCGGCAATCCCTAACGAACCAACGAACGAAGGCACACCGGACTTAAATGGAAGCCGAACACCGAATCTACCCTCTGGGGTACAAAACAAAGATTTCCGGAATGACTTTTCAGCTAACTTATCCTGGGGAGAGACTAAATGTTCATTGGGTACTTCTTCCACAGACCAAAATTACCGAACAACATTCTCAAGAGGGGGTGCTACGGAGCAAAACAACGATTCAATTTGAGGAGAAGAAACCGACTGACCAGGAATTGGTCCCATGATGACTAAACCAAAGACAGTATTCAAAAGTTTAGGAGAACCATTGTTATTGTGGATAGGAGAGCATAACAGATCAGGAAATACATCAGCACCCAACAAAACATCAATACTACCGGGCCGGTGCCAATCTGGATCGGCCAGCCGAGAGGGATCTACATTTCCAATAATCGTGGGATCAATGTCAACGCTTGGTACATCGCAACATATCTCCGGCATAACAATTAATTCTAGGTTGAAGCACAACTTCGATGGTTTGACAGAAGTGATTTGAGCGGTAACCATCGATGACGATAACGTCTTAGTTTGCCCGATACCAGTTATGGGCAGATTGACGCGTTGTCCAGAAAGCCCAAGTCGTTGTACACATTTCGATGTAATATAGGACACTTGACTGGCCGAGTCCAGGATGGCTCTAACCAGGTGACAATAGCCCGCCTTATCACGAATAGACAATTTGACAGTAGACAATAGAACATAGTTCGGGCAAGACTTTTTGGAGTTTTTAGACAATGCAGTCAACACGGGATTAGCAGAAGACGTAACAGGGGGATCCTGTACCTGAGGTTCTGCTACAATCGGAGGTGTATTTTGGGGTAGATTAGTCTGAGAATTTGACCCTAGATGCAATAAAGAGTGATGCTTGTGATGACACACTTTACAAGAAAATTTAGAAGAACAATTGTTCGCTGAATGATTGGATCTCAAGCAATTAAAGCACATTCGGTTTTGTTTTACCAATTGTAGTCTATCCTTAGCTGATTTAGATTTGAATTGAGGACACGACCACAGTCCATGTACCTCCTTACACAATACACAACTGAAAGCATCGGTTCTGGACACTAACGACTGTTTAGTCTGAGAAGAGAATCTACCTACACGAGAATCTGTCTAAACTCAGAGTACTAATTAAGTACTGAAACTTTTCAATGTTGGATAATTTTTCATTTTTGTGAATCAAAGTGCTAAACAGATCGTGAAAGGTCGGCCAATCCTTCAAAATTCCACCAAATTTAGGCAAGTTAATTTTTGGAAGTCTTACACGATTATTACTGACGCTAGACTGGGAAGAATATATTGACTCTTTGGAACCTGCCTGATCACGACTCAATTGATTATTCTCCTTGTCACCACCAAACAACTCATAAATAGGAATGATGTTAAAATACAAATTATCCGCTTGATTCTGAATCTCCTTTTGAGCTTCATAATTTTCGTCCGCTATGTGTGGTAAAATTTGTTTGTAACATTCATTAAATTCTTGATATACGGGCTCAACAGTTCGATATTGAGCCCTAAAAGCCAGTTTTCCGGCTGTACCTGTCTGGGCCGCCATTGCAGCAGCGCCCATCTTTTCTAATCTATCAAACGCGAGCTGCCGAGAAGTAAAATGTTCCTTTTTCGGAGGCATTTCTCAAAACTAATACAATATAAGAAAGTTTATCACACTGGCACCCAGTACACAGTATCTACAAAAAATGATTGAGATTTATAAAAGCAACTCGTCTTATAAACCTTCTACCAAAAGCTCTCACTATAGCTAGAGGCCTAAAGAACTCAAGAGAACGGCAAATAAATTCACGACAAAATGAACACTGAATACGATATATTTATTTGCAGAATATAGCGAGCGAACGAACAACTAAATAACGAATAAGAAGTGCAATAGAACCACGATAATAACGCCACGAGGCACAACGACTTCAAAAGACAAAACAAAATTCGTATAAGGTACGGCTTATACACCGGAAATGATTCTACTGCACAACTAAACCACAAAAAAAAAATAGACGGCCTGTCTGTTACCGTCACAGGAATAATAACTAGCAATTTCAGGACGATCAACGGAAACAACATCAAATGACTACAGAAATCAAGCTCGAGACGGTCAAACAGTAGGTAACTAGGCAATAATTCCGTTAAAGACGACCGACGAGCCGCCTAGCAACAGCGTACAATTCGGCGAAAAACGTATTTCTATAAACAAACGCAACCCCGGTCAAACTGTGTCCCACAACTCCCACACACAAAACAAATCAATTTGACTATCAATCCTCATCAACCATTTACCAGCACATACAGCCAAACTAAATAAAAATAAACAAATATATCCGGTATCAAAATATCCGGCCGAAGGATCAAAATGTATGCGCTATCCCGACATACGAGGGGGTTTTGAGTGGACTGTATCTAACTACGGGCTGACGTGCTAGCAAATGTAAAAACGGGGTAAAATAGACAAACTGTTTATTATGTTAAAATACAAAGGAATAAGTTATGATGATCCTTGGGGTCCAACAGATGTGAATTGAGGTGGAACGGTAACTCTGAACTGACGACAATGTTAATTGGGGATGACTAGGGATTGTGGCGTTACCTTTTATTGTTTGACGACTCGGAGGATCCGGAACTGGACAACTGCTCGAGGATTATATCGTTGAGGGTCCGACTCTCGGAGATTGTTATATGGGGGCCCCCCGTCAGCGATGGTGAAGTTTCAGGCTGCACGTGGTTGCTTTTCCTTCACGATGCGACTCAACGATGTTGCCTCTCTGAATGCTCGAGCTCGACTCTCGTCGGCCGGCGCGGTGTGTCGGCTCCCCTCCATGAATCCCATTTGGCGGGATTTATTTAAAAACGCCACAATCGCGTTCGGATACAAAATTTAAAGTTTAAGAGCGCGAAACAAAGCCCTTATGTCAAAATCAAAGTTGGTAACAAGATGAAAACTGTTCGGAAAACGTCGTTATGTTGGCTTTTAGATAGTAAACAAAAAAGGTAAATATATCACGCATTTACTTGTAAAAAAATATATATATATTTTTAGGGTCAGTACGGATCGCCTGCAGCGGTTTAAAAGTTCAAAAAAGTCAAGCTGTAGTCCTTCCATCAATATAAATGTTGAGCAGTATTACGCCGTATTCTACTCAGAAGGATGGTATTTAGGACAAATTATTGAACATCTCAGTAACGATCAATTTCGTGTAAAGTTTTTAAAGTTCGTCTTGAATAGTTTCTCATGGCAGAAATCCGACGACGTGCAACTGGTCGAACGACAGTATATATTCTTTGGTCCCCTGGCTATGGAGGGATATGACCATATGCGAGGCCGATCGGGAATGCATTCAGCTGCGATTCAAACAGATTAAAAAAAATATGTGATGGTAGTATAATTACCATATTTTTTGTTTAACATTGCTTTAGTTTTCGAATAAAAGTATTTTTCTTTATATTAAAATGTATTAATCTGTGACTTCGAATTAATTTCCGAAAAAAAGTGTTAACTACATCTCATTCATTTACTATGGAAGTGACAGGTCGTCAAAATTTGAGTTTTTTGGCTGAAAGCAAACTTGGCAAGAGATTGAACTACAAGTGCCTCGGAGAAGGGGATTGTGGAGAGATTTGTCAGGTCGGGAAATAACGCTTTTTCAGTTGAAAAAAAGTAATAGGATGTATTTTTATGGGATGTATTTTTAAAATTTGTCCAAAATCAGTACAGGGTCTTTGAATCCAAAAAATGAAACATTAAAGACCACAGGAGCTTAAAAATCGCCGAAATTGCTGGAGAATTTTCAAGTCGCAAAAAAAAAATGGGCAGTTACGGAAGCGGCTGGAACCTCCCCACTTGGTGAAAGATCCAATCTTATCACCAATATCAAGTAAATTTTACTATTTACTATACCTAAGTTTTACTCCACCAAGCCTAAGGTGTTTTCTGTGATTTTTCTAAATTTTACGATAATTTGCCAAAAGGGCACTAAGATTGAATACAATTTTGAAAACAAAATTTTAAGACTTCATGTGCTGATAAAGAAAATATGAGTTCATTATTAAAATTTCAAAGTTGATATGCCAAAATGGCACTTGCCGTTCGCCGATCGTCACCAAAATTAAATCAGCTCTTCGGTGGGTAACGGTATCTCTACCTACCAAATTTCGGCCAAATCGATCCAGCAATTTGGGCTGTACCGTGTTATTTATTGTTTCCTCGAAACTTCGAATTTTTCGATTTTATGCCAAAAAGGCGCTAAGTGTGAATACACTTTCAGATACAGAATTTCAAGACCTTTCATGTACTGATAAGAAAAATTAGTGTTCATCGGTCAAATTTCATAGTTGGCGTGCCAAAAAGGCACTTGGCGTCTGCGGATTCACAATAAAATTAACTGGGCTCACCGGAAGGCCAACGTGAACCTCCATGCCAAATTTCATTAAAATCCGTTCGCTAGTTTCCGAGAAATCGTGCTCACATACATACATACGTACATACACACAGACATTTTTTAAAAACCACTTTTTTGTGATCCTGGGACCTTGAAACGTAAAGATCTGGTGTTATCTCAATTTCGAATTTTGTGGGGAGGTTAATATGCCAAATTCGCTCGAAAATCGCCAAAATTCCCGATAAATCGCTGAAAACTTGTTTGAAAATCGCTGGAATCTTGCCAGAAAATCTCCAAAATTCCTAGAAAATCGCCAAAATTGCTGGAAAATCGCCAAAATCGCTGGAAAATTGCCAAAATCGCTAAAAATCGCCAAAATTCCTAGAAAATTGCCAAAATTGCTGGAAAATCGCCAAAATCGCTGGAAAATTGCCAAAATCGCTCAAAATCGCCAAAATTGCTAGGAAATTGCCAAAATTCCAGAGAGCTGTACACCAAAATCGCTAAGTGGTTAACCCCTCGATCAACTATGACTTGAATATTTAAACTATGATGCCCATAGTGGTTAACATAAGCTTCCTCATAAACATAGGGGGCTAATATATATACAAATATACCGTCGATGGCCCTAATTGCTCCAGAAAATGGCTGTAGAGCATTTAAGAACTTTGCTCTTGCGGGGTGCCTCTCTTCTGGAGTCATATGGAAAACTGAAGACCACTCAAATTCGGATATTTTTTGAGCAATCGATGCGTCTTGAAATGTAGATTATTTCATATCATTGCGCCAAACGTGCTCCTCGATTAATAAGGCCAGAATATTAGATTTAATAAAAGATTGACACCCGTCATGGAGTTCATAAATCCGTTTAAAGGTGAACAAGTAAACAAACGGATGTTACCACGGACGCAGGTAAAAATAAATGTGAGGGACAAAGACTCTGACAAAAGCGACACCATCAGTTATTATTGATAGGATTGGGTATTATCAAAGAGTATCCAGGTATTAGAGGAACGGAAAGGGCATAATCCGTGTCCCACCTTTTTTCGAAATAAAATTGCCCGAGAAATGCTGGTATCTGGCGGTGAAAAGTTGTAATAACCGAACTACACAGCAAGAAACAAACCCTGCAAAAATCTTACAGTTAACATTTCAGAACAGTAGGTTTGTTTCTCAGATAATGAAATATAATACCCTGATAAGGCGCATCGGGACAATGGGTCATATTAATAAAATATAGCATATGCTAATACTACCAATTTTATAAGCATATGCTAGTAGATATCGTTGAACCGGCCAATAAGATCTCAGGATTTGGTAGCATTTGCTTACAAACTTGTAGCATCAGCACATGCTAGCGTTTTATTAATACCACCCAATGGGACAAAGGAAAAAAGGGTGACCTTGTTTATACTAAACCGTCAGCGGCTGAAATTTATTGGTGATTAGCCGCTCGTGTTTATTTTTCAAGAAATGAAATTGGCGAACACCACCCATATCTACCCAAAGGCACAATAATTCCCCCGATTTTGTTTTTCGTCTCTTAATTAATATTAATAAAAAACGAGATTAAAAATAAGTAGCTACCTAGTTGTTGATGCATTCCTTGAAATAAAAAGTTTAATAAAGTGGGTACTGGCTAAATAAATATAGTTCTGTAAACGCATTTTTCGAACTGTGCCTTACTGCCTTCAATCAAATCCGATTAAATTCAAAGGGACTTCAAATAGTGGACGCAAATTTTTCAGCGTATCGAGATGTGAGATAAATAGAGAAGTGATAAAAATGTCACGCCGTAAATAATTATGCCGTCGGTCGCTACTAGGTATCATCGCCCAGCCAGCTTCCTCGAAGTCACTGTGACAAAACTTGTCAATGCTATTTGTTAGCTCGTTGACGTTGTGGTTAGGATACAATAATTAACTATAGATTATTGTTACTGTACTTGATATAATTTTCAATAATTTTTTAAGAGATTCCGTTCCTCGTTTAGATACTTATTACAGGAAAGGTGTAAACGCAATTTTCTTTCTTATCTACAATCTACACGAAGTGAAATTGTCGTTTACGTGCTTGTAGCTTGTAGAGAGTTGTAAAAGTACTTTCTCACGGCTAGCTAGGAAAATTTAACTTTCGCGTTTAGGTATTTACCTACTGAGTGTCAGAGGCTCATGGCACACCCCCCTTTTTCCCTTATTTTCCAGAGATGGATAAATTTCCATTTACTGAAAATTCTCGGAGTTTCCATTGAAGATTTCCGAAAGTTCCGGGAAACTTTCCGGGATTTTTCGATTTTGCTTTTAATGAATTCTAGCCGAAGTTTCCTTCTCAAAAATACCAAATACATCATATTTATTTCGACAAAAATGTGTTAATAAAGTAAATTAAATACAATAAAAAACAAAAAAATTTGGATAGAATATTTTGATTAGAGCGTTAACACTCTTGCTACTGCTCACGAGCTGGTCACAACAAGAATTAACAAGGTTTTTCACAGAGAAGTTTTTCGGATTTTGGTTACTTACGGGTACGGCAGGGCTCTTTTAGGTTAAAAAACCGCTAAATTGGGAGCCAAAAACCGGAGAATATTATAGGAAAGCTTCCGGGAATATTTCCTGGGGAAGATTGCCTAAACCTCGTTTATTTATTCCCGGAAATATTCCCATTTTGGAAACTTTCCAAAATGGAAAATTCCCGTCGACCCATCTCTATCCAATGATACCATATAAAATGACATTTCAAATGTCAATATAATTTTTGAGTGTTTCTCCATGTTATTGTAATGGTATAAGGTGTAAGGGTGTTATTTTTAAAACTTCCCACCTTGAATATCTTTGGATGTAATAAAGATATTGAATTGAAATGAAAGCTGGCCAATCCCGCAAGGAGGGGGACACTTGGGCGTATATTGAGGGAATTTTTTCCGCTTCCGGTTTAGCCGGAAATGACCTTAACTTTGATGTTTCAAATAGAATGACACCTTTTTCTCAGCGGATTGGGAATCTACGATTTTTTCTGAGTTAGAAACATGTATCATACTGGACCTGGAGTGCAGTCACGGCCACCCTAGATTTTCAAAAACATCGAAGAAATCGGTGAAATATTGAGATTTTCTTAAAAAGCAAATCTAGGGTGTCCGTGAATGCACTTCCGGTCAAGTATGAAACATGTTTCTAATTCAGAAAAAACCATAGATTCCGAATGCGTTGAGAAAAAAGTGTCATTCAATTTGAAAAAAGAAAGTTAAGGTCATTTCTGGTTAAGCCGGAAGTGGAAAAAATTCCCTCTATAAAAGCGCAAGTGTCTCCCTCCGTGCGGGATGGGCCAACGTTTATTTCAATTAAGGTTCAAGTATACAGTAGAAAATAAAAATTCTGAATTCAAACTTCATAAAAAAAATACCAGGCGTTCGTTTCAGTATCAAATTCATTGTGTCGAAATATGAAACAATTCTGGTATACAGTTTTTGAAAAAAAAAATAAAAAGTTGAAAAAAGGGTGCATTTAACGGGATTTATTTTTTTTTCTCGAAAACTATATACCAGATTTCGTTAAAATTTTTTTCTGAAATTGCTGGAACTGTAAGGCTATCTCCACATTTTTTTAAATTTATTTGAATTTCCAGTTTTTTTAATAAAAAATAATGAAAAATTAAAATGCCAAATTATGTACGATAAATTTATAAAATAGTTAGATCTAACTATTATAATTATTCTAATAGGGCCTGTGTGGTGCTTTCTGCACTGAGAGAAAAAAAAACTTGTAGTTAACTAGCCATTAGTTAATGTGTTAATAGCTAACATTAAATTTTCTTAGTTGCAGAATATATCTTGTGGTTAATTATAAAATAACGAAAAATATTTTCTGGTTAATATTAAGCCTTTCATTGTCTATTTTGAAATTCTGTAAATATTACATTCGCTGGGTAATTGTTAAGTTGATGTGTTTGTTGGAACCACAGTTGGAACGGCTGCATAATAGCTAGCTTCCATTCTCTACATTGTAGACAACGGGGGTTTCCAGAATGTTTTGCGCGTGCGCAAAGCATTTGCAATTATATTATTGCAACGGTGACGGCCAAGTGTGGCAGCCATCAATCAGTGTTGGTGTTGGTTTATTGTGATTATAGTGTGACTGTGATGTGAATAGTTTCTTCAATGAAAGACGAAACGCAACATTTTTTGGAGCAGGCGGGTTTGTCCGACCTCGTCGGGATTTTTTCTGGTAAGCACATGCTATTCTATTGCATTATAATATAATGGCTGCGAGACCCGAGACGCTAGGCTTTTGATGTGATATGTAATTTTTTAATACCGGGAAACTGGGGAGGCTTGCGAAATTAATTGCTGTACCTGATGCACGAAAGTGCACGTCTTCATCTTGACGGAACTCGTGCGGATTTATTCGAAGGGCCCTATTGTTAAAGTCATGCAGTTCTGGATCTTGAAAAAGTGATACAACGGCCTCAGTAGTAAAATACTGCCATTTTATCACCCTTTCATAGAAGTAAAGTATAGCTGCTTAACTATAAGCATATAACGTTGAATCTGATCTATATGAACTAACTGTTAACTCGTGCAAATTTCTACCAAATAACCACACAGTCCCGACAACATAGATGAGATTAATCTAACTTTTATTAATGTCATGTGTGGCCGATTATCATCAATAACACTATTTGTGTTCAAGTGCTAATTTTTTCAGCTAGAGGTGAATTGCATTAATTGCTTGCTCCTGCCGATAACGCTGTGGATCTCCATAGATTCATATGCCCTACCAGAGGAGGACCTTGCGTCGTTGGTACTTAAAGTATAGGGAGGAGGTTTTTACTGAAGCAAAAACTTCGGGAAGTTCAGGGAACCACAGATTGTGAACCGCAATTTAAGGTTAGTTACCTACATCATGAATTTTATGAAGTTCTGTAAGAAATAACAGGATATTATGGCTCTGTATCAAGATGCAGTTGTTAATGGCTATAGGATCCGCTGATCATTGGCTGAGTGTGATTTGTCAATGTTTTTTCCGATACCGCGTGATTGTTCTATAACGGTATATACAGTGTGGGACATAAAAATCTCACATGATGGCTAGACGTATTTTGGCTCCCCATATGAAAAATCTTCTTTTTTCTCTTTACAATATAGTATAATAGTACATTTATATTAATCTCAGTAACCTCTTAGTAGTAGTTCAATTCCTTTGGTGCGGTGTTTCTTTGTATCTTCCTTTCTTGTAGAGTTGAGACACTCGCTGTATATATGATTTCTTTCGAATAATTTCTGATGATTTCGAAATATCTCCTAATACAGCCCCCAAGAGGATTTGACTCAGCGAAATTCTCAGCCCTTGGAAGATACCCTCTGCTTTGCTACCGTCCGTCATAGGCACTCCATAATCCACTCAACTCCTCTGATCGAGTCATATGGAAGCACTAGTTCCACAAGAGCAAATTCGCCAATTGTTGGATTAAACTTGGACCTAGACTCAGATATTCAATTTGACCTAGCAGAGCTGTTGACAAACTGCAACGAGGGGCGAGCGCTGACAAATATATATAAGAAAAGAAAACCTTGGATAGTCGGTGCCAGAGTTACCTCTGCAATATCATCTGTACTCATCTATATTGAACGGAAATTACCCGTAAGGATTCATAATAATAGGCTGCAACTAATTATTTTTATTCCAGGTGAATGAGAAACTGCCACTTTGCCAAAATCAGCAAGACTATCGTTGAAATTATAGCGAAAAAAAAATAGCGAAAATATGTTCGTTTTTGTGTTAAAATAAACCAATTTGCCAAAACCATTTTTTAGATTATCAGCCCAACCCCTCAAAGAGTAACAGCAAGAGTAATACAGGTACGCTTTGAAGTTGAATTTATTTTAGTGATTAACACAAGCTTATGCTTATCTGTGCTTGCGACGTTCTGAAAACTTTCAGAAGTCTTCAAGTTCTGTCGTCTTAGGTAACCTATACCTGTTTGATGATGGCTTACCTGTTGAACACATTTTAGTCATTCAAGTTGCACAAAATCGAATTAGCCAACATCATCAACTTGCATGGAGGCTTCGAATTTGTTCTTCTTCTTGGGTTTCCGGATAGATCCCGTGTCGAATGGTTGATATAAACCGCGACGTCTCGTTACCGTCGCAGAAGACATCTTCAGGGCAACGGTGGATGAAACTTTATGTCAACCATTCGCCACGGAAACCCCCAAGAAGAATAGCTATCATATTATGGTCTGTTGTGTGGGGGGGGGGGGTCAGAAACCTCGTGAGGACTCCTCCGCTATTGAGATGATAGTAATCGTGTCGGAGATAACAATTACCTATTATATGTGCAAGGTAAAAGTTCGGAAGATGCCTATAAAGTAACTCATCTAACCGTTAAATAGTCATTTGTTAAATATTACCTCAGAGCTTTTAATATTAACTGACAAAGCCTGCTGTATAGTCAGAATATGTTTAGGGGAAACTAACAGTTCCTATTATTTATCCTGCGATAGCTTCATATAAAATAAGTTCGCTACAAATAAATAAACTAATAAGTCGCTAACATTTCGCTAATATTTGATTCGCCATATCCAATCTACGGATTAGCTAACTGTTAACTAATTTACTTAATGTGAAACGATTTGTTCTCTCAGTGTGTGAAGAAAAACCGGCGTTTGCTTATAATGTCGCTGAAATATTAACAATTTACCGAACTAGAATTTCAATTTCAATGCGTGCAATTCATTGTCTGCACAGTGCTGCTTCTGCCTACTTTTAGCGAACTAGGGATGCACCGATGGATGCACTCTCTATCGCCCAATAGCTAAAATTTGGCCACCTCAGGCTCACTACACTACACTGGAAGAAGCCGGTTGCAGCGTTGCCATGTTTGCTTGTCAACGATCAAGTGCACATTCCATTAGTTCCTAATGCAATGCTTATTTATCATTATTTAATAAAGTTGGAATTATTGTTTTACGCGTAATTTTACCGTGATTTCAATGCTGTTTTTTGTTGATCAGCTCCTCTTAGGTACTTACCTAACAAATATTCTTGGAAAATTGATTTTTAAATGGAGACTGGAGATTTTTCGGGTACAATCTACACGAGTACTAAACTCAAATTAATTAAAACATTAATATACCCACATATAGAGTACTGCTGTACTGTTTATTACAATTTTCTCTCTCATGACGCGCTCTAAAATTTATTCAATAATATCAAGATATTCGTGGCAGTTGTAACTATAGAAATTGCAAAATAAACAAAATACAACAAAAGGTACAGGCTTGTCCATATTACCCTCCACACTCCCTAAAACTTTTGAAGTAAATAAATTCTCAGGAACAGGAAAAAAAATTAAATCTTCTATGTTAGTTGCCTGTGGTGATGGTCCGATAAAGACGCAAAAATAAGTACCTAAATAAAGAAGTTAAAAAAAGTGATGTAGGTCTTTATTGTTTTTTTGCGTTTTTCGAAAGCCGCCGAAAGGGCATAAAATTTAAGACAACTTTGTGAGACAATTACAGTGCTGTAGTCCAGCGTATCCGCGGGTACACGCCGTAGGTATGCACAAGGGAATAAAAATCGATATTCATGCCAACATTTTTAGAAAACTTTAAAGATACAGTGCGTTCGCGAGACTTAGCCCCATGAGCTAGAGGCTGCAGTTATCAACGATGTGACCGACGTCTGTAATAAGCGATGCTTGGTATTTCCACCAATGTTAGCGAAGCCAGTAAGAGCGCGTACAAAAATCAACCGTCGTCGTACATTGTGTGGTGGAGAGATCAACCGGTCCTCAGTGACGCTTCAACGAACGTCGAACGTTCAGTTTACTTTCTTCCTCAGATAAACGAGTCGGAGTGAGACATAGCGCACGACACGATCAGAGCGTTACGCTCAAACTTTCTCGGTCTACGTGCAACAACGCTGGAGAGAGATGGCTTTCAAAACGTAGGTGTATTATAACAGGGTACGATGGGGCTAAGTCTCGCGAACGCACTGTACCTATTTCCTGGTTAACAGACGGTTGGAAAAACCCCAGCTAATGACCTCGACCCAGGTAAATGGCTAAGTTACCTGCCCTATAAACCCACCCTTCGCTACCTGTTACATGCCTGATGGACCGCTAAAGCGGTCCGAGGATTTTAGCAGCAAATGACCCAAGAATTTTTTATTTGGAATAATCCACAGCCAAAGTTAGCACTTTTACGATTAATCCTTCGGTTATAAAACGGAATAAATCTGATGACAATGGCAGAGTATAACTTTATTTAACCAAGGTCGGGCGTGCGGAGCGGTTGGATGGCTGATGCACATTTACTAAAATCTAAAATACAAATGTTTTTCACTCCTAAAATGGACATTTTTCGAAAAAATGGCATTGCAACAGCTTTCGAATTCGATAATGATAGTATTCCCTTTTGCTAAGAAAAACTCAAAAAGGGGCTTTTTTGTAATATAACAGCTGTCGAATCCGATAGTAACAATATTTTTTTTTGTAAAATAAATTGAAACAAGGGCCCATTTGCCACTAAAATGACATTTTCTAAAAAATGGCACTAAGGTTTTTGGCTTAAAAAAAAATCAGCTATCAAATCCGGTCATAAAAATATACAGTTATGCATAGGTTTTTTTTCACGGCACCATTTTTTGGTCAAAAGGGCACAAGTGTGAATACATTTTTATAAGCACAATTCGAAGGGCATTCATATGGTAACGCGAAAAATGGGGGTTTGCATTTAAATTTTTAAAGTTGATGTGCCAAGAAGGCACTTTCCGTGGACCGATGTGGCCCAAATTCTAATCAGCACCTACAAATCTCCCACTGAATATGTATGCCAAATTTCATCTCGATACGTTCAATAGTTTGAGCTGTAGCGTGATCACAGACACACAGACATTTTTTCAAAAACCGCTTTTTTGGGTTCCCATGACCCTAAAACGTAAATATTTGATATTTTTGAAAATTCGATTTTTCCGATCGATTCCAGTAACTGCTTCGCGAAGCGTAGAAGTTAATAACTGTGAAAAACGTCTGTGTGTCTGTCTGTGATCACCTGCAATTTTTTAGAAAATTTCCGGTTAGGGACAAAAACACCCCTTTTTGAATTTTTCTTAGCAAAAGGGCATAATATCTTTATCGAATTCGATAGCTGTTGCATTGTCGGATCGAAAACCTTAGGGCCATTTTTTCGAAGAATGTCATTTTAGGGGTGAAAAACATTTGTATTTTAGATTTTAATAAATGAGCGCCGGGCGCAACAGCCACCGACAACCGCCCGCACGCGGACCTTGGTTAAATGCTTCATTTACAAATTCTGTGAAAAAGTAGAAGTTTCTACCGTCTTCGAGACTGCCACTTTTTTATTATAATTTATAGTGTGAACGTATCCCAATTTTTTTGGCGCAGATGTATACATGATCGGTAGGCAAAAATATAATTAATTTGTTATTTACGCAAATATTCGGTAACTATTTTTACAATAAAATAATATAATGTAAAACAAAAAACTAACTTCTGCATAAATACACTACAGCATAAAATTACAAATCTTAATTTGCAATTTTTAATTAAAGAGAATCTTAATTATTTTGGTGGAGTCTCAAAAATAGCCTTGTCTAATTGTCTATTATAGATTAATTCCTGACTGGTTATGTAAAATCTTTACCAAACTCCTATCAGTTATCAGTCATATCACAGTCTTAAATGTAATGCAGTAAATACTATTTTCGCACAATCGTATGTTATAACTCTCTTACCGACGTAGTTAACATAAGGTGTAAGTTCAACTTACCAAGCGCGGTTTGGTTTCCCAGGCAACGAAAAATAACAGTGCTGTTATGAATTCATAACAGCACGCATATCTGACACAGGCATGGTAAGTAAAACAATTGAACTGGCAAAGGTAGCAAGAGCATTTGGAAAATTCGGCGATCTGTCAAACAGGATTTGTTTAATGGCTGACGAAAAATGTTCAATAAGTTAATTTCAATTGTGCGAAAAATCATATACGATACACGGTTGTTAAGTACATCTAACATAATCTCGGAAATTGCAAAAACTCGTCTTCGACTCGTTTTTGCAAACCTTTCCTCGATTCTGTTATACTGTACTTACCAACCTAATATCGTAATATACTATAACGTCATGGATACACAAATCTGATTCCATGGTCTGATTCTTGAATGTACCTATGTTGTATATTGTCAAAGTAACATAGTGGCAACAGGGCAAGTTCAACCTTACGCAGGTGCTCTGCCGGTAACCTTACCCTGCGCAAAGCACCTAGCGGCGAATAGCGACACTTCGGGGATTTGGTATCCTCGATACGTAGGACGGGTTTTCAATGCAACTACGCAATCGGCCCCGCAACCCACAATACAACTAATTCTGTGAGTGTGGAGCCATCTCCTGAGTCAGAATCACATTAAATATGCTCTATACTTAAACCTTAAATATATTTATTACGTCCAAAGATATTCAAAGTGGGAATTTTTAAAAATAACACCCTGTATATATAAAAAAAAAGTAACGCAGGAAAATTTGAGGTCACATGAAAGACATCGAAATTCTTGATTTATGAGGCGGTAAACTTCGCTAAAACGATTTTTTGATCAAAACTTTATTTTTTCAAACGGTACCATAATGGTACCGATGTACCATTTGAAATTGCAATTAATAAAGAATCTATCCATCATTTTGCAATTGGTACCAATCATATAAACTTCTACTTTTTCATAGAATTTGTAAATGTAGCATTTAACTTTATTTAACCAAGGTCGGGCGGGCGGACGGGCGGTTGTCGATGGCTGACGCGCCCGGCGCTCATTTTCTAAAGTCTAAAATACAAATGTTTTTCACCCCTAAAATGTCATCTTTCAAAAAAATGGCACTAAGGTTTTCGGTATGCCAATGCAACAGCTATCGAATTCGTTAATGATAATATGACCTTTTGTTAAGAAAAATTCCAGAAGGGGTCTTTTTGTCCCTAAAATGGAAATTTTCTAAAAAATTGAACTGAGGCTTTTGATCCGGCAATACAACAGCTGTCTAATCCGATAGCAAGAATATGCTTTTTTGTAAAATAAATTGAAACAAGGGCCCTTTTGGCACTAAAGTGACATTTCTAGAAAAGATGGCACTAAGGTTTTCGGCTTGAAAAAAAGTCAGCTTTCAAATCCGGTAATAAAAATATAAGTTATGCGTAGGTTTTTTTTCAGACAGATAGACATTTTTTCAAAACCACTTTTTTGGGTTCCCAGGACCCTAACACGTAAAGATTTCATGTTTTTTCCATTAGAATTTTTTGAATTTTCCGATCGATTCCACAGTAACTGCTTCGCGCTGCGTAGAATGTTTTTCATGCGACTTAAATTTTTCCTGCGTAACTATGATCATGATCCATTAGGACAATAATGGTAAGTCACAACACAACCTTCGATTGAAAGATTAAAGTCGCCTTAAAAATTATTTTGACACTTGAAGGGTCACTTATGTGGTATCATTGGATGCAGAAAATGTTGTAGATTCCAAAACTGTTTTGATACACTAGGGTGTTCCATTTAAAAATAAAAAGTTGAAGCAACTTCCCGTAAAACCGGAAATGAAAAAAGTTGGTTATGACGCCAGAGAATGGCCTTTGCTTCCATTAGAACACTTTGATGTTCCAAATTTCAAAATTTTACTCCAAAAAATAAGGGGAAAAAGGCGGTGTACCATGATCCTGTGACACCCTGTATACCTATTTACGTGGTATTGCAGTATGAAGTAAAGGAGAACGTACACTTTAAATGCATTTCGGGATTCGAGAAACCACAAAATTCGCGATTCAAATTAATTTTGTGCGTCACTCATACAAATAGTTTGTTGGAAGCGTCCTTAAATGTCTGTTCTTATATTTCAGCGCTCCTCATTGGCTCCTTTCACACAGTTCCCACGTGTGACGTCACATACTAGAGCGCGGCATCCTCTTTATGAGGTCTAAACGATTTTATTTCTGGGAAATGAAAGTCCTAATTTTAATTCTCAGTTTGTAGCGTTAGAGAATATAAACAGGCACACTGTGTAATTTTTTTGTTTCAATATTCTTACATTTAAGGTCATAATCTCAAAAATTCGACATTTATCCGGACTCTTCAATTTATGACTTCAAACATGATTATGTGAAGATGAAAAAATTACTGATAACCTCTATGCCGCGACAGAGTTGCATTTTAAATAAAGCCATTGATTTTCAAGAAATAAAATCATTTCTCGAAAATCAGAGAGAAGAAATTCGAGGCGAAGCCGAGTTCCGTAACTGTCTGTAAGCATACAAGTAAGGAATCGTAAAATTTAGAAAAATCTCAGGAAACGCCTTATTAATGTTGGTGGAGTATAGGAAACAGGAAAATTTGCTCGATTTTGATGATACGATATTGGATCTTTCATACAAAGTGGGGAGGTTCCAGCCGCTTCCGTAGCTGCCCATTTTTATCGGACTGAACAAGATCGTACGACTAAGATAGATTTTCGCCAAACGTGACCTTGAAGCCTTTAGAATTGAGTTTCCGAGAAATATAATTAATTCGCGGAAACATTGGAGAGAAAGACAATTCGACCCGTCACGTGCTGAGGTACCCGAAACTGTTTATTTGAAATCATAAAAAGAATTATTGCCATTATTACGTTTATGCAAATTACAGAATATAATTTATGTTATGTACTACGTTATGTAATTTACTTAGGTACCTTCAATCAGAAGGTCTTGTCTTGATAATATCACATTTTGTTAACCGGGTTCGTATTTATATTAATAAATAATTTGGCCGGTCATTAAGATTGTGCGACATTTTCCGTGAATTTTTTCCAAGAATTCTACGGCGAAACTTTTCTAGTGCCGCCAAAGGGGTCGTAGAACCGATAAACAACCATAAACGTCTCAGATTACACTGAGTTTTTTGCTCGTTTTTTTTACAATGACTACAAGGGAGGTCGAGCTTCCCGTTACGAAGCGGTCTCTACTAGGTGGCGCCACTGCGGCGTTTCTTTAATCGTATAATTTAGTACCAATGTTCAATACCAGGGGGCCTACGCTGGCTCCATCTACTAATCACCGGGGTTTTTCAGAGCCTCGAATTTAGTGCTTTTCCGTTCCTCTAATACCTGAATACTCTTTGGTATTATGCAAGACGTGTTGAATATATTTTGTTTCTTTTCACAAAAGGTCCACTCTTAGTTCTAAAAAATTAATTTATCATCGGATTCAAACCACATTCAAACAATCAATAAATCTTCATAATCTATTCGCTAAGTATAATACATTTTTTCGGAAAATCTCCATTAAATACCTAAAACTAAAATAGATTATAATGTAATTGATTGAAAATTTCAATGAAATAAAATTTTTGAACTTTTTCTTACACCCACAAATCAATTCTTTAAAGCCGATACCGTCAATAACTGTGTTAATTTAAAAGTCTGTTTTCTAAACAGAAGTTACTTCTTCGTTAATTATTGATTCGAATAACGCTTGCAGCAAGCTCCACTCAATTAAATTAATCAAAATTCAAAATGCACCAGCTTTGATTTTAGTACCCGCGAAATAAATAATGCGTTGGTACTATTGGTAGTAAAACGAGACATGACATCAGAGAGTTATCCCCGCGGCGAGTCGTGCCAGCGGGGAGTTGGTCGACACTTGTTTTTTGGCGCGAAATCGGAAAAACATACAAATTTGAAAAATCAGTGTAGTTTTAACCAGAGCTGGGTAGTATCCGGGTACTTCGGTATTCGAATACAGTATCCGATTACTTTTCTTGTATCCGAAGGCTGTATTCGGATACATTTAAAATTTTGTATCCCTTATCCGTATCCGATCAAACATTTAAAAAGTATCCTTATTCGGATACTTTCTAAATATCGGCGGATACTTGAAGTCACTTTTCGATCTAACGAAACGTGTACTGCATTTTGTTTGGGGTTGCGCTACGCTGCTAAATTTTGAGTGCACGTGCACGACGATCAAGTGCACGTCGATCACGTGCTTTTTTATTTTTAGACGGCGGAATCGGATATACTTTAGTTAGTTTATTGAAGTTTGAAGTTGTAATTAATAGTGTAAGTGTACCTGGTCTAGAGTAAAAAAAATTACATAATTTCATAATTATACTTTAATTTTTTAAATTCTGCAGCTTTTTAATCAACTCGTGGTATCCGTATCCGGTATCCGAAAAAAGTATCCGAATACTTTATTCGAATACTTTTTTTTAGTCCAAGTATCCGTAATTTGTATCCGATATCCGGATACAATTGACGGTATCCGTATCCGGTACTCGAATACTATTCACATGTATGCGTACCCAGCTCTGGTTTTAACAATAATTTTTTAACCAACGTGTTACATTAGTAAACGTGCAATTATTAAAGGAACTGTAAGCTGATGGTCCTCAAATTTAAATTAAAAACAAAAAATCCTATTCTGGCGTGAACCGGCGAAACGCCAGCCTTAACTGAAAACGGCCTTCAAGGCCGATTTTGGTCATGTGGGACAGATCTCAGGGCACTGGGCACTGGGCAGGGTTGGCAAAAACCCGGGTTTTTGTGTCAGCCTCATGTGTTTTTGTGTATGGGTTTTTGTGTTTTTGTATGGGTTTTTGGGTTTTTGTTGTAATTTTGACAGTTTTGACACTTTTTTAATCGGTAATGACATTTTTGACACACACACAGCACATCTAACACCTAACCTAACAATATTTACTGACTATTTAGAATTAATTAAGGATAAAGTAAGTATTTAAGGTTGGCGTTTACAGATGAAAGAGGTCCCTCAGTTGCTTTATCCTTGTCTAACGGTCCAGCATGTGCCGGTATCTACCAGAAATCATCACAACTACAAATTTTCAGCCTGTCATCTGTTGTACTTTTTCCGAACCAAGCGTGACGGCAACAAAGTTCTCTGCATTATCATTATCGAGCAGATATCGATTTTTATGACGTAGATCACAATTAAATTAAAATGGAAATCAGAGTTTGTAGCTTCAGATTGTTTGGTTTACGACCTTTGTGACTTTTGCTCGAAAAGTTGGCGAATGCCAATTCAAATAATCGTGTAACTGACGCTGGTTGTTTCGCTAGATTTTTTGACCCGAAGTACGATAAAAATCCTGAATAAATTATCATTACTTCATTACGGACACTTACTAAAAAATTTAAATTTGGCGGTCACATTATGAATTCCGCAACAGAGTTGATTTCTGATTGGTGCTTGCAGATGCGCGCACGTGTTCATTTAGAAACCAACAGGTGCATTACTAGTATAAGTAGTAATTTCTCCTAATTTAGTGCATATATCTATGGTGCATATTTTGCTCTCTACGATAAAAATGTCGAAGCGGAAGGTTTATCGTAAAAGAACAAAGCGAGCAAAAACTTTGACGAGATTCTATGAAAGCAAGGAAATTATAAAGGAATTACTTGAAGAACTGTTAAACGCAGTCGTGAATGAATTCGATTTCGGTGAGGGTGTGCCGGTGCGTGTGTTTAACATTACTACAGATAACCATGAAGAAGAACTGGATGTAGAAAATGGTGCTGATGAAATCGTTGATGAATACGATTTTACGTGGGGTAGTCTAGACGAGTATGAACGGTAAGTACAACTGCAAGTGCAAGTTATTACATAATGTATCTATTATTTAAGGGTAAATTCTCATGAGATAAGTGTTTGTCGACAAAAAGATACTAAACACATTTATGGTTACCGAATAGTGGAAATAGATTACCTGCTCAAAAAGTGCTTGAATCTGCAAAGCAACCATAACAAAAAATGTACGGGGGGAAATCTAGAATATTTGAAGGAGAAGCAAAAAGGCCTAGTCAGTACTTTCACGTATAAATGTAATATATGTGAAAAAGAGTTTTCCTTTGCCACGGAAAATCCAAACAAAGAAAAGTCTATAGTGAATACAGCAGCAGTTTGGGGTACTTTGGCGACGGGTAGTACACATGCTCACCTCAGTGAGTTTTTAAGTGTAATGGATATTCCCAGACCTGCTGGGAATTTGTATTTTGATATTCAAAGAGAGTTAGGTTTTGTAAGTATTTGAAATAAGGGATGTTGTAAGTGAAAATAGTTATCATTTTTCAGTTATACAAAGAATCATTATGGGAGGGCATGGAACTGGCAGGAAAGGAAGAATTTAGGCTAGCTGTTGAAAGTGGGGATGTCGATGAGGACGGTATACCGTTTATTGTTGTTATATTAGATGGAGGTTGGTCTAAAAGAAGCTATGGACATAATTATACTGCAAATTCCGGAACAGTATGTTTATAATTTAGTAAAAGCTACGGAAACCCTGAAAGGTCATTGCTGTGTTTTTTAACTTCTACGCTTCGCGGAGCAGTTATTAAAATCGAATCGCCAAAAACATCAAATCTTTACGTTTCAGGGTCCTGGGAACCCAAAAAAGTGGCTTTTGAAAAATGTCTGTCTGTGTGTCTGTCTGTCGTCTGTGATCACGCTGGAGCTCAAACTCAAACTACTGAACCTATCGAGATGAAATGTCATTTTAGGGATGAAAAACATTTGTATTTTAAACGCTCGACGTGTGACACACATATTCTGACTTGGTTAAAGTTAAATGCTACATTTGAGTGATTCTTTGTCAAAAGAGCCACTTATTGGAAACAAATCGCCATTTTTAATTTCAACAAAATACAGGGTGTCCCGAACTTAGGTTGCCAAACTTCCACAGTAGATTATATGACCAAAATGATGAAAAAAACTTCCTATAAACATATGTCGAAAAATGCCTCCTAAGGGAGCTAGGGCCCCTTAAACGGGCCACCTAATCTACTGTGGAAGTTTGGCAACCTAATTTCGGGAGACTGCCAATTTTTATTCTTAAGGCTGGCGTTTTGACGCATGCATTTCGATTGTTGTCGCATTGTTGTCATCAATTCCTGGTCAAAATGAAAACCTACTATGTCGACTCCAATGCACAAATCACTGTATAAAAAATTATTCCAAACATCTCTATAAGATCCAAAAAGACACAAAGGGAGTAGCATTGCCCGCTAGAAAGTTGTTGTCAAAACAAAACATCGAAGCCCTGACCACATCTGCCCAAAAAGCAATATACGCAAATGCTCACGGAGATTTGGACAATTTGAGAAACGATTTAAGAAATTCAGTACGTCATGTCTTTGGTGATCATGTAGAGTGTAAAGGGTACTTGTGTGATAAACTCGCAGATACTTCAGAAAAACATGTGATGGATGAACTTATAAAGTCTGGAGCTCATCATCACATATATGCATCATTGAACATGTTACTCTCAAAAGTACATCTCCTAATTGACAATGAGACAAGCAATAGAGCAGAACTCTTCATGAGTATTTTGGTTCGGTTCAATATGGGCAAAAGGCTGAATCTCATCCAGAGGGATGGTTTTTTTTCAAGGTCGTATCTAACAGGTCTACGATATAATGGTGGTCATATGTGGCATTCAAATGCATGGAAAAAATTTATGAATGAGAGTCCCGGTAAAAATTTCAAAAAATATATGACATCCCAAGATGAAACTCAGAGGAAAAGAAAATGTGAACTAAGACACCAACCAAAATGTAGAAAGAAACTAAAATTGGATGAAGTGAAGGGGAATGATCGAGAAAAAGAATATGGCAGTAATATTGCTGAGATCCATATATCTGATGAAGATTTAGCGGTAGAGATTGAGAAATTGATTGAACGATTGCAGGTAAACTGATGTCAACATTAATTTTTTAGGAAGGGTAGTACATCTTTTTTCAGATCACAGATGGGCGACATCAAAAAGAAATTGAAGGTAGAACGAAGGGACAGTTTGGAAACCCAACATATGTAGCTGAAAAAAAACACCGTTTAACTGCTTCTAGTTTTGGCGCTGTTATTAAACGGCAGCTTCATACTTCATGTGATTGTCTGGTTAAGACGATTCTTGGAACAAACTCGATAACTAGCGCAGCTATGGAATATGGTTTGAAAAATGAATCAGTTGCAATTAGCAAATTTACAGAAGAAACTGGGAAAAAGGTCAAGCCGAGTGGATTGTTTGTGGACCTTAAATATGGTTTTTTGGGGGCTTCTCCCGATGGTATGTACCAATTCCTTAACCATTCGAAAAAATGTCATATTACAAAAATGCCAACGGTTGCAATATTTATTGGGCAAATCTAGTATCAACACTTTGACTTGTTTTACAGGAATCATTTATAATGGAGAAATAAACGATGCCGAGGATGTAGTGGAAATTGCTGAAGTGAAGTGCCTTCACAAAGTGGCTACTCTTGGAATCACTCTAGAAGAGGCTGTTCAAAAGAAGTTGGTGCCGTGTCTAAAATTCGATGGTGAAAAAGTTACCATTAATGAAAAACATAATTATTATTTTCAGGTATACTTCACATTTGTTACGTAGGTACCTACTATTTGCATACCTAATAACTATTCTTTTAGATACAGGGTCAACTTGCTATTTCTGGTGCTACAACTTGTCATTTTGTTATATATACAGGAGATAATAACAGTTTGTTCCATGAACCTATTTTAAAAGAGCAAGATAAATGGTTTAATGAATGGCTTCCAAAATTAATTAGGTTCTACAAACATTGTATAGCACCGGAAATTATATTGGACAGAAGGTCTAAAAAATTAAAATGTATAGAACCCAATTATATTTTGGAAGCCCAGGAGCAGAAAAGAAAAATCCAGGAAGAGGCCAAAATAAAAAAAGAGAAGAGGAAATTAACATTAGAATCGAGAAAATAAAATTGTGTTTTTTGTGTTTGGGTTGACCAATATTGTTTTCACGGTGTGACTACCAAGTAATGACGTCATCGGCAACACAAAAACTACCTTTCCAATGATCATCGCTTTACATAAATATTTTGTTATTTAAAAAAAATTAACGATAACGGCATTACTTAGTAGTGCCAACATTCAGAGTGTAAAATAAAGTGCATTTTTATGGGTTGTAAGTAATATTTTTTTCGGAGGGGTCAACAACCATTCTCCTAATACCTATAGGTACCTAAATTTTACTCCACCAACCCTAAAACAATTCCTTGAATTTTTCAAAATTTTATGATCTTTTGCCATGTTTGAATACATTTTTGAAAATAGAATTTAAAGACTTCATGTGCTGATGATAAAAAAAATTTAATTCAAATTTCAAAGTTGATATGCCAAAATGGCACTTTCCGTTCGGCGATTACCAACAAAACCAGCTCTTGGGCGGGTAATTGTATCTCTCTCTACCTAGGAAATTTCAGCAAAATCGATCCAGTAGTTTGGGCTGTAACGTGTGTTATTTAATGTTTCTTCGAAATTTTGATTTTATGCCAAAAGGGCACTGATAAGAAAGATTGGTGCTCATCAGTAAAATTCCATAGTTGGTACGCCAAAAAGGCACTTGGCATTTGTAGATTAGCAACAAAATTAACTGGGCTCACCGGAAGGCCTACACTAACTCCCATTCCAAATTTTATTAAAATCCGTTCGGCCGTTTTCCAGAAATTTTGCTCACGTACGTTACATACAGACATTTTTTAAAAACCACGTTTTCGTGATCTTTGGACCTCATCACGCGTAAAGATCTGATGTTATCTCAATTTCGAATTTTGGAGTGATTGCAGTAACCTCCCATTTTTAAATTGGTTGAGGAGAGGTTAAAAATATAGGTACCTACCGTTTATTAACGTTGTCACCCGGTATACCGGCTGGTGCCAGTATAGGGGTTTTCTTACAAGCTAGAAATTTGATTCAAAAAGTGGATTATAGGGCACACTTTCAAATTTTTTTTGGTAGATAGGTTCGAGGTAGGTAGTTAGAAATTTTTCAAGGTTCAACATTGACTCTGTGGATATAAGTTGCATTTTTTAAATGGAACAGCTGGTATATTTTATCTCTGATCGATAGGAAATAATTTTTTGATTTTAAATAGCAAAATGATCTAGCCAGGCAGACATGCGGATGGTAGGTGACGTATAGGCAGCTATAATTGAAATGGAGATTAAGGTCACTAGATACACACCGCTTCGCTTGTAAGGTAGCGACATGCCATTCCGAAAAAAAAGTGTTCAGAGGGGTAAGAGAGGTCTAGACAAAGACCACAAATCTGGGGATTTTTATGGGTTACGGTTTTCGGTGCCTGTCAACTTGACGCCTGTTTGCTGTTTACCACTGTCACGATGGCACGACGTTGTTCCTGGTGTGGATATTGATGTAAAAAGGAACCGATTTGCAAGAGAAAATATTACTGAGAACTTTATTAATGAACCAACCTTTTATTTTTAGTAACAATATTGCTCATCGCTTAACATCAAACTTGATTATTTCATCAGCAACACTTCCATGCTTCCATCCACAATAATTTTATCCTCTACATTTTTCAACCACCAACAACGTAGAAATTCGAAACCTTTTTGATGCTTCGACTTCGGGAGAGCTTTTATGAAATTATGAATATAATATGCAACAATTTCGCTTGTTGAGACGTGCTTGATATCGATGTACTTTGTTCTTGCATGAAACAATGGGTTCTGTGCCAGCTTGAGGGCTCCCCGAGGTCCGAGGTGCTCCCATAGTCATTAGTCACTGAACGGCAGCATTTCACTTCACCGATGAGGAGTTCTTCTAGTCCAACACAGTGAAAAATTTCTTCAAATCAACGGTTTCCTTTTCCGCTAAATAATGTATTCTCCTTCTGCGGATGATCCTTGACTCAAAAACGAACAAATACAATTAATACAAACTAAAGAAAACGTTGAAAATATCACACGGAATTGCAGGTTAATCAAATCAAAACGACAACTGTCAAAATATTGCTATCCCGAGAATTTTTCCGTCACGTCATCGTGACAATTCCGTAGCATGTCGCTACCTTGCAAGCGAAGCGGTGTGTATCTAGTGACCTTAATGGAGATCGGTTATTGGTGCCATCTGCCTGAGAAAAGCTACACTACACCTCAGCGGTTAGGAAGCAAAATAGGGTATGCGGATACAGCAATTTGACAAGATTTATTTCCAACATGGCTGCTTTTTCTTAAGTTAATTCTTGGACATTATTTGTGGTTAACTGCTAAACGGCATTATTATCAAAGCCCAAATTTGGAGACTTAAAGTGTAATGTGTGTACCTATAAGGTGGTTACTTTGTTTTAACTTGTTTTCCGCAATTGACGAGTTCATCGATGATTTATTGAGATTTCTTGGCTTTCCAAATTTTAGGTAATTTATAATTTATTTACTAATTCTACACAGACGTAACGAGTTTCTCAACATAATCACTACGTTCCTTGAACCTACCGGAACAAATACGTATCAAATACAAAGCGATTGCTTTGACCATTCGTCAGATGACCTCCTCCAAAGGAATTGTCAAAAACACACGAAATCGCATATCCTGCATACGGCAAAATGCCAACCTTAAGGGGCTCTATTATAATTTTTGTAATCATTATTCATTCAGTAAAGGTTTTTACTCGAAGAAGACTAGGAGAAATTAATTGTTTTGACGGTAAATGATAGTAAACGTGTCAACAAAAACTTTTCCGATCTATATCCTTTGCCGCATTCCTTGCCTTGTTAATATACGTAACGTATTTGCCTTGCCGTGAGAGACGTTAGGACGTAGAATGCAGAAATTATTATACAAAGCGAAATCTGAAACTGACGTTATCATTTAATTTCAGCAGTCTACGCCCTACGTCTCACGGGTACTAAATAGATCGGAAAAGTTTTTGATCACTTTACTATTGTGCATTATTGTACAAAGTGTTTCTCTATCTTGATTTTACTGATGCTTTAGGCTGATTGTGATTTTCATTTAAAAAAGTTGGGTTTTTGTCTGAGGGTTTTTGTGTGGGTGGGTTTTTGTGTTTTGAGGTCTGGGTTTTTGTGTCAAAAACCCACCCAAAAACCCAAGTGGGTTTTAACTTCTGCCAACCCTGCCTAAAACATACTGAATTTCCACAAAGATCCGAGTTGGGAATCGGGTCTAAAATCGCGTGTTTTCTAGTTTTAATTGGAGCCGAAATTGATGCGTTTTATCCTATACGAAACTGTTAAGTGTCAATATATTTACTTTTATAATTTATTAAAAAAAAAAGCGGGGATAACCCCGTTTTATCGGAAAACGTGTTAACCTACGGTTATCTACACAAATAAACGAAAAAATGGACATGAAAGAGGCACTTACCAACAGGACGAAATATATCAGCTTCTTTGGTCGCCAGTTTGCCATCATCACCACTTTCTACTTTCGCCAAGACAAAAATGTCATTTTTACTAATGTTCGAAGAAATTATTCATTTTACAGCATTGCACAAGTTTTAAACCACTCAAAGATTAATATAAAGTGAGGATATTCGTTAAGGTTCAGGAGATTCTGAACAAAGAACACAGTAACGCAACTACGCTCCGATGAACTTTCCACACCGCGGCGCATTATACGGAGTTGGGGCGTCGTTGTCATTCTTCCATTCATGTTCACTAATGTCGTTACCCAGTGTTAAGCCGGATGCACACACATTGCATAAGCGCATAATGCATACGGCATAAGAAAGGTGACCAATCAGAAGGCGCCTAATTTCTCCCTCTCCTCAAACGCATAAGAAATTTCCATTGATGATTTCAATAATTCCAGTGCATGAAGGAGTTCAGTCTACGCAGTAGGTAAAACAGTCCGGCTGTATTATCGGCTCGTCCAGTTTTGCGATTGCTGTGACACAAGAATGACAAATAACGACTAACAAATAAATAATTTGGCACAAAATGTCATAAGATGAAAGCGCCCAAAAGCACCATTTCTAGTGCATTAAGCACTGACGGACTGACGTCCGTTAATTTCATTTAATCACGTTGATTCGAACAAGTATTTTAGTTTATTACATGGCGATCCTGCCAATCGCTGATATTTCTTTGGGAAGTGGATATGGACCATTTATGACACGGAAGTATGGAGAATGAAAGTGATTGAAGAAAATGGAATACATATTGTATTTATAGTATATTTGGAACATTGCCTTGTGATTTTTTTTTTAACTATTGTGTACCTACCTACTCATCAGATATTTTGCGATTGACTAGATAAGGTAAATTATTATTTTAAATACTACTACATTTAGGAATAGTTGGAAAATTAATGTAAATAATTACACAAGGTCGTTTCACAGTCTCGTTCCACAAAATTTACTTACTGTTTAGGACGCGTTTCGGAGTGTTACTCCATCTTCAGCTATAAAAGAAATTAACACAAAATATAAAACAGTTGCCTGGAAAATGAAAAAACGTTTGGGTCAAAGAAAAATAACAGCTTTTGGGTCACACTGTAAATTGATCGAAAGACGCTCAAACATTCTCAAACATGTTTGAGCGTCTTTCGATCAATTTACAGTGTGACCCAAAAGCTGTTATTTTTCCTTGACCCAAACGTTTTTTCATTTTCCAGGCAACTGTTTTGTATTTTGTGTTAATTTCTTTTATAGCTGAAGATGGAGTAACACTCCGAAACGCGTCCTAAACAGTAAGTAAATTTTGTGGAACGAGACTGAAACTACCTTGTGTAATCAGACATCAGTTCCTCTTTGAAAAATGGACCAATCTTTCAACCATAATGTAAATAAGATTTTTAATACGGTATTTGTATACTAGGACAATAACTGTAATTTAAAAATGGGATTAATTTTTAGTTGAGGGTAATTTTAGGCATTTTTTTAAAGGGTGTAGTTATTAGGATTTGTGTTTTATATACAAAATTGGCAGTCTCGGAGACAGTAGAAACTTCTACTTTTTCACAGAATTTGTAAATGTAACATTTAACTTTAACCAAGGTCGGGCGTGCGGGCGGTTGTCGATCGCTGATGCTGTCGTGCGCATTGCGCCCGGGCTCATTTACTAAAATCTGAAATACAATTGTTTTTCAACCCTAAAATGACATTTTCCGGAAAAATGGAACTAAGGCTTTCGATCCAGCAATGCAGCAGCTATCGAATTCGATAATAATAATATGCCCTTTTGCAAAGAAAATTTCAAAAAGTGGCCTTTTTGCCTCTAAAATGGAATTTTCTGAAAAAATTGCACTAAGGTTTTTGATCCGGCAATACAACAGTTATCGAATCCCATAGTAAGAGTAAGCTTTTCTGTAAAATAAATTCAAACAAGGGCCCTTTTGCCACTAAAATTACATTTTTCGAAAAAATCAAATCGCTTAATAAAAATATACAGTTAAGCATAGGTTTTTTTTTTCACAGTACCATTTTTAGAAGCAGAATTCGAAGAATATTCATATGGTAAAGCGAAAAATGGGGGTTTGCATTTAAATTTTGCAGCAGGGTGCAATTAGTCTAGGAATACTTCTCGTAAAAATGTTATCCGATTTGCTTCTAACAAGTCGCGAAACTCAAAACTGGTCTAAATGTAATCTACGACGAAAAAAATGGAACAGCTTCATTCTACTTCTTTCGTCTTAACTAAGAAAAAATTTTAATTTAATTACAAAAATATTTTTTTCCACGTCTTCAGGGCCGGTTTATCGATGCTCAGCGTCAGCTAACAGCAAACTGACAGTTTGTAGCCAATCAAATCGCTAGTTGCTAGGCAATTGGCTTTCAGTTTTCGATGACCGAGCATCGATAAACTGGCCGAGGAGGTTTTCGCCAAAAGAGGGATGAAGCTTACACTTGGGGGGTGTTAAGTTTGTTTTGACTGTTCTACAACTTCGGACGTCGTTTGCGAGAATTAGGTGGGGATAAGCAAAATAATCAAAAGAACTTTTTAATACACAATTTCATAGGGAATGTTTTTGATTAGGATAAATTTTTTGTCAGATGGATAGTTTCGCCGAAAAATGCTAAAAACTAGCACCATGTCATGTTTGGGGGTGGTTTTCGCCAAATAAGGGATGAAGCGCACACTTGGGGGGTGGGAAATTTTCGGCATTTCATTTCAGGTGTCATTAGGAGTCCGCAGCTAAAATTTCAAAAATATATAAATTATTTCTTCTAAAAAACCTAACTTGACTGGACAATTCGGTTTCCTAATGAACACTTTATAGCACCCAAACGCATTCTCTAATGTGCTCTATTAGAGCACGGCTTTTGTTTACATCATAACCTAAACAACGATTCTGTCCAACAATCGCCAACTGTAAATCGAACATTGACCTGTCTATGAAAATGGAAAACCAAATTTTTTCTAACAGGTTATGGGTATCCGCGGTCTAGGACATTAGAGCGCGGCCACTAGAGCGCGGCCGTTAGAGCGCAGGGACACTAGAGCGCAGGGACATTAGAGCGCGGTGGTGTGTTTTCTCCTATTTAGGTAGATGATGTTGCGAAAGTAAAACATTTGCTTTTCTCGGTAGATACTTTTATAATTATATTATTACTGTAAAGTTTATACCACTCCGATTCTTTAAAAAAAATTAATTTTTGATACCTCTGTGTTTGGTTGAGAGGACCAACTACATCTATATTTGAGACTTTGAAATTTCAAAGGCAGTTGTTTGCCGGTTGTTCATTTTACTTTATTCATTAAACAATTTTTATTTTCTTGCTGCACTTGTTAATGAATTTCAACCAAAATCATGGATCCTGCTTAGACCAATATCCTTCCAAGAACTTGGAACTTGGTTGAATTTCAATTGACCTGTGAATAATATTGATATAAAGATTGATATCTCCAAGGGAACAAAGTAAACAATGGTCTGATATCTCCAAGGGAACAAAGTAAACAATGGTCAGTGGGTTTTTACAACTTAATGACGAGATGACATCCTGTCGAACTATTTGCCGTTCCATCCGGCTTACATATATTGAAAATAATGTTCTTCAACCCTCATTAAAAATAAATTAAAATACCTGACACGACGACGCTCGTTTTAAGAAATGTGTCTTTCTGAATTTCGTTAAAACCGGGAGATGTTAACGGGTGGTCTTCCTTCTCGTTCATGAAATACAATAAGTAAACAGCTAATAAGGGATGTGCCGTTATCATGATTCATACACACCTAGCTGAAGTAATTTCGCTTATTGTATTTTGATGAAGCCAAGTACATAATTCCGAACATTGTCATTTCAAACTTTCAATCACGGCTTTTTTCATTTTCCCGATTTAAAGCTTAAATTAGACTGCAATTTTTACGATACAAGGACGCCAAGAAAATAAAAATTAATTAAACAATGGGAGTAAAGACCGCTAACCGGCAAAAAACTGCTTCTCACCCAAATGCATAGCAAAAACCTTTTTTTTTTGAGAATCGAAGTGTCATAAACTTCTAGTAATAATTATTATAAAATTATAAAAGTATCTACCGAGAAAAGCAGATATTTAATTTTCGCAACATCATCTACCTAAATAGGCAAAAACACACCACCGCGCTCTAATGGCCCTGCGCTCTAGTGTCCCTGCGCTCTAATGTCCCTGCGCTCTAACGGCCGCGCTCTAGTGGCCGCGCTCTAATGTCCCTTCCCGCTTACAAAGGGGTTCGACTAGTGTGCTCATGTGTCATTGATTATGGTCTTGAAAATTCTGGTAGATGCATTCGAAAAAAGCTAGACTTAGTTAGCTAACAACAGTTTCAACGATTTATGCTAACTAAAGTCCCGTCGCATATTAACGAAAACGGGGGTTGTGTGTCTCAGGCTTTTTTTCTGTTGGTTTGTAAACGGGATTTCACATCCGTCAAAACTCCCGTCACTGACTGTCAGTGTCAATAAACAGTAACAATGGAGTTTGAAAGGGGTCTTTGTTGTCAATTATTGTCCATGACAGGAATTTTGACAGAACTGAAATCTCGTTTACAAACCAACAGAAAAAAAGCCTGAGATACACAACCCCCACTTTCGTTAATATGCGACGGGACTTTAGATTAGGTTTTTTTTTTGAATTGCACCCGAATATTTAACACAATATTTAATCAATGATAGCTGGGCACTAAAATTCATTATTTTTGATGGGTGTTCACAATGGAAAAACAATGGATAACTTCGGTGGAAAACTGCACTATCACTGGCTTTGATAATGAGCATTTTGTGTTCCAAACGCGTTAGCTGTGTGAATCAAGTTTTTCGATGTAGTGGGGTGTTCTACTGATGGTGCATTTTGGATGTTGCTTTTGTCAGAGTCTGCTCAGGTGTTTCACCAGACCGAGACCATAGGCAAATAACATGGAAAAATGAATTCTATTTTTTTCCTGCTACCGAGAATTTGCTCCAAAAAAAAAATTGAATTTTAAACAGTGGCTGGAAATTTTTCGGGTACAATCGACACGCTTCGGCAGTTTTCGACTCCAGGATCAAACCAATTTTGTTTCGTGTTGACATTTGTTCGATAATTGTCCTTAATAAGTACCTAAAAGGAGCTGATGAACGAACAAAATCTCAAGAGGTACAGGCTAGTCCATATACTACACTCCACACTCGCTATGAAGTAAATTTTCGGGAGCAGGAAAAAAAATTTATTAGACTCTCCATGCTTATGGTCTCGGTCCGGTGAAACATCTAGTATTTATTTAGATTAACATTGGCAAACCATCCTACCATATGTGTTTTAGGTTATAGCCGCGCTACAATTCGGTCCCATTTTTAAAATGCACACTATGCAGGGTGTTTCAGGTATGCGGTCATTAATTTTCATTCGTGATGAAAGATGAATTTTTGATGAACTTTTTTTGCATATGTTTTAAATTCAGAATCACCCCTGAAAACTAACGAGTGCATACCTAAGAGCTCTGTGCACCTATAACTTACATTGTCTATCTACAGCTATATAATTTTTAGACTATGCTTGGAAGTTTGTTCGGAATAACTCATCAATCTGCTGTGAGTGACATCATAGACAAAATATCGTCCGTAATTGACAATACTTTTGTGAAGGACCATCTAGGACCTCAACATCTTTGCCGGGAAGACGCCATTACGCACCATTCCAGGATTCTGTTCCACAACATTTATCAAGCGCCACGTGACACTTTGTTTTTAATTATGGACGGCACGTATATTTTTATCGAAAAGCCTATGGACTTCCAGCTGCAAAAAAAAACTTTTTCTGGCCAAAAAAAAAGAAACCTGGTCAAGCCATTTATGGTCATTTTGCCGTCCGGGTATATCTTGGATGCGTTCGGCCCTTTTTGTGCGGACGGAAAAAATAATGATGCCGGCATATTGACTTCTCTATTGCGTCCTGATTCTCCTTTTTACAATTATATGCAACCGCACGATCATGTCGTTGTGGATCGCGGATTTAGAGACGTCGTGGAAAAATTAGAAGAACTACAAATTCACGTCCACATGCCTTCTCTAAAGGATCCTGCTGTAAAGCAGTTTGATACCATGGATTCAAATAAATCTAGGCTTGTTACGTTGACACGATGGGTAGTAGAAGCGGCGAATGGCAGGATAAAGAAAAAGTTCAAGTTCTTCCAAAACGTGATACCTGGAGGTAAACTATCACTCGTTCGCCTATATTTACCAATACGTATACAGGGGTGAATTGTCAGATCGACACATTATCAACAAACTTGTTCTCAGGTCTAACTTAAGTGCTGAAAAATCCAGTCGAGGACTTTGAAAATACCCACCCAACCACGACGATCCATTTGGTCGACTGCTTCGCTGAAACCGTCGCGGTGAGGTTGGCATTTTCAAAGTCCCCGACTGTACAAGGTACTGCCTCGGCTTTGAAATGCTCTAGGCCGATGAAATTTTTTGAAATTCATTCACTCTTTTAAAAGTAAAGTAGCAATAAAAGTAATACTCAATTATTTCTTAGTCCTGCAGAGTTAATTCATGGTCTTCAGTGTCTTTTGAAGAAGTGGACAGATTTCGAAATTTTTTGCAGTTTGCGAAGAATTTCGTACGCTTTAAAATAAGTGCATTACAAACAGCCTTAATGTAATCTAAATTGTGATCATATTACTTCTATAAGGGCATGCCATTTGAAATTGGTTTTTGGGGTTTAGGGAATACGTTCTGAAATATCGTCAACTTCGGATTCAAGGGTTTTATTTCGTGTGTTAGTTCTTCTTTATAGATTTTTTTAGACAAGGGATGTTTGATCATTTATAACTAAGTTGTCATATAGCTCTTGATAGGAACTTCCGATTGCCTCATTCTTTTTACATAATTCAGTCTCCATTGGAATTATTACATACCTACTGATGCTTTTCATTAATCATTCATTTGGAAGGAACCTGATAGTAACCCCCTGTATATTTTGCAATGATGTGGGACAGCTTTTAGGTATTAGAGCCGATTTCTCACATATTTTTTTAAGGATATCTTCCGAAAATCAACAAATTTTTTAAGATAGCCTGTGCTCTAATAAATGCATTCTCTCCGCCTCTCCTAGAAGACAAAGAAAAACACCAAATAATTTCGGAAAGAGCGTTGGCTTTAGCGGACACCCCAAATATTTTATTGAAGAGAATACAGGACAATAATTTGGATCGTCCAAAAAAAAAATTATAAATAACTTTCCCCGTTTATCCGAGGAAGATTTGGAACTATTAACTTTAGGAACTTACCAACTAAAAATTTCAAAAAGATATAGCCGACTACATATGGAGAAAAATCGCAACGAATTCAAAATTTTCGTCAGAAGTGACGATGATGATATTCTTCGAGCCAAAATAGAGTCTCGGTTTACCGCCTCAAAGACACACGACGTGTGGATTAGTTACGAGCCTGGCAACGATACGATTATGGGAATCAAAGGATACTATTGCAAGTGCATGCAAGGTGCAAGAGTTGTTGGGTGCTGTGCACATATAACTACGGTAAATCTATTGTTACGTATCCGGAATACTAAAATTGGATAGGAATCCAAACTTCTTGAAAACGAAAATAATAAATTGATCCATGTCACCCTTAAGGGGTCCTTAATAGTAATTTAACGAACAAGCGTATTATAAAATCGATTAATAATCGACGGAGATTATTAATCGCTTGTTAACATACGAGTTCGTTACAATATTTTTATCCAATGTTTGTCAATAAATAGCTGGCCTCAGCGGATGATGCTTTAAACAAGCAACCTAAATTAGGTGGTACCTATAGTGAACAATTTCTTTAAACATTTATTGTAGGTTATTTGGTACATGTCCTTGGACCGATTTGAGACCCGCTTCAAGAGCAATATTAGACAGCTTCGACATCTTCAAATTCTAGACGCTGGAGAAAATGATACATTAGAAGAAGAGCAGTCGTAGGAACAATATTGAGTTGACAATGGACCTAGTAGTCATCATCCATAATTTTACACCGCATTGCACGATACTTTATAGCTGTAGACACCTTGGGAATTGGGAATTGGGAATTACACAATAGAATACAGAACTATAAAACCTTTCCGAAATTAGCACCCCTTCACCTTCAACAAACTTGAGGGTCGAACGTACATACCAAGTTTCAGGAAGATACGTCCACTAGTTCTAGAGTTATTGCAATTAATAGTTTTTCGGTTTTCCACCCCTAACCACCCCCTTGGTCCGATATGGCCGAAAAGCAATACCCGCCGAGTATTTAGGGAAACACAACTGCACACCAAGTTTCAGCTCGTTATCTCAATCCGTTCTCAAGTTATCCGACGGACAGACTAGACGAGCGAGCGATAGAGCGAGCGAGCGAGCGAGCGAATAATCAAAGACAAGAGTACCCCTCCGCATTCTGCTACGGCACTAAAAACATCTAACATCCAAAAAATAACTGCTTTGCACACTGCGCAATTATTGGGGACCGGTAACTGCGCAATGTGCAGTTATCAGAGCACCAGTATACAGTTATCTCCAACACAGTGTAGAAAAAAAATGGCAAACTCGTGCGTAATAAAAAAAATCGTTCTTGTTCCCGGTTAGTCTTGCATTAGGTACACATCATGTGACTGTTCAGAGAATTTATTGATGATTTCAATAATTCCAGTGCATAAAGGGAGTCAGTCTCTTCAGTAGGTAAAACAGTCCAGCTGTATTATCGGCTCTGCCAGTTTTGAGATTGCTGACACAAGAATGAGAAATAACGACAAACAAATAACTAATCTGTCACAAAAGTCATGAGATGAAATCGCCCTAAAGCACCTATCTACTGCATTATGCACCAAAATTGCCAAACCTTAGACCGACGTCAGTCTTTTTGGTTTAATCACGTTGATTCGATTAAATACCTACTCATAGATTTCCTTCTTTTATTAAAATCATGAAAAGAACATTGACAGCTGCTGAAACCGAATTTTACACCACAACGTGAAAGAAACCTGTACAAGTGTACACACTGCTCATGTATCTGCTATAATATGAATGCACTTTGTATAACAAACTTACTCCTGTAGCTCACTACCTATTACCTACTTAATAATAAATTATGTTTTAATCTCACTCTATTTCTTAACACAATATTGGTAGCTATTAATAAATAACTTTCTAAAAAACAACGGGGTTTCTGTTGTTTTGTTGCTCGGATTTACAATTCCGTTGTCTTTTAAGAAACGCCAAAAATCATAACCATGCAACGGAGAAAAATTAACAACAGTACATAATCCCTTCCAGCCTTCATTATTATATGGACTGTTTTTTGACAATATAAGGAATTTTGAACGAATTGAAAGCCCTTTTAACAAAATTCACTCAACTCCTACTGATGTGTTCTTTTTATTATTTTTATTATATTAATGTGAGCAATCAATTCGTTTCGTGTCCATAGTCGGTTCCCTCTCCACCTTGGAGGATTATCACCCATCATCTTGCTTCGAAGTGCAGGAAGGGAACCTCTTAAAATTGTTACGTATTTCAGACCAAGGGTCTTCGTATCTTAAACAGGAGAACTCAAGGCACTCGAATCCAACTTGTAGGCCATTCCCAGGAGGAAAAGCACCTGGTGAAAGAAGGGAACCTCCTAGAATTGTTACGTATTTTAGACCAAGGGTCTTCGTTTCTTGAACAGGAGACCTTACGCCACTTGGATCCAACATCTATGCCATTCCCAGGAGGAAAAGCATATCGTGCAGGAAGATGACCTTTTAGGTTTGTTACGTATTTCAGACCAAGGGTCTTCATTTGTTGAACACGAGACCTCAAGGCACTCGAATCCAACTTGTAGGCCATTCCCAGGAGGAAAAGCACCTGGTGAAAGAAGGGAACCTCTTCGAATTGTTACGTATTTTAGACCAAGGGTCTTCGTTTCTTGAACAGGAGACCTTACGCCACTTGGATCCAACATCTATGTCATTCCCAGGAGGAAAAGCACCTCGTGCAGGAAGATGACCTTTTAGGTTTGTTACGTATTTCAGACCAAGGGTCTTCATTTGTTGAACACGAGACCTCAAGGCACTCGAATCCAACTTGTAGGCCATTCCCAGGAGGAAAAGCACCGGGTGAAAGAAGGCAACCTCCTAGAATTGTTACGTATTTTAGACAAAGGGTCTTCGTTTCTTGAACAGGAGACCTTGCGCCTCGTGGATCCAACATCTATGCCATTCCCAGGAGGAAAAGTGTCTGGTGCAAGAAGGGAACCTTTTAGGTTTGTTACGTATTTCAGACCAAGGGTCTTCATTTGTTGAACACGAGACCTCAAGGCACTCGAATCCAACTTGTAGGCCATTCCCAGGAGGAAAAGCACCTGGTGAAAGAAGGGAACCTCTACGAATTGTTACGTATTTTAGACCAAGGGTCTTCGTTTCTTGAACAGGAGACCTTGCGCCTCGTGGATCCAACATCTATGCCATTCCCAGGAGGAAAAGTGTCTGGTGCAAGAAGGGAACCTTTTAGGTTTGTTACGTATTTCAGACCAAGGGTCTTCATTTGTTGAACACGAGACCTCAAGGCACTCGAATCCAACTTGTAGGCCATTCCCAGGAGGAAAAGCACCTGGTGAAAGAAGGGAACCTCTACGAATTGTTACGTATTTTAGACCAAGGGTCTTCGTTTCTTGAACAGGAGACCTTACGCCACTTGGATCCAACATCTATGTCATTCCCAGGAGGAAAAGGACCTCGTGCAGGAAGATGACCTTTTAGGTTTGTTACGTATTTCAGACCAAGGGTCTTCATTTGTTGAACACGAGACCTCAAGGCACTCGAATCCAACTTGTAGGCCATTCCCAGGAGGAAAAGCACCTGGTGAAAGAAGGCAACTTCCTAGAATTGTTACGTATTTTAGACAAAGGGTCTTCGTTTCTTGAACAGGAGACCTTGCGCCTCGTGGATCCAACATCTATGCCATTCCCAGGAGGAAAAGTGTCTGGTGCAAGAAGGGAACCTTTTAGGTTTGTTACGTATTTCAGACCAAGGGTCTTCATTTGTTGAACACGAGACCTCAAGGCACTCGAATCCAACTTGTAGGCCATTCCCAGGAGGAAAAGCACCTGGTGAAAGAAGGGAACCTCTTCGAATTGTTACGTATTTTAGACCAAGGGTCTTCGTTTCTTGAACAGGAGACCTTACGCCACTTGGATCCAACATCTATGTCATTCCCAGGAGGAAAAGCACCTCGTGCAGGAAGATGACCTTTTAGGTTTGTTACGTATTTCAGACCAAGGGTCTTCATTTGTTGAACACGAGACCTCAAGGCACTCGAATCCAACTTGTAGGCCATTCCCAGGAGGAAAAGCACCTGGTGAAAGAAGGGAACCTCTTCGAATCGTTACGTATTTTAGACCAAGGGTCTTCGTTTCTTGAACAGGAGAACTTACGCCACTTGGATCCAACATCTATGCCATTCCCAGGAGGAAAAGCACCTCGTGCAGGAAGATGACCTTTTAGGTTTGTTACGTATTTCAGACCAAGGGTCTTCATTTGTTGAACACGAGACCTCAAGGCACTCGAATCCAACGTGTAGGCCATTCCCAGGAGGAAAAGCACCTGGTGAAAGAAGGGAACCTCTTTGAATTGTTACGTATTTTAGACCAAGGGTCTTCGTTTCTTGAACAGGAGACCTTGCGCCTCGTGGATCCAACATCTATGCCATTCCCAGGAGGAAAAGCAGCTGGTGAAAGAAGGGAACCTCTTCGAATTGTTATGTATTTTAGACCAAGGGTCTTCGTTTCTTGAACAGGAGACCTTACGCCACTTGGATCCAACATCTATGCCATTCCCAGGAGGAAAAGCACCTCGTGCAGGAAGATGACCTTTTAGGTTTGTTACGTATTTCAGACCAAGGGTCTTCATTTGTTGAACACGAGACCTCAAGGCACTCGAATCCAACGTGTAGGCCATTCCCAGGAGGAAAAGCACCTGGTGAAAGAAGGGAACCTCTTCGAATTGTTACGTATTTTAGACCAAGGGTCTTCGTTTCTTGAACAGGAGACCTTACGCCACTTGGATCCAACATCTATGTCATTCCCAGGAGGAAAAGCACCTCGTGCAGGAAGATGACCTTTTAGGTTTGTTACGTATTTCAGACCAAGGGTCTTCATTTGTTGAACACGAGACCTCAAGGCACTCGAATCCAACTTGTAGGCCATTCCCAGGAGGAAAAGCACCGGGTGAAAGAAGGCAACCTCCTAGAATTGTTACGTATTTTAGACAAAGGGTCTTCGTTTCTTGAACAGGAGACCTTGCGCCTCGTGGATCCAACATCTATGCCATTCCCAGGAGGAAAAGTGTCTGGTGCAAGAAGGGAACCTTTTAGGTTTGTTACGTATTTCAGACCAAGGGTCTTCATTTGTTGAACACGAGACCTCAAGGCACTCGAATCCAACTTGTAGGCCATTCCCAGGAGGAAAAGCACCTGGTGAAAGAAGGGAACCTCTACGAATTGTTACGTATTTTAGACCAAGGGTCTTCGTTTCTTGAACAGGAGACCTTACGCCACTTGGATCCAACATCTATGTCATTCCCAGGAGGAAAAGGACCTCGTGCAGGAAGATGACCTTTTAGGTTTGTTACGTATTTCAGACCAAGGGTCTTCATTTGTTGAACACGAGACCTCAAGGCACTCGAATCCAACTTGTAGGCCATTCCCAGGAGGAAAAGCACCTGGTGAAAGAAGGCAACTTCCTAGAATTGTTACGTATTTTAGACAAAGGGTCTTCGTTTCTTGAACAGGAGACCTTGCGCCTCGTGGATCCAACATCTATGCCATTCCCAGGAGGAAAAGTGTCTGGTGCAAGAAGGGAACCTTTTAGGTTTGTTACGTATTTCAGACCAAGGGTCTTCATTTGTTGAACACGAGACCTCAAGGCACTCGAATCCAACTTGTAGGCCATTCCCAGGAGGAAAAGCACCTGGTGAAAGAAGGGAACCTCTTCGAATTGTTACGTATTTTAGACCAAGGGTCTTCGTTTCTTGAACAGGAGACCTTACGCCACTTGGATCCAACATCTATGTCATTCCCAGGAGGAAAAGCACCTCGTGCAGGAAGATGACCTTTTAGGTTTGTTACGTATTTCAGACCAAGGGTCTTCATTTGTTGAACACGAGACCTCAAGGCACTCGAATCCAACTTGTAGGCCATTCCCAGGAGGAAAAGCACCTGGTGAAAGAAGGGAACCTCTTCGAATCGTTACGTATTTTAGACCAAGGGTCTTCGTTTCTTGAACAGGAGAACTTACGCCACTTGGATCCAACATCTATGCCATTCCCAGGAGGAAAAGCACCTCGTGCAGGAAGATGACCTTTTAGGTTTGTTACGTATTTCAGACCAAGGGTCTTCATTTGTTGAACACGAGACCTCAAGGCACTCGAATCCAACGTGTAGGCCATTCCCAGGAGGAAAAGCACCTGGTGAAAGAAGGGAACCTCTTTGAATTGTTACGTATTTTAGACCAAGGGTCTTCGTTTCTTGAACAGGAGACCTTGCGCCTCGTGGATCCAACATCTATGCCATTCCCAGGAGGAAAAGCAGCTGGTGAAAGAAGGGAACCTCTTCGAATTGTTATGTATTTTAGACCAAGGGTCTTCGTTTCTTGAACAGGAGACCTTACGCCACTTGGATCCAACATCTATGCCATTCCCAGGAGGAAAAGCACCTCGTGCAGGAAGATGACCTTTTAGGTTTGTTACGTATTTCAGACCAAGGGTCTTCATTTGTTGAACACGAGACCTCAAGGCACTCGAATCCAACGTGTAGGCCATTCCCAGGAGGAAAAGCACCTGGTGAAAGAAGGGAACCTCTTCGAATTGTTACGTATTTTAGACCAAGGGTCTTCGTTTCTTGAACAGGAGACCTTGCGCCTCGTGGATCCAACATCTATGCCATTCCCAGGAGGAAAAGCACCTGGTGAAAGAAGGGAACCTCTTCGAATTGTTATGTATTTTAGACCAAGGGTCTTCGTTTCTTGAACAGGAGACCTTACGCCACTTGGATCCAACATCTATGCCATTCCCAGGAGGAAAAGCACCTCGTGCAGGAAGATGACCTTTTAGGTTTGTTACGTATTTCAGACCAAGGGTCTTCATTTGTTGAACACGAGACCTCAAGGCACTCGAATCCAACTTGTAGGCCATTCCCAGGAGGAAAAGCACCTGGTGCAAGAAGGGAACCTCTTAGAATTGTTATGGATTCTAGACTAAGAGTCCCTATGTGTTGAGCAGGAGACCTTACGCCACTTGGATCCAATGTCTAGGTCATTTCCAGGAGGAAAAGCAGCTGGTGCAAGAAGAGGACCTCCTGGGATTGCCGTGGAAGTCGTTCTAAGGGTCTCAATAATATGCAGTACACAGCAAATTGCACTACGTTAAACCAAAATGCAGGTGATTTACAGGGAAAACCTCCTGATGCAAGAAGAAGAAGAAGAAGAGTGTTGATGGTATTTTCTGCGCTCAGAACGTCATTTTATCATAATTAATACTGTTTCCACCACTATTTCAATAATTTCACACACCACAGAAGGGTAATTTGAAGGGGGCTCAAGCATGATGGTCGGAAGTGACCATGAGGAGCTCGAGGTCCACACCCCCCTTACGATTATTTTGGAGATCATCCATAAAGAAAATGATACGGACATTGAAATTCGAATGAAACAGTTAGCCATGGGCACAAATGCGGTCAATTTGCTTAAATGGGGCCCAAATTTGATAGTAATCCGATAACATCCTTTAAAGATGCACCGGTAGAGGTTCCAGCTGCTTTTGCGGCTGTCGGTGTTGTTTTTTTTTACACGCAACTGGCACACATGTCAAGTGCATCGTATTATATTCTATCATGCCAATATGAGCCATTTTCCTCGCTGTTTTCTCTGATCTAATGAAATAATCATATTTAATTTATTTCTTAATACATAAAACAAAATCTAATCGAAAAACTGATTTTAAGTTTAATGTTTTCCGAGCCAGAAAATCAGTCCTAATCGATAGAAAATAAAATCACGAGTGGACAATTTTTTAACTTCTACGCTCAAGGCGGAGCAGTATATAAAATCGATCAAAAATTCGAAATTGAACTGACATCAAATCTTTACGTTTCGGGGTCCCAGGAACCCAAAAAACCTATTTTTGAAAAATGTGTGTCTGTGTGTGTGTCTGTCCGTGTGTCTGTCCGTATGTCTGTGGACATGCTACAGCCGAAACTACTGAACTGATTTTGATGAAATTTGGCACACATATTCAGTGGGAGATTTGTAGGTGCTGATTAGAATCTGGGCTACACCGGCTCACGGAAAGTGCCTTTTTGGCACATCAACTTTAAAAATTTAAATGCAAACCCCCATTTTTCGCATTACCATATGAATGCTCTTCAAATTCTGCTTCCAAAAATGTATTCACACTTGGGCCCTTTTGACCAAAAAATGGTGCCGTGAAAAAAAAACTATGCATAAATGTATATTTTTATTACCGGATTTGATAACTGATTTTTTTTCAAGCCGAAAACCTTAGTGCCATTTTTTCGAAAAATGTCATTTTAGTGGCAATTTATTTTATTGTCTGTGCGGGAGAGGAGCTGATTAGATTTTGAAGCCGATCAGTCAACCCGAAGTGCCCTTTTGGCATAGCAACTTTCTTATTTTAAATATTTAAAAATTTAATAAATGCTGCTGTTATTAATCCAATGCAGTGCGGCGTAGAAGTTCCTGCCGTCTCCGAGACCGCCTTTTTTCAACTAAAAGTTGCTTCCGACGAACCGTGTGCCATGTACTCCCACATCCTTGAGATACTTTTCTAAGTTATTAATAAACAAAGAAAAAGGTAAGGGACTTAGAGGGTCCTTAATGAATGAGAATTTTCTCTACTCTAGGTAGAAAAGCCGTTGCCATAATATGTCATATGCTTAACATTGTCAAATTCTTTTTTGAAATCCACGAAGATGGCATATATTTTGCGATTTTTTAGTCTAATGTGATTTTGTATCAATCCCATCAACGTGAATATATTATCTGTGCATCCGCGCCCTCGTTTAAATCCTGCTTGGCTTTCAGGTAGTAACTTGGCACTTTCGACGAATAGACTTAATCTGTGGTTAAGAATAGGCATCTTGCACATTTCCTAATTTCGGGTTATTTTAATGTAAATGCATCAATAAAGATACAAGGAATCGTCCGCGGACATAAATTTTATTTAAAAAACGTTTGTTTGTTTGTAAATAAATAAATAATTCGGAAACGCCGTTGTACGACTTGTGACGTCATTAATCGTACAGCCGATGCAATCTGACAACAGTTTATTTGAGGGTGACGTTTAATAATTAATTTGAAAAGTCAACCTTGGCAGTTGACAATAAGAGAGGTCAAAAGTAACCTCTAACGTTGAAAAAGGCGGAAAGTAGAATGTTATTAGTTGCTTGGGTTGGCATTTTGTACCTTTGTACCCACTGGCAAAGAGTACTGGTGACTACTATAAAATATTTAAGATTTATGAATGAAAGACGTCAGGTCAGGTTAGACAGCGACGTTGTCACATGTAAGAAAATTTAGTTCGAATGTCTGTGGTAGTTTTTTGGCGCGAAGTTTGAAAATGCTACTTTCTCATTTTTTTTTGAGCTCCACGGACAAGATATTGGAACTTAAGGTATCTGGAAGGATTAAATATATACCGAACTTCAATTTAACATCAAAAACAAAATTGATGCAAGATGCCTATTGTACTTAAATATTTTTAATAGATGACTTAGTAAGGCACTTCGGTAATTTTCTGAATTCGTAGTGTCCCCGCTTTTGTGAAGATGGAAAATTTTCACCTTTGACCATTCTCTGGGGCAGTTCCCTGTGTCTAAGATTTTGTTGAACAAATTTACAACATGTCTTCCAATGGTACGGTAAATGTTTGTAAAATTCATTTGATAGCTTATCAACACCAGTGGCTTTGTTGTTTCTTGCGAGCGACAAAGCAGAGAAAAATTCATTTGTTGAAATATTTTTATCTAAAAACTAAAAAGGGGTGACGTGCGTCTAATAGTTGTGGTTCTATTGGAGCAGCACTCTTATAAACATTTTGATAGAAGCATACCTATCCATTTTTCAGCTTCTATTAAAGTATCGAAACTTTTTTTGTTACCATAAATTCTGTTAAAAAGCGCCCAGAATTTGATTGGCTCTGTTATACAGGGTGTCCGGAAATTAGAGGATAATATTTGAAGGGCATATTTTACGATCAGAAAGACGAAGAAAAATTTTAATAAACATGGGTCGAAACATGCCCCTTAAGCCCGCCAGGTCCCTTTAAATGGGACACTTTGAAAGTGGTTTTTTCTAAATTTTTTCAAAACTGTTAAAGATAACACCGTGAAATTGGATATCTTTAGTAAGTCTTTGATGCTGGACTTATTACCGTGGAGAAAATTTTAAAGTTTCAATCATAAGCGTCCCGTACAGACGGGCTTAGGACTAACTTCGCTCATATATTTTTGTAAATCGTTTTTGCTCAAATCTGACACCAGAATCTAAACATCTGATTTTTTTGCGTAAAAGTGATGCTCTTGTTTGACATCGCTAGGACGCACCGTTTTCGAATAAATTGACCCTAGTCGCTTTAGAGCCCGAAAATCTGTCGCAGAAGATTTTAGTTTATTTGCCAAATGATCAAAAACGAGTTCAGGGTCTGATTCTTTGCGTGATTTTAGGGAAAAAAGTTGGTATGGACATATGGCAGAAAATGCTTCCTATGGGACTTATAGGGTCCTGGATAGCTGACGTTCTTCAGTACCCCCATACCTCCCTTAGGAAGCATTTTCCGCCATATGTCCATGCGAACTTTTCTTCCTAAAATAACACAAAGAATCAACCCCTGAACTAATTTTTGGTAATTTGGTAAATAACTAAATAAAATCTGTGACGAATTTTCGTGCTCTAAAACCACTAGGGGTAATTTATTCGAAAACGGCGCGTCCTACCGATTTTTAACAAGAGCATCATTTTTACGTACAAAATTTCAAACATTCAGATTCTGATGCTAGATTTGAGAAAAAACAACCTACAAAAATTATTTGAGTAGATTTGGTAGTAAGCCCCTCTGTACGGGACGCTTACGATCGAAACTTTAAAATTTTTACCACTATAATAAATTTCAGCATTAAAAATTTACTTACTTTCTGTCTTTGGACAGAATTAGCTTTAGCTGTTTCTGTTCCATTTGAGTGTTGTGGGAGATTTGATTTAATTTTCTTCTAATATTTTCATATTTGAAGTTTTTTTTCTTTTTTGTTATTTTTATATCTCCGAATGCACTCAATAAAGGGTATTATTGTTATTATTATAAAGATGCTCAATTTCACGTTATTTTTAACCGTTGTGCAGTTCTTATAACAATCAAGAACTCTAATTTGTGTTGCTATGCAACAAAAACAGTGTAACATAAGATGAGAAATAATAACGTCAATTAAAAATTATTTCAATCAATTCTATCGTTTTCCAATCGTTTTACCACCATCGCATCTGGGGACAAGCCCCTACATATGGTCCTTCGAGCCACGGATCCTTCGTGACCTTTTGAAGTCGAGAAGTAAGCGGGTTTCGGAACATCCAGAGAGCGAGTACTGTGAATCCGTTCCTTGCTTCTACTTGTTTTTTATCGAATCGTTTAGCATTTTGAACCTTTCTCAAGTTTATCGAGCCATTATTTACCGTAGTCTCTCTTATATATCGTGATGATGAGTCCTATTCATGAACGTGATGACAGAAATGTCACAGAAATTTTGAATAAAAAACGAAAGGAACGTACTACATTAAAGTCTTCCTTAACTAGATTTGCTACTTTCGTCGGCAATTTTTCTGAAGAAAAAGTCATCCAGTTACAGACGCGTTTAGAAACAATAACACCTATTCTGCAGCAGTTCAGTTCTATTCAGAGTGAAATTGAATTTTACGAGGACTCTGAAGTTGCATCATCAGAACAAGAGGATTTCGAAAATCGGTATTATGAAATTATCGAAAGAGCAGTTATAATTTTGAATGAAATTCAACCTAAACCTTCAACGTCAGGGACAGTTGGTGGAACGGCAGCTCCAAATCATTCGCAGCCATGTCAACCAACAAAAGTCAGATTTCCCACTCTAGAATTGCCTAAATTTTTCGGCCAATATGACAAATGGGGGCAATTCAGAGACATGTTTGTATCTCTGGTTCACAATGACAAAACCTTAGATAATATCAAAAAGTTTTATTACTTATTAAGCTGCATTAAGGGAGACGCTGCTAAGGTTTTAGATGCAATCGAAGTTACAAATGATAACTATGAAACCGCTTGGGATTTGCTGAAGATACGATACGAAAATAAGCAGATTATAGTCAAAAATCACTTACGAATGCTAGTTGACTTACCTTCGGTTTCAAAAAGTTACAGTTTAAGATCGTTGACTGATGATGTTCAAAAGCATGTTCGGTCTTTAAAGATATTAGGTGAATCAGTACAATCATGGGACTCAATGCTTATATTTTTAATCGCAAGAAAGCTTGACTCCGAACATGAAAAAGAATGGGAAGAGTCCATTCTTTCCAAAAAGTTAATCGCGCCAACATACCCTGATTTGATTCAATTTTTAACGGATCGTTGTCAACTTTTGGAAGCAATCGAGAAAAGGGGCTCTCCTTCAGTTGATAAGAATCAAACAAAATGTGTTAACAAAAAACAATCTAACGATAAAACATGCTCTCATGTAGCCACTCCCAGTAGTCGTAACAAGTATTCTTGTTATTATTGCAAGGAGCCTCATCCAATTTATGCTTGTGAGAAATTTAAATCACTACCTGTATTGTCCAGAATCCGCGAAATCAACTTGCTCAAGATATGTAACAATTGCTTCCGCAACAATCACACCACCACCGAGTGTGTAGCAAAGGGCTGTAAAAAATGCACCAAAAAACACAACACTTTGTTACACATAGATGAAGAATCAAATGCAGTCGCACCAGTGGCATCAAGCAATGTTTCTCTTAACGCTTTTGGAGAACAGACTACTAACCCTAGCCAAGTTGATGCCACTACTATTTCAAATCATTGTACTGATCTAGAACCTCAAATTATATTATGGACTGCATTAATTCAAATCAAAAGGGGAGGCAACGCATGGGTTCAATGTAGAGCGCTTATCGACAGTGGATCAATGCCCAATTTCATATCCAAAAACCTTTTGGACAAGCTGAACCTTTCGAGTATCAGTTTCGAGAACAGAATTGTATCGGGAGTTGGTAAATCGCTAACCCATATTAATAATAAAATTTCCACAGCAATCAGGTCACTTAATAGTGACTTTCAAGCTCAATTGACATTCTTTGTACTAGAGAGAATAACGGAAAACTTACCTGTGATGACGTTTAATAAGGAATCGTTAAATATTCCAAATAATATCACATTAGCAGATCCTGATTTCAATAAGTCGCAGGTAATAGACGTTCTATTAGGGGCAGAAATCTTTCACGATTTACTTAAAGACGGTATGATTAAATTGGGTGAAAATCTACCATCTTTACAAGCAACTTTGTTTGGTTGGATGGTATCTGGCCCTATCGGCAATTCAGTTAAATCGACAAAGAATAAAAACCGCTTATCATGTAACTTCAACGTCGCTTTATCATCTGATCTCAATCAAATCGATCAACAATTAGAACGATTTTGGAAGATTGAAGAATGCTCTCCGCATAAAATTCATTCTATTGAAGAGCAACAATGTGAACAGCATTTTTCAAGAACATTCAAGCGGTCCGATGATGGATACATTGTTGTCTCACTTCCAATTCGGGAAGATGCTGGTTTACTTGGTGAGTCATTATCTAGTGCAGAAAAACGTTTATATGCAATGGAGAGAAAGTTTCGCAAAAATCCAGAGTTCAAAACAAAGTACGTGGAGTTCATGAACGAGTATGAATCCTTAAATCATATGACACGAATTGAAAATCCTGAATTGTGCAAACATGACTCAAGTCTCATGTTATATTACTTACCACATCATGGGGTAATAAATGAATCAAGTACTACCACAAAATTACGAGTCGTTTTTGACGGTTCATGCAAAACGAGTAGTGGAGTAGCTTTAAACGAAATTTTGAAAGTTGGTCCCACTATTCAAGATGACTTAATCTCTATTCTAATTAGATTTCGGAAACACAACTTCGTTTTGACAGCCGACATTGAAAAAATGTACCGCCAAATCTAGGTGGCAGATCACCACCGCGATCTTCAACGTATAGTGTGGCGGAAGGAAACAAGCGAAGAAATACAGCATTATCGTTTGAATACTGTAACTTACGGAACATCTTCAGCTCCGTACTTAGCAATCAGAAGTTTACAACAAGCAGCGGTAGAAAAACGTGAACAGTTTCCTGAAGCATCTAAGGTAGTATTGTCGGACTTTTACGTTGACGATTTACTTACCGGTTGTGAAACAATCAACCAAGCTGTTGATTTAAAACGTGAACTATCTGAAATGTTAGGCGAATTCGGATTCAACTTACGCAAATGGTTATCCAATGACCAACGAATATTACAAGAAACCTGTACAAACAGTATCAGCGATTATCAAATCACAGAAGGTGATATTCGTAATACACTTGGTGTAAAGTGGCTTGCAAATTCGGACGATCTAAAGTATGTAATCAGTGAATCGGATCTTGCCTGTAGTACTATTACCAAACGATCGATACTCTCATCAATTTCAAAAATTTTCGATCCTTTAGGTTTAGTTTCCCCAGTCACAATTCGTGCCAAATTACTCTTACAGAATTTGTGGCAAACTCGCGTGGATTGGGACGAACATTTACCTTCTGATACAACCCAATTATGGTCCCAATATAGCAATCAGCTACTCGACATCAACGACATAAGGGTACCAAGACATGCTCTCACTCAAGATTCCGTAACGGTGGAATTACACGGATTTTGTGACGCATTCCAGAGCGCTTATGGTGCATGTATTCACTTAAAATCAACTAATGCTCAAAACGAAAGTACAGTAAAGCTCTTATGCTCTAAATGTCGTGTTGCACCTCTTAAAACGATAACGTTAGCTCGTCTCGAGCTATGCGGGGCGGTACTATTGGCACAATTGTATTTGAGGGTGAAAACATCTATTGGAATCGAATTCAGTCAAGTACACTTTTGGACCGACAGTACAATCGTGTTATCGTGGCTAGCGTCCTCACCATCTGAGTGGAAAATTTTTGTGGCTAACAGGGTGTCGGAAATCCAAAGCAATACCGAAGGTGCTCATTGGCGCCACGTTCCATCAGCAGACAACCCATCAGATATTTTGTCACGTGGGATGCATCCAAGTGAATTGCAAAAATCGAAATTATGGTGGAATGGACCTTCGTGGCTATCTCTTACAGAGGAACATTGGCCACAAAATCCACATTTATCAGAACTTATTCCGGAAAAGCGTACACCAAAAGTAGCCTTTCTTAATGTTTTGCCTCAGGCTGATATCTTTAACAGATATTCAACTTTGTATAAACTCCAACGCATAATGGTACTTTGTATGAGATTTTACAAAAAATTAAGTACGTCCAAAAATGAACCCAACCACTTCTTCAACTTTGAGGAAAAGATAACAAATGATGAAATGAACGATATTCTAATTTTGTTATTGAAACGTGCTCAAATCGAATCGTTTTCATCTGAAATAAATTCTTTGCAAACTTCAAAGCAAGTTCATAAGAAATCTAAAATTGTCGGATTAAATCCATTCGTAGATGCACAGGGTGTTTGAAGAGTCGGTGGCAGGCTATCGAAATCAACCTTGCCTTATGACAGTAAGCATCAAATCATATTACCGTCAAATCATCCTCTTACACGTCTCATTGTTTTAAGTGAACATTATCGGCAACTACACGCCAATCCCCAAACAATTCTTGCATCTTTAAGAGAACGTTATTGGCCTTTGAATGGTAGATCAACTGTTCGCAACATACTACGAAAATGTATCACTTGTTTCAAGGTAAATCCTGCGAGTATGTTACGTAAAATGGGCGATTTACCTTCTGACCGCACTACTCAAAACCGTCCATTTTACATAACCGGTGTAGATTTCGCAGGACCGTTTCCGATTAAAGATGGAAAATTGCGAAATAGGGCTATCGTTAAAGCTTATCTGTGCCTTTTCATTTGTTTCACTACCAAAGCCATTCATTTAGAGGCTGTTAGTGACCTTAGCAGCGCAGCATTCCTTAACGCATTCAAAAGATTTGTTTCTCGCCGCGGTTTATGTAAGACTCTTTATTCTGATAATGGAACTAATTTTATAGGTGCCAATAACGAACTTAAACGTATTTTTGAATCATTTAGAAATGTTGTCAATGACAGTAGTTTCGCAACATTTTTCTTGCAAAACAATATTGAGTGGAAGTTTATACCACCCCACTCTCCTCATCACGGTGGACTTTGGGAGGCTGCGGTGAAACGAGCAAAATTTCATCTACATCGCGTTATCGGTGTTAGGAGTTCCAATTTAACTTTTGAGGAACTATCAACAATTTTTACTCAAGTAGAAGCGATTTTGAATTCACGGCCTCTAACTCCCCTAACCGAAGACCCCAGTGACTTCACTGCCTTGACACCTGGTCACTTCTTAATCGGATCAGCCCTAAATTCTGTTCCACAAATCAACGTCGTAGAAGTACCAGCGAATCGGTTATCGCAGTATGAAGGTTTGCAGCAATGCATGCAGCTATTTTGGAAACGGTGGTCCCAGGAATATTTGTTCATGTAGGGGCTTGTCCCCAGATGCGATGGTGGTAAAACGATTGGAAAACGATAGAATTGATTGAAATAATTTTTAATTGACGTTATTATTTCTCATCTTATGTTACACTGTTTTTGTTGCATAGCAACACAAATTAGAGTTCTTGATTGTTATAAGATGAGAAATAATAACGTCAATTAAAAATTATTTCAATCAATTCTATCGTTTTCCAATCGTTTTACCACCATCGCATCTGGGGACAAGCCCCTACAACCGTTTTTGAAGAAATTTAGAAAAAAACACGTTCAAAGTAACCCCTAGCCTAAGGAGGCATTTTTTCACTCATGTTTATTAAAACTTTTTTTCATACTTTTGATCGTAAGATATTATCCTCTAATTTCCGGACACCCTGTATTACTTAGGTAATATCATAAAGAAGCTGCCGAGTTACTCAAGAAATAATTTGTTGTGGATGGAATGCTTAATAAATGCTAATAAAGTACAATAATAAACTAATAAAACAATATTTAAAAAATATACATTATTTAATAAATGCTAATAAAGTACAATAAGAAAATAATACAATATTTAAAAAATATACATTATTTCGAAACCAGTGACTCCTGCGTCAACCTCTCGACATCATTAAATACAACCTGAGCCCCTCCCCCGGAAGTTTTAAGAATATCCGCCTTGTACACCTTAGTTTCGACCTGACCATTAGTGTCCCGCTCCTGCGCAATCAAACAATATTTACTTTGCTTGGGGTTGGTGACGTCACTGGCCTTGCTCAGCTTGGTAACAAACTTCCGCTTCTTAATGCTCGGCTGCAAAACCGTCCCAAGGGGCACCGGCTTCACCGAATTATGTTCCAGCCAAACCTCCCCCGCTGACCTTGAACGTCGATGCCTCGGATGGGGGGTTCTCGGTAGCCTCCTCGTGGGGATCTGCAGAGGCTCGTAAACCATCCCCGCCGTCTCCGTCCCCTTCTCCTCGACCTTGGTGGTGGCGAATTCCTGATCAAGGATCTCTTTGACGTTCTGGATTTGATTGTCTTTGGCTTTCATGGCCGCCTGCATGCGTTCCCTTTGCCTCCTCAACTTTGCGTCCAGCTCCTGAGTCATCTTCTCGCTCTGCAACACCATCTTTTGTTTCACTTTCTCCTTCTCCATTACGTTCCTGTTGATCTTCATGTCCTTGTCGCTTATTTTGTTTTTCAATCCTCGGATCACTTCGTTGAGCTCTTCGTTCTGCGTTTGCAAGCCGTTGAAGTTCACCTCCAAATCGGCGAGTTTGCTAGCGAGTTCGGCGCTTTTTTGTTGTTCTTTCCTCACCTGTAGAAAGAAACACGATTAAGGATCTGGAAAGATTTTTTTCAATATCTTGGTAACAAAGATTTTACACATCATTATAAAAAAAACGCATTTTTCAAAAGTAGCTTTTTAATGCCTTTAAAAAACATACACAGGGGGTGGAAGTTTGTTAAATATCTTACAACTAGAGTACATAGGGGAAGTACAGTGATATTGTTTGTCCCTACCCCTGATACTGTAGTCATGGTTGTGGCAATTCCGTGTAAGGGTAAGATTGTTGCTATAAATATAAATAAGGAATTTAAAGATATACAGGGTGGGTAATTTTTCGTTGCTCAGCATTAGTATCTTGGAAAGGGTGGCCCATAAAAAACCGTTGATCTTCGTTAGGTTTTGTGCAATTCTCCATTGTAAAATATATCGATCCAAGATGAATATTTGAAATTAAATTTAGCGAAGGAGGATCTAGGTGGTCGCAATAAAGTGGTTCAGCCAACGTTTCGCCTGTATTTTCAGGCTTCTTCAGGGACTTCCCACTTCGCCTCACATCACCCAGTGATGTTGCATTATCGAACTTGAAATTGTTTGTTTAAATTTTGAAATTTATTTAAATGTTTAAATGTTTTAAAGTTGAAACGGTGAATAATCTGGCAAAAAGTTGGGAGAGGACCCTGCAAGGACGGCAGAAAAGAGAAAAATGGCTGCTGAAAATCGTGATCATGAAATTTTTTGTGAATTTTCTTCCAAGGCTCTAAATCGCATAATTTGCAACAAAAAGTACAGACTGTTGTTTAATGGATAGAATCAGTGATAAAATAAAAGAGCACTTTTTAAAAACAGTTCAAACAATCTATTTTCAAAAATTGACAATTCAATATCTCTAACGTACTTGATTACCTATTATTTTTAACTAAACACCCATTTTCAACATCCTCCCACCTTGATTGAATGAAGTCTGTGACTCTATCAATCAATATTCAAGCCTTTTGGGCTCCTTTATATTTCTTCCAAATCTGCTCCTCTTAATAGTTTCATCTTTTCGTTCAATTTCTGTGCCTGATCCATTTTCTCTCCTGTTCATCTCGTGCTCACCAATTTCGAACTCGTAAAGTCTACGAACAGGTCGCAAGACATAACCGGACATTGTTTTCAATTTTACTAGTCGAGCTTCTCCATCCCTTCCTGGTATAAGTTCTTCAACGCGTCCCAAAGGCCAATCCAACCGTTTCTGTGTGTCACTGCCAGTCGGTACAACATCTCCAATCTTCAATTTATTACTCGACGTCTTCTAAGGTGAGAGGCTTCAACAGCATCAATATCCGGAACTCCAGTTTCCCTTACCTCTTGTAAGAACATGGCCGGTATGAAAGGTTCATCAAAACTGTATCCTTGTTGTGGCCACTCTTCTGTGCTTCTTCGCAACCAACTGGGACCCTCCCACCATTTTTCATCTACTAGTCGCTTTGCTCCACAACCTCGGGACGGGAGATCTGCTGGATTCAAGTCACCAGCTTTAATCCAATGTAGAATAGTGGACGAATCCGTCCAAAAATAAACTTGAATATTTGGATCTGTATTCTCTAAAACCATTCTCGAAATTCTAGTTCCTATGGTAGCCAATAATTCCAAACGTGGAATGCTTGATTTCTTCCCAGGAGCCACCCTAGTCTTGGCCAAAACTAGCTGAACATTTACTGTACCATTGCTTGACTTGAATCGAAGAAAAACACAGGTGGCGTATGCTACTTGGCTAACATCACAGAAAACGTGCAAGCTGCATTTGTCCTTTTCGAGATCACCCAAAAACCATCTAGGAATCTTTAAATTTACCAAATAAGACAATTCCTTCACCCAACCAAAAAATGTTTTTTGGGTATCTTCATCAACTGGGTCATCCCATTTCAATTTTTAAGACCAAAGACTTTGCAACAACACTTTCGGGACCAAAGAAACAGGAGAAGAAAATCCAATAGGGTCATAAAGTCTCTGCAATGGAAAGCATTTTTCTCTTCGAAACGTCATCCAAATCTATGTTAGTGATCCAAGAAAGAGCTAGTTGCATCGTGTCCAAATCTGTGTTCCACATAATACCCAGAGCCAGAGATAGGGCCTGCTAAAAGATATGTAACTTCTTCTATAAATTTCTTCAAGTCTTCTTCGGTATCCACACTGGCTACATAATTATCGACATAAAACAGCTCAGCAGAAGAGAGACTATCTTCAGATCTGAGCCCCTAAAAGTCTGTAAGAGAAAATCTTGGGTGGGGGGGGGCGTGAATTCCATTGTAGTACTGAAGAGGGTGATTGACTGAAGGGGGTGGGGGTTGCAACTCCCTCAACTCCTGTAGCTGTGCCTAGCAGTCGCAATAAATTTTAGTGACACCCCAGGCATAATCAAGACAAAATGCCCCATAATATATCACAAAATAATGGCATTTTAAGAGAAGTTAACACTCTCGGGATGGCTCTCATACCTCTGGACAGTGTTTGTGCCAAATGGCGAATTTCTAAAATAAAATGTTAGGTTAATATCATTTTTGCTTTAACCCTCTGGTATAAAAGGAATGTGAGGCCTGCAGCCTCTTCCCTAACACCTGTACCTATACCGAGGCACAACAAAACTTCATTTGCAGCGCAGTCGCGGACAAAATACCAAAAATATTATAAGAAAACAGAATTTTTAAAAATGGTGACTTCTGCAGGGTGGCTTCACCCCCTAGCACGAAAATTTTGCTGGGCTCCGCTTCTAAATCTACTTCTACACGCCTGAGGAGTATATGTGATAAGTGGCAAAACTCTACAATAAAAGGCAAGGTCCATCGGCTTAACCCCCGGACTATCAGTGTTAGCCTTTGTAACGTTCTCTTGACTGGTACAATTTTTTGATTCTTCAGGACACATCACGTCGCCCACGGCAGTTTTAACAATAAACCCTGACTCTACAATTTCTGGAGACGTGCCCAAATCTTACACATATCCAACAAGATCCACTCTGCGAGACTCTCTTCTTTTTTTCAGCAAGATCCAATTTCGTTGCCTCTACACAATCTGAAGCGTAATGTTCACCACTGCAGAAGATACATTTCTTCGCAACCTTGTTCAGTAAAGCTGATGCCGTCGGTATTTCATTTGACTCGTTCTCTGGAACCTTCCTTTTATTCTTATCGACATCAAATCCAGTCATGGCCAAAGATATCCGCTCTTCATTCTCCACTTCTTTTCTAAGGAACTCCATCAAATTGTCGAGACGATTTTTCAGGGTAAGATCATCGCTGGATGATGAACTTCTGTGCCAGGCAGGCTCTAATTAAACTTTCGTCCAGACAAGATTTCACAAGTGTTATAAATACAGGGTGTTATTTTTAAAGGTTCCCACCTTGAATATCTTTAGATGTAATAAAGATATTGAATTGAAATAGACGCTGACCAATCCCGCATGGAGGGGGACACTTGCGCGAATATAGAGGAAATTTTTTCCACTTCCGGTTTAACCGGAAATGACCTTAACTTTGTTTTTTCAGACGGAATGATACCTTTTTCTCAACGAATTCAGAATCTACGATTTTTTCTGAGTTATAAACATGTATCATACTTGACCGGAAGTGCAGTCACGGCCACCCTAGATTTTCAAAAACATCGAAGAAATCGGTGAAAAATTGAGTTTTTCGAAAAACGCAAAAACACGTCTACTTTAATTTTTTTATGCAAATTCATCTGCCCATTGACATTTTCTTTTTATTTACTTTTGAGATTTTGACAGATTGTGAGGTAAGAGAAAATTTGATAGAAATAAGAGAAATCAAAAAATGAAATTGCTCAGGTAAATTTGCATCAAAAAAACTAACTTGACGTGTTTTTGCGTTTTTCGAAAATCTCAATATTTCACCGATTTCTTCGATGTTTTTGAAAATCTAGGGTGGCCGTGACTGCACTTCCGGTCAAGTATGATACGTGCTTCTAACTCAGAAAAAATCGTAGATTTCGAATCCGTTGAGAAAAAGGTGTCATTCCATTTGAAAAAACAAAGTTAGGGTCATTTCCGGTTAAACCGGAAGTGGAAAAAATTCCCTGAATATGCGCGCAAGTGTCCCCCTCAGAACAGAAAAAGCAAATAATTAGGGGTTTTCGTCAAATTAAGCAAGATCGACCTGATCCACGGTATATGATTAGATTAGGTAGTCCGACGGTCCTGGCTCGATGGGTCGCGAGTGTGTCCCGCTGGTGTGCGACAAGGACAGAGAATTACTTCATATACGCGCTAGAGATTAAATGGAGGTTCACTCGAAATTATCATTTTGCTAAACTTAGTGGGCCTCAATTAAACTCAACACTATTTTGAGGTTATGTGGTTGAATTACCTTAAATGAGAAATGGATAAAAACAATATTTTTCTTCCTACACTAACTGAAAATGAGATTTTCGGGACTCAGAAGGGCTGTGAAAGGACCGTTTCTCACGGCTAGTCGTGTAAAAATTATACTAACGGCTAGGCGAGTAAAATGGACAACATGGCGACGGCGATTGGCGGATGACGGAAGACAGCTCGCGCGATTTTGACGAATTTAAATTGTAGGACTTGACGTCTAGATTTTCTTGATCTGTCACTTGGGTGCTCAAATGTGAAAATTAATTAATTATTTATTTTTAACTGGTGTAGGAAGAAAAATGTTGTATAAACCGTAGCGAAAAAGTGGTTTTACGCGTCTCAGGAAATGGCCAGTCTCGCCTACGCCTCGACTGTCCATATTTTCCTTCGCCGCGTAAAACATCACTTTCACGCTTTGGGTTATAAACTACTATTACCAATGAACTTACAGGAATTATGGCGAATGAAATTAACGATTTGTTTCAGTTTTCAATTACTGTGCATTTTCTGACCCCTGTCAATTAAGGTATGGGATATAATTTTTATTCATTACCTACCATTAGTTATTAACCTCCCCACAACCATATAAAAATGGGAGGTTATTGCAATCACTCCAAAATTCGAAATTGAGATAACACCAGATCTTTACGTTTCAAGGTCCCAGGATCACAAAAAAGTGGTTTTTAAAAAATGTCTGTGTGTATGTACGTACGTACGTATGTACGTATGTACGTATGTGAGCACGATTTCTCGGAAACTACCGAACGGATTTTAGTGAAATTTGGTATGCAGGTTAGTGTTAGCTTTCTGGTGAGCCCAGTTGATTTTGTTGCGAATCCGCTGATGCCAAGTGCCTTTTTGGCATGTAAACTATGAAATTTGACTGATGAACACCAATTTTTCTTATCAGCGCATGAAAGGTCTTAAAATTTTGTATCTGAAAATATACTCACACTTAGCGCCTTTTTGGCATAAAATCGAAAAATTCGAAGTTTTGAGCAAACATTAAATAACACGCTACAGCCCAAACTGCTGGATCGATTTGGCTGAAATTTGGTAGGTAGAGATACCGTCACCCACCGAATGGCTGATTTAATTCTGGTTGCAATCCGAGAGCGGCAAGTGCCATTTTGGCATATCAACTTTGAAATTTGAATAATGAACTGCCATTTTATCTATCAGCACATGAAAAGTCTTCAAATTTTGTTTTCAAAATTGTACTCAACCTTAGTGCCCTTTTGGCAAAAGATCGTAAAATTTAGAAAAATCACAGAAAACACATTTGGTTTGATGGAGTAAAACTTAGTCATAGTAAATAGTAAAATTTACGTGATAGTAGTGATAGGATTGGATCATTCAATAAGTGGGGAGGTTCCAGCCGCTTCCGTAGCTGCCCATTTTTTTTTAATTGTAATTAGATAAATTTGCTGCTAGATTTGTACAATAAATTGATTAGTAAAATTATGTTATGGGCAATTTGTGACTGTAATTTCTTCTTCTTACTGATGGTCTCCGCCCTTTTCTTTTTCAATTTGGATTTTTCTTGGCAATAAAATATAATGATAATAAAGATCGAGTAGCTTTCGAAATAATTTCATAATATCGTTATGTATAGGGCGCACTGAAATAGTTATTTTTATAATCCGTCCTAGCTCCAGGTAAAAAAAATGGGCAGCTACGGAAGCGGCTGGAACCTCCCCACTTGGTGAATGATCCAATCCTATCACTAATATCACTTAAATTTTACTATTTACTATGCCTAAGTTTTACTCCACCAAACCAAATGGGTTTTCTGTGAGTTTTGTGAATTTTACGATCTTTTGCCAAAAGGGCATTAAGGTTGAGTACAATTTTGAAAACAAAATTTGAAGACTTTTCATGTGCTGATAGAGAAAATAGGAGTTCATTATTCAAATTTCAAAGTTGATATGCCAAAATGGCACTTGCCGCCCTCGGATTGCCACCAGAATTAAATCAGCTCTTCGGCGGGTGACGGTATCTCTACCTACCAAATTTCAGCCAAATCGATCCAGCAGTTTGGGCTGTAGCGTGTTATTTAATGTTTCCTCAATACTTCGAATTTTTCGATTTTATGCCAAAAAGGCGCTAAGTGTGGGTACACTTTCAGATACAGAATTTCAAGACCTTTCATGCGCTGTTAAGAAAAATTAGTGTTCATCAGTCAAATTTCATAGTTTACATGCCTAAAAGGCACTTGGCATCTTCGGATTCGCGACAAAATTAACTGGGCTCACCAGAAGGCCAACACTAACCTGCATACCAAATTTCACTAAAATCCGTTCGGTAGTTTCCGAGAAATCGTGCTCACATACGTACATACGTACATACATACGTACGTACATACACACAGACATTTTTTAAAAACCACTTTTTCGTGATCCTGAGACCTTGAAACGTAAAGATCTGGTGTTATCTCAATTTCGAATTTTGGACTAATTGCAGTAACCTCCCATTTTTATATTGGTTGTGGGGAGGTTAATATTCAATTGTATCGGCAAATCTATTAATCGAATCTAAATGTGTAAACAAAATGTCTTTGGGCAACATTTGGATGTCTATACTCTAATTAACGCATATAGGTATGTAATAATTTTTGTAGTGCAGTTTAAGCCTTGAAACTTTTTGTATCTAATACCTAATAAAATAAGCGAGGACTCAATGAGTGTTTAGAGAAAATTTTAATCCTATAAAGATATTCAATCAAATCGTTTTGGTAAATTATCCACGGTAGCAATTATTGCTTTGCTTGTCACCTCATCACAACATAGTCCACCTGCATCGGCATATTTCAATCTCAAACGAAACTACCTACCTAAATAGGTGTACGAGCCACAAGCCACATGTGCGGGCCGGGCTATATGACCCTCTTGAGCCTGCCGAGAATTGTCTCAATTTTTACATATAGTCGATTTCAGTTCCTCAAAGGGAACAGATGTATTTGCTTTTACGAATAGATTTCACTACAAAACTATGCCGGTACTTTTATTTCAAAAGCAGCGTTAATATCGCAGCTCCACACTGGGAGCGACCAAGCGATTAACCGCACAATAGGTAAGAAATCAACGTAAGCCGGAATATTTTAACAATAAGGCGAGGTTGTATAAAACAATTAATCCTGTCTAAAATTTAATCGTACAAAAATATCAACAAATTGTTTCTATGGTTTAATGGGCTCAGAATGAACTTTACAATCCGAATTAATAACATTTAAGATCGTATCCCAATATACAATCCCAATATACAATAAAATATATAAGCCATTTTAGGGAATTCAACTAAATATTGATCTATATTCCACTAAAAATTCACTAAAACTTCATAGAAATCGCGATATGTATGAAAAAATTGCAAATAATCGTACAGCGAATGCCGCCTAGGAGCACGCCGTACACAGTAAGAAATCCGCTCGTGTAAAAATTTTAGAGTTGCGTGTAAAATTTGTAGAGTTAATTTTTAGTGTAATCGTAAACTCTAATTTAGCTCTAAAAAAGATCCTCTATTAATTTATAGTAAAGTAACTCTAAAGCAACTCTACTCATAGAGTTGTAACTGGCAACACTGCAAAATGTAGATTATTTTCACTAAATATGAATTTTCATTTTTTAGTGAAGAAAAGGTATATTTTCGAGTGAAATGTTGTATCTAAAAGCATTCTAAGATCCATGAATTATTCATCCATTTAAGGGTTTATCTGAAACTAAATAGAGTATAAACGTATTGTAGGGGGTAAAAACTTTATTCTAGAGCTAATTTTTACCGGATGACTATTAGAATTCACGAGAATTCACTCGAAACAGTGTAAATATGCGAGAGTGGAGGGAGAAGCCCTTTGTTCTAATTTGACTGGCAACAGCCTTGGGCAACAGTAAAGTAGTGTGCATTGTGCAACAGGCGTCCACGTTTTTAAGTTTTTTGGTTAGTGTTATTGTTATAATCGGTGTCAACACTTTAGGCTTATTTCCTGTTTGTACCTACACTCTACTCCCTACTCCTACCACAGGTAAGTACACGATTTTGTCTGTCTGATGTGCATGTACCTAAGTAAAACAAATCACGAATGGCCACGTTGACTTTAATGACAATTATTTTCCCTTTGTCTAAACTTGACATGATGAACCTCTGTTCGTTATTATAGCCCTACGTTGTCTTATTACATAGGTACCTAGGTACATTTTTTAATGTAATGATGTACCTAGTTAGCGGGAAAAAAGTAGAATACTAGTGATAGGGCGAAAACGGTCGTAAAACCCGACTAAGTAAAACCTCCCCAGTTGGTAAATCAAGTCTTTACGTCTTAGCGTCCTGGGAATCCGAAAGTGGTTTTTAAAAAATGTCTGTGTGTCTGTCTGTGATCACGCTGGAGCTCAAACTACTGAACGTATCGAGATGAAATTTTGCACACATATTCAGTGGGCAATTTGTAGGTGCTGATTAGATTTTCGGCCACATTGGTCCACGGAAAGTGCCTTTTTGGCACATCAACTTTCAAAATTTAAATGCAAACCCCCATTTTTTGCATTACCATATGAATGTTCTTCGAATTCTGCTGCTGAGAATGCATTCACACTTGTGCCCTTTTGGCCCAAAATGGTGCAGTGAAAAAAACCTATGCATAACTGTATATTTTTATTACATACTGGATTTGATAGCTGATTTTTTTCAAGTCGAAAACCTTAGTGCCATTTTTTTAGAAAAATGTCATTTTAGTGGCAAAAAGGCCCTTTTTTAAATTTATTTAAGCAACATTTCTTGCTATCGGATTTGATAGCTGTTGCATTGACATTGACCGATCGAAAACGTTAGTGTGACATTTTAGGGTTGGAAACATTTTTATTTAAAGTATGTGCTGTATGTATTTGCCACATTCCACCCTCGTCCGCATGGTTCGGACAGCGATATGCGCATCTCCGACTGGGGATGTTTTACGTAGTCCACGTGTTTATTGCAATTCTCATGATTATTTTATTCATTAAGTATTGAACCAATCCAAAGGAGCATTTAGCATACCAGTAATCCTGATTACAGTGATAAGACTACAACGTCAACTTGACACTACTTACTCAATACTTTAATTCATAAAATAATCTGCAAAATACGATTCGTAGTCTCTTGGTTGCCTTGTTGAGTCCTCATGGATGCACTACTTGTCAAATGGTAGATTTTTTTCGGCCAAAGAGGACTCGAGCGAGCTCTCGTCCTCTTTTTAGCCTAAAAAAATCTACCATTTTGACTCGTAGTTGACAGCCATTCGGACGTCAAAACCCGCGGCAATCAAGAGACTACTCGTCGTATTACTATTGATAATTCTTTGACACGTTCAACAATAATTTACAAATTCTGTGAAAAAGTAGAAGTTTCTGCCGTCTCCCAGATTGCCAATTTTTTAACTTCTACTCTCGCGGAGTAGTTACTAAAATCGATCGAAAAATCGAATCGCCAAAAATATCAAATCTTTACGTTTTAGAGTCCTGCATGGTAACCCAAAAAAAAAATGGTACCTATTCGGAAGAACCGAGGGGTTAACAACTTAGAAATTTGGGTGTACAAGCATTTTTGTAAATTTTGTTGGAAATTTTGTAAATCTTTTGGCCTAGAAATTATGAACATTTTCTGGAAATTATGGAAATTTTAGAAATTTTTGTGTGCAAATCGGTCCACAATAAGTGCCATTATGGCAGATATGCTGACTAGATTTTGATGGCAATCGGGAAACGGCAAGCGCCTCTTTGTCATAAAAACTTTGAAATTTTAATTAAGGTCTGTAAATCTTGCTTATAAAGATGGTCTTTTGGCAAAGAAATCTCTTAGAACATTAAAAAGTGTTCCACCGACATCGATAGGTAAACAATCTCTTTATCGTCTTGATGTTTATTAAATAACTATTATTCCCCTACTTTACAATGCCCGAATTGCGAATTCCCAGAAACTTTCTTCTTAAACAAAATCAACGGTCAAGAATTAGAATTAGGTATAGCTACCTAATGAAATTATTATTTTTTTTTGTCTGTACCTACCTACATATCGTATCTCATGAGTCATGTGTGTTGTTCCAGAAATAATGGTTTTTATCAAAATTAAGCATCTACACGTTGCAAAAATGGCAAAAATGGAGGAGAATTTCGAGTACTCGGATTTCGTTGATCTAGGTAAGTAAAACAAAAAGTGTAAGATGCAAAACAACATCCAGTAAATAGAGAGTGTAGTAGAAATACGTTCCTGTTTTTTAGCACGAAAAAAATTTCCGGAATTAGCGGACTCTGAACTTTTTATAACGGACAAAGATCTAACAATTATTGAGGAAGATGTTTTTAAGGAATTTGTGAACCACATGATTGATTCCGGCATGACAGTGGAACTTTATATTGAAAAAATAAATCAAAATTTGACAGGTGAGCATAAAATTCATAAAAATTTAACAGGTGAGCATTATTTGCTTATATGTATATACAGTGTATCTCATTTAAGATGAAGACACCCAGATATTTTCCTTATTTTTATAGCTGGAGACTTGAATTTTTATACTTATGTAAGTTCATAAGGCGCATCTTTTGATGTAGTCCACTCGAATGTAAGTTGTACCTATACCCAGCCTACTGCGACCTAGGGAATAGGGCAATTTTTCAATATTTTGCTTGGCGATCAAGATATCGAGGAAAATTATTAAAAAAAGTTCTTCAGAATCCAATTTTGACTCCCTATGCCTAGTTTCAATTCAAAATTTGAAATTTGAATTCTCAAAAAAAATCTTTGAAACTCAATTTTGCCCTCTGGGTTGAAGTTATCGATGAAAATTATTAAGGAAAAGTTATTCGAATTCAATTTTGACATCACGTAACCCATTACCGCAAAAATTCTCAATTTTTTTTTTGAATTAGGATTTCTCCGTATTTTCTAAAATTAAAAATTCGAATTTTTCATGTGGGGTTAAAACAAGATTCAACAATTTATTATGATTTTTTTCGATATCTTGATCACGAAGCAAAATATTGAAAATTGGCTCTATTCTCGAGATCGCAGTAGGCTGGGTTTATAATCTACATTCGAATTGATTAGATCTCAAAAGAAGCGCCCTTTGAAGTTGTACCAGTGTGCAAAAACTCAAATTTCCACCTACAAAAATAAGGAAAATATTTGGGTGACTTCATCTTAAGTGAGACCTCGAGTGAGACACAGTGTATAGTGACCAAAAATACAAAAATCAATTTATCTGCATTTGGTGTGAAAGTTTATCCGCATTTAGGTCCTTTTCTATTCTTTTTTAATGTTTGTCTTATATTTTTAAAGAAAGTTCAGCAGAGGACCCTGTGGTGCCCCCCCAACATCAAACACCCGGTAACGAAGATTACCTAAACAATTGGCTGTTAGAAACTTTGCCAGCGAACAATGCTGCTGAGGGTACAAATAATATAATTGTTGTGTCAACCCCCGCACATTCACCAGCCCCATCATCAGACAGTTCAACAATTTCTTACTGTGAAAGTATTTCGTCAGAGGTCAGTTCACAAAAGAGAATACTTACTTTAATGCTCATTAAATAAATTGTGAAAGAAACTGCAGTACAATTTTTATTTCAGCAATGGAAGGATGTGATCTTGTCGAAGGGAGGGACAGAAATTTTCGAAATATATGAAAAAGACGGCCTGTTGCCTAATTCTCATCGAATGAAATTAATCCAAATTACTGTAGCGCACTTGGTAGAAAGATATGGGTTCAAGGTACCCGAATTCGCTAAACGAAATTTGGCTGAAAGCATTATCACTTTATTTCCAAACCTAAGGGACCCAATGGGAAAATTCGGATACGTTAGTATAGACGTGATGGTAAATGTTAACAGTACCTACTTTACATTATTTTTTGCAGGAGGCTTTTTATTCTAACAAAAACGGTGGGGAGGGTTACATCTCTTGGCGTCTTCGAACTGTTACAAGGTCACAAAACCCTAACAAAAGAAAAAGAAAAAATGCTGAGAGCAGTAGTTTGCAATCATCTGATGAACCAGAACCGAAAAAAAAACAATTCGTTTTAACGAAAGAGACAGAAGAAGTTGTCAAATTTCTAAAAAACGTTTCAAACACAGACCAGGAAGCCATTGCTGCAAAAATGAGTCAAACGTACGAATACCGCAAGTCTCTTGGGACTGCTATATTAAATGAGTTCCCAAAGTTTTTGGAAAATGCTTGGTTGGTATGTTCTATTACACTCTCTAGTTAAATAGTAACCTTTAAAAAATATTTTTGTTTTAGATTGAAGCAGATTTCAAAAGAGAGTACGACAAAATAGACTTCGAGCCAGTATTCTTGGAAGATATAGACAAGATATTAGCCATATATTCTAAAACCGTGAAAAATCCTAATCTCAGTATTATAGGAACTCGTAATAATATTGAGCAGGGTGCGTATGTCAAATCAGCCTGATGTAATACATAATACATATTTCTATTTTAGGATGGGACAATACAATCAAGGCTTTATTGGCGCTACTTGAAATGCTACCACCAGCACCGAAAGGTCGAAATAAGCTTAACGATAATAACTGTCCTCTAGAGGAAAAACTAATTGTCTTCAAACCTGTAAGAAACTTACGTAATTTGAAAACATTAACATATTGTCTTTTTAGTCAAATACCACTATCTGTGAAATAATTGCCAAAAGGAAGACTTCCCAACCATTTTTAGTGGCACAAGGGTCCAACAAGTCGGCTATTACTCAGTTCAATTTGATCGTGGACCAAAAAAGTATCCCCTGCCCATACCTCTGTAGCAGTGCAAAGGCGTTTGAAATTCTATTCATGGGACACTACGTATTCAATACGAAATATGACGAAACACTAAAACATTTCTATGAATTTATGCAAACGTTCTATTTTAAAATTGAAGAACAAATTAAGGTGACATATACGCCGAAGATGGTGGAACTCAGGAGCCGGTTGGTAAATTTTGCTACACCCAACTGAATAAATTGTGAGTGAGTGATAAATTTTATTGCCACATTTACCTTCTTAAATTTATTTTTTGTACAACTGCTCAGCAAACGAAGTGGAACACCTGAAATTTTTTTCATTTTTCAAATTGTTGTAACTCTTGAACGAATTGTTTGATTTTGATGCGGTTTTCGACGTTCGATAGATTGTTTCGTTGGCTATAGGCGGTGTATCAAACAGCGAGGGCGCGTGGTCCTCGTGGCCTGCAGAAAAAAACCAAGAGCCTCCTGCAGAAATGGTTAAAACTTAGTCCGCCCCCAAACCCGAGACAATTTTTTTAGAATTTTTTTATCCCATGGCACAGATGGACGAAGTCACCATCTCGAGACGTTTTTGCCATTTTTTGCCAACAACACTTCTTCGTCTCGTGGTTGCAGAAAAGCAGTTTTTCTCTTTGCTTGATGAGGGCGGTTTTGCTTGCAGCTCGAATTTAATCCAGTGAGGTTTCTTAAACCCCTAAAGGATGGAGTTAAACAACGACATTAAAATGATCGACGCCATCACAAAATGGCGGGGTCGTCTAGGGGGCTGAACTTTGTGCATTTCTTTTTCACCTTGGAATTTCGCTACTAAAGGCGAGATTTTTAATTGGCGAACAGAATTTCAAAAGCTTGAACTTAACGAACATCTTCCTATGTTTTGTTGGCGAGGAAAACTTGAAATCAGTCACTTCTTTCAAAAAATTGCACTTGTTACGGTTCCTACAAAATTGCAAACTGCTGCATTAATGATAAGGTTTCATGTCGAAACTTTTATACCCAGACGTACGTAAAGAAAATCAGATTTTGTCGAAACAAGCAAAAATCGTATTTCTTCGACTTTAAAAACTTCGCCAAACTGGATGCAGAAGAGGAATGGCCCCATTTTTTATCAATACGGCCCCCGGCATGGTTTCCATGAAAACGATTTACCCCACACTGACATCTCGATAGTTCAATGTGACAACTGTCAAGTAAACCGTTTTCATGGAAACCATGCGGGGGCCGTATTGATAAAAAGTGGGGCCATTCCTCTTCTGTATCCAGTTTGGCGAAGTTTTTAAAGTCGAAGAAATACGATTTTTGCTTGTTTCGACAAAATCTGATTTTCTTTCCGTACGTCTGGGTATACAAGTTTCGACATGAAACCTTATCATTAATGCAGCAGTTTGCAATTTTGTAGGAACCGTAACAAGCGCAATTTTTTGAAAGAAGTGACTGATTTCAAGTTTTCCTCGCCAACAAAACATAGGAAAATGTTCGTTAAGTTCAAGCTTTTGAAATTTTGTTCGCCAATTAAAAATCTCGCCTTTAGTCGCGAAATTCCAAGATGAAAAAGAAATGCATAAAGTTCAGCCCCCTAGACGACCCCGCCATTTTGTGATGGCGTCGATCATTTTAATGTCGTTGTTTAACTCCATCCTTTAGGGGTTTAAGAAACCTCATTGGATTAAATTCGAGCTGAAAGCAAAACCGCCCTCATCAAGCAAAGAGAAAAACTGCTTTTCTGCGACCACGGGACGAAGAAGTGTTGTTGGCAAAAAATGGCAAAAACGCCTCGAGATGGTGACTTCGTCCATCTGTGCCATAGGATAAAAAAATTCTAAGAAAATTGTTTCGGGTTTGGGGGCGGTCTAAGTTTTAACCATTTCTGCAGGAGGCTCATGGTTTTTTTTCTGCAGGCCACGAGGACCACGCGCCCTCGCTGTTTGATACACCGCCTATAGCCAACGAAACAATCTATCGAACGTCGAAAACCGCATCAAAATCAAACAATTCGTTCAAGAGTTACAACAATTTGAAAAATGAAAAAAATTTCAGGTGTTCCACTTCGTTTGCTGAGCAGTTTACTTAATAGTTCCTATTCGTTATTAAAAATGTTTGTTTGTTACATATGTACCTTAAAGCTTAAAAATGAAGTGGAAACTGTTAAGCATTTAAGATTGATCCATTCTTTGTTTGACAGTCCGAAGCTTTTCTTAAAATGTTGTTTCCCGAACTGTTGCCATGGTTTTAGAACATTTAGCGGCTATAGAAAGCATTTAAAAAAACACGTCTCCGATCAAATAATCTCTACTGCCGAATCTTTTAATAATGAAAATAAAATTTCATTTAAAAGTAGTTTACCCTCCAGTGCAGCACCATCTTTCGACCAGTCTTTCGATTGTACAAATGAATCACAGAATGCTTATTTTGAAGCAAGAACAGAAAGTGAAAAATCTGATATAGGTATTAGTAATGCATTCAAAGTATTTATTTCTCAATTACTTTGCTCCTCCTTTACAAATGCCCAAATGCAAATTATTATAAATTCGGTTAGTGAATTATTAGAGAATATTTTTAATAATTTAATTGATCAGTCACACAGCGAATTGTCGCTTCTAATTACTCCTCAATATAGTTTGATAAAACAAGAACTGCAGAATTATAATTCAATTTATAAACGAAAGAAATTTTTAAACTCTTTTGAATTTGTAAAGCCCAAAGAAATCACAATAGGATTAAGGCCTGAAAACGTTTTAGACAGAAAACGTGACGCGTATGTAGAACAAAATATTCCTTGTACATTCCAGTATATCCCATTACTGGACACTTTAAAACAACTCTTAAAAAATAAGTTTCATTTGATACAAAAAGAGAAATTTACAAAAAACGATAAATTAGTTACAGGTTCATACTTGAAAAATAATTCACTTTTCAAATCAAAAAAATATTTTGTAGGTCTCCAATTATATTACGACGACTTCGAAACTACCAATCCTTTAGGTAGTAAGACAGGTTGTCATAAGATGGGAGCATTCTATTTTACAATTAAATTCAGTTCTAATATATTTACCTCACAGCTTAACGCTATACATTTATTGGCATTGTTCTACACATCAGATTTAAAAATTGGTTCTCAATTAGAACAAATCAATCTAAATACTATGCTTGAACCTATCGTAACTGATATCAAAGTTTTAGAATCCGATGGAATTTTGATTGAAGGACTTGATGAACCCATCTTTGGAACATTAGTGTCATTATCGCATGATAACTTGGCAGCTAACTCATTACATGGAATGGTCGAATCTTTCACGGCTAATTATTATTGTCGAATATGTCTATGTCATAAGTCTGATGCACAAAACGCTGTGTCTGAATCTAATGTTATTCTAAGAAGTTTTGTAACTTCTGAGGAACATTGCTTAATTGCAAAGAAAGAGAATAATAATTGCTTGGGCATTAAAGGTAGGAGCATTCTGAATGATCTTCAATATTTTAAGTTGTTTGACACTTCCTCAGTTGACATTATGCACGATATCTTAGAAGGATGTGTACCCCTTGAATTGAAATTTTTTGTCAATAGTCTTGTTCAATCTAAAATTATTACTCTAGAAGAATTAAACTCAAGAATTAAATTATATCATTATGGTCATTTAAATCAGTCAATCAAACCTAGTCCCATAATATTAGATAAACCTGGAAATTCAATAGGGCAAAGAGCCATGCAGTCATGGTGTTTGGTTCACTTTTTCCCACTTATCATTGATGATTTAAATTTAACCGGCGAACTAAAGTCAAAATTAGATGTTATAATATTGTTATTAAAAATAATGTTAATTGTTTTTTCACCTAGGATTTCTGAACAAATGATTGATGAATTGGAACAATTAGTAAAGGCACACCACCTACTGTTTAAAAGAGTGTATAATCATCACTTAATCCCCAAGATGCATTTTATGATTCATTATGGTACAGTTATCCGTCGAATGGGACCACTAATAAATCTATGGTGTATGAGATACGAGGGGAAACACGGCTTATTGAAACATTTTGTACATAATTTTAAAAATTTTAAAAATTTTAAAAATCTGGCCAAAACTTTGGCAGCGAAAGTTCAGGAAACAACTGCATTTGAAGACTGTTATCACCTGGATTTATTGCTTGGTCCTTCACAAAACACGAAATTTGTTGAGTTTCAATATATGAAATTGTTTGAAGAGCAAATAGCAGAATTTCCAGAAGATACTGAAATCGTGATCCCTAAATGGATAAAATATGGGTTTCACTATAGAAAAAATTGTTTTATTTGTTCTTGTTTAAACCAAGTCTCCTTGTTACCACAGTTTGAAAAAATTATTGAAATGGTAGTAATAGGTAACAGTATCTTCTTTGTAACAGAGGTATACGTTACCACTGAATTTTCGGAGAAACTTTGTTCGTATAAATTAGGTAGAAACCTAGATGAGGATGTTTATAATGTTATAGATCTGAAACTATTACTTTTTAAAGAACCGTATAATTTGCATCAGACACATCACTCTACTGATTTGTATTTAGTGCCTAAACATGTATTCTATTTCTAGGGCCAAGCTGTAGTTTAGAATTTTTTTTCTTTGTTGTCTTGTTTAAAAGTAAAAAAAAATAAATTTTTTTATTTATTTGCAGTGTTTTTGAAGTCCCCAATTTTACCAGCTTTGGAGTGACCATATGTTCACTATATAGTGAACAACAGAACACCCTAACTACTCTATTTGAAGCAGAAATTACTCTAGTATTTACTCTATCTAGTGTTTAAATACAATTTTAGAGTGACAGCATGTACCCTATATAGTGAATAACAGGACACGAGAACTACTCTAATTAAAGTAGGAATTACTCTACTTTTTACTCTATCTAGTGTGTAAATAATGCCGTATTAGAGTGATTTACTACACTAAAGCTAAGTAAGATTTTCACTCAAAAGTGTTAAAATAAAACACTAAACAAGAGTAGTCATAACTCTACTGTTTCATAAATTGCCAGTGTGATAATTTAACACTAAATTGCATGGACTTATACACACTGTTTTTAGTGTTCTCTAGAGTTGAAGATTTACTCTGAATTTTTTACTGTGTATGCGAATCGAATCATGGCCGTCTCTAGTTCCAGGCCATGTCCTAACCATTTGGCAACGTGGCGAGAGGAGATTTACCGTCAATTTGACAAATTGCCTCTGATTGTCATTGATTGTCATTAAAGTGAAACTTTTGCGAAAAAAGACCAAAAATAGTCTAATATTTACCAATTTCAAATGATTAACGTACTGAAAATGAATACTTTGAAGAAAGTATGTAAGATATGCGTGGTATTTAGTAAATTTATAGTGATAAATTTTGATTACAGACCCATTTAAATACTATGCGGCGTACAAGAGGGTTTTGCAAAAAAAGATTTCGCCGTGGTTGAATTAAACACACTGGAATTGAGCTTTTATCAGTAGGAAGTTTAAAAAACCTGATTGGATGGATAAACCACATTTAAGATTTAAGACAAGACTTATTTCATCGTTGCACTGATGGTAAAAGGCAGGAATAATTGGACCATTTTCATCTGTAGAATTTTGTGTAAAGTTGACACAATATCGTACCTACTCTGCCGCAATTAAACTGCTAAACGAAGATTATCAATTGAAATTGATACCTAATCATTATTCTTTTGTGCAGTTGTAAAATCTATTCCTCAGTCAAACTTTATGTTGCTCGAATAGAACCGTAAGACTTTGCTAAACTCTAATAAGGCGCCCAAGCGTTCAAAAATTAAAATTCAACATTATATTGTGTTTATTTCTATACAAACTACGTATATTCTCAATAAACAAATAATTCTGCGTAAATGTCAAGTTTCAATCGGTTTCAATCATCTCTAAATTATAAAACGTCGAGGACTAGCAGTTCCTTCAAAGGTAATTGTTTAAGGCCCATCAGATGCTTAGAAATCATGCAAGCTGCAATCTCGATTGAATTTGCTTTGTGTTGAAAAGGATTTTGTAAAAAATTTCTTTTTCTGGGTCAAAAACTAAAGTGTTTCCACATTATACGTCGGCACTAAAACATGGAGGACTCGCAGTTGCTTCCAAGGGAGTTGTTTGAGACCCAGATGCTTAGAAATAACCCAAGCTTTAATCTCGATAAAATTTGAAAAGAGTTTTGCAAAAAATGTCTTTCTCTGGACCTAGAAGCAGAATTTTTGTCATTTTAAACTTACTTACAGGGCACAACTTACAGGCTTTCTCAAATTATTGAATTTCAATTCCTTAATCATTCGAAATTGATAAAAATACGATTATTTTTGGTAATTTTTGCAAATGTTTCACTTCAATGACAATCTATGACAATTTGTCAAACTGACGCTAAATCTCCTCCAGCTGCGTTGCCAAATGGTTAAGGACATGGCCTGGAACTAGAGACGGCCATGATCGAATGAAGACATGCTCTATCTCGCTCGCGCAATTTATCCTTTTCTCCGGAATTGCTGCGTTCGACGTACTTAAGAAAACAAGTTGCAACCCTGTCACAATTATTGACCATGGATGACAACCAAATTGGACAAGTCGCTAAATTGATGGGTCACAGTCAAAAGGTGCATGAACAAGTTTATCGTCAAGATGAGAATTTATTTCAAGTTACTGCTTGGGCGAAGTTTTTGACGGTAGTAAACGATTCAGATTTTTACAAACATAGAGGTAAAACGTTCGATGAAATTGTTAATGAAGTTGAGCGAATGGAAGACAACGAAGACGTGGCAGATGGAGATCATATACCAATTGTTGAAATTGCCCCGGAAATTGAGTCCGAGCTAACAGGTATGACTAACTTACCGTTAATGTAACGTAACGGGTTTTATGTTCTCAGGCTACGCCCCAAGAGAACTGGAATTGCCCGCTGTCGAAGGAAATGTCCCAGTAGGAGCAGATGAAGTCGAAGGAAGCGCTCCAGCACCACCAGAAGTGATTGAAGGAAATCAGCCAAAACGAGGTACTTTGTCTGCTTACATGTTCACTCACTTAGTCGTATTGCAAATTCTTATAAATTTGATTTCGAACCCTTTCGTACAACCTATAGTTATTTATTATACAAGATGATAAAGAGATTCTTTGTAGACGAGTGAAAGGTGTTAGACCACGAGCGACGAAGGAGCGAGTGGACTAACTTTCACGAGTCTATAAAGCTTCCTTATCATCATGTATAATATTCTATTTTATTTTATAACAGATGTTAAAAGTAAACAAAATCAATTAAAAATTATCAATTATTACTTTGGCTATGGTTGTTGGTGACGACTAATTTTAACTGTTCCATTCTTTAATTGTTTTCTAAATAGTCGTTCCTAAAATGCGTTCATTTTATCTACCCTTACTGTTAAAATGCCTATTTTATCTATCCTTACGGTTAAAAGCGCTATTTTATCTACCCGTACTGTTAAAACGTTTTTTATCTATCCTTACGGTTAAAGCGCTATTTTAGCAATACACTTTAACATATGCTATAAAATAAATAAATATTCGCGGTTGAAAATTGGACGACAATATTAATTTAATTTGTTTTACAGCGAGCAAACGAATAAGGAAAGAGTCAGTAACACCAGAAAAACCACCCCGCCAACAACAGAAAACAGGAAGAACGAGCCGTATAAACAAGTTACCAGTCAAGGGAAAATCGCCAACTACGAAATCTTTGCTGCATATGCTAGATTCCCCTAGAAGATCGAAACGACGAGTTAAAACTAAATTTTCTGCAGAAGAAAGAACAGTTTTGCAAAAACATTTTGCTGTATTTTATAATAACGATAATTTGGCATCATTTAAAGATTGTGAACAAGTTATGCAAAAATATCCACATTTATTTCAGAACAGGAGCTTTAGAGACTTGTATAATTGGGTGCAACATGAAAGAAACAAACTCCGACTCAAAAGGGCCTAAAATCCTTCAGAATTTGAAACTACCATTGTTTATTTTTGTACGCTTCTCTTTATTAAGTCTGCTAAGGTTTGTCTTTTATGTTAGACAATTTTTTGCCAAAGTAGTTATTGTTTTATTTTTGAGGAATGCATGCAATTTTAATTGGAAGTTCAGTCAGCCTAGCATTAAGTAGGTAATCGTTTGACATTTAAGTTTGTTTTTTTTCTTCTCCTTAGCTTTAAGTAGGTATAGTTGTATCAATAAAATTTCCGTTGCACGACACGTCATCAATGATGACTGATGAATTCGCGACAATAAGGAGGATTGGCGGCTAAGGATCGTCATGAATTCGCGATCCCCAGCCGCCAATATCCCCAATAAGGAGGATTGGCGGTTAAGGATCGTCATGAATTCGCGATTCTCAGTCTCCAATGCCCCCTATTGGGGATATTGGCGGCTGAGGATCGCGATGGTCATCATTGATGACGTGCAACGGAAGTTTTATTGATACAGCTATAATCATCTGTTATTGAAATTTACTTTTATCCTAGACAATTTTTTGCTAAAATAGCTGTTTTTTTTTAAGAATGCATGCAATTTTAATTAAAAGTTCTGTCAGCTTAGCATTAAGTAGGTAATCGTTTGTCATTACAGTTTGCGTTTTGTGCTAGACAATTGATTATTGCAAGTTTGTTATTTAATAAATAATACATTTTTCATTCATTGTCACTACTTGTTTAATTTGCAAATGGAATAGACCTATGCAGTTTGTGCGACAAGGATATACTTATGCTGACTGGATTTAGTTAACAAGACAACGCTTCTGGTTCTGTCACTTAAAAGTCCACGTCAGAAAAGCTGGGATTTCGTGCGGTTTTCGCACCACTTCAAATTTTGCCTTCCATCAAACAAGTTCCAGAAATTGAGAGAACCAGGTACACACCTGTCCAGGGTAAAACTGGATAGTCAATTTAAACCAGGAAAGATATATCGCACTCCAAGCACTATATCCTTTTTTTTTTGGCACTCTTGTGGGAAAAAATGCCCTTGCTGAGTAGTTTTACAGCCTCCCTGTTAAATCGCGTCTATTTTGGATTCATTTCGCACTCAAGTCGATTATATTAACCTTTGGGATTAAATGCTGCATTTGAGTCCCTTTAATATATCAGTTGACCGTACATACAATGTTTCCTAGTGTACTCACGATAGAATTACACTTCACAATTTTGTTGAAATACAGAATAATATGTATTTCGGTCAGTTACTCGCGCCAGAGCTGAAAACCTCTGACCGTCTGCGGTGCCTACGTTATCGGCAGTGGCGCCATCTAATAGTCAATAGATTCGCAATATTATCATTGGTGATAAAATGCTTCTTAGGCCCGACCCCCTCCCTGGCCCGGTTAAGAAGCAACGGGGCTAAGCAAGTTCCAATCATTATGTGTATAATTATGTTGCTATTATTAATTAAATTTGAATAAAATAGACTCATGTATTAGAAATTTTACTAGCAAAATACACAAAATACTGAAAAAATAATGAGTTGAGTATTTTGTATCTTCACAATCTTAACAATAAACTTTGGATACACAGGTACAATAATTATTAGAAAGGAGGTATCACAAATTTTTGAAAAAACTTGACAAATGTCAAAATTGCATGGTAATTGCAGCTTGTAATTTACTCTAATTGGGATATTTGTCAAGTTTTTTTAACAAAGAATCAATAATTTTTTGTTGAGATTCAATTAATTGATTTAATTGTTGCCTTTCAGTGAATTCCATTGTCATTCTTTCTTTTAATAAGAAACTTCGTTCCTTCTGCTCATCTAGGTCCATTTGTAATTTTTCTTCTTGAATTTTAAGTCGCCTCTCCTCTAATTTGATCTTCTTTTCTTCCAGCTCCAATTCTTTATTTTTGATTTCATATTCCTTTTCACCCCTACTATTTAAATATTCAAACGCGTTTCGTTTCATGGCAACAGTTTTATTTTGCCTCTTTCTAGTTGGCCCTGAAAATTACACTTCACTATAGCATCTGCAAAACTTTTATTTCAGCAGTATTTTTTGAGGTTTTCAAGAAAATAATTGCGGTTGTACAAATTTTACTCGGACAGTCAGACCGAACACCATTAGATGTCATGTTTAATTAAAAATTGTAGGAGAAAAACCTTAAAAAATACTATAAATTGGTTTCTGAAAAAACATTAAGTAATATGATGTTAAGCACACACACCTAAAACTTTTTTATTTCTATCTGCAAGCACCACAGTAGGCCTTGAAGCAGGTGTAACAGGAGTTTCCACAACTTGTGTTTGTGTTACAGACTGATCTGGATCTGGGAAATCTTCTACTACAAAAGATGACAGATCTAAAATGTAACGATGAATAATATACATCATATTTTCAACAGAAATAGGTATTTACCATTATCATATTGATTATTATACTCCACATCTGATGCGTAACTGTGGTCTACTCCAACTATTATTGCATTTGCCTCAACATGCTCCTCATTATGAAAATTTAAAGCGATATTTTCACGGGCATCCCGACCTAGCTGTTTGTCCCTTGAAACCTTTGTCGCAGGTTTATTATTATTCTTCTTCTTGGTCAGATTCAGATTGAACTCCTTGGACAAATCTGAAATTTCCTGCAGAAGATGGTCCCTTTCACTGTAAATTTCCTCGACGCCAGATCTTAAAAAATAGGTAGATAGATACAATACAATAAAACCCTATTATAAGTTTTCTTAATATAACATACTTTAGAATTTTGTAGTGACACAAACCTTATTTGGTCGTCCTTATTTTTTTTTAACCATACGGTGAGCAGAAGTTGAGGATGCTCTTTAAGGGCCCTGATTGTGAAGAGTTTTTCACAGGTGTTTTCGATGTTGTCTTGAACATTTTTCCATTTGTCTACTTCTTGTAATGGATTATTCGCCACAACTTCACGTAATAAGGCCAAGTCGTCGTCAGACGAGAATCTTAGTCTTTTTGGCTTGAACATTATTTTATTTTAATTAAATTAGGTATTGCACTTATTGCAGACGCCGAGATCATAAACATAACCTCGTATCATAGCCAATCCTAACCTTGTCTTCTTTGAGCGAACTGTATAGAACTAAACAGTCCTAAATTCCCTAAATAGCGCACACATTAAGGGGTCCCGCAATCCGTTCGCAAATAGCGTCCGACGCTATCGTTAATACCGTACGTTAAAGGAAATGCTCGAAGTGCGCATGCGTACATGCCAAAATAGCGTTAACGTAAGTAAGCGTTTGCAGTGCAATATCTCTCTATTCTTACATTTCCCCCACATTGTAGCCATCGTTTGCAACCGTTAGACGTTAGCGTCTATGGTCCATTTAAGGCTCGATATAACGCTGCACTTAACAATTGGATGATAAGCAATCCCGGGAAAACGGTAACCATTTATAATGTGGCTGCACTATCAGCTGTTGCGTTCAATGCAGCGATGACAAAGGACAATATATTATCAGGATTTCGCAAAACGGGTATAAGTCCATTTTGTCGAGAGATCTTTACACCAGAAGATTTCCTTATGAGTTCAGTAACAGACCAACCAAACCCTAATCTGGTACGAGATAAATCTAAAGAGGGTGAATCTTCTGCAGCAACCCGCACTGAGAATATTGAAAATCCACCTTCCCCACAACCAGGCCCACAAATGGCAGATGTTCACATGAAGTTTTAAGACCCGAAGACATTTTCCCGTTTCCAAAAGCTGCCCCAACCGTAAGAAAAGGCGGTAGGCGTCCTGGTAGAAGCAGAATAATAACAGATACTCCTGAGAAGGACGAAATCATCAACCAAAAAACACCGAAAAGGAAACCCCCTAAAGTGGAATTGAAGAAAATTTGGAAGAAAATAAAACTAGCTGAGTCTGATTCTTCAGATACAGATGAGAGTTTGCCTGATGATGTGGCAGATAGCAGTTCAGACGACATAATTAGTGATGCAGAGTCCGAAAAGCAGCATGATGATTTTGACGTGTCTCCGTCATTAGCCACTTTGAATAGCTTCGTCTTGTGCAAATTCGATACGGGGAAGAATCCTGTGCACTACATTGGCAAAATCGAAAGTCAAAACGAGACAGTTTTTGTAGTCAACTTTTTAAGAAGAAAAAGAACATTCGAATTTTATTATCCCGATATTCAAGACAAATATGAGATAACTCAAGACGACATTGTTATGAGACTCCCAGATCCGAAAAATCAGGATAAGGCAACGGCGAGGACTGCAGGGTGTATCAAATTTAACATTGATTTGAACGACTTTTATACCACGCTTCGTTAATTTACAAGTTAAGCGGTCCAGTTCTTATGTATTCTTTAATTATTTAACTACTTGTATGGTTGAAAAGTTAATTTCTTTGTATTTGCAGTTTTTCTACAAGTTGTCCCATTTCACCTTAAACTGTGTCCCATTTCTAACACATGTGAGTAGCAATGGGACATCTTGCAGACTAACAATATTATTTTTTTATAAAATCTGAAATACCACTTATGTTAATATTGCATTTTTTTATCGTTTACTACATGTCTAATAGAGTTCTAGGCAAAATTACAACTACTTTGATTGAACGTAAATATTTTTACAACGTAAAACGTCAAAAGTGTCCCATTCCTCCACATTCTCCCCTACTATTATCTCTGCATTAAAAAATATACAGACAGAGTTATATTAAAATTAATACCTACCTCAAATGCAAGTGAAAATAATAAACTCAGAGCTAAAATACAAGCTAACTATGATTTTATTAGTACGTGTCATATAAGTTCGGCCATGTGGTGACTACATAGGTTACTAATAATAATGTTTTTTTATTTAGGCAATTTGTTATTAGTTGGTAGTGAATAGTTTCTAAGTTTTATCACATTTATATTGTTACAATTATAATTATGCTGTAAATAAATGTAATGTGATATTTTATTCGCCTTTAATTTCTACTAAATAATGATCGAAATAAATAAATTCATTATTTTCGACGCAGGGGGGCCAGCGGAGCTCATGTGCATGATTAACAGGCGAGAGTCCGAGGTGGCGCTTGTGGAGTGATGGCTGTGTACCCCAAAATCGCAACTCAATAATGACTTTTCCGTTAGCTAACATGTTAACCTTCACTAATTTGGAAAGCATAACTATGAAATAATCTATTCCTGGACACTCATGCGTCCACGAGGTGGATGCAGTCCATAGTGCGATTGAAAGAACTCTAAATAAGGTCGAATATTACAGTCCGATATCTTTGATTAGAATCCTGCTCAAGGTCAATTAAAAAGAAAATCTTATAAGATAATACAAATGCAACCAAAAGATTTCAAAAATTATCAAGATTTATCGGTTCACTTGAACTATGATAAAATTCCGATCACTAAAATTGTGAGCCTGCAGTTGAGCAAAGTTAAAAATTTGAGTGAAGTAAAATATCAAGCTTCTTCTAATGCACCATTTCAAACGGTCAAGCTGGAGAAGAAATCAACTGAGCAAACGAACATTGATGTTTCACAGCTACTTTCTGTACAACCTAAGGTCAGTCCTCTGGTCAACTCTCTTCCAACGAAAAAAGTTACAGCTTTAAAATCAATGTTAAATTGGATGCCATTACTTGATCAGGAGTATTACAAAGTGATATTATTGCCGAAACCTGATGAGACTACTAAACTTGCGTCAGAACCTATGACTTTAAGATCAAAGCCCACGATCTGCGTTCCCAATACTAGCAAAAAAGCAAAAACCACTACTGTACAACCAAAAGCAATGTGTTCATCAATGGAGTTGTCGTCTAAACCATTGACATCGAAGATGGAACTGAACCCCTCATCGAAAACACCCAAAACCTCGTCTAAAACCCAAAAAAGCCGAAGTACGACCAAAACCTTGTCCAAAACCCAAAACAAAGATGCCAAAAAAGCCAATGTGAAAATATATTAGGAAGCATTGTTCCTTTCTTTTTTGTTTATTTTTTGAAAGATTAAAGTTTATATTTCAATATATTTTTTCGTTCCATTTACCCATTGCTACATTTATTTCAAAATAAAATTTGTAAGAAAAGGTTCTATGTTGTAATTAATCCTAATTATCTAGTTAATTAATAGCAATTAATGATTTTCTGGAAATGGTTTAGGTAGATCTAATTTAAGACTGTATTTTCCCGCAGTTATACAATTATTCGATATGGTTTGGGCCCATAGCACTCAAGTTACTAAATAGAAAATACAAAAACGTAATTTTTTTCTAACATAGAACCCTATGATTCTCAGCAAGCGAAATGCTGGCTAAACTGATCAATTGTACAGACCTCTGCATATGATGCCAAATATCACAAAGCATGCTACAGTAAATACGTTTCGCCCAGAAATGTGAAATACCAATTAAAAAGTAAAGAATGTTTTGAACCTCATCATGAGCATGTGATGGGTCGACAGATACGCTAGGGGAAAAACATACAGAAATTTCGATGTCTGATAATCAGATATTACACAGAGCTGCGCAAATTTTGCGAACTAATATGATGCAGTACAAAAATTTACAAAAAACATTCCCGTCTGTTGAGGAAATAGACGCAGCCGAATTCGAACACCAAGTGTCAGAAATTCTATTAATTTTTTTAAATTGGATCTTAGGAGATGAAGATTACAGCAATTCAGATAATAAAATTGAGGCCCTGACCCTCAGCCCTGATCATCGGTGCATCGCCATCGCATCGGTCCGCGTACCGAGTTTCCGGATAAGTCGAAGTGCGGGGCCGGTCGGCTGAATTAAAAAAATCATAACTCAAAAACTATCGCAGATAGTGGCCTAATTCTTTTTTTAAAAAGTTTTCTGATGTGTATCTCGCAAATGATACGATATACCGGATGGGTAATTTTTCGAGGCTCACCATTGGGATCTCCTAAAGGGTAAAAGATACGGGATCGGTTAAATTAGAGAAAAGTTGCGCTATTTTTTAGCAATTAAAAATCTGAAAAGAATTCCACGATATTGGGATTCGTTCCTGAGTTTTCACAAAAAATCTAAAAATTGCCAATTGATAGAAAAATTAATATCTTCCTAACGATTGATGTTATTTAAATGAAAGTTGGAACTTTTATATTTTTGACAGCTGATGAGCATCGAAAAATTACCAACCCTGTATGTATGCACATATTCCCAACATTTGAGGTACTCTCACGCATGTCGAAGTTTCGGGCGCAATTTTTTCGTAAACGCTAATGTATTAATTGTTTTTGAAAAAGTTGGCTTTACAAAATTACTGATTGCATCATTAGAAGCGCTATAGTTTGATCTATTAGTACCCCAAATTTCAAGGCTCTAGCTCCTTTAGTTAATTTTCTAGGGCGATGTATGTTGCATAAAACACAAAAATTGAAATAGCGCGAAAAGGAGTGTTTTTCGGGATTTAAAATAATCTGTCCGACTAAAAAAAGTTGTAATTCCTCATTCCTGATAGCCCATCATAGTAGAATCTGAAAGAGGGAAGGTAGTTTACGTACAAGTCTACAACCCGAACGTACACATTGTCAGGCAAAACAAATCAACCCTGAGCGTGGCCACACAGGCGCTCCTTTTGGGGATACACATATCGGACGGCTCCCTAAGAGATGCAGGCAAGCAGCACGAGATCAAACTTAAATCTTACAACTCATTTGTGCGAGCGCTCACTGGGGTACAAACAACAAGGATGGAATACAAGATAGTATAAATTTCATTTGGTTATACTTTCATTTTATGCATATTTCAGGAGCGATTTTACTCCACTATTCAGAAGATGAAGATGTGAACCCTGATGAAGATGCAGATGTTATGGATGCTGACGTAGATGTAGACATTGCTGAAAGCGAATCAGATGAGCTTGAAAATGAATCAGATTATTATCCCGCTAACTCTACAAATCTTGTTGAAGGCCTTGGTGAAGTTTATAGGTGGCGGAAAAAGAAAATCCACATTACTCAATTGTTTGCCAAATAACCTCAGTCCTTCTTAATGTCGAAATTGAAGTCAGAGGAATGAAGTTGTTCACAAAATTTGACATCCAACGGTTGAGATTTGCGGAGGATGATTTGTCAGTTGTACAGTCAGGAGATAAAATATTGGCCCTCGACCGCGAACAATGTCGACAGACTCTTAGAAAAGACACTCAAAATAGGTTTGTGAAGTGACTTTGAAGAAACCCTTTTCAATGGCAAAAATGAACATATTACAAAACATGATTTCAATAAGGTCATATTTGAATTAACAAATATTACAAAAGGAGAAATATTATTTATGGAACTTATCCATAGGCTAAAAGATCTTTTTGCACCTTATTTTTTTTTAGTTAAAAACAATTTCATTAAAACATCAGTTTACCAAGGAAGCATTTTTGGACATATTGGAAATGGTGAATGGAAAGAAATTTGTTGCTACAATGTTTGTTGTGGATAAGCTATTTTCAATTAATGACAAGGTGGTGTCATATCATTTCTACCGTAAAAAAGGTGGTGAATTATGTCTTAGTGAGGTGCATTCTAACTTAACTAATAATAGAGGTGAAACACGATAATGCAATAATTGTAGGAACCAGGTACCTGTAAATTTGCTAAGAGGCAACTTTCAATTTTTAAAGCAGAACTTTGAAAGTCTATTCACTGCTAGGCTTAGGCATAATAATGATGAAGTCCACAATGTAATCACTGACATAAAAGACGGATAAAGAAACCTGTGCTGCTGCCAATGAAGATGGTAAAGTTGTTCTTACATATAACTTCATCTTAGATGGGGCCCCAATTTTCAAATCCTCACCTAGATCTATGTGCCCAATATGTAAATGAATTACCTCCTGAAATGAGATTAAAACACTTAATTCTTGGTGGAGTTTGGTTCGGACGGCATAAACTTAATATGAATATATTTAAACGAATTTGTGAAACAAATGACCCCCCTTAGCAATGGTTTAAAGTTAAGGGTCGATAACCAGACTGTGATTGTAAAGATTATTTACCTAATTGCGTTTTGAAAAGTTGGATTTTACGCAATTAGGTAAAATGTTGTACTTAATACGTTATGAAAAACCTAAATTGTTTGACTCGCATAATGTATAGATTTTCAGGGAAATACTTATCGCTAAGAAATTAGTTCACGCGAGAACGTTAAAGTAGTGTTGGTGTTTTAGTGTTAAATTTCACCCTCGCTAAGTAGACCAGCTGAATGTTGGAATAGTATTAGATGTTTGCTTAAAAATTGATATTAGCCATAATATGTAATTAATTATTCATTGTTTCGCATTTATACTTGTACGAACGCCACATCGTTCCGTAAATTAACGAATTAGTCAGGCAAGAATGCAATTGAACCCTCCGATGGGACGTCATTACCAGCCCAGCGACGAAAACAAATAAATAGGGCAAGAAGACAGGTTAAAGAGAGCGTTAGAAAGAGGGGTATAAAGAGATAAGTAGGCCAAAGTCACACGAGTACTACATTAAAGTCATTTAGGGAGGTAGTTCCGTAAATAAAGCACGATCAAAATTAATTGCAACGGTGTCACTAAAAATTTAAATTCTTTGGACGACTGCAAACCTGAAGAAATAAGAAAAGGAGAGATTAGCGAGATTAGTTAGGGTTGATGGAGAGAAACAAGAACCGCCACCCAGCCAGTCACGCATGAAAGAAAACAGATGGCCTAACAAGTGTCGTACTGCCGCCAAAACGGCGACAAAACATCAAGGCGTAATTGTTAATTGCACCTTTACCACTGGAATCACGTAATGTCCGTACAAATCAACGTTTAGACAGGGAAATTCTCTTTAAATAGATACCACATGATAGGGTTAAATCGCTGAGATAGCGGTACCGCACGGAAATTATCAGAGGGTTTATCAGGAATCAAATTAGGTAACGAAGGGGGTAAAGATTAACCAGGAGAGATAGTTAGACGAAAATACATCGAAAACCGCGACCCCAACAATCAGGGATAGGGTAAAATGATTAAATTCCTTAAGGGGGTTGTTTGAGAATGGTGTACGACGTAGGCCACCAACATTACGCCTGTCCATTCGGTCGTACTTTCTCACAGAAGAAAGGGTTAGATCAGCTTATGACCAGATACAGGGTAGTACTAGCTCAAGTAGGTTATAAACATCGAGGGTTGCGTAATTGGCGTTGCATTGATCGTTCATATTGCATTCTCAAATGAGAAAGGGTTAAGAAATTTCGTCATCGACTGGAATATGTTTTTATTTAAGAATTGTTGTAGAATTATTGTGATTTTCCTATGGATTTAAATAATATCAGGATCTAGGCCAAAAGAACTAGTAATTAAGGGTTGTTTTAGAACAATATAGGAAATTCAGATTTCTGGAGGTGGGGAGATTATATAAGCGATTCCTTTAAGTTAAGGAGGGAAGTTTTTAGATTTTTCGGTTCGTCGTTGTACTTGTTGCTCGTCGCCAAATTTCGTAAAATTGTTTAAACGTCTGTAATTTTCAAACCGCTAGTTAGGTAAATCATCGTAAATTAAATAGTTAGTGCTTAAGTGTTAATTCAATAGTTACTAAAATTTAGTTCGCGTAGAGCAATTTAAGTCTAATTAATTAAATAATAATTTTAAGTTAGTTAATTCGAAGTGACTTCTTAAATCTAAGTTATTGTGTTAAGTGTCCATTTGGGATTATTGTAGTACCACCTCCAGTCAACTTTAAGCTACAACAGGTAGGCCCGAAAGGGTTAATTTTTCCAGCGCCATTGTTAATTATTTTTTCTACGCCCTTTATTGAAAGTACGCTTTTCTATTTGTCAGTAGAGAATAGAAAGTTGGCGTTTGCGGCTGAGCGAGCGGAAAAATTATTGCCGCTTACCAAGCCGAAAGTTAGTTTTTCTGATAGGATAGAGATTAATAACTATTTTAAGGAAACTTTATTAAACAATTAGATTAGGTGCCTATTGAACAATAATAAATTAAACCAGATGTTCCAATGATAGTTCAATGATTTCTACTTATACTACTGTTATAGTGATCTCTTGTCATTACGGATGGGGACATGGATTTATCGTTACTACTGTTATGAACAATTTTAAAATTTATAGTACAATTTTCACAATTCTGAACTTGTATACCAGAGCCCAGTTCATGAAGTTTTGCAGATGTTACGTTGTTGTTGACTACCGCAGGCTCAGGGTTTTGTCCGAGAATCTTGTGAGACACTGCAATCTTGTTTTCTAGTGATTCCTCTATATAGCCCTCTGCCACAGAGGTGGACTTCCAACCTCCGTGGCGTTTTAAACTGGTAATATCCGCTCCAGCATCTGCCAGTAACGTTGCGGAAGTTCTTCGAAAACAGTGACCAGTGTAGGAAGCGCAACCAGGTAAATTCAAAAATTCCGCTATACGCTTCGGCATATTGCCAAATGTGTTCATCCCCACGACTCTGTTCGTGCACTTTCCATTCTCATACCTCAAAAATAATCTCTGCGTCGTTGCATGGGGTGGACGGAGTGCCACATATTTACGGCAAAAGCCCAAATAATCCACTTCGTGTTCTCCTCCTTTAGACACAATAAAAGTACGCTGAACTCCAGTTTTGGTATTGGGAATTTTTACAACCATGATTGTCCCATTATCTTCTATGTCGTGAATCAGCATTTTGGTCAGCTCGTCGCGACGACAGGCCCCGAAAATACCGAATATTAAAGCAACCTACAATGTCATCATTATTAAAAAATAATTTAGCGCCATAATTTACCTTCAACATCAAATAACACTCATCCGGAGCATCTGATAGGAACCTGTTAATCTCTTCCCTTCTCAGCACCTTTGATTTCTTGGCCCTGTATCCCACTGACTGCTTCTTTAGAAATGCTATCAATCTGCTATATTTTGAGATATCTACGTTATGTTTGGAAGACAGAGTGCTCTTCAACATTGAATACACTGACCATATAGTAGATGATTTCTTCGTTCTCGAAATTTCCGACAAATAAGCCAGCAATATATCTTCAGAGTAGGATGATTTAACTTGATTGGTTTTGCACCATTGCACGAACAACGTGTATTCTCTCTCGTACCTGGTCTTCGATTTGTCAGGTAACAAATTCAAGATTACGTTTTTCGCGGCTTCCTTTATGTGTGGCGGGGTGCATTCCAGATCCACTACACTCTCGTCACTACTATCAATGTCTGCCATTCTGACCAAGAGAACAACGAAATCTCTAGTTTACAGTCGCTTTGAAAAATTTTTGACGTATTTTCAAAAATAACAAAAGCAGTGTCATAGGAACGTCCACAGATAACTACAAAAAATTCATGTACTGATTGACGACATGCTGTTTTTTAAAAATTGAGAAAAATATGCTTCTTCTTGCCTTATTTATAAGGGGCGTAGAAAAAATAGTATGTGTATTGAAAGCGTAAAGTGCCTTTTGTGCTCTCACAAGTTTGCTGCTCTCGCCTAAAGGCTCGAGCAGCAATTTACTTGTTCCGAGCACAAAAGTTGCACTTTCCGCTTTTAATACACAATGTACTATTACCTAATTGCGTTTTGAAAAGTTGAATACGTTATGAAAAACCTAAATTGTTTGACTCGCATAATGTTGCAAAACTCGCTATCGCTCGTTTTGGCAAATATTACGACTCGTCAAACAATATAGGACTTTTCATAACTAATTACGTAAATAACTATTGTGTTATTTGTTCCCCAATATGTTATTATGTTGCGTAGCCTAGATCCTGGGATAACTGAAGTTTGATAGCAGATGATACGCGATTAATTAGAAGGGGTTAATTCAAATATGTGCTATTTTATGCACCGTCCAGCTTCACAGGGGTTCCGATTTAATTGTTTTGGCATTGTGGAAAAAGGGGCAGCTCCATTCTAAATTGGGGAAATTCCAGCATAAACTTCAACTTTAATTAATGGGGATTAACTTAATTAATTTGATAATGACTAGAAAGGATTGGAAAGAGGGAAATGGGACTTCGTAACGATTGTTTGTTCTTCATCTTCGACCGTAACGTGGGAAAGGGTTAACAGGAGTAACGGAAACTACTGCACCGTCATGTGAAAGGGTTAAAACTAGGTCATAATTTCCACTAACGTCAAACTTCAAAGCTTCACCATGTTAGCTCCATTTTAAGAGCAAATTGAGCCTAATTGAACAACTGCCATCATGTTTATTGTGCACCCGGCACCCAGCAGTTTTCGAAGGGTACCAGGTCGAGGCTCCGGAGCCGCCTGCCCCCAGCTTTAGCCATCGGCGGAGAGCGACAGTTCTCGTTTCTCGGCAGTCCAACGGTGCCCTACTGGCCCAACTTTAACCGACTGGTTCACGCATTTTCTCCCGAACTCGAGGAGGAATTTTACAATTTTTCTGTTGACGGCCACATATTCAGAAGGCTCCGCCCTCTGTATCGTCGAGGTAAGCTGGAACTTAATCTTTCGAACTATGCTCGATGATTTTGAGGATTCGGTACCACCACCTTCTGATTCTGGAGATAAAGTTCAGCCGACGTCAGTGTACACTTTTCCTCATGGGTTCTGAGTTAGTGAGGAGAGTCAATTCTCCGATGAACAAGCCACAAGTCCTTTGGGAAGTCGTGTCCGACGAAAAGAATGGTCTCGAGGAGTGGGAGTGAGTACACAGATTGTCACGAATCGAGATCTCTTTGACAGAGGCCTGCAGAAGACCTCTAGGTCCCACTTTCCACCGGAACGCCGCGTTTCCTGGGATGGTGAGAGTTCCGAAGGAAGCGTGTCGCGCTCGGAAAGTAGTGTTCTTTTGGTTAATGCTACATGAATTGCGTTGAACCTCAGTAACTCATTGCTCACCTCAGGATCACAACTTTACCGCAATTCAAGTTCGAATTGCCCACAAAATTAAACTCCAGCAGAACTTTGTAATCATCAGGACTCTCGCTGTTGTCGAGATTTTCAACCATCAAAGTGGAAATTTGATTCTAGTAGACGAGTTGTACGTGTGGGTTTGAGGGCCTGTAGCTTTTTCAAAATTCTTCCGGGAAATCCGGGGCTTACAGCGGGGGCGAGCGTCGGCGCTCAGCGTAACGTAAACGCGCTTGTTTTGCTTATTGCTTTGTTCTTTACCCCTGCCACGGGGACGGCGGTCGTTGCTCGCGCAGTGGTAAACGGTCGTACTCCGATGTAAGAAAGAACATATTTCGCTTACAAAATTCCTGCTGCGGGAACTTAGACTTGATGTGCATACTTGTCAAGGGGTTAGAAATGACAATACGGGGTTAAAAAGGGTTGAATCTACAAATCTACAACAGAATAAAGGGGACAAGGGTCAAATGAAAGGGGGGAAATTAATTCGAGATAAATCAGACAGGAGGAAAGGATTGATTTTGGGGGATTCACCATAACATCGACATCAAAAGTGTTAAAAGGGTTGAAGGATGCCACTTAGCTATAACCGTTTGTTAAGGAGAATATTTAATTTCAAGACTCATCGTACTGCTATCAAACTTCTTGTTATTTTCGCCATATTCTGACGTTTATTTCAAAGATCGACATTAACGAACTAATTGCCAATTTTCAATGTTTCTTTGATTTTATTGTTATTCTTCACCACTTCAATTATTGATATATCACTGCGTAGACGGTTTTCTGCAGTTTCCCGTCTACCTAGAAGCTCGTTAGATCATTCCAATTTGTAAATCGGAATTATTTCAATTACCAAAGGATTAAACCAGCTTTTAGGACGAATGTCGTAGTGAATTCGGCTGCAGACATGCGTAACTACAATATTTTCATTTGTTTATGAGATTGCATCGCTAAATTTGAATAAAAGTTACGTAAAGGTTTAAGTTCGCTTAATTTTTCACCTCAATCACAGTGCTAATGTAAAGGTTTAAGTTCGCTTAATTTTTCACCTCAATCACAGTGCTAATTGTTAGTAAATAAAGTACTTACTAGACAGGACGCTACTTTAGATAAAAGAATCTGGGATCATAAGGTCGAAAGACCATAAAGTAAACACAACGTGCAATATTTTGGGTCCTAGTTTTCCACGAAGAGATCACGACTTAGATTTACCTCACAGGTAAATAAAACATCGCAAATCTGTTTGGGTCACCGTAAGAAACAAAGGTAAGTGAACCATTACAGTACTTAACAATATTTTTTGAAAATTGAATTTTCGACGAAAACGAAAAAAATTTTCTTGTATAATCGACCCGCTTCGAATGTTTACTTAGTTTGCTGCCATTGTGGATTGCAACACAACGCAAAATAAATGGATACTTCGAAACGGGTCGATTGTGCACGAAAAAATGTTCCTTAGAAGTAGAGACGCAACATTTTTTCGTGCACAATCGACCCGTTTCGAAGCATCCATTTATTTTGCGTTGTGTTGCAATCCACAAAGGCAGCAAATTAAGTAAACATTCGAAGCGGGTCGATTGGGCACGAAAATTTTTTTCGTTTTCGTCGAAAATTCAATTTTCAAAAAATCATTGTTAAGTACCTAAGAGGAGCTGACGAACGAAAAAAATCTCAAGAGGTACAGACTAGTATGGACTATCCTCCACACACGATAAAACTTTTCGAGAAAATCCTCCGGAGCATGAAAAAAATTAAATTAATTTTCCCATGTTAATTCCCTATACGGCGGGGTCGGTGAAACACCCGGTATTCCTTTGACAATATTGAGGAAGTCAGAGAAAGAAATGAAGAAGACTATTACAATGATATGATAGAAGCTTTGAACACAGGAAGACGAATCAATGGTGTTAAAGGACCCAGTGCCCTTATTTGTTTGCCATTCTTCAAGATAATTCATGGGTGCCCTCCTGAATAAATGCATTGTGCTCTCTTCGTTGTTACTGGTCACTTGATAGATTTGTGGCTTGAAAGCGTCTCACACAATAAAAAATGTCATACGTCCTCGGACTTTTAAAAGTGATATTGATTCGTTTGGAAAATATTAAACCTCCAAAAGAAATTCATCGACTTCGGCGACCCCTTTCAGATAAACAGAAATGGAAAGCTACAGAATGGAAATTCTGGTTAATGTTATATAGTATACCATGTTTAAAGAATATATAGGGTGTCCCGGTTATGCTTGGCACTATTTTAACCTGCGATTTCCCATTGAAAATGGTGATGATTGGTACAAACACGTAGGTGGTTTCGATAATTGTCAAAAGTACAAGCTGTCTGATCCGCCCTCTCCCGCGTTCAGCTAAAGGTTTCAATTCTATTGTAGTGTTTGTAGCAGTCATAAAATAATCATTCAAAATTTAATTCTTTTATAGTCAAAATAGCTTAAAATTTAAACAATATATAAGTTTAAGTTTAACAATAGGTTGGTCGCAATGTAAAGACCCTAGAAATCGCGCGCTTTGGAGGAACAAAAAATAGATACTTGATAAGAGGGTCGGCCATTGCTGAATAAAGAGAAGTGAAATGTAAATTGTGTGTTAAAACTCAAATATCTTGAAAGTAGGGCCCATAAAACCTAGGCAAGCAAGTCACATCTTCGTGATCACACACATTTCACTGTAAGGCCGATCTCGAAGCCTACACTTCAAATTACATTTGACCATAATACCTAGTTGGCCACATGTTACAGGACAGATTCACCAAGTGGGTTGAAGCCAGGCCTCTTCGAACGGCGACGGCGAAAACCGTCTGTAACGCCCTCCGCGAAGATGAAATTTGGTTGTCGGGCGAAAGTAATCTGCGATAATGGGTCTCAGTTCGACAACAGAGCGTTTAGAAAAACCCTCAGCGACTACGGGATCCGAAAATCAACCTTCGCTCCGTACCTACAACATACACACCCCAAGCCAACCCTGTCGAAAAGGCCAACCGAGTGGTCAAGACGATGCTGGCACAATACTGCCAGGAAAATCACCGCCAATGGGACCAACATTTACCTGAAATCGTATTTGCTATAAATACTTCTAAGACACGATTCGAGTAAATTTACACCAGCCGTTTAAAATTTCGGCCGCGAGCTGGGCGTGCCGAGCAAAGCGCTCCCCGACGAAGATGACCATGGCGCCGAACCAGAGGGCGAACAACGACTTGTAGAGAAACTTGCGAAGCTTAAAGAGGTTTACGAGTTTGTGAGAATAAACTTAGCAAGAGCGTATACGAAGCAGAGCCATTACTACAACGTGCGACGACGGGACTGGTCACCAGAAGTAGGCGACCAGGTCATGAAGAAGACTCATGTCTTGTCATCGGCTGCCAAAGGTTTCGCGGCAAAACTCGCCCCGAAATACGAAGGGCCATTCGGGGTCAAGAAAAAGATCATAAGGTCCGTGGTAGTGTTGACCGGTCGAGATGGCAAAACAACGCGGCAAGTGCATGTAAATAACTTAAAACAATACAACGATCAAAACCAGCAATAAGTCATAATGCCGACGGGACCTCAAAGGCGACCGAAAGTACAATCCTTAGATGAAATGCCGGCAAAGAAAATAGACACGTGGGGATGGGGGGATGATATTTTATAAAAACCCAGGGGTGCCGTTCGTCAGTATTAGTCTATCGACGTCGCATCAACCATGATGGGAGACATTCTCGATATCCCTTTTGTTTTGCCGCCCTTCGACGACGAGGAAGTACCGAGCGAAGGGCGTCCGAGGCCGCCGGGGCGTTTCCTGCGCGAAATCGTCGACAACGAAGAAATCCCCTCGTTGGATGAGATGGAGAAGACTCTGGACGATCTCATCGCAAGGGTTAAACGCCGCCAGAAGCCCAGGAACGACCCGGAGGAAGAACCCATCGGCAATAAGCTGTCGCGCTTGTTTGGTGAAGATCCGCCGTCACCTACACCATCGACAACCGGCGTCGAACCATCGGCGGACGAAATCCCACCTCAGACGGCGCCAGAAGTCCAACAGGAATTCGTACCACCTTTTCCCGTCAGTGAGAATCCCGAAAAGAAATTAATTTCTTTTGTGGTCGAAGAAAGAGGGGTGTAACGAAATCCGCGGAACTAGCCTCATTCAAGGGATACCCGCCAGAGAATGTTCGAGAAGCCGTCTTCGTCCAGGCGGGCGATCAGCCAATCACGGGGCGAGCGAGGCTATCGGTAGCTTCGAGATGCCGAACGTTCTAGAAGCTTGAAATATTATAAAAGCGCCGTGCATCTTCTACCAAAGGACAATTGCAACCCGGCTGACAGAGAAGGAAGATACCGTCACCGTTCCCGAAATCTAGTTCCAGATTTTTGTTTAAATCCGACCCAGGTCACCAGCCCGAGGAAGTCGATCCCAGTAGACGTCGACGACCCCAAAGCAAAACCCGTAAGCGACCGCCGGCTACAAAGGAAACGCCGCCATACAAAGAAAATTTGGCAGGTCGTAAACTAAGTCAAGGTCAGACCGTTGCAATTTAGTTTTGCTTTATCCCATTGTATATATTATTTTCCTCTCCGACTCCTTTTTCGTAGTTGGCGCGTGTTGAACGTCAAGCACCTGTAGATAATTAGTACCCTAACGCGCATTGAGCATTCTTTTCCCGTGTTGTACAGTTAAGGTAGTTTTAAGTACATTTTAGTTTGAGTTAAATTCACACCGAATTTGCGTGTTGAGCAATTCCTCCCCATTTCTGTTGAGCGACACCTTTCCCGTAAAACGGGCGTTGAGCGTCCCGGAAACACTTCACATACCCCGTTATCGATTTCTTCAATTAATAAGTCTCTCCTAATTTTCCTGTACAGACGATCTCCAGCCCCAGGACGCAGAGAATGTCGTCACCGTGGAAGAAGTCTCCGCTCCAGAGGAAAACAATCGCGTGACGATATTGTAAATAGCTCACACTGTATATACGTTTCTGTTTAACATAGGCCCTTATTGATACTGCAATTTTAACGAAATAAAACCCTTTTCTTTGGATATAATCATCTGGATAGGTTTTCTTGTCCTCCAGGCGGTGGATGGCACCCGAGTATTATTGAAGCCGTCTAGAAAAAGGACCCTGACCGAGCTTGAGCTAATTCCGAGCAACAAAACGAAACTTGTCTTTTATTAACGTATAAAATCATTAATTGCACATCTATAATCTATGCCATAAAACACTCACTGCTGCTTACTATTTACTAGCTTTTCTTGCATGTCTAAAATGCCTTATAAGGCACACGTACCATAAATAACTATAACAAAAAGGGCTGTCGAACGGTTTGTTTATTAATTTTTTATATTTATAACGCAGGGTCAAATCAAATGCATGTTGTATGATTATTGTTACTTATTAATCGATTGCTTTTATAGGGGCAAATCAAAATAACATGTAAAGTCAAAATTTTGTCGTATTTGTTTAAATCATATTCTATTTATTCCTTTAAAAATAATACTGAATTTATTATTTGCTTTTATGTTAGAGCAAGAAAGTACCTAGACTTTACAAACCTGATAATTGGTTGATTGAATAGAAATTGAAATGGCGCTGTTCAAAATAACCTTATCTATTGTGAATCATATTTTTCTTTATTTATTTTGACCTCCCCAACCCCGACAAAATTTAAAAAAATGGGAGGTTGCTGCAATCACTAAAATTTTCGAAATCGAGATAAGACCGAATCTATACGTTTTGAGGTATCAGGAACCCAGAAAAGTACTTTTTAAAATCTGTCTGTATGTATGTACATACGTATGTACGTGCGTTTGTAAACGCTCTACAGCCCAAACTACTAGAGCGATTTGGCTGAAATTTGGTAAATAGGCATCTCATAGCCTAACTTAGATCTGAAAAGCTTTTGGAGCCAATCGTGCAACTGGAAATGCTGTTTTGGCACATCAACTTTAAAAATTTAAATGCAAACCCCCATTTTCCACGTCACCATAAGAAAGACCTTCAAATTCTGCTTCCAAACATGTATTCACTTTCAGTGCCCTTTTGACTAAATACTCAAAAAGTCGAGATTTTTATCGGACTTTAAAATCGCGGTACAGCCCAAGCCCCTGAACCGATTTGGCTGAAATTTTGCACATGGGGATTGGATTACACGTTGAAGAGCTGAAGAATTTTGGGATTCAATCGATGGAGGGAAAGTGCCGTTTTGGCATACTAGTTTTTAAATTTTAAATTATTCTCTCATTTAACCATTCAAAACAAGTTTTTGAAGAATTTATTGTCACCATCAGAAAGGTCTTCAAATAAGACAAAATTATTCGCATTTAGTGCCCTTTGGGTCAAAAAATCGAATTTTTATAATAACAACAAAAACACATTATAGCCCAAATTACTGAATCGATTTGGGTGAAATTTGGTACCTACATGGAGATTGGGTGAGCCATTGAAGAGCTGAAAGGCTTTTTGGAAGCAACTGGTCCACGAGAAGTGTCCTTTTGCCATATCAACTTTAAATAAGTACAAGGGCCTCCTTTTGACGATGAAATTCTGGTTCTAAAAATGTATTCACAGTTTCTGCCATTTCAACGAAAAATAGAGAACAAATTTTTTCTCATTAAAAAGGAGCGCACTGTCAATGGATGATGTTAAAGTGGCAGTTATTGTCAAAAAAACAGGCAAAATATTAACCTTAAAAGGAACATGTTGTCAAATGTGATGGGTGATGTCTTTATTTGTCAGACAATTTTGAAATTAGTTAAAGACGACAAAAATGTATAGGATTGAGGAGATAATCGGAAAAAGGCAGCGCGAAATCGGTACTGAAGTACAATTTCTCCGAGAAACAAGATGTTCGCATGAAGCATTTGCGACCTAGCACAACAATTATAAAGTCTTGATACGCGTTATATTACTCCTTCAGGATTATAAAACCGACTTCGCGCTACTTTTTTCAGATTATCTCCTCAATGGTTTATCTAAAGACAAAAATGTGTAGGAGCTGAAATGTTCAGGATAAAATTTGCAACGAAAAGATCCTATACATTTTTGTCGTCCGATAAGCCGTTGGAGAAAATCGCAAAAAAGCAACACGAAGCCGATTCTGGAGCACGATTACTTCAAAAAAAAAAGAATGTTTCATCTCAAAATTTCAGGAGTCTATCAATAGTATCATTATTGATTAGGTCGTTGTGGTCATTTTGAGACCAATCCCGATCAAATCGGTTATTAAATAATCATTTTATGCGGAAAATAATGAATGAGTATCACTTAAGAAATTCCGGTACCAAAAAAAATAGGACGCCGACACCGCAGGCTCCGGGACTTTTGACACGTCATTCAGGACTGCCAGTAGAGCATAAGTGCCAATTTTCAGCACTACCTTATTTTTGTGCGGGTCAAAACCTTAAACTCCTTGGCTGTAGCCATTCCAAGTAAATATGAGAACTTGTCCAGCTTATAACATTTAAAGTATGAATCCTACGACAAAAACGAATAGGACCGTTTTGATAGGAAATTTAGTCTGCTTTAATTTTGTATATAGAATAATTTTCGCTAGGATTGGTAGTTGCGGAGATATATACGTAAAACGCAGAAAACGCACATCCAGTCAGCTCCCACCCATCGCACTCACCCCCCACCCTCCGGTACTTTTAGTATGATGTTCTCTAGATACTAGCGAACAACCATGCCAAATTTCAAAACTCCGGGATTTTTTTCACTCGATTTCCCTAATTTGACTGGGCTAGTAGTGGTACCCTGTTGGTTGGGGTTGAAGAATACGCCATCGGTCATCTCTGCCTGTCGTAAAAGGCGACTAAAAGAACTCCGAACGACTTTTCTTTGTCATCTGCCGAGTGTCAGTAAGTTTCGCAGCTTTTGGTTAGTTGGTACCTTTTGTGGATCTTGTGTGTGGTGCGGTGAATCGGTTGGAGCCAGTAAGTTTGGGTGTGTGGTCATGTGGATTCACGCTTAGCTTTTCTTTCGGTTAGTGGCTTAGGGTTTGCGGCTGTCTCGCCGTATTACACACTTGGTATCCTTTCTGCGGCCTGCTGATGTTCGTTTTCGTTTTCCCCGATTTTGACGTTGTCAGGGCGCGTTTTGCGGCGTCGCTGATTTTCTATTGGCTTTGTCTTGCTGGAGTTAGAGGGTGTGGCATGAAATGCATCTTCTTTCCCCAATATTTGTGTGTCTGTTTGTTCACCCGGATTTGAGCGACAAAGATCTATCCATTTTGGGCGTAGTCCGAGAGGGCGCAATTCCTTCCGTCTTGGTGGAGGTCGGAGAGAAGTTGTGGTGGGAGTCAGGAATCGAGCACCTGGGCGAGTGTTTGTTATGTGTTTATGTGTTTCTGATGTCCCACTATAAGCTAGGGAGCTGCCGAAAAATTCGGCGGGGAAGCGCGTTGAGGTATTCTTGGGGCTTCGTGACGCATGGGCTGTAGTCCTGGGTAACGCCTCATTAAGGGTTCGCCGCGCGTGTGTACCCCCTAGCACGTCTAGTGGAGGACGTGTGCGTCCACTCGGTTCCCGCCTGTACCACAATTCGTCTCCAAGGCCCTTCGGTGGATATATGTGTATGTCATTCACCTATTTTGTCGGCTTGGGTTGGCGAGGTAAATTTTTAAGGCATTTCTAGGCTGAACGGGTTTTTAGGGTTTTCAGGTCGGAACTCACACCGACCGGGTAAGGCGGAGGCCGGTGTACTCAAGGAAGCAAAGAAAAAGTGTAAGGAATTCAAGAGGAAACTTGTGTGGACCAGACGAGCCGTAAACGGGGGGCCACGAGTTGACCGAGCGGAGGAAGACTGCAAGACGGCGAGGAGAGAATTGAAAAGAGAAATCAAGAAAGCAAAAGAAAAAACCTGGAAAGAGTTCATAGAGAAAGGGGACGAAGACCCGTGGGGCGACGCATACAAAATAGTCAGCCAAAAGATAAAACCTTCAGTCCCGGCCAGCACTCAAGAAAGACGAGAGGCAATAGAGAAGCTCTTCCCAAAACACAACAGACAACAGTGGGAGTACCCGCGTGATTGTGAATACCGACCATTGGGCATGGAGGAACTTACGAGTTAATGCGGATTCATTCATTACGGTTTTCCTTACAGATGGTAAGGCGGAAGAAATCTAATAAGACGAAAAATTTGACGAAAATTATATGCGGGAAGCAGTGGATCTCGTTATTAATGATGGGATGAAAATTCGTCAAGCTGCTCGAATTAAAAACCAGCTTCCAAACCTTGAGTCGATATGTAAAGAAGTATTGAGACAATCCATTAAGGTCAAGTCAGGTAACTAGGACCTCGGGCCAACTGGGACCATGCCTCTCTATTTGTTTGAAAATGGGTTATTTTGGTTTGGCGCCATCTACAGAATTGTCTTCGAACGTAGCAATAGCTACCTTTTAAATATCTGTCAAACGCGAGTTTTAGGTGCAACAAATGTCACTTGTCACTTTAACCTCATTTACAACTCCAAGCACGGTGCGATTAAAAATTTTCCAATAATTGCAAATTTAAATTTAAAAGTGACTGAATGACTGAAAAGTAAGTTCAGACATATTTTTCCTACCAGAAAACACAAAAACATTGTTTCAATTGCCTTATTGATTTTGGGGGCTATGGTCCCAGTTCCCCCGGAAAATTTTCAAATTGAGGTAACTGGGACACCCAAATAAGGGTAACCGGGCAGTCCCAGTTACCTTTGACTAAAATGGTGATGGTCACTGATAATTTTTTATTTTATTAGATGGCAAGAACGTATGTCAGAAAGACTACAAAGTCAGAGTCTTGAAATGGCCTTTGCAGATGTGAGGAATTCTGGAAAAACACGCAGGGGGGCTGCCAACTTCTACGGAATACCCAGGACTACATTGAAGCACTATCTGGATGGTACTCGAGGACATGGGTATGTAGCAGGAATAAAGGAGGGCCAAAGGCGGAGGAGGTAAACTTCAACTGGGTGAGGAAAATGAACTAAAATTGGCTGAGGGATTAAAAGCAATGGAGAAGTGGGACTTCGATCTATCCAGACAAGAAATTCATGACGTAGTAGAGACTTTTGTTCATGAAAGTAACTTAAAAACTCGCTTTAAGGACGGCCGATCAGGAGAAGAGTAGTTTTTAGAATTTACCAAAAGACAAACTTTCATTTAAAAAAACACAGGCTGTAGAGGCTGCCCATGAACCAGATAAATCCATTCACAATTTGTGGATTCTATGACCTTTTGTCTAACATAGTTAAAGAATTCAAGCATAAGCCGTGGTTGATATACAATTGTGACGAGACTTCGTTTAGACATGACCCAGAAAAAACTGCGCATGACTGCTGGTTGTGGAAGAGAAAACACTTCTGTTTTGCTATGTATTTCTGCATCTGGTGGTAAATTGCCCCCTCTTTGCATTTTTAAAGGAATGTAATGGAATCTTGGATCAGTCAAAACGAAACTGATAAAACCGCTTATAGTGCTACCAAGAAAGGTTGGATGGAATCTCACGTATTTTTCAAATGGTTTACTAAAACCTTCTACTAAGACCTCCTGACCTGAGGAGAGGCCAATATTATTAATTTACAACAGCCATGCAAGCCATATCAGTTTCGACTTGATAATGACAGCTAAAGAGAACGACGTCCATATACTCAAACTTCCTCCTCACACTACTCACAGGTTGCAACCTCTTGATGTAGCGGTGAACAAATCTGGTGAAGGATAGGTTTGATCGAGAATTGGTAAAGTATCAAAGAAGCAATCCAAGAAAACGAATTCCCAAACATCTCTTCGTTGATATGCTAAATATGGATAAAAATGGATTCAAAAAATGCGGCATTTATGATGTGGCTCATTTAGAAAGGAAATCAAGAACAACTGGCACCTCAAAAATATACTAATTCGGCTGAAAAAATGATAATAGAATCGCGAGAATCTGAAAAGTTAATGAAGGAAGAAGCAAAAAAAGGTTAAGAGGCAAGTGTTTCCCTGAAAAGCGTCATGAAAAATCCGATAGCAAGAAGGTGAAACAAAAAACAAAGTTGTTACCTTCAGAGAGGGGAAGAAAATTGCAAAAAGCAAAAGTTAATGATTACAGTACTGATTCCTCAGAGCCGAATGATGAACCTTCGTGTAGAAAGAAGAAGAAATATTCTTTTTTTGATGAATCCTTCTCTGATTTAGATATCGATTACGACAGTGAAAGATGAAGTTTTAGTCCTCTTGGATGACGAAACAGTGGTTAAAAGTGACTTCGTTCTTGTCAAATTTTGCACAAAAAAGACTGTCAAACATTATGTAGGCATTGTGCTAGATGTGGTTAAACAATGCTTAGAAACAACGTATGAAGTAAAATTCTTAAGGAGAAAGGGTGATCGGGGCTATGTGTACGTAATGACGATATCAGTATAATAAATCACGAAGATATTATCTCCAAACTTCCAAAGCCTGTTGAAATAAAGGGAACTTCAAGACAAAGCGTATATGCAAAATTTGACTTGAAATTCAGTGAATTTAATTTACAATAATTGTTTTCCTAAATATTAACAGCTTTTTTGGAAAATAAATATGTTATCTTGCCGATTTTCTTTCCTTGAACTTTGTGTCCGAAAGTACCCCATCCTTTGTCCGGAACTGCCCCACTATGGGGCACATTCGGACAAATGCAACTTTTTCTAGAAATGCATTTTTTGGATACATCAAAAAAATCTGGTAAATTTGACATGCGCTATTTAATAGAGAAATGTACATTCAATTCAGGGTACCTTACTTATTTCTAAATTGTACTCCATTATATCAAAATTATGTGCTTGCGAAGTTAAGTGTCCGAACCTGCCCCACTCTCCCCTAAATGTCATACACACATTGTTTTAATTCGGAATTTGGCAAATAATTTACATAATAATTTACGTGAAAATTTCTAATTTCGGGACAGCCTGTATGAAATGTCTTGTTACATAGTGTTGATCTAGCTTTAGGAATATCCATTCAAAGCTTGTCTTACTGTACATCCCATAAGACCAAATTAATTTAACTATTAAGTACTCCTTCAACCACTTGTAAAATTGTGATTGCAGCCTGAAGGCTACTACAGAGCTTCTTATTTTGCATAGCGCACCAATTAAAGTTTGAAAGAATCTTTCAAGAACGATGAGGAAAAATTGTATTGTCACGCTGATAGCATCATTCAATTTAGCAAGGTGCTAATTATTGTAAACTCATCATAATACCCATAATTGAGTAGACAATTTTTTGCCGATTCTTTTACAATGTAGCAATACTCCTAAATTCCTTCAACTATTAATTGCCTTAAAACATCATCGTCTCTAAGACCGACAAAAGTTCCTTTGCAATAACCGCACCGGTAGAAAAAAGCGAGCCCTCCATGGAAATCGTTCTTGTTCGTTAAATTGCTGTACGAGAAAAGATACTATGTACCTGACCACAATATTTCCCAAAGAAACATGTTCCTGTGCCCTGTGCAGCAAAACGAAACTGCATGAATATAACTGCCGGTAAAATGTCTATAAGAGCATGAGCAAAAGCACGTTAAGTTGTCCACAAGCATGCATAAAAATAGAGGTTACCGTGCTGGCAGAAAGAGGGCACCAACGGACATTACTGTCATAGAAGCGGCTGATGATTCTTTGATGGACAGCCGATAGTGACAAGCACTGAAAATAAAATGAAAACCATTTGAAGAAGGCTTCTGGCACCTTTTAGTGACGGTTTTCAAAATTCCTCTGAGCTCATTAACTTCGAAAAAAAATGTCGCTGTCACACCTTAACAATAAAGAATTTATATTGAATGGTTAAGTTTAAAAAAAATAACAAAACATTATTTTATTTTCAAACGTCACATAACAAATTAAATGACAAGGTTGACAAGGTATAACCGTCATTTCTATGACACCATTTTTAGAGGAGTGTTAAACGTCGGATGAGCTTAAATTCCTCAATCATCATTATTTGCAAAGTGTCAAAGTGAAGCGCAACAGACGTGAGTAGAAAATTTTAGATTTTTTCGTTTGAAAATAAAATATTGTATTTTATTGGGAGTTTAAGCGACATTATGTGCCTCGTATGGATTTAATTCGCCTCGCTCTGATCGACGTTTAAACTTCCCTACTCCGTCACATAATGTCTTACTTAAACTCCCAATAAAATAAATAGGTATCTATTTTCTATTTCGGTTTCCTAATGAACCCTTTATAACACCCAAACGTGTTCTCTAATGCGCTCTAATGTGCTCAATTAGAGCACGGCTTTTGTTTACATCGTAACCTCGACAACTATTGTGTCTAACAATCGAATTAACTGCCAAGCCTGTCTTTGAAAATGACAATCTCAATTTTTCTTGAACACCACGCTATTTTTTGCAAATTAAATAATTAAATAAAGTTGATTAAGCTTCAAAGTTAAAATCGTATAGTTTCTGGTGGTGACAAAAGTATTCATTACCCTGGCGAATTATAACCAACACGGTCGAAATTTTTCAAAAAAGTCAATTCTGAAATAATTATTTTGTAAAAACGCAACTTATTGAACTATATTCCCGAAGTGATGTCAGGTAAAATTGAAGAGTTAGTTTGTAAAGTAACGGGAAAACCATTTTATACCAACAAATACAAGAAAAGGATTCTTTGTAGACCGTAGAATTGCCACAAGTCGAGGGTCCACGTGAAGGACGGATTGTTGTGTTGTCGACAACAATAAAGTCGATCATTCAAAAAGTGACAAGCGTCAATCGCTACCACTAAAAGGTTGGTTTTTCTTATTTCTTGCCATTAAATTAATAAAATACTGATAGGTTTTGGCCGGAAGTTGCTGATTTACCATCAATCAGGCCAAGAAAATGCAGTGAGTCAATAGTTCGAATACGGGAAATTCAGAAATGAAGAGTGGTGTGAAGATAACGACAAAAATCCCTTGAAAAATCCCACCACAAAACGGCTGTCAAAACTTCGGAGATGGTGGGAGCTGTCAGATTGGCGGTGTCTAAAAGCCCGAGTGTACATTCACATTCAACACCATAACAGTGCCCAATAATCTATTATTTCAATATAAATTGTCCACTACAAGAAGAATTATGCATTTATGTGAGTATAAAATTGTTTCATATCTAATAAACAACAAATTATTTGCTGCATATTTTTTTTATTTTTGTTAGCAAATTATTACTTGACTTGACAGGTCACAAAATTGAGGTTAACCAGCAAGGCAGGTAGGACGTACCTAATTCAATGCTATTTAAATGATTCATCACTGCATATCGGCAAACCTGAATTCGCAAAAAAACACCTCCACGTAGCATAACGGAACTACACGGATCAGCCCATGCAGTTTTCAGGACTGGAAAAGTTCTCTTTCTATGTCAAAATTTCTCGTTGACTGAACAATTTTCCATGCTACCTATGTCAAAATTTCTCGTTTAAAAAGAATTCATAAAACTCTTATTGCTCCCATCTGAATTCGCAAAGAAACACCTCCACTTAGCATAAAGGAACCACACGGATCAGCCCATGCAGTTTTTAGGACTGGAAAAGTTCTCTTTCAAAAAGACTGAACAATTTCCCATGCTGCTTCTATGTCAAAATTTCTCGTTTCAAAAAATTCAAAAAACTCTTATTGCTCCCATCCGAATTCGCAACAAACACCTCCACTTAGCATAACGGAACCACGCGGACAAGTTTAAAAATTTTGTAATGTTGACAACAATTGGTTTACCTACTTTTAATAATGATGTTTAATAAAAATGTTAATATGATGTTGCTACGTAACTTTATTTATCATTATTCTTTGTGATTATTCTCTGAGAATACAATCTCTGCTCCTGTGCCCCTTCCTGTTGTTTAAATTATTTTGTGTTTCTGTGTTTTAGGAAATTTATTTTTAGGTTAACACGAATTAAAATAACTATAACAATGTCCTCAACTGAAAAGTATTACAAGATTTTGGAAAAGAAAATTTTAGACTTTGATAGCAGTTTGACATATGAAACAGTAAGGTTTGTTTGAGAAGAAGAAAATTGGAAGAATGATGCAACGAACTCCTGATAAATTTAAAATGTATTTTAATGACACTGAAATCAACGAAAATGAAACATCGTTCTTCTACGATACCTCTTTATTACGAACATCGACCCCTTTTATGAGCGTTACGATTTGTTAACAGAAAATGGTAAATATGATACTTCGATTTCCACGGCAGATAGTAGTTTTCATGAAGAAGCCAATGTTTTCCAGCAGTCATATACATATTCACCAGATGCTGTTAACTCAACTATATCAGATTTCGTAACAGAAGAAAGAAATCTTCATGAAGATGCAAACGTTTCCCAGCAATTATTAACGAAACAGTCGTATACATATTCACCAGCTGCTGTTAATTATTATTCAACTGTATCAGATGTGACTGCAAATCAATGATAATTGTCAAGCTGATTAAAGAAATAATAGATATTGATGCATTATCATATATACTGCATGAATTATTGGTTATATTTCCATGGAAATTGTATTCCTTTAAAATAATTTCTCTAACGTCGGTCACTCCAAAAGAACGATTTTGGTAGACGAACCTTAATTTGTAGAAAAATAATGATGAGTGGTTTAAATTTTTTTCTTCCGCCAAAATATCATAGGTAAAAACATGCATTTTATTGAGCGGCCAATATTGAGGCACCATTGCTTCCCACTGGTCACAAGAATTCACTACCACAGCATCAATCGACATTTTTTCTTCTTTACAGATATGTATTTCAGCAACATCTGGGGTTTTCGGTACAAACAGCGTTCCGTTGAAAATTGCAGTAAAAATTAAGAAACTCGCGCTAAGAAGAGCCATATTTAGCTCTTAATTCGAAAGGTTTAAGATATAAACTGATTATTTGTGAGCTGAAAATGTGTTATTAATACACATCACACATTTACCGATGCTAGGTGATGGGCCATCAACATGCGTCCTTTGATGTGATTGGTTCCAATGTTTAGTACACGGTAAACTTTTAATAACATCATTATCATAGCGATATAACCAAGGTAGTTTTCGGTAAATTATATCAACTTCTAGTGGAGACAATCGTAAAATATTAACTTTAAACATTTGTCGTAAAGTTTCGATTGTTCTTTCAAAATTCAAAATTTCTCCAAGTATCTCCGCAGATGCATCGGCTGTTGCTGTTGTAGCCATACTTCTTATCGATTGAAGACGTAGTAAATAACTTATTAATTGATAAATAATTTAGACCGTTTATTTGGTTTACGCAGAAATATACCGGAAATGCGGTTTGCGGTTATCATGCGATTATAATAAATTTTTACTTTCGATCCATGTTGGCTCTTTAATACCCAACCATTTTATGAGTAATTACCGTTTTTAAAATGGTTTTTTAGTTGCGTTTCGTGATGGTGTTGGGTTTTCGATGTGTCCTCGAATGTACAGTGTTATTATAATTATTGATGACGTCATCCAATTGTTCGGTCCATTTATAACCACCTTGAAGGGCAAATAATTTATATAAACGAGTTTTTATCGTTCTTATAACTCGTTCACAAATGCTGGCTTTTGTTGTTGAATATGTATGATAGTGGTTAATATTGTATTTATCGGTTAACTCTTTAAAGTTTTTGTTAAAAAACTCCTTTCCCATATCGGATTGAAAATTGCGGGGTGGGGAGTGTTTGGGGTGGCCGGCTATCGCTTTCTTTAAGATTCTTTCGAAAGCTTGGCTGACTTCAGAGCCTTGTTTAGTTTTTAAGGAGTCTGTCCAAACATATTTAGAAAAACAATCGATCGCCACTAAAACATATTTATATCCTTTATTTTCCCGTGCATAAGGTTGAAATTCCATTAAATCTATCATCCAGATATCATCGTATCCTTTAATTAGCGTGTGACGTCGTCTAAAATGTCTTCTTGCAGGCTTATACAGCTCATCGACAATTATTTGTTTTTCTTTTGAAATTTGATTTCGTTTAAGTTTCATTATTTTAGCAAATCTTCATAATCTACTGAGACTACATCAGTATTTGGTTTTGCTTGCTTAGGAGCTCGTTTACCTTCTAACGTTTGTATTCGTTGTGTCATTGCATTTATATTAACCGCTTCATTGGAAATCAGCGTTTTGACATCGGTTATTTGGTCGGATAGAATTTTTTGCCAAAGATTAAGAATTACGTCAGTTTGCTCGGTGAATTCTTTTTTTATTAGTTTGTTAGCTTGTTTTTGAAATTCTTCCCTTATTTTTTTCTCACTCTTTAGGAGAATTTTTTTTTCAGTGTTTTCGAAAAGATCGGTAAATGGTTTAGAAGCCTTATTAATCTCTTTTTGTACTTCACTGCTTATCGCATCACTACCATATTTCGTTTCAATATTTTTTACTTTTGACTTGACACCTTCATTTTCACTTAAACATTTATTAATTATCTCATTTTGCTCTTTTAATTTTTCGTCAATCACATTTTCAAATTTTAAAATAATTTCTTTATTTTCATTTACATACGTGCTAATTTTAATGTTTTGATTTTCAATTTTTTTATTTATCGTAGCATCAATAACTGACACACACTTATCGATATATTCTTTATTGACACAATCTAAAGGTTCCGTTAAAGTTTTAATGTTACACATTTTATGATTTTCAATGTCATAATCACCGTTTGATGTTCGTTTAAAACCGATTCCTGGTGGACCGCGAAAACGTTCACGATTTTTAATGAAATTAACCCCTAAAAAGGAGGAAGAGGTTCTCCCGAACTTGTCCTTTGGCATTCTTTGTTAAAGATCGACTGACGTAAACACTCGTCGTATGTTTCAATTTAAACAATTACTCGCATTTCACGTAGTTCCGGCTTGATAAGAAGCATATAGTAAACGTAAACGGTCGACGAGTTCGTTCGGATCATCAAAATAAACATATTCCACGGGTTTCCTATTGTAAATATTTAACCCCTTCCCACTTTTCTTTTTAGGTGTAGGTAAGGAACCTGTTCTTGATCTAGTTACAACTGTTGGAGGTTTAATTTTTTTGAATAATATGCTTTGAGACGGTGCTGTTGTTGATGTTGTTGTTGATGATCCAGGTAAGTTTGTAAGTAGAGGTTTGACGATGTTTTGATATTTTGCGCTAGTTTTTTCGAAAGGTGTTTTCGTAATATTCACAATTTGCTTGTAGAAATCAAGATCTTGACTGGTGAATTTCGATCTAGTCGGATTATTTTTGAAAATTAATTCATAAAGACCTTCAGTACCGGGGAAGGTTTGATTGTCGATCATGATATTTCCTTCGGGCGAAAAATCCAAACTATGATGATTTATTTTGAAATTACTAAGAATTTGATCGAATTTAATATTATCATCTAAACGTTTATCCTTATCTATAACCATTTCTACATATTTTTTCGCTTGTTCCGGATATTGATTTAAATAATCAACGACACTTTCTCGTCTCATCTGATGTTGAATATTTGACGTTGGTGTTGAACGTAAACTATTATCATTTTCACTATCATAAACAGAGTTTTCTGAAGAAAAAGTTACAGGTGTTGTCGGTTCTGATGCAAACACTTCTTCTTCATCACTAGGTAAAAAATTTACTGTTATTTGATTTCCGCTTCTACCATAACTTTTTCGTTTTGCTTGTTTGCTTTTCTTTTTCTTGCTACTATTACTATCGAGGTCGGTCTCTTCTTTAATTTTTTCTCGTTTAATGTTTTCCTGTTTAATCTCCTCTTTCACGTTCAGCAGATTCGTAGAAATTTCTTTAATCGGTTGACTTAGTGGTGTAAATATTTTTTCCATTTTTCGTTTTTGTTCTACATCCCCATATTTTAACGCTTTGTATTTATTTTTTATGTCTTTTAGGGTCTTTAAAATACCGAGTTTTACTTGCTCGACTTTGTCGCTATTTCCTTTTTTAATTTTCATGTCTCTTATAACGAGATGTCCTTTAAACGTCTGCTGTATAACTGTTATTTAAACCCTTCCGCAAATTCACTTAAACCTTTTCTATATCGCCCTTTATCGAGATCGAAATCTTTTGCGATAACCAGGAATAACGAGGAAGTTTGCGGTGATAAAAAAATGATAATTTTCAGCGAGGATGTTTGTGGTATACACCGAAAGGATGTATAGCATTTTATTAAAAAATAATTATTATCATTTTGTAGTTGCGGTGGGCACGTAGATCCATCAATTATATGCGAGGCGGTTCTAAAATTTTTTTATTACACATAAAAATCTCAAATCCTTTTACTTTATTATGATGGAAGTTTACGATGATCATTTGATGCAACCAAAATCTTTGATTAATATATGCCAACAGAAAATTATAAATTTAATAACCCTTAACAACGAAAACGGAAAAAATGTACTAAATTTATTGGAAATTTTACCATCGACAATAGCACATGAAATTTTGACTAATTTCTCCACGGTAAAATTCAAAGAGATCTGGAAAGAAATCGACAACAGCAACTATCAGTCCGACATCATTGATGGTGACGTTTTTTCTTGTTCTATTATTCCTTCGACGTGTGCGTGGTGTACGATTTTCAGTGATGACGTAAATTACGAATGGGGCGAGCGGATAGAATGTGTAAAATTATTTAAGTTTCTATTGTGGAAAAACGATTGGTGTGAATCATATACCGCAAAAAAACTGTGTTTACACTTCAAACGTTACGAAGTTTACCACTATGATGATTACAACATTGACAAAACGTCATTGTCAAGGATGGAGCAACAGAAAAGGAAAAGAAAAACACACATCACCATTACATACGTCTGTGAAGAATGTCAATTAAAATATAACGATTTAAAATCTTCACCCATCTTTAGTTTCCGTTTTTCAAAAAAAGAAGAACATCTACTTATTTTAGCGGAAAATTTAGAAGATTTCGTGCGAGATGAATCGAGTTTTTGCGGATGGTGCTTAATAACAAGAGCTCTATTTTCCACCAGATCATATCAATCATGCTGTCGGCAAATTCATGCAAAGAACGTGGCTGATATAAATAATTTCGAGGATGAAAAAAAAAACAATAGCGGGAATAGTGCGGGGAAACGATAGCGACAGCGGTGACTAAATATTCTTTAATTGTGTGCGTGTGTTGTATTGCGCAAACGCATCTACATTTATTTAGTAGATATACCGATCTAAAATATATCCTTTGATCACCATATAATTTTTTCATTCATAGTAAATTCACAGTGCAGCGTTAACGTGTTTGTGCGCTTGTTCTAGTTTTTAACTATCGTATTCAAATTAAAAGCCAGTAAAAAATTAACAGAATGGATTCGATTATTATCAAATTGAATGTAGCTGCCAAGTGCGAGTCAAAACCCACCCTGAAGGCGAAAGATATGTCAGTGGGCGCGCGATTTAATATCCTTAACATAAAAAACATCATGACTAAATATGGCGAGGCGACCATGGTAGAAAGCGAGGATGTACAATTTTTTCTTCCGAAAAGAATGACGTTGGATATAGATCAACTAAACCACATCAACGGGAAGAAAGATAAGCTGGTTATTATCTACTTGGGAACAAAACTATTCGAGCAACATACCGTCAATCCTGCTCACCTCTACGAGTTCGCAGCTAAATAAACAGTTGACACGCTCGCGTGGATGTGTTTGCATGTGTCTTCGTAATAAAACATTTTTTTAGTTTCTAAAATTTAGTTACTTGCTTATTACAAACAACTAATTAATTAAAGGTAAGATTTTCATGTTATTTCCGTTAAATAAATAATATTTTCCAGGTGTGACATCATTCATTTCTTTCCATTATAAATATATTTACTTGCTTATTACAAACAACTAATTAATTAAAGGTAAGATTTTCATATTATTTCCGATAAATAAATAATATTTTCCAGGTGTGAAATCATTCATTTCTTTCCATTATAAATATATTTACTTGCTTATTACAAACAACTAATTAATTAAAGGTAAGATTTTCATATTATTTCCGATAAATAAATAATATTTTCCAGGTGTGACATCATTCATTTCTTTCCATTATAAATATATCTTTTTTTAAATGGTATTTTTATGTCCAAATTGTGGGAAATCTATTTCTCAAAAAAACAATCTACTTAGACATCTTAAAACGGGGAAATGTCGTCGCAGTCATCACAATCCTCTTCCAACGTCACAATATATTACATCATCATCATCACAGTCACCACTAACAATAAAAAAAACAATAAAAATTAAGTGACGTTTCTGCTTCATCTTCAATTTATTATGGGGCTTCAACCCCTAAAAAATTTAAACCTATGGATTCTACAACAACAGTGGCATTAACATTGCCACATCCACAATCAACGTCCTCATCATCTCCGCCGCCGCCTTCAAAAAAATCAAGTGAGTTTAAATTTTGTGAAATGTGTAAGGTGTCCATTAAAAAGTCTTATTTTAATAATCATCAAAAATCTCTCAACCACAAATTACATCAACTTCAAATGGTGGAATTAATTAATAATGAAAAAATTAAAGTTTGTATACTCGACAGCTGTTTTAAAAATCTATTAATTAGTTACAAAATATGGAACAATGACCCCAACCTCAAAATCGATTTCACAACGTTTTTTGAATCAATAAAAGAAATTTTATTAAAATTAATAAAAGAAAATTTACAAAAATTTTCCACATTAAAAATGAACTTAGATTATTTTCTACAAAGCAAAGAAACATATGACGTTAAATCGTTTAACACTAAATTTGTACTTCACTACGATTGATTTAAAACAAGGATATTGGCAGGTACCATTAGATAAAGAAAGTAGACCAATCACAGCCTTCACCATTCCTGAACGAGGACTTTTCCAATTTAGAGTAATGCCGTTTGGATTACATTCCGCTCCAGCAACATTTCAGCGATTACTAGACCAAGTAATAGGTAACGATATGAACGGAGTGGCATTCGCCTACATAGATGATATAGTGGTTTTAGGAAAAACAATGGAGGAACACCTAAACAACGTGAAAAAGGTGCTAGAGAAAATTAGGCAAGCCGGATTAAAAATCAACTTGGAAAAATGTCAGTTTGCACAAACAAAGATCAAATATTTGGGACACGTTGTATCCGAGGAAGGAGTGACGACAGATCCCGACAAAGTCAGTGCTATTCAAGCAATCAAACCACCAACAAACGTTAGACAGTTACGGAAATTTTTAGGAATCTTGTCGTGGTACAGGAAATTTATTCCGAAATTTTCAGATCAGTCAGCTCATCTAACGGAACTCTTAGCCCTCCCGCGCACTAGGCGGCTGGCAGCGCGACCCAGGTCGCCTGGCGGCTAAAAACAACGTGAATTCCGCGCGCGGCCTGACGGCCAAGTGCGCTGCACCCCTTAAAACCTCGTGGAACTCGACGGCCGCGGGCGGCCAAAGCCGCGCTGCCAGCCGCTTAGTGCGCGGGAGGCCTTAAAGAAAAACAAAAGATGGAAATGGGAAGAAACCCAACAGACGGCTTTTGAAAAGCTCAAAGCCCAACTTACACAAGCCCCAATTCTGACCTGTCCCGACTTTTCCGTTCCATTCACATTACAGACAGATGCAAGTGAATTGGGAGTGGGAGTAGCACTGACTCAGAACATAAAGGGGGAAGAAAGAGTAATAGCATACGCGAGTCGTACCCTCACCAAGGGCGAAAGAAATTATTCTGTCACCGAGAAGGAATGTTTGGCAGTTGTATTGTACAAAATGCGGTGTTATCTAGATGGGTATGAATTTAAAGTAATGACTGATCATAAATCATTACAATGGCTGCGGACGTTGAACAACCCGACAGGGCGATTATCCAGGTGGGCTCTTATGTTGCAAGAGTTTGATTTCAAGGTAGTATACCGGAAAGGTGCCGACAATTTCTTGGCCGACACGTTGTCACGAAACCCATGTGAAAACCAAGACAGCCTCGAGGAGGAGGTAATTGAGATAAATGAAACCTGGCATGACAGAGTATATGAAAGAGTAACTCAGGAGCCGGAAAACTACCCAACTTTTTGTATTGAAAATAATCGAATGTTCAAACATATTTGGACCGAGCGCCAACATAACACCGAGGAAAATGAAAATCCCTGGAAATTATGTCTGAAAGAAACAGAGATAGACCGAGTTTTACGAGAGAATCACAATGAGTCACAGTCTGGCCATTTGGGTGTGGCAAAAACGTTACAACGAGTACGAACGAAATATTATTGGCCAACCCTAATTGGAGATGTTAAACGACATGTAAGAACCTGTGACCAGTGTCTAAGATATAAACACTCGCAACAAAAATCTGCCGGACAAATGGATCAAATTTCCGTCCAAAAGCCATGGCACACTGTACAACTTGACGTTGTGGGACCATTACCGAAATCAGCGAAAGGAAGAAAATATCTGTTAGTTATGCAAGACCGTTTTACCAAATGGGTGGAACTCAGCCCTTTGGGAAAGGCAACGGCCAACACCATCTGTGAAGCAGTTTGGAGTAAAATTATCTGTCAATTTGGATGTCCTCTAGCTTAGTGCTGGCAATCGAACTCGATTTTTCGATTAATCGGTTATTCGATTTTCGATTAATCGCGATTTTTGTGCTAATCGAAAATCGATTAATCGATTTTCGATTTTAAAATCGCCTTCGATTTCAGGATCGACTTCGATTTCAGGATCGACTTCGATTTCAGGATCGACTTCGATTTCAGGATCGACTTCGGTTTCAGAATCGACTTCGATTTCAGGATCTAATATAATAATGATAATTTATTTCCATAGAATCATATTACGATTACGGCTGCTCGACCGCTCGGCCGTCTACTCTTTCCATCGCATAACTTGAGAACGAAAGCAGATATCGAGCTGAAATTTTGTACACGCGTGTATACCCAGAAAATCTCGTCGTGGATTGTTTTTCGGCCATATCGCACCGCGGGGGTGACAGTTAGGGGTGAAAAACCGAAAAATTTGTAATTGCAATAACTCGAGAACCAGTGGAGGTATTTTACTGAAATTTGGTGGACACGTTCAATGCTCGGATTCGTACGTTGACGTTCTGATCCCAGAATTTAAAATTTAACCGTACCTTCTCGTGAGAAAGAAGTTACACTTTACTGTCTTCTTAAACAATAGCTAATTTTAATTGATGCCGCTGAGACATTCTTGAAAGTAATAATTGCTAATCTTCGAACGAGCTAAGTATTTAAAATTTCAACTGGTGCACATTTCCAACGAAATACCTTCAACAAAGAAAATAACCATATGCGTGGGTTTAAGGCCGTCATAAATATTGTTTGTTTAGGTACATACAAAATTTTCCCAAGCTTAAGGAACATGGTGCGCGACCCTCAATTCGCAGATAATAAGGCCCATCGAATCTAAGTGTATAATAAACATTCGGATTTCGGAATTATTATTAGGGACCTAAGAATTCATGGTTATGAAGACATTTTACACGTACACACTACACAGTAGGTTAGGTACCTACGTCGAAATGTACGCGTAGGTAGGTATCCCGGGTGCGTTTTCAAAATCAGAGCGAATTGTAGCCGGTTCTTAAAACAATCCAACAGAAGTTAAAAATTAAAAAATGAGACTCTTTACAGACAGCGTATAGGTGTCTAGGTACTCAATAAGGCTAATGCAGTAGAAGCGTAGAACACTTCGATTTGAAAATCAATTTCGATATTCTTCGATTTTGAAATCGGCTCGATTTTGAAATCGGCTCGATTCTGAAATCGGCTCGATTTTGAAATCGACTCGATTTTGGAATCGACTTCGATTTTGAAATCGTTTAAATCGACTTCGATTTTGAAATCGTCTTCGATTTTGAAATCGAAATCGATTAATCGATTTATGTCGAAATCGATTTTGGTTAAAATCGATTAATCGATTTCATAAATTTCTCGATTTTGCCAGCACTACTCTAGCTATAATCACGGACAATGGCAGTCAATTCAGCAGCAGGAAGTTTCAAGACTTTTTGAAGGCGCATAACATATATCATGCACAGATACCCCTGTACAGTCCCCAGTGTAACCCAGTTGAGCGAACAAACCGCGTGGTGAAAACCATGATAAGTCAGTATTGCGAGGAAGACCACCGAGTGTGGGATAGTGAGCTAGATACTCTAAAATTAGCTTACAATACCTCTCAACACGACTCTACGGGATTCAGCCCAGCTTATCTTAATTACGGACGTGAGGTAACGGCTCCAAAGTCATTGGACAAAGAACATACTGCCCCTGACGTAATTTCTCCTGATGACGTCTGGCAACACCGACATATTGCCATTGATCATTTAAAAGAAAATCTACGAATTGCGAAAACCAACCTATATTCTGCTCACGCCCGACAGGCCCGATACTACAACCAAAGGCATACCAACAAAACTTTCCAAATAGGGGATCGAGTTATGAAACGCGAGCATCAATTATCTCTAGGACAAGTTGGTTTTGCGGCAAAATTAGCTCCCAAGTATACAGGGCCGTACACGATTACAAATCGACTGTCTCGTAATGTATATGAGATAGCAGATAGTGAGGGAAGGGGTTCAAGTACCGAACATATCCGAAATTTGAAATTGGTTCCGCAAATAAATCAAAGAACTTAATAATTAATTTTCTTTTATTGTACATAGATTACCATGTCCACTACCGACGTCCTAGTCCTCAGTGATCCTGCAGAGGAATTATTGCTGTCGTCTCCCGAGCAAACCCCTCCTAACCCTCCCACTCCGTCTGTGGACCCCACAATAAGACGGACCGAGCAAAGCCGAATCGTGGTTCCCCCGCCCAAGATTCCTACTTATCGGTTCCAACCCATGATGAAGTTTAAGACCCCCTCGGGGACGAAACTGTTGGCCCGAACGGCGGATAATATCTCTCGAATCGCCCACGAACCCCGAACAGAACCGACCCGAACCAAATTTATTCGGCATGCGCCACCACCTCCAATCATCCAGAAAGCCTCCCGAAAGGCCAGGGCCGCTGGGCCCAAGGGGAAAAGCTTTAGACACGTGAACGTCCCGGGTCTCCAGTTTAAGCTCCCCTTGGTCCCAGATGGCACCTCGGCTACCGACATAAAGAAACTCCGACCCCCAGGGGCGAACCCCTCGAAAGTCCACCGGGTCAAGGTGGTATTGGAAAGCGGTCGGACCCGATGGGTGAAAATCCCTCGAGACTAGATTTAAGTTTTTCGTTCCTTTTGTTCATAATTGTTCTTATCCACTGTATTCGTTTCCATTATAATCCCATGTTCCGTTCTCAGGAAGGAGGGGAAGTATGTAACGAACCAGTCCACCAATTTTGTTATAAATAATGATGCAAGGACTATGCCTTATAAATTGGTGAACCGTTACTTACTTGCTCATCCCCTAAAAATTAATTTCTTATTTCCACCTCCTGATTTTCCTTTAACGAGGAACAGTCCGATAGCACACCGAGTCAACAGAACTTGCAAGAAGACCAGAAATTACACCTACGATTCCTCTCAGATGTGGGGGGACACTTAGTAGAAGCTCTCAGGTTATGATTATATAAAGACACACGACCGACAAAGCCTATAAGAGAGAAAAAGTATTAAAGAAAACGAAAATTCCACATAACCTCACTTTTAGACGTCAAGCCGGAGTGGCAATTGTTGCTACCAGTTTAATAGTTGTTAATAATAGAGGGCGCCCACGGAAGCTTCCACGAATACTACGGAGCTGAAGAGGAGATAAAAGATCCCACACCAAAAGACATCGTTAGAGTTTCTCATGCAGTGAAGGTGTGGGGAGCTCTCACTTGAACAGTCTCTCGGACATCCCATTCCGTCTAGCACTGTTATCCTTTTATAAGGACATACCGTAAAGGTAAATACCGCGCTACATTCAATTATTTGATTCTGAACAGGGCACAACCAAGACCTCTTCAATAGAATGCAACTAAGATTGAAGAAAAAGAAACGATTACGCATGACCATGATGGGGTAAACCGTCAAGTTTGACGTTTGATGACAGGCCGGGGTTGAATGACAGCAGTGTAAGAAGTAACGCCAACGGTGGAAAGTAAAAATCCCTAGATATACTTTTGTTTGTATTCTTTTGTTTTATAGCCGCCTTTTGTTTGTAAATAAATTATTTTGTTGATAGGCGTCTATTTTTGTGCAGTGCCGAAAAAGAATTTGTAAGTACCGCAAAGCAGCGAGCGTAATGAGTTAAATCTAGTACAGCGAGATCAATCTAAATTATTGGAAAGAGCATGTTCCTTACTCACTCCCTCTACCAGCAATCCTGAGCTAAGCTGAACCAGGCAAAGTAGTGTTGTCGCAGAAAGTGTCGTTCTCTCACAAGTTAAAAAGCATCTCTCTCATTTGTATTTCCCTCTCTTAGTCCGGGAATAAAAATAGACTAAGTGGCGCTCAAAGTGGACGTCTTGGTCGAGGGGATCAAGACGAGTTGTTTAAATGTTTCGAGAGTAATTCGAGAGGAAGGGTTACTCCGAAAGAGGGTAAGGTCAGTGGGACCGTGGTAATTGATAATAGAGATTATAGGAGAGAGAGAGAGCGGGATTAATGTGACAGCGCGAAATTATAATGTTAGCACGCCACGTTTAGAGCAGAATCCGAATGACAGTTGTCGAGTCATGAGGAGTGGCGGACCGTCAGTTGCGACGAGTTGAAGTCTGTCGCTTTTGGACGAGGTGTGTTACAGTATATAATTTAGCATTTGAAACTAGCGGCATGATTGTGCTCCTCTGTAGAAACAAATTCTCCATTTGCCCTGTAGATACCCGCTCCTCTGCAGAATTTGTCACGGCACCGCAAATACCTTAAAAAGCATTCATATTATACTTAATTGTTGGTATAATGGCCATTTAGAATCCATTTAAAACCTTTAACTCATCAGTGGTGTAGGTACATGGGGGTTTTTACTTACTTGATCCCGTTATTTCTGTTCAATCTGTTCAATATATAAATATGGTTGTCTTCTGCCACATATATTTTAGAGTTACGTCTGTACCCCTGCAGTTCCTCCATTTCCAAATACGAAACAGGAAAACGACCAACAAAAGAAATCAAATTTGTGAAAAACACGAGCAAAAATTAAACTATTTCAATAACACACAACGACCACAAAAAGGAAGAACTTGTTAATATTTGGATAAAGCTTAAAAGAGCAAATTTGATTAATTATTATTAACGACTTTTGGTAACAATTAGATAATTTGAGAGGTAACAATTGTCTACCCAATTGTTAGCAATCGATCCCTCAAATTATCTAATTGTTACCAAAAGTCGTTAATAATAATTAATCAAATTTGCTCTTTTAAGCTTTATCCAAATATTAACAAGTTCTTCCTTTTTGTGGTCGTTGTGTGTTATTGAAATAGTTTAATTTTTGCTCGTGTTTTTCACAAATTTGATTTCTTTTGTTGGTCGTTTTCCTGTTTCGTATTTGGAAATGGAGGAACTGCAGGGGTACAGACGTAACTCTAAAATATATGTGGCAGAAGACAACCATATTTATATATTGAACAGATTGAAGAGAAATAACGGGATCAAGTAAGTAAAAACCCCCATGTACCTACACCACTGATGAGTTAAAGGTTTTAAATGGATTCTCAATGGCCATTATACCAACAATTAAGTATAATATGAATGCTTTTTAAGGTATTTGCGGTGCCGTGACAAATTCTGCAGAGGAGCGGGTATCTACAGGGCAAATGGAGAATTTGTTTCTACAGAGGAGCACAATCATGCCGCTAGTTTCCGCCAAGTTCAAGCAGCACGGTATGATCGATACATATTATATTTGAACTAAAATAGTCTCAAAATTACGCAGATTCAAAACAAACCTACAAGAACGTGCTGGTACAAGTCTCTGTCCCCTTAACAATATTTTTGTTAATGAACAAGTTATCAATATAGAAGGCGCTGGAACATATGGGGGATACAATAAAATTAAAAGAACTATGCAGAGAGCAAGGCGACTTTAATGGACCCTGAGTAAGCATAAACAGGGTTAAAAATTCCCGAAACATTGTACCTTTCCTTTGATTACAGATATGCACCTCATTATGGGCATTCGATGAACGAAGGGCGTCCTTTTTTTGATCGCTTATTGACTGCAGCGGACAACTCGAGGATTATTCTCTTTGTATCATCTGCAATAGGAGAATTTATCGAAACAGCCGAGAACCTGAAACTACATGGAGATGGAACTTTTAAGGTGATTCCAAATGCACTTGGAGCACTCCAGCTATTTACAATACACGTCCTGGTTCGAAATAGAGTAAGATTCTTTACCAAGACAAAAAAGAAAAATAGAAGCTATCTACTAACCATTCTCACTTTTCAGACGTTTCCATTGGCGTATGCCGTAATGGAGAGGAAAACTCGTGTGGCATACAAGAAAGTAATTGAAAGGCTCCAAGAAAGATACCCTGCTATTAATAATGCCACTTCGTTTATGGCTGATTACGAAAATGGTCTTCGTGCGGCTGTTTTGGACTGCATGCCAAACATTGAAATAAAGGGGTGCTGGTTCCACTTTGCCAGAGCCATGAGAAAGAGGGCAAAAAAAATTGCACATAGACGCGGAAATAGTTGACCATGAAAGGATAGTTAGGATGGCAACCGCTTTACCTCTCCTGCCACCCAACTATCTGGATGAGGGTTTTAGAGTGGTAGGAGAGGCTGCCGAAGCTACGAATGCGGAACAGATGACAGCATTTGCCACCTACCTCAGGCGTAATTGGCCAAGAATGAATGTGTCGTTTGGGGAGGATGACGAGCTGCGAACAAATAATAACGTGGAAAGCTTCCACCGAAACCTGTACCGACTTGTTGGGCGTCCTCACCCGGATGTATGGTCTTTCCATAAAATATTGCAGGAAGTGAAAGTATCCACAACTTTGGATTTGGAAAGGACGTTACACGGGCATGAGCCAAGGAGACGCGCCGAAGATGGTCGTCGGCGCAACGCCTTAATAATTCGCGCAAGACATGAGCTCCTCCAAGATAACGACGTGGAACGGTTCTTGCGATACCTTGGGTACCAAACAGAAAAGGTTCAGTTAGTGAGGTTTGTAAATGAAGGTAATTCCGTAGTACCTATATTGGTAGGTATCTAAATCAAATTATTTAATTTATTATGATTCAGATGTGGCGGACCTCAATAACGATGAAAATGACGATGATGACCAACAAGACCATGCTGAAGACGATATGGTCCCCAATCATATCGGTACTTAATGGATTTAAGATTAATTACCATTGTCATCTTATTTGATGTTACAGCGCCTCAACCACCTCAACTCGTTGAACTCCTTGAACAGGAATAATGTTTTCTTAAATATAGGTATAGGTATACTTGAAGTGAATAAGTGATGCAGAGCAACGGACAATTTTGGTTGAAGAATGCACCATCACCGACCTAATTCAAATGCTAAATTATATACCTACCATTACAACAATACAAATACATTAATTAAACCCATTTTTTCTTACAAATTCGCTGTTTACGCTATTAAATAAAAAATAACAATTAATGAACCTTTCTGTTATAAATTACTGTTAATTGGCGTTCTTATACAACACATTATACACCACAAGCTAGTTTTTTAATGAAATCGGTGGCACTTGGTACAACTGTGATTCTGACGTTAATTGACAGTAGGTCTGGAGTCGCGTATGGCGCAAGTCGTGTAGGGGGCAAGTCGCGTAGCGCGCGTGTCCCTCACCCATTCAGTTGGATTTGTAACGGTTGAAAGCGAAGCCGATTATTCTGGTTCTGTTTATGTCGAATTACAGGTAAGGGGAATTCCTGGAGTAGAGCATGTACTAGTAGGTTGTGTAACATCTGCGTCTAATGTCCATTTGTCATTTTTGAATATTTCATCCAAACCTTACTTACGTAACTGGACAGGTTGCCGCTAGAGGTATTTTTTGTCAGAAGGAATCAGATTTTGCCGAAGGTGAAGGTATTTCTGTTTTGTCTACGTCTATGTTGATGCCATTCACTTTAGGAAATTTGACGAATGCAGTGGGTTGTAACCTGGACCATAATCAGATGACCAAGTTACTGGGTTTGCTAAATGAATTTAGAGATTGTTTTGCTACGAATATTCATCAGTTGGGACTGTGCAAAAGTGCCGAGATGTCCATAATGACAATCCAGTTTCTTTTAGACCATTTAGAATGCCTTTGACGGAACGTGCAAAAGTGCGCGAAATTGTCAAGGATTCTGTTTCTCCTTATGCAAGCCCTATCTTGCTCGTCAAAAAAAATGATGGTGAAATGCGCATGTGCGTTGATTATAGAGCACTAAATAAAAAGATTGTAAGGGACAGTTATCCGTTTCCTCACATCGATGACCATCTAATTCGAGACGTCATCCATGTTCATAAGAAAGGCGGATTCATAATTTGCAACTGGATATGTAATTGTAAAGAAGTTTTGTTGAGCATCGACGAAGATCTCCGTGCTCCTGAGATGGAAAAATCTCTTGAAGACAGTTCAGAGACGAAAATTGAGCGAATATTGGGAGCATGGTGGGATCCAAGAGAGGATACTTTCTCATTCAAGACAAAATTAACCAAGATATTCTAGACGGTAAAAGAAAACCCACGAAGAGAGATGTGTTAAAGACCGTAATGTCCATTTTCGACCCATTTGGTTTTTTGGCGAACTTTTTGATCCAAGGTAAAATTCTGCTTCAAGACATATGGAGAAATAATATCGGATGGGACGACGAAATCCCAGAAGTTTTGAGTGAAAAATGGTATTTATGACTGACAGATCTGAAACACATTTTTGAATTTAAAATTCCTCGCCAGTATTTTACTTTAGAACGAGAGAAAAGTATCATACAACTACATATTTTCACAGACGCATCTGCCAAGTCCTACGGAACAGTTGCTTAATTAAGGGTGCAACAAAATGATGACGTTCAAGTAGCCTTCGTAAATGCCAAGCCAAGAGTAGTTCCTCTGAAACCAGTGTCGATTCCAAGATTGGAATTACAGGCTGCTTTGCTGGGAGCGAAACGTGGAACTTACCTGATAGAAAATTTGAAACTCAAGATCAGTAACGTCTTTTATTGGACTGATTCTAAGACTGTACTTCATTGGCTTCGTTCTGAAGCAGGGCGCTTTAAAGTTTTCGTCGCGCAACGAGTGGGTGACATTCAAAATTTGACCAATGTTACCCAGTGGAAGTATATTCCGTCCAAACAAAATCCTGCTGATCAAACTACTAAAAGAAATAATTTAGATTTTTCTGAAAACAGTATCTGGTTATTTGGTCCCAAATTTTTGCAAGATAATCCTGAAAAATGGCCAGAAGAAACCAAAGAACCGGGGGGAAAGATTCAAGATGTCGAAATAATGGAATTTAAAAATGAAAGAACATTGGTTGTCCGCTCCGTTGAGAAAAAACATGTTGAAGTACCAAACCTGGCAAGATTCTCCAAGTGGACGCGACTTTTACGAGCAACTGCATGGATGTTAAGGTTTATAGCAAACTGCAAAGGTCAGAAGAAAGATGGAGAATTGGATGTAGCCGAAATTGATAAGGCCGAGAAATTGTTATACAAACAAGTTCAGATAGACTCATTTTATGAAGAATACGAAACTCTTAGACGTGACAAGCCCATCAGCAAGACAAGTAGACTTTACACTTTAAATCCAACATTAGACAACGGCGATGTAATGAGATTAAAAGGAAGACTTGACCTATTATTAACCCAAAGCATTGACATAAAGAACCCAATAATTTTAGACCCGAAACATCGCATCACCCAATTGATCATTCAAAGTTATCACGAACAGCTAGCCCATCACGGACAAGAAACAGTCATCTGTTGAGAAAAATACTGGATTATACATATCCGTCAGGCAATTAAGAAAGCAATTCAAAATTGTCAAAGATGTAAGATTACGAAGACTGCACCAGAGCCACCTATAATGGGCCAGTTACCAACGTGCCGTTTGGAACCGACAGTTCGTTGTTTTATAAAAACAGGTGTTGATTACTTCGGACCCCTGAACGTAGCAGTGAAAAGAAGCAGGGAAAAGAGGTACGGTGTAATTTTTACATGTATGGTTACTCGAGCCATCCACCTCGAAATTGCCCACGACTTGACTACAGACGCCTTTATTCACGTGTTACGACAGTTTGGTTGTAGAAGAGGGTTTCCAGAAGAAATTTTTAGCGACAATGGAAGCAATTTTAGGTCAGGCAACAGAGAATTGCGAGAAGCATTAAAGTCTCTTGATCAGCCGAAAATCACCAAGTTTTGTGCACTGAAGAGCATGAAGTGGAACTTTAACCCACCATTGGCACCCCACATGGGAGGACGTTGGAAACGACTAATTCAGAGCGTAAAGAAAATTATGAAGGAGATGTTGACAGCTAGATGCCCTCAAGAATATGTCCTGAGAACCATTTTGGCAGAAGCTGAAAATATGGTAAATAGCAGACCACTCACTCACATATCAACGAACCCTCAAGACCCAGAACCAATAACACCAAATCATTTTCTTATTGGTCCATCATTTGCCGCTTTACCGTGCACAATAACTGAAGACGTAAATCTAAATTTACTGACGAAATGGAAAGCAGCACAAAAATTAGCAGACTTATTCTGGAAAAGGTGGTTGACGGAGTACATGTCCTTTTTAGTAAAAAGAGACAAGTGGCAACAAGACAGACGCCGCAGTATCAAAGAAAATGATGTCGTTATTGTGGTGGATCCTAATGGTCCTAGGAATATTTGGCCGAAAGCTCGCGTGGTTCGCACCTACCCCGGACGTGACGGAAATGTTCGAGTAGTCGACGTCAAAATGGCAAATGGAACCATTTTGAAGCGTCCTGTGACGAGAATTTGTTTACTTGATGTCGAAGAGTAAAAGTAATTGCTCATCACCGCCACATCAATTACTGAGGGGCAGGATATGTCACGGAGGATTTCACATATCCGAATTTAGTTATTAAGTTTGCTTTGAAAGAAAATAGAATGTAGTAGTTGTCAAAATTAAATAATTGACTGATATAATTAAAAAAGAAAATTGTCTTTCGAACTCGGATATTAACCTTTTATAGGTAAATAACTAACAGTTATATTCGAGAATTTTTGCTCTTTGCTTTAAAATGTCTCGCTAATTATTTAAAATTTTATTAATGAAACTTTCAGGACATGATCACGACCTGGTAATAGGTGATGAAAAGCGCATGTGTCAGCTTAGGAATGATGGAGGGGGAAGTAGTAGAGAAGAGAAGAGGAAAAAATCCAACAGTTGGAGTTTTGACAGTTTCTGATTGTTTGTGCTGTTGTTTGTGTTAATGGTTAAAACGTGGTTCAATAAATTTTAATATCGAAGTGCATACCATTTTAATTTGTTTGGGTTTCTCGCTCTGCTAATCATTCTGCTATTCACAATTCAATATACAGGGTGTCCCGTCTCAGAGTGCAAAAATTTCAGCCACAGATTCCTTGCATGAAAATAAAAGACCGGTATTTTTTTGTTTTGCTAGATGGGCCCCCATTTCGTCACTAGGGCTCCTCAAAAGTGAGCCCCAAAAATCGAAAATTAATTCCCACGTCGTAACTATTCAACCGATTTTGCTGAAATTTTCCACAAGACCATTACGAACGATGAAGATTTCAATAATGTAGCTGATGATTTCGTGGTGCCCACCATAGGCGCCCCCGGGGCCGCCCTCGACATTTTCGGTCCATTATCTTTGTTAACGTAATTAAATTTCGTAATTAATTACACACCATGCTCCATTGAATTTAGAAACTACGCTACCTCTTGCACTTTTTCTGTAAAATGCACCATTTCCAAGTAAAATTAAGAATTGTGGAGCCATACACCATAAATTAAATGCATATCTGTATACTCCGAATTTGCAAAATTGGCTGCAATTATATTTACAAAAAAAAAACAAACACAGTGCCACAGTGGTGCAAAAGTGACAATAATTTAAAACTTTAACAAAGCCCTGACATTAATCGCGCTATAGGTATCTTGAAAAGTCTGCCAATAAGCACGTGTATGGCTTCACATTCCTTAATTTTACTCGGAAATGGTGCATTTTACAGAAAAAGTGTAAGAGGTAGCGTAGTTTCTAAATTCAATCGACCATCGGATGGTGTGTAATTAATTACGAAATTTAATTACGTTAACAAAGATAATGGGCCGAAAATGTCGGAATCTACGAAAGTCGAAAACACGTGTCGCACTTGACCGGTAATCAAGTCACGGCCACCCCAGATTTTCAAAAACATCGAAGAAATCGGTGAAAAACGAAGATTTTTGAAAATTGCAAAAACACGTCAACCTTATTTTTTTGATACAAATTCAACTCGGTAGTTAAATTTCTTCTTTACTTCGTTTAAATTTTTCAAATTCTCTGATTTTTTACGATTGGTGATTTTTACAAAAAGAAAATAGAAAAATGTAATCGGGCAATCGAATTCGCATCAAAAAAATAAGGTTGACGTGTTTTTGCAATTTTCAAAAATCTTCGTTTTTCACCGATTTGTTCGATGTTTTTGAAAATCTAGGGTGGCCGTGACTTAATCTCCGGTCAAGTGTGGTACGTGTTTTTAACCTAGAAAAATTCGTAGATTCCGAATTAGTTGAAAAAAATGTGGGTTTCAATTTAAAAAAACAATTTTAGGGTTATTTCCGGCTAAACCGGAAGTGAAAAAAAATATTTGACAGCACCCTCACACTGTACTAAATAAATAAATGTTATGTGCCCCAGAGCTTTTTCCGAAGTGCTCCTCCACGATAGAGTTCGAAAGGGGGGAAACAACTTTTGAACCTCACTGTATAATACTTTGTTCACTGCAATCAAAATGAATTTGAGTAGTATCGTGCTACCAAGTCCAAATTGGACAGGAGTATACATTCCTGGTTTAGAAGAACTGGCGTGGTGTGAGTGGACCAGGGACCATACATGTGAAAAGAAACTTCTTTTAAAAGCAGACATGGCATTCAAGATATACATATAGGTGGTTTTAAGACTATATTATGCAGTTATTCTATAACAGTTTTTATAAATGCCTATCTAAAATGTCAAGTTAAATTGTAGGTACTTCTGAGGAGCTCTGATGTCAAAATGGACACAGAAAAAATTAATCAAATGGGAGAAATAGAGCATTTTCTTAAAATAAAAGAGTCCACGCATTTAGGTTGTGCGAAGAAGTGCACTGAAGCTAAGTTTAAATTGCTACTTGGCACAATTTAGGGTCTTGTACTGGATTCCTGCCGAAACGTAAGCTGGGGCAAACAGAAGTAACTTCATTGAAGTGCCTGCCATGCAGATTGTCTCAAAAAACCAGAAAAATAAGGTAGCAATCATCAGGCGTCACGAGAAGATTAAAGGCTCCCTGAAATGCATCAAGAGGAAAAATGGAAGATTGAAACAAAAAGTTGAGTAATTTACTTCGATTAGACGCATACTTTATGGCTTTTTGTTTCACACAAACAGGTTAGTAGACTCCGTAATGAAAAAGGTAGTAAGTAGTAGGTATTATTAGGTCGCTTGAGCCCGGCCTCCGCTCCCCAAGGGGGCTCCCATATTAGGGCTTCGCCCCCCCACAAGGGGGCCTCATTTTTCCTACCTGACCGCCCCCCTGACCGGACCACACCCCTATCAGATCTGGGCCCCCCTCTGACGTCACAATTCAACCCCCTACCCCTAAATTTCATCCCTTATTTATTTTTCAACCCCCTACCCCTAAATTTCAATCCTTATTTATTTTTCATCCCCTATTTAAGTGTAGTAAAGTGTAGTTAACTGGTAATTTTGAAACATACGTCACAGCGTGCTGAAACATGAGAGACAACTTATGATGCTTTTGGGTTCCAGTCTTGAAAAGATATAAAGAAATTGATTATACGTGTTATCATAACAATGTTGCTTCGAAATTTTGAATTTTTTGATTTTATGCCAAAAAGGCGCTAAGTGTGAATACATTTTTAGAAACAGAATTTGAAGATCTTTCATATACTGATAAGAAAAATTGGTCTTCATCAGTCAAATTTCATAGTTGATATGCCAAAAAGGCACTTGGCGTTTGTAGATTGGCAACAAAATTACGTACGTACACAGACATTTTTTAAAAAACACTTTTTTGTGATCCTGGGACCTTGAAACTTAAAGATCTGGTGTTATCTCAATTTCGAATTTTGGAGTGATTGCAGTAACCTCCCATTTTTATATGGTTGTGGGGAGGTTAATAAAGACAATTTGTGTTTGCCACGTGCAATCGTCGTCGGTATGTCTCACGCAAATAAAGAAGAGCCCGTATACGAGAAGGTGAGAAAGGACGTTGGGAAAATTGAAACTGAACGCACCGTCGAACTGATGAATAAATCCGGTGTGGCAATTCCTGTAGAAGGTGCCGGAATACCCGAATTGCAGCATCATCAAAAATATCTACCTGATTACAAAATTTGCGTTTACAAGTACGGCACAAAAGGTAGCAATACGGCCACGAAGGTCATAATATCGCTGACCGCGGCATGTTGCTGTATTTATTATTGCGAGGTGTGTCATGTGCCTTTCAACAGCAAAAATAACCATCGTTGTGGAGGAACGTGCAGTTGCTGCCAACAATGCCCAGCCTGTCCCAAATCCAGCAGAAACAGATAACGGATTTCCGGAAATCGTTTGTGATCGATGTAATCGATGCAATCGCACCTTTCGCGGGCAGCGGTGTTATGAAGATCATCTGAGGCAAGGATCGCTGGGTAAAGACGGCACCGTTTGTGAGCAAATAAGAAAATGTCTTGATTGTCTAAAAACACACAAGAGCAATCGACTCCACGTATGTGGAGAAATGTTTTGCAAAATATCCTCTAAGCACTTTCCGCAAGGTCACTTGTGTCACATACAACCCGACACGAGAAAACCACCGGCGGTAAAAGATATTTTGTTCATCTTCTACGACCTTGAAACACAACAGGTGAAATGTAACGAAAGAGGTGACCTAATTCACGAACCCAATCTTTGTGTATTCCAACAACGCTGCGGTGCGTGCATCAATGACAGTTCAGCAAAAATTGTATGCAAAAAATGCGGCCTGCGAAGATATGTAATACAGAAGGGAAATATCATTGCAAATTTTATAGAGTTTATTTTGCAACAAAGAAAGTCGTTCAAGAATGTGATTGTCTTAGCACATAACGGCTAGGCGTTCGATCACCAGTTCATTCTCAAATACGTTTTCGAAAATACATCGCTGACGCCCGAATTGATAATGCGGGGAACAAAAATTATTTTGATGCTACTCGACAACCTGAAATTCATCGAATCCCTGAACTATTTTCCCATGGACCTCTCCAAACTGCCGGAAGCGTTTGATTTGTTGCCCACCTTCAAAAAAGGCTGTTTCCCTCACTTATTCAACACCGAAGAAAATCACAACTATGTCGGACCTATTCCACCGATGGAATCTTACAACCCTGATTTCCTGTTGCCCAAGGAGCGTGACGCATTCATAAAATGGTAAGAAACCCAGAAGGATGCTATTTTTGATTTTGAAAAGGAATTTGTGAAATATGGCGTAAGCGATGTGGAAATTCTGACCGAAGCTTGCCTCAAATTTCGTCAAATTATGGTGGATGAATGTAACGTCTGTCCATTCAGCGAAGCCGCAACAATAGCCAGTGCGTGCAACTTGGTGTTTCGACGCAATTTTTTGCAGCCCGAAACTATCGGAGTTATTCCTCGTGGTGGTTATCGATTAAATGACAAGCAATCGAAAAGTGCACATCTGTGGCTAATGGCGGAAAGCGAACGCAGACAAATTAATATCCTTCATTCGGGAAATGGAAGCGAGCCCGTATTGAACGGTGTCAAAGTGGACGGATATTGTGCCGAAACAAGCCAAGTTTTCGAATATCACGGCTGCTACTTTCACGGTTGTCCCTGTTTAAAATACAATCGAGATGACCCCCCTCCATGAAGACCCCACAGATACTTCAATTGTTGCCAGGAACGGACCACGGCAAAAACGGCGCGTTTAAGACAGTTTGGATATGAAGTAATCGAGAAATGGGAGTGTGAATTTCAACACGATCTGTAACTAATTAATGACAAAGAACATCCGATAATATTAAATACTTTTACGGTGGCAGGATGGGAAACTCGTACAAACATTACAAGTGTAAACAAGGTGAAAAAATCAATGTAACGGTTTAAATTTGATCCACGACGTTACTAAATTGTTTGATTATTTTTAAACTTCCCGCGCCGGAAGTACCGACATCTTTCTGTTTCAATCTTGAGTGTTCATGTAGGCAGGCAACAATTCACCCCCATTCCAGACTTTTCTACGTCACCTAATATATGATGTATGATGGCGAACGTCCGCCTTGTTGCGTTCTTTTTGCAAGCGTGTGTGTGGCATCTCCACGTGTGTTAAAACGTTCTTACACGTTTTGGGCTAAATAACCAGCTCAAAAGGGCCACAGCAGCTGGAAAAAGATTGGACACTTTGCGTGGGCAGTAGTGGTCCATTTTATATAAACGCTCTTCTTGTTGAAGGTGAGTTTGCAAATTACCGACACGAGGTGTTAAGATTTTTATATTAGGGCGGTTTATACCGGGGAGCATTTTCCACTGGTTTATACCGGGAAGCATTTTCCACCGATTTATCCTGGGGAGCATTTACCAATTTCCCACCGGTTTACACCTTGGTTTGTCACCTTTTCCAAATGGACTTTCATCTCTTCGAGAGCCAGCTGATCAGATAGGATTCGAAAGCAACCCCTGAGCCTTGTGACCGTGTCATCGGGGACTGCTTCGCTTCCGTTGGTGGTGTAGTACCTGTAGGGTTGGCATCACATCGGGGAGCCTGAGTCGATAGGATACACCAGGACAAGACTGCAGATAAGCTCCAAAACCTATCATATAACTAAGCATATTTGAACCTTCGAGTTCATGAGTTCAACTGTACTTCATACTTTCTTTTTTTTGTGTTTCACGTTACATTTTATTTTATTGTTTAAACATGATGCCTTACGTGATCATAGTTTAAGTATTAATTTTAATCGGTCAACCGAACCGACATACCGTTAATTCAGGTCGTGAGTTGGCACCTGTCAACGACCTTTGCACGATCAGACCTGAAAACAGCTGTTTCGGGGGTTGGGTTAAATAACAATTTTATGACTTACCATCTAGTGTCAGCGAGTGGCCATGAACTAAAGTATTAGTTAATTTTACACCGAATGACCGCCTGATCACGTAGGTGGATTTCGAGTTAGGTAACAGCTAAACCTAGCAAATAAACTGTGATATTATGTAAATATATAATTTTAGTTGTGCTGAGTTTATTCTGGACATTGAAAAATAATTCTGACCTACCCCAGCCGGTAGCCTTGCTAAACTTTCCTGGTTCTTGGTGTTGTCGGCGTAGTCCCAAACCAGGTGGCGCGTTTTTCATTTAAGAGTCTCATAGTTAACATCTAGCTGACACACCCAAGGCTGAACCCCCACACACAAACGAGTGTTATATTAGTGTACATAATTGCTGTGCTACATATATAACTCTCCGTGTTACGTCAAATACGTGGACTTGTGCTCGCTGTATCCGTCGGTTTGCAAACGGGGAAATTTTCCTCAGAACCACCCAAAAGTGTACGTTGGAAATAAAGAATGTACTCAACTTGATTTAAGTAAAACAGATGGACTGATCAAATGTTCGATTCCTCCACCAAGCGATCTTTATCATCCGGTACTTCCGGTTAAGATGAACGATATATTATACCGCACTTGTGGGGAAATACTAAATCAAGAAAACGAATGTAACCATACGAAAGAAGAAAGGATTTCACATGGAACGTGGGTAATAGACGAGATTAATAAAGCAATAGAACTCGCCTATCACAAAGAAAAAAATTACTATATTGAGGCGTTTTTGGAAAACCACCCAAGCGTCCCTCAAATTTTACAGCTACCTCGAGAAATTAGGAGACACAGTCTTATATTATGACCCCTACTAAGTAATTTACATATTTCGAGAGGGTGAAGATCTCCCTACCGGAGAGTTTATCGGTGATCTGACGAACGAGCTTGAATCCTATGGTCCCGACGCGTATATCGTAGAATTCTGTTCGGGAGGTCCAAAGACATATGCATTTACTGCAGAGTTACCAAGAGAACCTTTAGATAAATCAAGGGAAGTTAATATCGTCCAAGTTCGAGTAGCAGAAGAAAGGCTTTGCTACAGAAGACGCAAAGGGTGCATTTAGATGAGGGGCACCTAATTAATTTTCCGCTTCTCAAATGTTGTTCCAATTCTTGTTTAATTCCAAATAACAAGATTCCTGTATTTCCTGTTGCATCTTTACTTTATTGTAAGAACTTAAAAATATTTTAAAAATAATGTGGAGTTGGTTTGGATGTAATTCTTAATTTTTGGTTTTGTTAATGTTGAAAAGTCGCCGTTTCCACAGTAACGTTATTGTTAGACACAATAGTTATAAACTTTAACAGCTGAGGATTTAGAAAAACTATTTGACATAAATTACAGCGATCCGCATACAAATTACAGGGCTGTCGAAAACAAAGTCATTAGTTTCTTTAGAGACTATCCGTTGGATTGTGAAGATAAAGTGCACAAAAATATCAGCTGTTTTTAAAACTACTAAATTGCAGCGAACATCGAAGAAGCTGACTAGTGTCACACTAGAGAAAGTGTTGATCTTTGTGATTGAAGCTGACCACATTCCCCCACTGGGGTTTCACTAGCAGCCGCCGATAACATTTTTGCATCAAGGCAAATACGTGCGGCCTTCAGTTGCTTCAGCTACTGTAGCTTATGTGCGAAATTCAAATAGTTCGGATTGTCACTGGTCTAACGCCCGGAGCTGGGCCTACGGCGTTGCCACATTGAATAATTGCACACATAGAAGAGATTTCTTCAGACGAGAACTTCTATTTTCTTAAAATAATTGTCTCAACATAAAACCAAAATTACTTGTCTTCAAAAAACTAGTTTGCGGTAAACTTATTCATAATCTTAATATTAGCAACGCAAAATCTTGAAATATTTGCTCACTACAAAGAAGAGCGCATTAACGTAAAAATGTTGAGTTACTTGCGCCGAATGTAACATTCTGATTTCGAACCAGAAAGAAAAATTTGCCTAAAAAAACGATAATTTACTTCAAAAATAATATCATCTTCAATTAGCATACGATATTTTTGCTTTAAGACTATTTTATTTAATTTCAAACCAAAAGTATTTAATTTAAGTCAAGAGTGTCTTGAATCAAGAAAATATTATTCGTGACCTGCGCAGTATACATTCCACTTAGCAAAGAGAGTAATAGTGGTGATCATAGACAAAGTAAAGGAGGCTTCGATTGGTAGGTGACGGCAGGCAACAGCAAATCCTGCGCCGTCTGCGTATGTATTTCAATGTGAAAGTGCGCATAGGAAATGTTCGTTGCTCTCACGGACGATCACGAATCACGGGCACCACGGTGAAAACAAAATGGATGGTGTTCAAGTTCAAGCTGTTCTGCATTTGTTTGAATTTGTTTTTGTAAATTCTACTGGAAGATAAGTTTACGGTGATCATAAAATTTGAAATCCACAGAAAGCCATTTTCCATAAGGATGGTGCGGGGTCCTTTTTGAAAGTTGGCAGCAGCCAACAAAATTAAACAGAAGCATTTTTTACACTCTACGTGCTGTTGCCAGTTATTGGCATTATGCCAAGTATTGCCACCTAAGGGAAGAGCCAAAGTAGATAGCAAACACTGAAAATTCAGTACCCTTGAGTGCATGGAAGGAATAATTGTTCACGTAAAAGTAAGTACTTATTAATTCAACGTTGATATCCTCATGAATCCACTTTAGACTCCCGCCGACATTCAGAGGACTGTTGATCTCCAAAAAGAAAAGGCTCTACTCCGAAAGCAGAATTGTCAACCGTATCTCCTCGTCGAAGGACCTTGTCTCAAAGAGGTTAACAATTTTTACATTATAATTGACATCATGTAATGGTCACTTTTGACGCTAAACACTTCTTCATGGGAAGCGACGTAGGCAACACATTATTACACACATTATTACATTATTTACACCCCGCTAGCTTCTGCGCGGTGGGCGTTGACACTGTTGACAGCCTCTTCCATTTTCGTTCGTTGAATGGCGTGCGTCCGATTTAATTAAATGTGGGGCTAAATTTGTTAAATCCACATTCATCGAAGTAATCCATGTTCATCGAAGTAATCGGCGAAGATAATAAGTTGGCTGCATGGTCAGGGATTGTTGGAATCGTTACCCTTACGATGATTAAGGGTCGTTGTCTAGGATCGTTGTCTAGGATCATTGTCTAGGATCGTTATCTAGCTAATTGAGAGAACGTGATTCAACCCCTCGATTCCACTATCATCACCACGTCATAACTCCAGTCCACGAAGTACCCCCAGGGTAGTGTTCCTCGATATCTTCAGGGCTCTCGGGTTCCTGAAAAGGACTCGGTTAGGAGGACCTGACGTTGACCATCGGATAAGGAGGAACCATCTAGCCAGGCCAGATTTATTATTCATAATTTTAAGATCAAGTCTGATTTGCACGATAATTCATTTTATCCTTCGGGATCAAGTCAGCGAGTGGGTAACTACGCTAGCTACCCCTTTGTTATACCACGTGTTATAAGTAAGACTATTTCGGATTAATTTTAGTGACGTCATTATTATACTATGAATGTTATTGTCTAGTGTCGGATCAATACCCTTCGTGAAGTCTCGTTAAGAGTAAATGCGTTAATCGACGAAGGAATGAGATAGCTATCTTACTCAAGCGGTTAACTAGGGATCACTCGAGCAGTTGTGCTCTTAGAAGGAGATTTTCAGGGTTGGGGTTGCGCTTGCACGCAGTTTCAATACTCAATAAATATTGTAAATAAGGTTTTAATCCGGAGTGTTTATTTTGCAACCCTCACAGCTGATCCAAATCCTTTTTGAGAGGTCCCAGACTCAATGCACCTACTGCAGGGTGTAAGTTCTTAAGTAGGTGGCGCCCCTTACCATCTTTTAAGGGCTAATTTCAGATCACATAAGCTAGCCGGGACAACACCTGAGTCTGGAACATCCGTACCCATTACAATTGGCGCCCAACGTGTCAATTTTATTCAGCTGTGAGGAGGTTTTTTTTTTTTTTTTTTTAATACGTGGTTTAACGAGATTATTATTTCATAATGCCGACTTATAAAATTCAGAGTTCTAACTTGAGCAAGGATGAAGTGGAGTACGAATTAAAAGTAAGAGGTTGTGCTTTTACTGAACAGGACAAATTGAAAGATTTACAATCAGCTTTACGAGCAGCTTTGCACTTAGAGGCTGATGGTTCCTTTGTGAGTCCTTCTGGTGCACACCCATTTACTTTTCATGAAGATAGTACAGCTGTTTCTGAAAAACTTACGGAGCTTAAAGTTTTTATAGATAAGCAATTAGTTTTTCATGATGTTATATCGAGTCACGGTAAAAAACCTTTCAGGTGTAAAGTCGCTCCTTGTTTACGTCGTATTACGTTAAAACCTCACATTGCATATGCCATGCGTTGCCAGTTATACGTTTCGGCGGGTTTTATTCCATGTTTGGTATATTTCGGAAGCGAAATCAACCTCCTAGGAAAATCTATTGAGATTGCGATTCCTACAGAGGAGGGTGGGCCAAATATTGGGTATGACCGCAGTCATGTTTTTGAAAATCTATATCGTGAAGTTAAAGAACGCATAGCACAGGCTTTTGACGTTATTAACACTGACTCCGACGACTAACTTTCCTCATTATGTCTTTGATTAGTTAGGCCTCCGTGGTAACTTGTTATGACCATTAGCAGTTTTGTCCATTTTCAATTTTGGGATAATGGATTTATTTTTCTGCAACCTTGGTTGGATTTTTAGGTCTTTCAAGTTTAGTTAATCGCAAACTTAGGGCGAAGTTTTGAATTCTGTTAGTCTGGTTTTAACAGTTTTTTTTGTTGTTCGCTGCTCTTGTTGGGAGCGACCATGTTGATTTGCCTAAGTTTTGTGAACCTTAAAGAAGTTTTTAGGGATTTTTCCACGTATACAAGACCTTTCTGATCAATACTATAACCTATCGACTTTGACTTTAACTGTGATAATAACATTAAGCCCCTTATCTGTCGTGTCTGGCCGATACTTCGGTATCGCTAGGTAATGGAGTGGATCCTACTGCCAGCGACTCCATGGTGAAGACCTAGGCGTCTGTTTCCAGAGGAGCGGCCTATCTCTTCGGCCTGTTCGGCGTCTGTTTCCAGTGGAGCGGCCGACAGGTTCTGTCCTATTCGCCTTCGGCAAAGCGTCTGTTTCCCAGTGGGTCGGCTTTACCAAGGTTTTGTGCATGTGTTTTTTTTAGTAGTTATTGTTGCCTCTCGGAGGCGCCATCTTGACTGTTTTTCGCCTTCACCTTTGGACTCCTTAACCGTTTACCATTTTACCATTTTACCATTTTACCATTTCAGCAGGTCGTGCTTTTAAAGCACTTCATTTTTCTTTTTTTTCTTCTCCATGTCTCCCGCTAGGTTTTTTTTTTGTGTCAGGGGATAAGCACGCCGTTGTTCAGGAGTATGTAACAGTTACCTGGATTTTCTTCTGACGATGTCTTTTTTTGGTCTTCTTCTCGGTGAGGGAGTACTTTCCGGCTCGGTCTGGGATTTATTGTGTTTGCAACCTGACACATTTTGAATTCCTATCTTTTTTTGTACAGCTGCTTATTCGGGAGAAAATTTTCATTTCATTGGGAAATTTTCTTTAAGCAGGGAGGGTATTGTAATGGTCACTTTTGACGCTAAACACTTCTTCATGGGAAGCGACGTAGGCAACACATTATTACACACATTATTACATTATTTACACCCCGCTAGCTTCTGCGCGGTGGGCGTTGACACTGTTGACAGCCTCTTCCATTTTCGTTCGTTGAATGGCGTGCGTCCGATTTAATTAAATGTGGGGCTAAATTTGTTAAATCCACATTCATCGAAGTAATCCATGTTCATCGAAGTAATCGGCGAAGATAATAAGTTGGCTGCATGGTCAGGGATTGTTGGAATCGTTACCCTTACGATGATTAAGGGTCGTTGTCTAGGATCGTTGTCTAGGATCATTGTCTAGGATCGTTATCTAGCTAATTGAGAGAACGTGATTCAACCCCTCGATTCCACTATCATCACCACGTCATAACTCCAGTCCACGAAGTACCCCCAGGGTAGTGTTCCTCGATATCTTCAGGGCTCTCGGGTTCCTGAAAAGGACTCGGTTAGGAGGACCTGACGTTGACCATCGGATAAGGAGGAACCATCTAGCCAGGCCAGATTTATTATTCATAATTTTAAGATCAAGTCTGATTTGCACGATAATTCATTTTATCTTTCGGGATCAAGTCAGCGAGTGGGTAACTACGCTAGCTACCCCTTTGTTATACCACGTGTTATAAGTAAGACTATTTCGGATTAATTTTAGTGACGTCATTATTATACTATGAATGTTATTGTCTAGTGTCGGATCAATACCCTTCGTGAAGTCTCGTTAAGAGTAAATGCGTTAATCGACGAAGGAATGAGATAGCTATCTTACTCAAGCGGTTAACTAGGGATCACTCGAGCAGTTGTGCTCTTAGAAGGAGATTTTCAGGGTTGGGGTTGCGCTTGCACGCAGTTTCAATACTCAATAAATATTGTAAATAAGGTTTTAATCCGGAGTGTTTATTTTGCAACCCTCACAGCTGATCCAAATCCTTTTTGAGAGGTCCCAGACTCAATGCACCTACTGCAGGGTGTAAGTTCTTAAGTAGGTGGCGCCCCTTACCATCTTTTAAGGGCTAATTTCAGATCACATAAGCTAGCCGGGACAACACCTGAGTCTGGAACATCCGTACCCATTACAATCATCCGTTCCAAATTTGATTCGGCACTAAAAGCTTTAGACATATTATTCAAGAGTTTTTTCGTACTGAATGCAAAGTATCCAGTTTCATTCTGAGCACATCTGGTTACTAATTCAAATTATTATCTATAAAATCAAAACTCCTACAGATAAAATCTTTCCAAATCTCAGAGGAAATTTTTAATTTATTTCAGACTGAGTAATGACTATGTGTTTTTTTTGCCATATTCACTCTTAAGAAAAAACTATTGGTTTCGTTTGCATTTTGTTGTCGTATTTATGTGTAAGAACGAAGTATTGTTATTTTTTCGTTGTATCTAATGGATTGTCGTGGGAAAAACTTCAAGCTGCCAAAGCAGTTTCTAATTCACTTAGCAGTTTCTAATTCACTTAGGTCCGGAATTTCAATCGAAGGTTAACCTACAGATCTGCTAGTTATCCAATCAGAAGAGTCAATTTCAAAACGTTCTGACGATCTGATTGGATAACCAACTGCAGGTTAACCTTCGATTGAAATTTCGGCCCTTAGAATATGCACATAAAATGTACAATAATTTCATGTGTCCATTCCAAGACTGCAAAAGATCTTTTCAAAGAAGGGATGTTTTTCTTGTCACACTTGAAGGGTAAACATATCTTTATAGACGTTAGGAGAAAAAATGTTAATGCAGAAAATGATACTGGGATGAATACACAAGATACTTCAAAATCGATTATTCTCAATAATCAAGACCAAAGATTGGATAATTCAATGAAAAATTATGATGAATTTCTAAAAGAAAATTGTCCGGAAATTGACTTAAGAGATATAGGTAATTAATTCCTTCAAATCATGTCTTCAAAAATCAGCTGAAAAATTTATTTCCAAACTTTATAATAACATTTCTATAACGCGGTCAACAATCCAAGAAATAATACAAAATTGGGAAAATTTCATTTCTTCCGAGATTATTAACTTGATAGGTGTCGTTCTAGATAATACTTTTGGGAAAGTTGACGAATTCCGGTCTGCTGTTTTTACTTTGAAAGAAATGTTGGCAGCTCTATCTACACCGTTCAAATATTGTAGTTTAGATACAGAGTACAAAAGAATGAACCGTTTAAACAGCTTGTCAGGGAATTTTATCAAACCAGTGCAAAATGTTTTGGGGACAAGCTGTGATGAGAGCAGGGCCAATCATCAAATATCTATGGTGTTCAAAAATAGAACATCTTCTTTTATACCAATGAGACAAACTCTTCGTTAATTTCTGGAAATTCCTGGTGTACTTTCAAAAATCCTAGAATATCAAAATTACTGCAATTTAAATCACTGTCCATCACAATTATCCAGCTTGTTACATGGTAGTTTAGGGAAAAATGTCTGTTTAAAATATCCAGAGAAACTATTTTTACCCCCATGCAGATTCGTACAAATTCGGGGCAGTCTATTTATACCATAGCTTCAATTCCTCCTGAATATAGTCCCACATTAGAAAACATATTTCTAGCTCTCTTATTTCACAGTTCTGACAGAACACAATTTGAAAACGACATTGTTTTTCATCCCATTTTAGAAGAATTGAAACATTTGCAAGAGAAGGGTATAAGTATAAAGGTGAACGGTATCTTACCTAAGTAAAGTATATTTTATATTATTGGTAATCACTGGAGATAATTTAGGCCTGCACGCAATCTTTGAGACGATTCTCAATAGTAATACGACGAGTAGTCTCTTGATTGCCGCGGGTTTTGTCGTCCCAATGGTTGTCAAGTACGAGTCAAAATGTTCGATTTTTTTAGGCTAAAAAGAGGACGAGAGCTTGCTCGAGTCCTCTTTGGCCGAAAAAAATCTACCATTTGACAAGTAGTGCATCCATGAGGACTCAACAAGGCAACCAAGAGACTACGAATCGTGTTTTGCAGATTATTTTATAAATTAAAGTATTCTGTAAGTAGTGTCAAGTTGACGTTGTAGTATTATCACTGTAATCAGGATTTGATTGGTTACTGGAAATGCTGCTTTGGATTGGTTCAATACTTAATGTATAAAATAATCTAAATAAACGGTTTGGTATAAAACAAGGATGTGCTTGGCACCGCTTGTCAGATTTTCACATTTATGAAAATCCGACCGTAGACATAATACACGACTTATAAGAAGGCGTCTTTAGGTATGACATGGCCCTTATAATAAATAGCTTTATAAAGGATAAGTGCTTTAATCTCCCTATTCTTAACTGTAGAACAAAATACTTAGCATATCACAGCTCTAAGAAGAACATTCCTCCAGGGGGCGTATTTTCGAAATTGGGCGAATAGTTTCGTATGCGAATGTTTCGTGTACGAACTTTATGAGTTTTATTCGATCACATTTGAAAAGTGGATTTTGTAATTGCATGCGAATTGAAATTCCTAGTCGAAGGAAATTATTCGAATGCACGATATGGCATCAGCGCAGGATATCAGTGGATATCACTGCGTCACAAAAATCCCTAAAGAAATAACCTAGATACGATCAGCTGTTGTTCATTTGGCGGCTGGCTTCTCTTGTATTGCTTTGAAATTATGAATTAACAAACATAACAGAAAATAAAGAGCCTAAGAAATCCAATGTTTCCGCGGCCCAAAAGACAGAATTGGTGGAGTTCATGGAAAGGCATCTAGAATTGCAAAGTGGTAAATTCTCTAAAAGTTTTACTTTCAAGATCGCACAGGGTTTGTGGGAGGAACTCGCAAAATTACTACACAGTATTCCGGGGGCTAGGAAAGACTGGAAAGAATAGAGTAAAGTAAGTTTGCCAAAAACAATAATCAGGGTTGGATGGGCCCATCTGGAAATCGGGACATTTCCCGATCGTCCGGTCCCAATACGGCCGGTCCGAATTTCGTTGCCATGAATCTGTCTGGATTTGCACGTGCAGTGTGCACTAAAGAACCAAATAAACATTTGAGTCAAAGTGACCTAGAAAGTGCACGCACACGGAAGTAGGTGCTTGTAGTTAGTGGTTAATTACTTGAATTCAATTAATTGTAGTTAGAGAAATAATGGAAAACGATACTATTAAGAAACGAGAGAAAGGAGGGGCAGAGAAAGAAAGAGAAAAGAAAAGGCGGCGATTGGTAGAAGCTGCTAAAACATGTAAAACGTTAGATTCTATGTTTTATAAAAAGAGCAATAGTTGCTCGAATCAGACGCCTCTCGAGGAGCCTGTTCAATTAATGTTTGATCCGACAGAGGTGCAACCACCATCAGTAAAATCAAGCAACTACGGCCGTGAACGTGAAATCAGTGAATCAGTTGTACCAATACCAGGCACAAGTTGTTCTACTACGGAAGAAGCCCTCAATATTTATGATTTTTTTGAAAGACCCGAAACAGCGCAACTAGAAATGTTTTTCAAATATCATCCTCAAACACCAGAAAATCAAAGCAATATCCCCAAAATCGAAAAAGTGTTTAAACGTCCCAATCAAACATCGCGACAATGGATATCGTACAACTTAAAAAAAAAGCTTTGTTTTGCACAATCTGCATGGCTTTTGGCAAATAAACAAACGTTTTTACTGAAGGCATGAGTGACTGCAAACATGTATACCAGAGGATTGATGAACATGGAAATACTATAATGCATGGGAAAAGTCACGCAACTGTCCGAAATACGCGTCGTTCCTGAAACACGATGTGCCAACCTTCCGCCCGTCAAAGTTTTCCGTACCCGACTGTCCTGGGGTTCCGTTTACCAACCGTCACTTTGGAAAGGGGGTAACTAAGTGGGTATGTTGTATATTAAGGGTCTAGAGGTCAAAGGATGGTGCATGCAAGGGTGGTCCGCCATGCACTAACCCCTTCATGATGTCGTAGATGCCGAAACAGACCAGAATTCCCGACTGGCTACAAGCCGTCCGAAAAGCCTACCAGAGGTCGCTCAGCATGCGCGAGGAGGCGGCCCGGGTCGGACAAGGTGCGGGCTTTGTCCAAAAAGTTCCAGGCTCAGACCCGGGCACCCTTCCCTAAACCACCGTCCAGCACGATTGTGAGGGCCCCCGACCGTCCACCCGTCTCCGAGGAGTCTACGCCGACAGCAACCAGCACCGCCAGGCCTGCCGACCACGTCCAGGAGCTGTGGCGGAAGTATCAAGCAAAGGCTCGCATGCGACAGGCTCCCCCGTCGGCCCGTCCAACCACCCCGCCCCAGACCTTGACCACCGACGAAGCGGCAGCCGGCTTAGCTTCCATCCTCACCGACCCCCCACCCGCCTTATCACCAATCCCCGAACCCCCCTCCCCGCCGGTGCTTTCATTACCGTCACCGCCCCCAAGCCCAGGACTACCGCCCCAGACCAACATCCCCGAACTCCCCACCGAACACCGCCTCACCCCTCCTCCGCTCCCGTGGGGCCCCGTCGTTACCTTAACCGACGGCGACGATGGCGGAGACTTACGGCAACTCGCTGACGCCATCTACCGAGTCAAGGCCGCGGAATGGAATCCCGCCATCCGTCGGGCCGTCATCCAACTTCGCCCCCTGGACCGCCCCACCGGCCGCTACCGTGTCCACCTGACCACCTCCGCCAACCACCGCTTCCCTTGGCGGGAATAAGTCCTTTCCCCCGAACGGTTGTTTTGTTCTATCTGCCCCTCTCGCTAAACCGCCCTCTGTTGCAGATGTCCGACATTAGCGAGTGGACGGACCACCCGTCGCCTCCGCTGGAGTTGGCCGATGATAGCGATTAGGACCTCATCGAAGAGCCAACTCCTTCCGCACCAACCGACCCGCCGCCCCGAACACCGGCACCCACCAGAGGACCCTCGCCGTCCTCGTCGTCCTCTTGGGGATTATCGCCACCTCGATTTGTGCCTCCCGTCCGCCGGCTAGCAGCCTCACCACCACCAACCGCCCCGACCCGGATCACGGCCCCGGAATCAAGCTGCTGGCGCTGCGGGGGCACTGGCCACCTCCGCGGACAATGCCCCGCCAGACAAGCTGTAATTTTCTGCTCGGTCTGGGGGTCGATCGGGGTATGGTCCGGCAACTGCTGCCGTCGCCGAACTCCGTACCGCCGAACCACCGCCCCTGGAACCCGTGCCCCACGTGTGGATGCTGTGGCCCGTACAGCCACCACCAGGCCAACCCTGACCAGTACCCGCCCCAGTAACAAAAGTCCCGTGACCACCGTTATCGCCGTCCCCGCCTCCGCTTGCCGCCACGCTCTCTCTACCAAAGAGAAAAATGTCTTCGAAATTTTTCTCTTTCCCGAAGAGGAGGGGGTGTGTAACGAAGTAATTTTTCTCCGTTACCAGTTTCGGTAATCCGCCCCCGCATTTATTAATTCGACGCGCCGAGTTGTTGATAAACACCGCGTTATCAATGCCGCCGACTGTCCGCTCCACTAGCTTCGATCGCCGTGTAATGGTTTCATCGCCCGGAAGGAAAGAATTACTTCAACGCCGCAGGATTTCCTTTCGCCATCTCTGGACTTCAAGAACTTTTAATATAATTCGATATTTCAGGGTTTATTCAAGTTTTAGCACTGAAGAAAGACGTCACACGCCGAGCGCTCCCCCACCGCTGATGAAAACACCGAGGCCGTGCGACCAGTTCCGAATTCCCTCTCCGCGGTACCATCTCCACTCGACGTCGCGCCACCACGTAGCCGCCAGGAGTGGGATGTCTATATAAGGGAGTGCCGCATTATTTATATTCAGTTTGGCTTGAGTTCTCGCTCAGCTAAGCGCTTGAGTTATATTTAGGGTAGTAGTAGCTTGAGTTCTCGCTCAGCAATTATTAAAACACCGAGGTCCGGGATGATTTATATGTACTAGTTAGTTGTGCTTGAATAAATACTTAATTTGGTGTACTGTCTCTCTCTTCCCGTCATTTTGATTGCCGCGTCTCTTTGTAGTAGTTGGGATTTTCTACCGATCTTATCCGTGCGTGAGACGGGGTGCCCCCTCGACAATCGCATAAAATCGGGAGGAAAGGTTTGCTGTCCGCCTCCGTTATCGATAAGGGGATTTCCTGCCGATAACTCGTGGACCGGCGTTTTGTTCGAACGTGAGAAGGGGATTCCCTCGATAGATAAAAGCCGCCCGTGAGCAACTGGAGTAAACCAGCCTAAAAATCTGGCGCCCGAGGAACCGTCGACACCAGCGAAGCGCGTCACAATGAGTAAAACGGAGTTACGCCTGTTTGCCTTGTCAGCGACGATATGATAGAGTGGCCGAACTACTTGAAGATATTCACCTAAAATTTGGGTTGGACTTGAATAAAGTTGTTGCTACGGTCACAGATAATGGCAGTAATTTTGTTAAATCTTTCAAAGAATTTGGAATTTCATTTAAACGAAACGACGAACCTGAAGATGTTACGAAGGATCTGATGAGTAGCAGGATGATGATGAAGAAGAAGAAGCAATTTTTGAATTTGTAAGTGCTGAAGTTTTGCTGAATGACACAATTGCCACCTTACCACATCATATTAGATGTGCTTGCCACACCTTAAATTTGCTAGTAACAAATAATCAAACGATGCCCTATTGAAAAAACACAAAGCTGTAATGCAGAAGTGTATTAGGCCCGGTCAGATTCTTCCAGAGGGCGTGTACACAGTACAACTACCCTGTAGTGGGAGACATTCCGGGAGATGAGGGTGGTTTCATTGAAGTAATGGTGAAGCGCATTGTTGCCGAATCACCGCGCGAAATTTGAATAAACAAAAATTTCTACGTTCACTGCTCAATTTGTCAAGAAAATAAAATCACTCCCATAAAGAGGGCATCAAAGGGAATCCAAAAAAATATTGAAACATGGATGGTGCCATTTAAAAAAATTTATTCATTGTTTATTGCTAAATTATACAATAAGACGGGGAGTTCCAAATTACGACAAAATAAAGGAATTTAATTCTAATTTACCCTGGATTTTTTATTTTACTCATTTATCTTACCGTTTCGCCGTGAGAGCCCTGTATGAATACATTTGGAACAACCTGTATAGCGGCAGCTGCTCAGGCTGCCTGACTTATACATATTGATAAAACTTTTAATTAGTGTCTAAGTTTTTAAATTTTAATCAAGTTAAATGTAAATAAAATTAGATAACTCCCTGATGATGCCCTAACCAGGCGAAACATGTCGGAAAAATAAAAAAACTTATGCACAGACACTAACTTTTCGTAACTTACGTACGTATATCCGACGTCGGTCCGTGCTTGTTGTGTTTACTGGTGTTAGGAAAATGGGGAAATATGGTGTTGGGAGCGTACACCGTTGGCAGCCTGAAGCGCGGGAAATGGAGGACGTGGTACGGCATCCAATGGTGGGGCAGTTACGCAAGGTACGGCGACAAGTCCGAGAGCGTCAGTCAATATTAAGGCGGATTTATAGTACCGCTGCTGTTGCAGCAACGTTGCCGTAGTCGTTGCAGTAAAAAGTTGAGCTGCGTCGTTTAAAAAATACCATTTATAGAATGATGCAACGTCGCAGAATGCTGTTGCAGTAACGTTGCAGCACCGTACGAGTTGACCAACATTCATCTTTTCACGGTGCTGCAGCGACATTTGTTGCGTCCGTCCAATGAGGAGGCGCTATTCAGTTAATACAACAGTGAGCTGTAATTCTATTTTCTTTTGACATTGACAAACCGGGCGTAAAAAAAACATAACCTGTAACCTGTGTATTGTATTGTTTTCTTTCCTACAATGTCTGAGGGTAAGTGGTTATTTATTATTAATTTAAAATGTGTATAGCTTTCATGGAAGAAAATAAGTGGCACGTAATCACATATGTATGTTGTATGGATTTAATGGTTTTAGATTCTCCAAATTTGGATTTGCTGATCGCCCTGGTGGAGTCCCATCCAGTATTGTATAACAAAGCACATCCATCTTACAAAAACAGTAAGCTGAAAGAAAACTGCTGGGAGGATATTTCTAAGGCAATGGCACTTAGCAGTAAGTGAAAGTATAATGTTGCGAGTAGTATTAAAATACAGGACAATTTAGTTTCTGAATGCCAGCGCTTGTGGAAGAACCTACGGGATCACCACAGTAGAGAATTACGCAAAACAATCCCGTCCGGATCAGGAGCTGAAGAAGTGCATAGAGTCAGTCAGTATTTTAAGGCCCTAGCTTTTTTGGATGAGCACATTCAACATCGGAGGTAAGTGATTATTTAGAGGATGATATTATAAAGTACAATATAGACATTAGATACTTTACTTATTACCTGAACTCACTAAGCCCAAACTTGTGCTTTTTCTAGAACCCACTCCAGTGTAAAAATGGTTACTGAGGAGCGTGCAGGCAGTTCATGCTCATCCTGGGATTCTTTTTCCCAAATTGTTTCCCCGCAACCGCAACCAGAAAGTAGATAACAAATAAAATTGTACTATTTTCACAGATATTTATCTTTTTTTAGGTGATTTAGAAATGCTTTCGCCAGGCAGTCAATTGGATGAAAATTATTCAGAGCAGCTGGAGCCAATTGAAGATGACAGAGCAACTGAAGATATAGTGAGCCAAAGAGAAACTATGGATTCTGCAAGATTGGACCAGCGCAGGCATACAGGTGCTTCAAAACTATCAATTGTAAAGCGTAAGGAACCAATTGAAGATATAGTGAGCCAAAGAGAAACTGTGGATTCTGCAAGTTTGGACCAGCGCAGGCATTCAGGTGCTTCAAAACTATCAGTTGTAAAGCGTAAGAATTTTAATTTATTCACTAACTTCTATATTAAAATAATTTTAGCTGTACGTAATCCAGAGATTGCAAAGAACAAAAACAAGAGAACTGAAGATTCACTGATCGATGCTGCAAAGGACCTCACAATGGAACTGAAGTCGAAAAAAGTTAAGGTCTCATCAGAAACTACAGATGATGCATTTGCTAAGTACGTGTCATGCAGGCTTAAAGAAATGGACCCTGAACTGAGAGCAAAGAGAAGGCGGGAAATTGTAGAACTACTTGAATCTGAAGAACTTTACAACTAAAACTATGCTGTTATTAATTTTATTAGTTCTTTATAACTTGCCAAGGAATTGCCCCTATGGGTGAAAAAAAAAAATTACAAAGTGTCTGTCGCAACTGGAAACACATTCTACTTGCTTTGTTACTAGATAGCCTGCCAACAGACTGCAAGGTTTCTCCATTGCCCATTTTCTTCATCCCCTGAATCAACATAGCCTGGAGGACAGTACAATTCTCTGTTCTTGTTTTCCATTTTGCAAAAATTGTGCAAAACCACTACTGCCTTTATCATATTATCAACATTCTCTACATTTGCAATTATATCATTCTTTAGGATTCGCCATCGAGCAGTCATAATGCCGAAGGTATTTTCAATCACCCTTCTAGCTCTCGAGAGTCGATAATTGAAAACTTTTTGTTCAATTGTTAAATTTCTTCCAGGGTATGGACGCATTATAAACCTTTTAAGAGGAAATGCCTCATCAGCTACAATTACATGTGGCATACTAGTCTCAGTATTAGGCAGATGGCAGTCTTCTGGTACATTTAGAGAACCCTCTTCCAATCTTTGTCCAAATACACTATTTCGAAACACTCCACCGTCACTTTGTGAACCGTAAGCCCCAATGTCCACTAATTTTAGAATATACTGGGCATCACACAAAGCCATTAATATTATGCTGAATCGCTTTTTGTAATTAAAAAAAAGGGATCCACTGTGTGCAGGTGCTTGGATGTGTATATGCTTTCCGTCCAGGGCCCCTATACAATTTGGGAAATTCCACAGCTTGTAAAAGTCACTTGCACTGGATTTCCAATCTTCAACAGAAGGTTCAGGCAAATATATGGGAGCCAGATTATCCCAGACTAGTGAGCACACTTGGTGAATGGACTGCTGGACAGTAGTGATACCCATTTTGTAGCTCCAGGCTATGTTTTGCATGGAGCAGCCTTGTGACAAGTAGCTGAAATGAGAGAATTAAATAATCAAACCCCGAGTTAAATAGTTCCTTGTACTCTTACTTCAAGCTCATTGCTATTTTCTCTTCAGGGCAAATAGCATCTGGAAGTTTCCTAGTACTGCCCAGCCCATCTTTTAACAGACTAACAAAGTAATTAAACACTGGTACACTCATCCGAGTGTATTTAAAAAATTGTTCTTCATCATCTGCCTTCATTTTTAAAAACGTGGCTCTGTAAAAACCAGTGACTCTTCTGTCTTGGTACAGAGGCCGAGTTTTCCAGCGTCTTCTTCTTCTTCTATTTCTTAAATTAATCAGTCTGGCAGCTTGTAGCAACAACGAAACTCCAACAGCTGCTATTAACAAATATTCCCCTTCTTCAATTTCATCCATTCTTGTTTAAAAATTGTAATCACAAATCACCGTAGAAATAAAAAAAAGGTTATGTTATGGTGCCGACAAAATTACATTTTAATTATTTGACAACTGGATACAAACGCATGCGTATAAAAGTTCTCGTAACAGTACCATAAATAGCCATCTTTCTTTTTGCGTTCACAGCAACGACGACAGCAACGACAACGTCAACGTTGTTGCAACAGCAGCGGATCTATAACTCTAGCTTTAGGGAATATAATTGTGGAATTTGGGTGAATAAACGTTGTTAAAAGTGTCTTTCTATAATACTGGGATAACTATTACCAAAAGCATGATTGAAAACAATTTAAATTTCCGAGAGTTGAAACAACACAAAGCTTTGAGAAAATTGCGAAGCTGGTATATGATATTGATTGTCTAATCAATATTTCAGTGGATCGTACTTAGTTGTAATTGTGCAAAAAAATAACGGTTTAGTTGTGTAGGTACAAACTTACTTCAAACATACTCACCAAACTGCAAATGGCACATGGAGCTGTCGATAAGAGTGATAGAGGGCAGCTTTTTAACAAATTTTGCACTGAAGACCATGCACATACACTAACGACGAATTTCCGACAAAGAACTGTTGAATTTCATCGCTTTTCAGAAGAATGCGAACACATTTTCACACCACACACCTCAGTGTTCGGCGCACTATACGGCACAAATCACTCTCTAGATAGGAAAGTTATATGAAGAGAGCGCGTACAACGTTTTAACTTGCCCCTACAACCGGTGGATGGCGCTGGCTGCACTGATGGCGCGTCTTTTTGAACTAGGTCACTATGTCGGGCGTCAAACGTCCTTTTCACGTCATTTGAGCGCTGTCCGCTGCAAGTGTCCGCTGTCAACTGCCGCCACATTTTCTTCATATTTTATTTTTGTGCAAGGTGTGTGTGTTTTGTAGGTATTTGTTTTGTGTTTGAGTGGAATGTGCCAATGTGGTTGTCCCACTGTTTGACCTGTTGCTCATCGTCCCCAAGTGCCCAATTAATTGTTACCCAAGGTAAAATCTTAATTTTGGAAATGCGTGTGTATAGGTACATTTACATTCTGTTGTATTTTTTAGATGGCTGATGACTCAAGCCTGAAATAAACTGCTCAGCAAACGAAGTGGAACACCTGAAATTTTTTAAATTTTTCAAATTGTTGTAACTCTTGAACGAATTGTTTGATTTTGATGCGGTTTTCGACGTTCGATAGATTATTTCGTTGGCTATAGGCGGTGTATCAAACAGCGAGGGCGCGTGGTCCTCGTGGCCTGCAGAAAAAAAACCATGAGCCTCCTGCAGAAATGGTTAAAACTTAGTCCGCCCCCAAACCCGAGACAATTTTTTTAGAATTTTTTTATCCCATGGCACAGATGGACGAAGTCACCATCTCGAGACGTTTTTGCCATTTTTTGCCAACAACACTTCTTCGTCCCGTGGTCGCATAAAAGCAGTTTTTCTCTTTGCTTGATGATGGCGGTTTTGCTTTCAGCTCGAATTTTATCCAGTGAGGTTTCTTAAACCCCTCAAGGATGGAGTTAAACAACGACGTTAAAATGATCGACGCCATCACAAAATGGCGGGGTCGTCTAGGTGGCTGAACTTTGTGCATTTCTTTTTCACCTTGGAATTTCGCGACTAAAGGCGAGATTTTTTATTGGCGAACAAAGTTTCAAAAGCTTGAACTTAACCAACATCTTCCTATGTTTTGTTGGCGAGTAAAACTTGAAATAAGTCACTTCTTTCAAAAAATTGCGCTTGTTACGGTTCCTACAAAATTGCAAACTGCTGCATTAATGATAAAGTTTCATGTCGAAACTTTTATACCCAGACGTACGTAAAGAAAATCAGATTTTGTCGAGACAAGCAAAAATCGTATTTCTTCGACTTTAAAAACTTCGCCAAACTGGATGCAGAAGAGGAATGGCCCCACTTTTCATCAATACGGCCCCCGGCATGGTTTCCATGAAAACGATTTACCCCACACTGACATCTCGATAGTTCAATGTGACAACTGTCAAGTAAACCGTTTTCATGGAAACCATGCCGGGGGCCGTATTGATAAAAAGTGGGGCCATTCGTTTTCTGCATCCAGTTTGGCGAAGTTTTTAAAGTCGAAGAAATACGATTTTTGCTCGTTTCGACAAAATCTGATTTTCTTTACGTACGTCTAGGTATAAAAGTTTCGACATGAAACCTTATCATTAATGCAGCAGTTTGCAATTTTGTAGGAACCGTAACAAGCGCCATTTTTTGAAAGAAGTGACTGATTTCAAGTTTTACTCGCCAACAAAACATAGGAAGATGTTCGTTAAGTTCAAGCTTTTGAAATTTTGTTCGCCAATTAAAAATCTCGCCTTTAGTCGCGAAATTCCAAGGTGAAAAAGAAATGCACAAAGTTCAGCCCCCTCGACGACCCCGCCATTTTGTGATGGCGTCGATCATTTTAATGTCGTTGTTTAACTCCATCCTTTAGGGGTTTAAGAAACCTCACTGGATTAAATTCGAGCTAAAAGTAAAACCGCCCTCATCAAGCAAAGAGAAAAACTGCTTTTCTGCGACCACGGGACGAAGAAGTGTTGTTGGCAAAAAATGGCAAAAACGTCTCGAGATGGTGACTTCTTCCATCGGTGCCATGAGATAAAAAAATTCTAAAAAAATTGTCTCGGGTTTGGGGGCGGACTAAGTTTTACCACTTCTGCAGGAGGCTCATGGTTTTTTTCTGTAGGCCACGAGGACTACGCGCCCTCGCTGTTTGATACACCGCCTATAGCCAACGAAACAATCTATCGAACGTCGAAAACCGCATCAAAATCAAACAATTCGTTCAAGAGTTACAACAATTTGAAAAATGGAAAAATTTCCAGGTGTTCCACTTCGTTTGCTGAGCAGTTTATAAGAATAAGTGTTGTGTCCCTGGGTGTAATGATCGGATAAGCAAACGGCACAGGTTTCCGAGAATTTCAAATCTGCAGGAAGTTTGGTTGTCCAATATTGGATGCCCAAGACTATATATATATATTATAGGAAATGCTTTGTGTGTAATTTACATTTTTTAAATGACTATTTTGTGCCCGGAACCAAGAGGGGTCTCCGAGCAGATGCTGTTCCAACAATTAATCTACCTCTGAAAAGAGTACCTGTGGGTCTCAGTCCGGCTACGTCCCATCTCCAACAGCAACAGGTGAAGAAACAACGTCCTGACAATGGCGATTTTCCATACGAAAACGAACGTATAGGTAGTAAGTTTACTTCATTTATCATCTCACACCATAACCATAACCATAACCATAAAGTTTTTCGAATTTTTTGAGGGTTACAAGCTATTAGTATTTAACTAACGATATTATGCAGGTACCTAATGATGGTATTTTAACACATTAGAGTTATTTATTTACCTGTATTCCAATTTCATAATTTCAATTCTTTTTTTTGTTTCAGATGTTCAAAACAAAGGCATTTTGAATATGGTTAACGTCACAAGGGAAAAACATTTAACCCCAAGATGTAAAAAATTCTACAGGCACATTATTGACTGGGCTAAAAGAACCAAGAGGAATCAATCTAAGATAAAAGATCTTAAACACAGACTACTAAATGCAGAAAAAGTAGCCGATTTTCCACAATTCGATAATCTAATAAAATCTGTGAGTGATACAACGTGCACCTTCATCTTGCAACAGTTGAGGACCCAGAAACAAAAACCTAAAAGTCGCCGTTATACCATGGACGAAAAGATTCTGTCTTTGACACTGTATAAACAGTTCAAAAGGATATCACCTACTATCGAAAATATTTGCCCTACCTACTATGAAGACTTTGCAAAACTTACTGCAGGAAATTCCTTTACATCCAGGCATTAATGACAGGATTTTTCACCATTTGCAGAAGACTGTGGAGAAACTTTCAGCTGAAGATAGACTCTGCAGTTTAGTGTTCGACGAAATAGCAATAGATGAGTTATTGTCATTTGACTCGAAAACGGACATAGTTCATGGACTGCAGGATAATGGAGAAGTGCGAAGTCCGAAAATTGCAAACCACTGCAACGTTTTCATGTTAAAAGGCATTGCTAAGCAATGGAAACAAGCAGTAACATTCACTTTTAGTCAAGGGCCTATTGCATCTGCTGAATTAAAAGTCCAGATCCAAAAAATAATTCGTAAATGTCAGGATATTGGTCTTCGAGTTATTTCCACAACTTGCGACCAGGGATCGACCAATAGAGCTGCAATCAATTTGTTGTTAAAGGACACACAACGTGAGTGTAATGAAGAAGGCAAAAATGTTCCTTTTGGATTTTATGTTAATGGGGAAGAAACTGTGCCTTTGTTTGATGTGCCTCATTTATTTAAAGGTATTAGAAATAACCTAACAAAAGATCTGTATTTTGAAATGGGAAACGCAAAGAAATTAGCAAAATGGGATCATATAGTGCAATTCTATCTATTAGATACTTCATCAAATACAAGACTCTGCACAGGCCTAACAGACTCGCATATATATGCCAAAAAAATGAACAAGATGAAGGTGTCAACAATGACTAAAGTCTTCAGCTACAGAGTGGGATCACTAATGAAAAATATATCACAATGGGGTAAGCTGTTATTATTCTTCCTAAGGTTTAAACTTTACAATAAGATAAATTTCTTTTTCTTAGTTATGCTTATTAATTTACGTTTCATTTCAGATATCCAGTCAGAACACAAGTTACCGAGAGAAGCAGATGATAGAGGTGATCTTCTGCTATTTCTGGACGAACTGTTTGACAGTTTAAATGGCAGGAGCGATAAGGCTCCTAAAAGTAAACCGTTGAAAGGACCCGTTAAAATTGCATCATGTCATTATGAATTTTGGCAGTCTGCATTGAAAGTATTGGAATCAATGCGTTTTTGGGACCGCAAAAAAAAAGTCTACATCAAAGTGCCATCTGTACAGAATTTAATCATGACTATAAGGGGGTTTCTTCATTTGAGGCAGACCTTAGTTGTAACGGGGATTGTGCCTCTTTTGCGGACATATGCATTCAATCAAGACTGCCTTGAAAATTTTTTTGCCGCCATCCGATCACATGGAAGGAGATATAATAACCCAGATTCCAGACATTTTGTGTCTGCTTTTAAAACTTTATTAGTGAACAATTTTATGGCGCGTCACTCGGTACATGCAAATTGCCAACAAGATGTGACATCTGGAGCCCTGGACAATTTGCGAGAATTTTTAACTGAAGAATACATTTCTGGCATCTGACCTCTTGAAGATGAAAACCTAGATGAGGAAATCCCTGCATCGCGAAATTGTGAAGTTTCTAAGGCCACAATTGCCTATTTTGCTGGTTACGTGGCTAAACGAATTTTAAAAGTCAACAAAAACTGCCAACGGTGCAGAGAATTATTAACAAGTTCTTGGGGTGATGTACCTTTAAAAATGATCGAAGTTTTAGAGTATAAGGATTCGAGTTTAACTAGGCCAGGCAGTTTCATGTATTTTGTTACCTGTCAAGCTCTGCAAAAATTATTTTATTTAATTCCCAGGTATTGCCCTAAAAATAAGATGAGCGTGCTTTTAAGGCATTACCTCATGAACACAATTTCTTTTCATGTCCTCAATTGTGAAGAACACAAAGATGTGGGGTTTCAAATCTGCAAACGTATTGTTTTTTGTATTATTCATTTTTGGGCGAAACAAGTAAATCGCGTGTTAAAGGGACAGGACGAGAGATTTGTTTTAGCCACTACTTCAAGATCGACAACATCTGCATCTTCTGCAGACCAGAGGCCTGCGGAAGATGCAGGTATTGTCGATCCAATTAAGGTAGCGGCTAGAAAAATATATCTATCAAAATGTAAGAAATCTGTTGCAAAATAAATGTTTATGCTTTATGTTGCTTTATGAGAAGTTAGTCAAGGTATGTCATGTATGTAGTACCAAAAGTTCTTAAAAATGAACCCCGCTTCTGTTACTTTTAACATTATGTTACGGCAATGTTAGTATGCTAGATGATATACAAGTGGCTACAAAATATTACCATGGTAGGTGGCTTAAAAACAAAAGAATTGACATTTAATGCATTTACGACTGTTAAAATTGAATGTCAAAACAAAGCATCACAGCCACCTACGATTGTACATTATTTTGTAACCACCCGTTATAATCTATTGTTTAACAAACTAACAATTGCTCGAACATAATCTCAAGTAACAGAAATGTGGCCTATTTAAGGAATATTAGTTCAGGAGGAATTTGAAATTCCCGCCATTAGCTAAAGTTTCTCCCTACAACCACTCGTGTCGCTGAATTCATGTCCGTATCGGTATTACAGGACTTTCCTATCTAGAGAGTGATTTGTGCTATACGGAACTTGAATAGTAGATTAGTAGCGCATATGTAAGCGGTTGCAGTTACTTAGGGTTGCCACCTTTACAAATTCCAAAAGGAGGACGCCAGATGGACCTTGACCCCCCCCCCCTCCCAAAAAAATTATTGTGTACATTTTTATTTTATTTGAAAAAAGAAAACACAACAAAGACAATATATAAACAAAAATATAATTCTTACAGCTAACAATAGCCACCTGCACATTTGTCTAAGGAGACTCGGTTAATCCCAGCAATTTGATTGATGAGATAAACTGAGTCTCCTCAGATAAATGTGCAAAAAGAGAACGACTGACTAATTCTAATAAACATTTGTAATATTTATCACTAAACTGATTTTAACTTAAAGTTGTACTTTTGATTGCTTTTTGCCAACCTTGCAAGTTCCTTGTTAGTCTTGTTAGATTCGCACATTAGCAGTAACTGAGTTACTGCTAATCAGAGTCGGACTGGACAGGGGGGATAGGGGGAAATTCCCCCCGGGGCCAGACGGTTTTTGGGGGCCAACCCGGTCAACTTCCTTAAAATATTTTGTTTGTAATCCGTCAATTCTAAAATTTAAAAAAAATGTCCTAGCGATGGCGATTGGATATCATCACACCACACCACAATTATTCATTAATTCATTATAAATAAAGTTGGGCATTGCACGTAGGAATACCCTATACCTGCTGGCAATATTTTGGTTTCCTTTTGCCTTTTCGTCAGGGATCTATCAATGAAGAAGTAGGTACCTAAAAGGATGGTTGGTTATTTTATTTACGTAAACATCTGGTGTCCCAATTCCAGAATGGGTATTGTCTAGATTTATGATTATGACTTCCAGGAAAGAGACGGCCGCGGCCGCACTTTCCGAGAAAGGTCAGGTCTTTACACCATTTTTATCATACAATTGCCGAATTGCCCTGCCACCCTCCAACTAGAAAAATTAAAATAAATAAAAATTCATTGTTGGTAGTTAGTGTCTGTCGTTGCCACAGCACACAACAATAAGGTCTCGTTTTACGTTTGCGTTCACAATTTGTTGTTGTTCAGGAGTTCAGGATTGTATCAGTAATGTAAGTACAAAACGAAACCAAAGCGATTAAAATTTTTTATTGTGTATAGGTACCTACCTAATTTTACACGTAACAGGGCGAACACCATTCATTATTAATTTTTATTTTTTTTTTGGCGTTGAAGACGCAATTTGCCCAAGAAACAATTAGGTATTCATCCTCTGTGGGATTTTAACTGAAAGGCGTGTTTGATATTAATGATATTCCGCCAACATAACCGTCAACCCGTCACCCGTCGTTATTTTACAAAATTATTATTGGTTTGCGAATGAAGGTTGAAGATACCGACAAATTCTAAGGGCCGATTGTATAAAAAATAATCCCAGTATTAAATTTAATACCGGGGTTAGTCGCTAGGCAACGAGTCTTCTGATTGGCTCAGACCACGCTCAGACATAGAAACCGTTGTATAAAACGCGATTATCCCCAGGATTATTTTTTATACAACCGGCCCTAAAAGAGAATTTGCACACTACACTAGTCTTTGTGAGCGACTTAATTTTTTCAAATACGAATGCCTACCTGTACCATAATTCTATAGCGCCAAGATTGTAGATTAATTTTTTGACACGAATTTTTACATATCCCAGACAGTTACCTAATTGTCTTGTCACCGTTCATTCATCACCCTGTATACGTGTTTAGGCATAATGTTGAGTATAGATTTTCCAAAAAAAAAAACAACAATAAATTGATAAAGACAATGTAGCTTAAATGTTATGCTTGCAATATAAAAAAAATAAAATTGTTGTACACTATTGTAGATGTCACTGCTTACTGGAAAGCGAAAATACAAAACTGGTACTGAGAAACGTGAAGCCAAACATAGAAAGTTATTAGAAAAAGCAGCGGAATGTCCAACTCAAATGTCCTTGGCAAATTTTTTTAATAAGGCTACCCCCTCGGCCGCCACTGAAGGGCCTCAAAGTGTAACTGCAGAAATTCTTCTTGGGGAGGGAAATCCGTGTAATGTGCCACCCAGTGGAATTATAAAAGACCGGCAAAGTTTACCTGATATATGTGAAGAGTTACGTGAATTTCCGGATCAGGAGGAGGCAGACAAAGTGGAAGAATGTCTTTCAAGAAAATCCCAAACACAAAGTCAAGATGCAGATGGCAATGATATTACTGACGAAAATATAGATATAGAAGACACAGATTCAAAGGAAAGTAGTGTTGAAAATGATGAGGATAATGGGAACGATATAGAAGATATAGATTCAGAGGAAAGTATTGTTGAAAATGATGAGGATAATGGGGAAATGAATTTACCCAAGTTTATCGCTCCCAAATCTGAATGTAGTATAAGTGAAAAACTTTTGTTTCTGAAGTCCCATCCAGTTCAACCTCTTACAGCAATTAACGGTAAACCGTTACCATTCTCGCCTCATAGATTGTATAATCGGAACTTAAGCGATCTCGAGTCAGTACCAAGAAATTGGCTGTCTTATTCGGACACATTAAAAAAAGTTTTCTGCAGCATTTGCATGGTATTTTCTTCTAAAAGTGCCTCAGCATTTACTTCAGGATACAACGATTTTAATCATATTTATACAAATGTTGAGCGTCATGAGCAATCATCGTCACATGAACAGGCAGTTTTGGCTTACTTAAATGCTACTCAGAACAGAAATATAGAGTATTTCGTAAACAAAGAGATGCAAGACAAACGTAAAGAAAATATTAAACGTAATAGAATGTGCGTGCTGCGAATTATAGACATCATTTGTTTTATAGCTCAACAAGGACGGGCGCACATCGACTCCCGTCCGCGGTCAGGTAGACCCTTCATGCGGGTGAGGCTCACTTAATACCCTGCATCGACTCCCGTCCAGGTAGGTAAGGTGTGACAGGTAGGTAGAGGTAGGTAGGTTCTAGCAAAACTTTATCTAATTAACGGCCCATTAGCCCATTGGCCACACATTTTCATATATAAGCACTAAACACTTTCTACAATTATTTACATTTCATGCATATCATAACGAACATTATGTTCCTGTGTTATTTTGTTTATTGAAAGATAAGCAGAAAAACACCTATAAGCAATTGTTCCAATCAGTAACATTCAAATGTCAAGAATTTGGATATGAATGGAATCCGAAAATCGTTGTCATGGACTTCGAGAAAGGCATTCATACCGCTGCAATTGAAACTTTTCCTGACGTGAAGATTATTGGATGTAGATTCCACTTAGCACAATCTTGGTAAGAAAATTACACAATTTATTTTTATTTTAATTGTATTTTTACAGGTGGAGAAAAATCCAGGAACTGGGCCTAACATGCCTTTATAAGAATGCAGATTCTAACATTGGCAAATGGTTACATCATATTTTTGGTCTAACATTTTTGGCAGCCGAAGAAGTTAGTGATGCTTTTTGTTTTGATTTTCTTTCCGATCAGCCTGAAGATCCACGCATAATTCAGTTTAGCGATTATCTTACCGAAACCTACATTCAAGAAGATGCCAGGTTTCCCCCACATATTTGGGCTGAAAATACAGCTTCGCTCTCACGGACCACTAACACATGCGAATCATTCCATTCCAAATTTAATTCTTACTGCTCTGCACCGCATCCTAACATACATGTTTTTTTACAAACCCTTGTAAATATGCAAATTGATTCAAATGTTAAAATTAATAGTACGAGTGAAAAGAGAATTATAAGAAAGGATGTTTTACAGAAATATACTTTTATTGATAACAAAATTAAACAATACAAAAACCATGAGATATCTAGATATGATTTTGTTAAATGTGTATCTTACAAATTTAATAACATATTTTTGTAAATAGTGAGAATACAAATACATATTTCTGTTTGACAAATTAAGAGTTTTCTTTCATTTTCAATTCTTGTCACAAACTTTTCAAACACGTATTTTAAAATAAAAATGCAGTTGCCCCTCATAATTACCTGACCGCGGACCGGAGTTGATGCCAGGGATTAACGGACCGTAGCCTCCCCAAAAGGTTGGACGGGAGATGAGGTAAGGGATTAAGGTGAAAACTGACCGTGGACGGGAGACGAGGTGCACCGACAAGGACTGGCCTATAGGGGAGAGAATGAAAGTGCCTACTACCTGAGTGAAACAGATGATGTCACCCACAAGAAAGGAAACTTTTTGGCTTTAGTGCTGCTATTGGCAAAATATGATGAAATTCTGAAACATCACGTTGATCAGGCAGCAGCTCATTCCACTGCAAGAAAGCTTAAACATCCAAATAGTCGAGGACGGGGGGGACTGGTTACATTTTTAAGCAAAAGTACGGTTAACAAGTTAATCATTTTACTGGGTAACGAAGTAAAATTATTAATTGCAAGTGAAGTGAAGAAAGCTGGCTCGTTCAGTATTCAAGTGGATTCAACGCAAGATATCAGCGTTATAGAGCAATGTTCTATCGTTGTTCGATATGTCAATGACGGCGTCATAAATGAAAGATTACTGGATATCATAGCAACACCAGTTACTACAGGAATCGCCCTCAAGATGGAACTACAGAAAGTGTTATCTGGTTTAGAAATTAATGAAAAGGACATAGTCGGGTGTAGTTTCGATGGTGCTGCGAATATGTCTGGCCAGTATAATGGTCTCCAGGCACACATTAAGAGCTTATCACCAGGGACTGTTTATACATGGTGTTATGCCCATGTCTTAAATTTAGTTGTTGCAGATGGTACATCATGTAGCGTCAAAGTAAAGACTTACTTTGGCCTCTTGAATCGTGCCGCTTGCTTCATAGCTCAATCCCACAAAAGGATACAGATTTGGGAAGAATCGCTCGGACAAGACAAAAAAGTACATCGTCTTACAAAAATTGGAGAGACCCGATGGTGGAGCAAGTCAAAGGCTATAATGAATTTGTTTGGCAGTTTCGAGAATAACTCTAAACACATTTATTCTACTCTTCTAGTCGTTTTACACCGTATAAGTACCAGCACTGATTTCGATGACCGCACTTGCTCAGAAGCTTCTTCATTACTTCAAAATTTTTGCAAATTTGAGACTGTTCTAATCTCATTTATGATGCTAAGAATTTTCGAAGTGTTAACTCCGGCATCAAATTATCTCCAAACAGAAGGCATTGATATTTTTCAAGCTTTTCAACTGGTGGATAATGCCAAAGATAGGATCAATGCTATGTTTGACGAGTTCGAACTTATTTTAAACCAAGCTAAAAATTTTGTCTGTCATTTGAATGAACATGAAGACCTCATCAATTTGGATTCGATTATTATAGAAGATGAAATGTTGGTAATTTGTCTATACGATATTATTCTTCGATCAATTTTAAAGCGTTTTTGGCTCTTAATTTTCCTTGAAAAAAGTCACGATTCACCAGCAAAATTGAAAAAACCGGAGAATAATGACAACCGCGATAAGGCCTTATATTGCAATAAATATCAAAGATGCGTTTTGATACGCGAAATATTTCAATTGTTTTTATGCAAGGGAGCCGTTTTTGGACAACAGTGTCCTGAATTCATGTTCACAACTGAAGAAAGACTTGGGTGGTAATTTCACTTTTTTTAAGTGAAATTTTACCATTGGATTTATGATGGTGGTAGATTACTTGAAGCATATGTTATCGGTTTCTTCAATTTTGCTGGTAAATTGTGTTTAAAAAAAAATTGAGTGCCACAAAAGCTTTAGAATTGATGGAAGAAAAATACCGCATAGACAAATTACCAACATTTAAAAAAAATAAAAAACTTCAAGGACAAATAACATTAGGAACCACCCTGTATACCAGGGATCCGATTTTGGATAATGTCTAAAGTACCATCAAGAGTTGCTTCTGGGTCTGCAACAATACTGTACAAAATTTCAGAATCATGCGATACACCATTGGGAAGATATTAAATAAAAACGATTAAAAATGAAGAAATTTGGCGGCTTATAACCTCAAGAGGAATCACAATTGACCTAAAATTTTTTGCACCAAACCTCATCATTTAAACAGTCGATTATGTGGTATGAAGGATGTGGTGTAGTTTAGACTCACCCCGTATAATATACCAGGATGGGGGTCCCAATCAAAAGCGCCGGCCATCCAGATTTTTACCTCTCTAATGCCCGGTTTCTGAAAGCACATTTATGAGACCGATAAAGTTGTTGGACCGATAAGCGTCCAATAAGTCCAAGAATCGTTTCCGAAACGTATAATACCAGTTAACGGTTCCATAAATCTCCTGCTAACTTATCGGACCTCTACCGTCGAGATAACTGTTCGTTAGCTATGGACGCGTGCGCATTACGGGTTTAGAGAAAGATGCAGATGTATCGCTAACGCACAAGTCAAGTCGCACTCGCCACTCGCACAACCGATCAGTTGTCATTTCAAACAATTTTTGGTCCTGTAACATTTTTTCTTCAATAGCTTGTCTTCTTAACTTGAAGATTTCTAATTCTTCACTCATTCTTTGGTCAACTTCCTCGATCTGTTTTCTCTTCAGCTTTGGTCCTAGTGTAGAAAACAAATGAGTTCAAATGGGATTTCAAACTCAAGTCTACAGGAAACGCAATTTCCCACCCCATAGCATCCCTCATTCCTATACCATTGTTTGCAACAAATCTTTCCGCGAATATTCGGCACTAAGCAGGAAATGGGTCATTAGCGCCGGTGTAAATTCTTACCTACCTACTTAAATGAATAATTTCGTTTTCCCCAATATCTATAATACCGAGGTACATTGTAGGCGCTGTTTGTAAAACATATCATTTGCAAGTGTTGACAATGTCGCTATTTTTAAAGGGATGAAATTTAAATTTCCCTCGTTAAACTTGTAGGATGAAGTCAGCCGCGAACACTCCGACATCTGTTGGTATGCATAGTAACTGCTTAATCAGCCTTTAGCTATGCGACCAATAAGTTATGGAACGATATCTTTCAGAAACGATTTCATAGGTTATCGGCTCAATAACTTTATCTGTCGGTTAACTATGGAACCAATAAGAGGACATTTCAGAAACCGGGCATAATTCAATTGAAAAAGAATCGAACCAAATAGGTAAATTTTCATTTCGATGGGTGGGTACACTTAAAATTAATAAAGTTGTACATCGCCCCCCTCCTTTAAACCACGGCCACCCCCACTTCAAAATTTCAAATAGCAAACTGCCATTTTATATGATATCATTTGAAAACTAACTTGCAACCGTTCATTATCAAGCATACAGGGTGCGAGATTAAAACTCCAGAACGCTATACCTAACTTTGTTATTTGTAGTCCGATTTTAGTGAACTAAAAACCAAACGAAATTACTCATAACTCACCCATGTCAAACATATTACGTCATGCATGGTAAACTTTTTATTATGCTGAAAATAAGAGAATTCAACCATTATCAAGATCAGTCGAGAAATGTATAGGTTGTCTTCTAAAAAAAATGTTTGACATGGGTGACGTCACAGTAACTTAAAAATTATGTCAAAATTTAAGATTCGCAAGAATTTAAATCAATTTTACCGGTTCAACAGATTTTCTCAAAAATTGCTGGTTATTGCGAGGCTGGTTGTAAAGTTATTGTGAATATTCCATACTTTTTCACCACCCTGTATAAGCACACTACTAATTTGCTCGCTGACGGCATATGGCTATATGTAAGGCTCGGATTTTATGCAAAGGGCATATTCTGTAAAACACGGTATATGTTGTAAATTGAATGTTATTAGGGCAAATCTCATCTTTCTCGGTTGAAAAAACGCTAAAAAAATTTGCATATTTTGCATATTTTTCAATTTCTTTCATATTTAATGATTTCTTTCATATTTTAATAATTTTTTGCAAATTTGTGCATGTTTTTGAAATGGCAGCTTCAAATTAGGGTAGGTTAAAATAAACTTTGTACTTACAAAATTTACCAAGATGTTACCTGAGAACGTTTATCTCCGGAAAAGAGTAATCCGCTACCTGGCCAGCTCACCCTTCTCAATGGCCCAAAATTTCCTAGAACTATAAACTCTCGTAATGAGTTTTGATGAGCTGTTCTTAAATAACACGTTGGTTAACAAATTATTGTTAAAACTGCACTGGTTTTTCAAACTTGAATGTTTTTTCGATTTCGCGCCAAAAAACAACATTTATTGTTACAAATTTGAAAAACCAGGGTAGTTTTAACAATAATTTGTTAATCAACGTGTTACATTAATAAACGTGCAATTATTAAAGGAACTGTAAACTGATATTCCTTCTCAAATTTAAATTAGAAGCAAAAAACCCTATTCTGGCGGGAACCGGCGAAACGCCAGCCTTAAACTTGTATTACCTACATTGTTGTAATTTGTTACCGTGTTGCATAATAAATGGTTTTTTTTTGCATATTTGCATATTGTCACGCTTATTCTTCTTACCTTATTGCATATTTTAGTAAAAAGAGTGTGCATATTATGCGCATAGTTTCCTCATTTTCCAATGCATAAAATCCGAGCCTTAGCTATATGCATCTCTAACTGATGTAATATAATGTAAAATATGGTCATAGAGAGCGCTCAAGATTGAAACAATAATATACATATAGGGTTTGCCATAATTGGATTGATAATGAAATTTGCTTTGAAATCATAAATGTTGGATTTTGCCATTTATAAAATTTTAAAATTGAAGATCATAACGTCATTTAAAGTAATGAGTTGTAAAATTTCTAAGGCTAGGAATCGTATTTGAATTATTATCGAATATCTTCTGAATATTAAAATATTCAAAATACGAATTATTTCACATCAGAATTATTCGAATAGTTGATTAGGGTTAAATATTTGAATATCTATTCCTCGGTCTATTCGAATAATCAAATAAACGTAAGAACTATTTTATCTACATACGGTCAATTTAAAATTTAAAAAATATAGCAATGACTTTCCAAAGTAGATAAACACCTGATTAAGTGTTATTTTAGGAGGCCTCAAATCGAACACATATATTCGAATATTTAAATAGCCAAATAATCACAAATATTCGAACATTCTTGAAAATTTGTATTTCTAAATAGTCGAACAGTCATAAACATTCGAATAAATTCAAATGTTCGAAGCGAGCGTCACCGAATATTCGAATACAAAGAAGCAAATAATTCCAAGCCTTAAAAATTACAACAAGTATGATATTTAAAGCGTTCCGTTAGAAATAAAAATCGAGCGATTTTTCCTCAATCGAATCAGAAGAAAAAATCTAAATGGCTCCTTTTCAACGGGCCCCATGTAAGTATCTAATACGAAAACTATAAGTATAATCTTTAGAACGACAACAAAGGAAAACCGTCTGCGGAGGAAAAGAATAAACCGAATAAACCGAAGCAGAATGAAAATAAAGAAAAGAAGCAGGTGGAGATCAGCAAAAGGGAACAAAAGTAAGTACATACATATGTTATATAACAACTCCCACTTCACCCTTTACAATAAATTAATATAAGTAAATATTATTTATAATTGCGATTAATCAATTTAAAAAATGTTGTCTATTTCATAAATTTCATTTTCAGACGGCGAAATTATTGGCAGAAATTTCGAAACCGCCGCCAAAATTTTAAGCAGACGGCTAAAAATGGTGTTGCTGGGGCTACCACTCATATATATAATTACACCATTACGGGATGTAATGTGCAAATCGATTGTACATCCAAAATGGTAGCTCCAGCAACACCATCATCGCCGTCAAAATCGAAACCCACAACTTCACCCTTGCCGGCCATAAATGATCCCAAAAATGATGATAATACTAAAAATAATTAAAATATAGATTACCAAATTAATTAAAGATAATTTTTTTTTTAAATAAAAATTTAGAAAATATTTTGTAATCCTTTTTTTTTCAATAAATTGAGTATAAAATAACTTTCATCCTAAATATACATATACAGTGCGAGGTATAAAGTCTGGCATAAAATTCCTTACATTTTTGCTTTTGATTTTTGGTAAAAATCTTCGGACAGGTCAATTTAATTTTTTTAATGTAAATTTGATGGGGTGGTCAGTTATTTTTTTCCTCTTCCGGTCTAACCGAAAATGACCTTAATGATAGAACGTCCAAGCGTCCTGCCGGAAGGACGCATATCGGACATCGTGGTTTTTAATGTGAAGGAGTCCTGCCAGTAGGACGTAATAGCCACAAGCGCATTCCTCGTAAAATTTCGGCTATTAATTGTGCAAGTTTCAACTTGATAGGGTCAGTACGAGAAAAGTTTTGACAAAAAGAGTTTGTGCAACAATACACCGGGTGTGTACAGTGGCGTACTGTTACCTACAATAATGTCATCGCACTTAGTATTCAACGAAAATGATAGAGTTATCACCAAAGCTACCAATTTTGACAAACCGGGAGCAAATAAGTGGAGCCAGTTAGTTTTTGGAGAAGATTATTTAAACGCTAAGTGTAAGGGGACAGTTAAAAAAATTAACGGTTCAGTTGCGACCGTCTTGTGGGACTTAGATAAGCAAGAGATGCCAATCAACTTAGGACTGCTGAGAAAAATTGGTAGGTATACCTAAACCACTTATTTATTACCAAAAATATGTTCATTTTTGCCTTAGGAAAAGCAGCCCCAATAGACGCTCATAATAATAGATCTCTAAAAAGAAAGACTCAGGACCCGGTTCTGATGGATGTAGTTGATCCCAAGATACCCACGACTAGCGGAGCTGTCATAACGGCTCGAAAGGGGAATACACGATACTCTTTGAGTTCATCCTCAAGTGAGAGTGACAGCGACGACAACAATGAAGCAGGCGATATTAGAGACGTTCGTAGAGATGAAACTGATCCCGAAAATGACGCAAATGCAGAGGAGGTTTTAGCGCACGAAACAATGTGGAAATTTGGAGAAAAAACTAGAATAGACAACTATACAGACACAAAATATAAACCAAGATTACGTGCTGCCAATATTCACATCATGAGTGAACTTGATATGTGGCTACTGTTTTTCCCAATAGAAAATATAGATGACATCCTTGAAGCTTGCAATTTCAATTTAGATCCCGAGACAAAGAAAATTGAAAAGGCTGAATTTTTCAAACTTATAGGAATACTATATGCTATGAGCACCAATGTGCTTCATAGCAGAAGAGAGTATTGGTCGACAAAAGAGCAAAACACGTTATTTTCTGCACCTGCGTTTGGGAGGCGATTTGGAATAGGATACCACCGATTTGAATTTGTACTTCAAAATTTAGCCTTCAGCGTAGAAAATCCAATTGATGACGGTGGTAATGACAGATGGAGGTGCGTACAAACCTTTATAGATATGCTTCATCAAAAATGGAACGATGTTATTTCACCAGGATACAAACTATGTGTAGACGAGTCAATGTTTGCTTGGTACGGTCGCGGTAATCGTGATCCGAATGGGATGCCCTCAGTCATAAAAATTAAAAGAAAACCCAAAGGAGTAGGTTGTGAGGTTAAAAGCTTAGCCGACGTGCAAAGCAATATAATGTTGCGTCTGGAAATAAATGAGGGTAAAAATTCCATGAGCACGAAAAGATGGCAACAAGAATTAGGTGCCGGTACTGCTATGTTGCTACGCTTGACGGAACCGTGGCATGGGTCAGGAAGAGTGATCGTAGCGGATTCCTGGTTTGCTTCAGTCAGAGCTACAACTGAATTGTACCAAAGAGGACTAGCTTTCATAGGTATTGTTAAAACGGCTACTAAGCAATTTCCAATAAAAGCGTTGAAAGCAAAATGCCCCGAAGAACGGGGTGGGACTGTCGTCGCCCAATCCACTGTGAATGATTTAAAAATTATTGGCTGCGCCTGGCGAGACAAAAAAATTCACACGTTTGTGGGATCATGTGGAACAACATTGGAAGGTAAGCCGGCAAAGAAAGTTCGAACGGATGAAGAAGGTAGAAAATATTCCTACGAGGTATCCAGGATCAAAATGGTAGAAGAGTATTTTGAAGGTGCTCCCTCCATTGATGTGCACAACCACCTACGCCAATCTGGGTTAGCTTTGGAGGAAGTATGGAACACCCAAAATTGGAAGCACAGGATGTATGCTTCACTATTTGGGATTATTGAGACTAACGCATATTTAGCCTTCAAATATTTTAAAAGAAATGACAAGATTACGCATGCCGATTTTACGAAAAATTTGGCGTATCAAATGGTAACACACAATTGGGACGATGATATACCTCAACAACAACCAGCAACGGTACACCCTACTAATCAAGCTCGCCAAGGTCAACATAACCTGGTAGCCCTGAGTAGCACATCTGAAAGGCAAAGAGTTCAAAGAAAGTGTATTGTTTGCTCCAGGGTGAAGAAAGTCCAACGAAAAGCCAGTTACTTCTGCGAATTGTGTGGGTATGTACTGTGTGCCCCCACTACTGGTCGAGATTGTTTCAGTTATCACATATTAAACCAAGTGCCATTACGGAAGTAAATTGTTTTTACCTTTTACTTTAAGCATTGATTGGAATTTATTTTTTCGTTTTTTGTAAACATTACAGAATACAAAAGTGTATAGGTATCCTATCCTTTAACCTCGTCTTTAACTACGTGTAGTTTGAAACAACTTAATGGCTTCTTTCAAGCAATAATTATTATTTTTACATGTATTTCCTAATTTTTGTCCCTGTTTAGTTAGCAAATCCATATTTTCATATTTACTTAGACATCTAACTATTCAATTGATTTTTTTCACTTTTTGTATTTTTATATTTAATGCAAATAAGTAAATATTCTTAATAAACTGTTCGAATAACATAAACGCTATTTGTTTATTATCCCGTTTGTTAAAATAAAACTCCTACGCCCATGGAAAGGCTGACAGTACTTCCGGAAGGCAGAGCGTCCTGCCAGAAGGACCAGTCCTATTTAAACTTAACGTCCTTCTAGCAGGACCGATGGCAATGTCCAGCTGTCCTGCCGGAAGCTTGTCCTGCCGGAAGGAGCTTCCGGCAGGACGAACAGCTGGACGTTCTATCATTAACTTTGACAAAAAGGTTAGTTAGCTAAGAGCGAAACTAAAAAAGATCTCGGCGCGAAGCGCCCACACAGACATAAAAAGGTTAGTTAGCCAAGAGCGAAACTAAAAAGGATCTCGGCGCGAAGCGCCCACACAGAGACCAAAAGGTTAGTTAGCCAAGAGCGAAACTAAAAAAGATCCCGGCGCGAAACGCCCACACTAAAACCCCCGCTTCACGTACAGTTTTGACGCGTCGTTCCAGGCGCGTACGTTCGGGCGCGACAATGTCGAGACCCTACACGTGCGGTTCGTTTTGCGCGTTTTGCCGATAAAGTTGCAAGTTTTCAGTGTTTTCAGCCGATAGTGTGGTGGAAGGTTTACTTTTCACTGGAAACGATCAAAATTGACACATTAATGTACCTACACATGTTAATTAGTCCAAATTAATAAGGGAATTGAATAATTAACAATACCTATACTCAGTAAATCAGTGCTTTTCAGAACTATATAAAAAGTAATTATGATTTTAGTTACCTACTTATCAAAATTTTGTAATAGTTGGAATTTTATGTGGTAAACTAAATTATTGCCTTTTTACCACAAAAAAAATACAGCGAAGTTGCAGTTGGTGTTCAATCAATCTGCATGCATGTCTAATGCAACGCCTTAATGTGAGATTGAATTGCTGAATCGACTGTCTCACTTCAGTTCGGAAGAAATTCTGTATCGGTTACTTTTTCTTGGAGTGGCGCTAAGCCTCAAACGTCCCTTCACGTTGAGGTTTCCTTGAGTTACGATTTCGGTCCGCGCCAGGAATTCAAGCTGGTTTGATTCCAACGCGCCAGTCCAGGAGCTAGGCGCGCCCGGCATTTCTTCATACTTCACGTGCAGATTTGGAACGAACTGAAGGCGCGTCCATTCCAAAACGCACGAAAAACTGCACGTGAAGGGCGGGTTTTAGACACAAAGGTTAGTTAGCCAAGAGCGAAACTAAAAAGGATCTCGGCGCGAAGCGCCCACACAAAGACCAAAAGGTTAGTTAGCCAAGAGCGAAACTAAAAAAGATTGATGTCGATAATTTAGATCTAATTGATGCCCTTTTTTCTGTACAATAAGGTACCGAATCGCTTTACAAATATTTAGAAAAAATTAATTTTCTTTTTCTTTCAACCATGAACAATTAATTACAACATATATGCATTTACAAAATTTTAAATCGATAAAGGAGGATTTCTGTCACTTTCCAACCATTTCTATTTCGCAAGTACATGTGAAAAACTAAAGGAAAATTAAAAGGGTGCAGTTTCGTTGGTAAATAGTTGCAATTTTATTATGTAACGATTAAAACTATCTTTGTCCACAGTTTTGAAATTATTGAACCCATATAACCAGAAGTTGATGATGTCGTGGATGTTTAATAAAATAATATAAAAGATTCTCATATCTCATCGGTATTTTGTTTTTGCAGCCAATTAAGTATAAGTATGTGTCATTCCACTTCGCTAACCAAATCTCTAACAGAAACTTTAGACTGATAGTTCCAGCCCACCAATGATAACTGAAGAAAAATCATTATTCTCTGCATTCCTGCACTATTTCAAAGTGTGAGCCGAAAAAAATATATATTTGATGTTTTGAAGGTACGTATATTTTTAACAAACAGACACATTTTTAACCGAATTGTTTATAGGCAAATCGACCTACATTTTGCAGCTATGCCAAGCTATTTTTTATTTTATTTGTTTCAATCAAAAGGCTTACTTATAACTTTTTTATTAATACAATAGCTTATACATACAGTTTCAGAGAAGACGAAAAGAGAAGCCTTCAATGACGTATGAAGATGAAAATCTAACGAATTCTCGACCGTGCCATCAACAGAAATGGCCAAATGGTCTTCATTTACAATCAAGGTAAATACGATTTCTGTTCAAAAACAATTTTTTTAAAAAATTATTTGCAGATTTGCAGAAAATCAATTCAGAAATTTAACGTTTCAACGAAATCGTCGAGTTGTTTGACTACATTACGATCCCACTTCTTTCAAGTAGACAACAAGAAACATTTACGTGAATTCAGTCTTATTTTATTATTTGTAAGTATATTTTTTAACGCCAAATTTTGTATCATATTATTTATTGTTTGCAGGCAAATCGATCTACCTACTCCCTGAAAGATTTGCAGATTCTTAGACTTGGCACATCGTACTGTTACGAAAATTTATTGGCTAAATTTTCTTCATCCACAGTCAGCGTAAGTGCAATTTTCATTGAGACAATTTCTAATAAATTATTTATAGATTGAAAATCAATCGAAAATATTTAGTTCTTCAACAAAACGATAATTGCCTTAAATCATGTACCGCGACCAATGGAGAATTGAAGAGACTTGACGCACGAAACGATGACAGGAAAAGCGACAAACTGCATTAGTGGTTTTTCTATTGGGTAATATAAAATTTTTGAAAGTACCTACCTGCAATAAATTATCAGTTAACTAAAACATCACGTTTATAAAAAAGGACTGCGTCATAAAAAATTCAAATCAAATTTTTCTCAAAATTCCAACTGCAATACATCTCACAAGAAAATGTATTTTGCTTTGATATTGTCATTGAATCTTTTTTTGTAAAAATGCCTTAAACTGTTTATAAATGCAATTTTTGTAATCAATACCTACGTTTCATCAAATTTGAATAATACCTATCAAAAGCAAGATGGTGTTGAGCAAAAATTACATAATTTCTATTATTACTTAAGACTTTTGCAATTTACGTACATAGGTACTATAGTATCTTTTACTCATAAATTTTGCTTTAATGTTAACAAAAAAATTATTGTTATATTGCCACCGTAATTCGCAATTTATTATTGTATTAAAAATTAAAATAAATATTATTTTTAGCTGAAAATCGTACGATACTAATCATTAGCCAATGGAAAATTTGATTTCTGTGTGCTTACCATGGCAACTCGAGGATTTCCTGGAAATTTTTGATACCTACCTAGACCAACCTAAACGAAATTAATAAGTGGAAATTTTTATGTCAAATTAAATGTCAAAAATCGTTTTTATTCAATTTCTGTGGCTGTATCGTTGCTATTTTCTTACCGAATCTGCATTCGAGCATTAATTCATTTCCTGAAAATTTTAGTCGTGCATTCCAACAACGTAATCGGGCCCTCGTGTTCCACTCGGGCCGATTAATACGTTGTTGGAATGCACTCCAAAAATTATAAGTGAAAACCTTAAAAGTCAAATTGTGATTTTAATGTAATCAAAAACTAAATGCAATGTTTAATTGTTTAATCAGAAATGTACCCAACATGTGAAACCTTCCTATTTTTTTTTTGTCAAATATAAGGCTACCTTTTATAAATTACCGGTATGTATCTGCAATGTTCAGTTGTTCAATCAGAAATGTACCCAACATGTAAAACTCTCCTGTTTTTTTTTTGTCAAATATAAGGCCATTTTAAGTTGAAAGCATGTATCAATAAATATAGTATTGTCTTTTTGCATTTACACGTTTTTTAAATGAATTACTCTTGAAAGATTATGCTACAAAAATTAGCTTACTTTCATGATTTCCAATTAGTAGAAATGGTAGGTTAATAAGTACCTATCACATTTGAAACCGAGTGGTCCTGATTGATCAAAAAAAATTCGTTATAATTCGTCTCCTCTCATTTTAAATGATTTCTACTTTTTATTATACTTAAACACACCACTGTATATTTGGTTGCTTAACCGTCACGTAAATTATTTTAACATAACTTTAATTTTGCGTTTTCGATGAAGTAAGGATATTTCTAAACAATCGAAGACATAAATCATCAACTATTTAAAAAATATATAATTCACAATAAAGCCAGAAAAATCATTCGGTCAACCTGCATTGAGCGCGAACACTGCGCCCGGAATGTATGCAACCCAGCGCTCTGGTGAAGCAACATAATATTATAAAAAATTGACGGGGATTTTATAATTTCGCGTTTATTATTCGTTCATTACAGTCGATATAATGTCAAAACGTCCCAATTTTGCGCAATGATTGTTTTTTTTTTTGTTTAGTGTTTACAGAGTTGTATACATTCCAGACAAAATGCCCGCGCCCAATAGCGACTCCAATAGAACACACCCCTCGACCGACCCAATCAGTCTTATTACGGTGGCTATTGAAACTCAAACAATATTGTTTCAATAACAAGAATGCCAAGGGCCTAGTTTGCAATAATTGTAATCGTTGATATCACGGTGACCAGGTTGTAATACAAAAATACAATCTTGTTTGGATTGCAATATTGCAATTGTGTCCTATGAAGTTGCATGTATACGGAGGCGCCAACCGTTAACTTTTTAGGGATATTCGTTAAATGTGACCAGATTTGTGTCACTATTTCGCTGTCATCTGTCATCAGTGTCAACGTGAAAACGCGGGATGGGATAGCGGATTAGCGGTTTTTCTGCAATTATTATTATAGGTTATAACTATAGTTTGCTCCTTGGTTTGTTTGCTCCACGTGCGATTGCGATTACAGGTGAATAATCAAGGTAAATTAACCTTATTATTAATGAGATAATTTTGTTTCTACCATTTGCCGAGCAGATTCAATTCAACCATGACTGGAAGGGCAACAACTGGCACTGCGAGGAAAAAAACTTCAAAAAAGCAATACGGAATATATGTGAGCTACCTGGAAAAACACAGAACGTTAATTACTGGAAAACTGAAGCACACTGACATGGATGCATTGAACAGAATTTGGGAAGAGATGATAGGTGATTTGAATGCTGTTGGTGATGGGCCCATCCATGACGTAAAAGAGTGGAAGAAAGTGAGTTCTACGTACATATGAAGTGGACTAATTAACCTAACAATATTTTTAAAATGCTGTTATGTAGATATTCACAGAATGGAAAAGCCAAATCAGAAAGAGAGCACGGGAAGGGAAGGATCTGACCGAAATCGAAAAAAAACTATTGAAGCTCACTGGCGAAGTTGCTGTAGCAGGAAATGAAGGGGTCCCGGAGATGGGGCTCAAAGGAGCAGAAAAGGAACCTCAGTTACAGTTTGTAAGAAAACATGTTTCTCATAATATACCGGGAAAGACTATACACTCTATTTCAGGTTGATCAACAGACAGAAGAGGAACTTCTAGTGGAAGATGAGATTGAAGCAATGGAAGTTGTTGACATGCCTGAAATTTATGAAAGGCATCTTCCAGGTCCAGTGCCTGAACCAACTCGTGAACCAACTAAAAAGGCCATCAAACACTCGAAACAACGTAAGTAGATTATTTTATTCTTTTTAACAAGTTTGTCAGCACTTCTATTTTGAACCTAATGTACAGGGTGATCAAATAAAAAAACGATCAATGGTGGCTATGGAAGTTCAAAAAATTTTCTAATAATCCCAAAACACTCTTTAATTGTTTGTGTTGATGTCCCTCGTGAAAGTAAGGATTGACTGACAGCTGATATATAACTCAAAAAACTCTAGTAGTAATTAATTTACAAGGTATTTTCCTAAATGCATGGCCCCTCTTGACCTTTTTTTATTTGAACTCTCCGTAGTACCTACACATAAATTTATGTTTCCTAAGGAGTCAATTCAAAAAAAAAAATAAGAACTCAAATTGACCAAGATTAATTAATGTTTTTATTGTTTTTCTCGAATTGGCTTTTGTGCAATGAACTTTTTGTTAAAAATTATATAAATAATAATTATTAATTGTACATTAATTAGTTTGTAGTAGGTGTAAATTGAAGTTGTAATTGTGTAATTTTGTTTTATTTTAACATTTAACAACTGTTTTAAGGGAAGTCTGCAAATCCCCTTCTTGATGCCTATTCTGAGGCAGCGGTTCATCAAAATAGTGGGCTGCTGCAGATTAGTTCAGCCATTTCAAAAGTTGCAGATGCAATTAACCGCTATTGTGATATAATTGAAAAAGAATGAAAAACATCTTCATTGATTTTCAATTGTCACAGTCAGTAAATTATTTGAAATCTACTAACAATAATAATAATTGAATGATAAATTTGTTAAAGAGTTAATGTTCCTTCATTTATAAACTAAATATGTTAATGTTAATTGTTAATAACATGTACTTACATGTCAAATGCTAATATAGATAATACATCTTATGTCATTTTCTTTGTTTGTCAGAGCAATATGAATTGTACCTAGAATTTTTGGAATCTCACAGTACAGATTTCGCACAATTAGTTAACAAGCTAAATGCCATCGGTCCAGTGAGAGATGTTCGTCGTTGGAAGCAGGTGATAATAAATAAATCGTCAATCACCATGTGGCCTAATTTACTTGAGTTTTAGACATTCTATGAATGGACAAGCAAAACTAAGCGTAAAGCCAGAGAAATATTCGCAGAGAAACACTTAACTGGCGAGGGTCTGCCGTCAAAAAAACATTTGACTGACCTAGAAGAACGTTTACTGCAGCTCATTGGACAGTTGCTCGTTGAAGGCAGCGCTGTGCTTGAGTTGGGTTTTAACAGAAAATCTGTGGTAAGCACTTATCAGTATTTTATAAGGTATGACTTTTAAAATGGTTTAGACAAACTGCAACATGTTACTTCCTTGCCTGAAGACTAAGAAATCGAAGGAGATCCCTCAACGGATGAGACAAAGAAAAATCAATGCTACAGTAGAATCTGTACATAAACGTTGCTCTAAAATTTTCATAAAATCTTTACAAAAGGTGGTAATTTCTTTGAATAAATTAAATGAAGCAATCAATAGATTGCAAAACATTTTATTAAAGATGTAATAAACGCAGATTAAAAATAATTATTAATAATGTTATTTCTTATTTGTCTTGCTTCATTCCCGCGATGCCCTAATGGATTTAATGGTCCGCCGTCACCACCCCCTCCATCACCATCCCCTTCATTAATTACTTGCCTGTCCTCGAGTTCATCGTTTTGTTCTAGACAAATGTTGTGCAAAATCGCACATGCATTAATGATTTTACCTGCTGTTACAGGATCGTAATGAAGTGCACGATGTTTTAGCAAGCTTCTGTGTGCAACGTTAAATCGTCTCTCCTGTGGTGTTAGGTTGTTCCCCAAAACAGGTGTAATTAACCAAGGTTCAAGTGGGTAGCCAGAGTCCCCAAGAAGCCACGATGAATGATCTCCATTCTCGTAATTTCTTCTCATATGTTGCTTGACCCTGCTTGTAAGCCAAATAGCCGAATCGTGAACTGATCCTGGATATCTTGCATTAATTGATAGAATTTTTAAAGCTGCATTGACAATAATTTGGACATTTATGGAATATCCCTTCCTTCCCAAATATAAAATTCCAGGATTGGCTACATCATTTGTTGGAGGTGCAATAATAAGTACGTGAGTGCAATCCAATGCCCCAACTATCCCTGGGAAACCATTTGGTACTTCTAAAAAGCGTACTTTTTCTTGCAATTTTTCTTGTTCTGTCTCGCAGAATTAAATTTTGTAAGACAAATGATCATTTATAGCCGTAATTACTTCTTTAAGGCAATTGCTCACAGAGCCCTGAGACATTGCAAAGTTCAAGTCCTGTCCACATGATTTTTGATAACTTCCTTGAGACAGAAAATGTAATGCTGTCATGATTTTCAATAATTTAGGAATTGCAATTGCTTCTCGTTGAGGTTCTTCCAAAAACGGAGACAGGGTTGTTATTAAGTAATAGGCGGTAGCTCGGGATAAGCGATAGACCCCTCGAAAAATTTGCTCGGGCATGCTCAAAGGATCACTTGCATCTCGTAAAGTTCGTCGCCGAAGGCGTTCTTGGTGCCTAAAATTTGTTTTTGTTACTAACATGTCTTCTTTAACTGTTATGCACACAGGGAACGCAACAAAAACATCAGAAAATAACCATGTTGCATTCATTTTTTCTGTATATAAATAAACACATACCTTTCTTCATCTTCTTCAATGAGATTTATTAACAAAACAAAGTTTATAGCTGCCATTTCACATTTATTTTTATTGTTGTATTTACTGGGCAAGTGCCTGTCACTACTTGCCTAAATTTACAATATTGTTTTGTTGACGTTGTAACAAAAACAATGCCATTTGGACACCATAATAGCAAATATTGCTTAGTTAACAATTGTCTTAAAGTTTTCAATTCAATTACAAGTCTTGTTATAATTATAATATTGGTATAAATCTAATATTGTTTTTACGTGCACCATTATATGAAGTTCACGTGATCTTGAAAATTTTACAATTATTGTTTAAATTGCAATGTTGTCTTGCCACCGTAATAAGACTGAATGCGACAGATAGGCACGTGACATTTTAGTTATTCGACTCAGCCTCGCCAACCCTTTATGCAATAAACTGAATGTCACCAAAAAGCAACCACAGTCAATTTTTAAAAATCATTTTTATTTTCATTAATTTATTGATTTTAAGTAAAAATACTTTTAAGAAATAATTTTGGTACATTGACTTTCGTCATCTTTCCAATTTTACATAGAAACAAGTTCAACGGTTGAGCAAAACTTTGAATTTTCGCGCCATTTCTCATTTGTTATTTTGAAACAATTGAAAATCAAAAATTATAAACAACACCCACCATTTTCTTCAAAAGTTTGGCGTCTTTGGCTTGAACTGTTCAAAATGGAGACGGTAGGAGAAATGGAAACGGTAAGTAATTGATTTCCGTAAATCTTTCTATAAGTAAGCGTCCAACCAAACTATTGTAAGTAAATTTTTTTTTACGCAGGTAATAATTTCAATATCAACCTATCTAACACAATTTCATCTCGCATTGGATATAAGACGCTTTGGATTATTTGCACATTTATCTGCGGCGCTTCATTTAATCTTCTCAGCATCTAATTTATAGTTCATTTGAATTTTGACCAATCGTTTTCAAAAAGATAATATTATTACGCAGTCATATAGGTATAGGTACCTACTCTTATACTGGGTTAGTACAAAGTTCCGGGACGGTCAGTTATTTCAATTATTTATTCTTAAGATTTTACTATGAAACTTATTGATACCTCGGCACAATTGAATACAAACGGAATACAAAATTGTTTTTAAAAATTTTCTTGGACTTCCGGTTAAACCGGAAGTGACCCCAAAAATAGTTTTTTAAAAATGGAATTAAACTTTTTTTTCAACGGATTCGGAACCTACGAATTTTTTTAAAGTTAAAAACATGTACCATACTTGACCATCAGTCAAGTCGCGGTCACCCTGGATTTTCAAAAACATTGAAGAAATCCGTCAAAAAGCAATATTTTTCAAAACCGTAAATACACGTTAACCGTATTTTTTAAAAACAAATTCAACCAGCCAATTACATTTTTAAAAATCCTTTTTCCTTTTTTGGCTGATTGTGAACATTTAATAAATTTCAAAAAAGCAAAAACTCCAGCAAAAACCAATAAAAAGAAATGTAATTGCGCAGTTGAATTTGTATTAAAAAAAAATATGGTTGACGTGTAGGGCTTGCGGTTTTGAAAAATCTTGCTTTTTGACGGATTTCTTCAATGTTTTTGAAAATCAAGGGTGGCCGCAACTTGACTTCTGGTCAAGTATAATACACGTTTTTGACTTAAAAAAGTTCGTAGATTCCGAATCCGCCACCGAGAAAAATATGATGGTTTTTATTAACCAATATATTCTTGAAATAATTTTATTAGAATATAATAATATTGACGTTTTATTAATACGCAGGATTTATTTCAAACAGTTGTCTACAATTCGTTTAATTATAAATAAATCGATTTAGTTGTAAATAAATTGATTGATTTGATGCAAACTTTTAATTGATTAGGAATAATTTATTTAACATTAATAGTTCAGATTAGGATTTAATCAAAGAAAAGTTATTTTAGGCAAACAAATGATGTTGACTTATTATTATTCCAATTGGAATTAAAATAAAATACCTATAATAAACGAAGTGATTTTATATAAATATTTGTGTGATTTTTCACAGTGCTTCGAATATAAATAAAAATAGGTTGGTAACTAATCAACAAAAACCCTTTTACTAACTAAGCACCCTGATTGATTTACTATTACTCTATCTTTATTTTAAGATAACCTGACTGCGCAAAGGATCAAGCTGCACGCATCACGTGCATTTGTTGTAGTTATCCACCTGATGCATGTTGTATTAAGAATGAGATTCGAACGTGGTAATGTGCTTTGAGCTTTGTTTTCCATTCGATAGCAAGTGTGTTTCTTGTGAGCTTCCTACAGTTTCTTGTGAGTTTCCCTACAGTGTCTTGTGAATTTGTTTGCCATCGCGATGGAAGAAACTTTGATAAAGTTTCTGGAGGAGGCAGGGCTTAGCCATATTTCTTCCGTCTTTGAAGGTAAGGTGGGGATGCATTTTAATTTATTATTTCGTTAAGACATCAGCTTAGAAATAACTTCCTATTAACTAGCAAGTACATATTTTTAATGTGAAAGGAAAAAACTTGAGTTCATCCATAACGGCTGATGCAATACCGCTAAAATAGTTGTGGGTGAAGATGACGAATTTGATTTAAATAAAGTAATGGCATGGTATATTACAATCGAATTGATTAACAATTAATAGAGAGTTGTATAATTTTTTATTTGAAAAAAATCTAAGTTTGTACTTGTTATGTAGGTAGGTATATGCAAAAATCTGCTAGATTGATTATTAACATTTGTATCTAAACTGCAAGCAACTGCATTTATTATCAAGTGTTTATGGTTTTCAGAAAATTTTATTTTGGACATGGATACACTCAGACACCTCGCGTTTAACGAAACCGAGAGTTTCAAACTCCTCTGCCCTATTCTTGGGCACCAATTTAAAATTAAAGCAAAACTCAACAATGTCACCTCCAGCTTAATTCCAATTGATTGGGCACGTGTGCAAGTACCAGGAGACCCTGCATCGGATACAGACACGAACATGTAAGTTTAATTATTATTTAGGTACAATCATGATAACTGAAAGCATTTTAATATCTTAGAAGTACTCGTGCGCCGTCGTCTCCAGCATCATCTGCCTCGATGTAAGTTTTGTTCTGTCACCTAAATACTTATCTAAAAAAAAGCGAGTGGCTGCTTAGTGCCTATATTTATACAGGGTTGATTCAAATAATTGTACCATCGTATTAGTGGATTTGATGCCTTGTTTTGGCATTTTATTTCCACACCATAGTAAATGCGTTAACATCAACTGTTTTGTTTTTAAAGCGGCCTACGATGGTACAATAATTTGTAATAATTCTCAATGTAATGTAATGTAATTATCATATACAGGGTTAGTACAAAGTGCCGGGACGGTCCGTTATCTCCGTTATTTTTTAAGATTTTACTTTGAAATTTGGTACTGGGGCACAATTGAGTACAGGGAAGTCAAAACTGTTCTTAAAAATTTTCTTGGACTTCCGGTTAAACCGGAAGTGACCATAAAAGTCGTTTTTAAAATTTAATGATACTATTTTCTCAGCGGATTCGGAACCTATACGAATTATTTAAAGTTAGAAAAGTGTCATACTTGACCAGAAGACAAGTCGCGGCCACCCTAGATTTTCAAAAACATCGAAAAAATCGTTTAAAACGTAAGATTTTTTTAAAACCGCGGATACACGTTAACCCGAGCGTTAACCTTATTTTTTAAATGCAAATTCAACCGGCCAATTACATTTTTTTAAATTCTTTTTCCTATTTTGGCTGATTGTGAAAATTGAAGAAATTTCAAAAAAGCAAAAACAAATAAAAGTAATTGCGCAGTTGAATTTGTATCAAAAAATAAGGTTGATGCGTATTTGCCGTTTTGAAAAATCTCGCTTTTTGACCGATTTCTTCGATATTTTTGAAAATCTAGGGTGGGGGTGACTTAAATTCTGGTCAGGTCAGGTCATACATGTTTTTAACTTGAAAAAATTCGTAGATTCCGAATCTGTTGAGAAAAAGGTATGATTCCATTTAAAAAACGATTGATAGGACCACTTCCGGTTAAACCGGAAGTCCAAGAAAAATTTAAAAATCAATTTTGATTTTCTTGTATTTAATTGTGCCTCAGTACCAAATTTCAAAGTAAAATCTTAAAAAATAACGGAGATAACGGACCGTCCCGGGACTTTGTACTAACCCTGTATAATACAACAAGAGGAATCGTGATTATATTGATAATCACGCACGAAACATGTTGCCAAAAATTAATTCCACGACTCCGTAGGAGGAGTGTAATTATTTGGCAACATGTTGAGTGTGTGATTATCATTAATCACGATTCCTCGAGTTGTATTCTTCAGATAATTGCATAATCATTGCATCAAATTGCAGTACCTCCGTTCAAACCGAGAGCCAACCTCCTTTGTTGATGAGTGCTCTGAGTACCCCGCCACCCGCCAATTCTCTGTAAGTCGATAAGAAAACTTTACAAATCTTGAGAATTAACACTGTCAATTTTCAGACTTTATCAAGCCTTGAACAATAATCTTCTTCTACTTGAAGATAATTCATATACGGGCAGTTTGGAATTCGACCAACCAGGTCCAAGTGGTTTGCCAAAAAGAAATAATCTCATTAATTTAAAGGATCTGTTGGAAGCTTCGTTTTTCGGAAGAGCTATTTTGGCAATCTATAGGCTGGAAGGGGAATTGGATTGCATGTGCCAAGGATACCTGTGCGATATTATCATTTCCCATTTTTTAAACAAAGAACCGTTTTGGTAGGATTACTTTTTTGAATTGCTTAACCCTCTAATTTTCCTTGTTTTAGCCGATTAACTAATGACGATTTTAAAATTCTGGCATCCGAAATAGGTTCTTTGTTCCCCAACGAACCTAAAGAAGTTTATTTTATTGCCCCGATTCGAAAAAGAAATTCAAAAGACAACCAAGCCGGATTTGCAAGAGGCAAACTCCTGGATAAATACAAGAACAAATTAACCTTCCTGCGTAGAGCTGGATTACTACCATCATCCAGGATTAGCGACAGCTTAAAATCAAAACCTCAACAGAATGCATCAGGTACCTAGGCTTAGTGGTCTTATAGCATTGTTTGCTTTTATTGTATATATGTATACAGAGTTGGTCAAATGTTTTGGAAATAGCCGATTATTTCACAAACTATTCGCTTTATCAAAAAATTATTCGAATAAGAGTTGAATGGTAAAGGAGGCACATTTTGGGTCAATGAACCTTTTTTTGACATTGACATTACCAAGTAATAACGCCATCGTTTTAATGACAAGATATGTCAAGTGTAGTCTTATCATTGAGGGGGTAATTTTTTTTCTCTACAGCGGTCATCATGCTCTTAGATAACGGAAATTTTGAGAAAATATCAATTGAATGCGTTCCCAAAAATATGGATTTGGTTGTCTATTTAACAAACTATTCACTTTATCAAAAAATTGTTCCATTTAAATTTGAAAGGCATACTTAGGCACATCTTTTGATGTGATTCACTCGACATGATCTTGTCATTTAAAAAATGAGTTGACTCAGCGAAGCAGACATTGTGAAATAATCGTCTGTTTTCATACATATTTTACTAACCCTGTACCTATGTATAAGTAGAAGAATTTGCACACACAATTTAATTAGCTACATCAAATTATAAAATTTTAGGTAGCGATGACGACATTCTAGAATGCATTACATTTCTCCAAAATAATACCGAACCATGGGATCAAGTTGTGGAAAAATGGAAGCAATGTTTCAATTTTCGCTTAAAGTTATTCACTGATCCAAATACGCAATTAGAAACAATTCTGCAGAAGTTCCCCATTATCTCCTATTCATCAGGCCACTTATTGGTATGTAGCAATGAGTTAGAGTTGCTCATATGAGTTATATGATATTGATAATAATATTAATGTGAATTACTTTATGATTCCGTACATTTTTGTTATTAGATCGCCGAGGATTTTAAAAGTAGATACCCCGACAACTTTGAGAAAATTTACACAGCATTTGATGATGTCCTGAATACCCTTTTAGGCCTCAAGAAACATCAATTAAACCAAAGTGATTTAATATTGCTGGAGATCGCCCAAAACGTTGACACCCCTACAGGTAAACACTTATTTAATTATGAATTTTTAAGTAATTCCGTGCATTTTTAGATACAAAACATTTTCTTCTATTAACCGTGTTGTGCTCCTTATTGCCTCAGAGGACACATCCCCTCAAAAAGGTAAAGTGGAATCCCACTCCACAAGATGTCAAAAATGGAATAATAATTCATGCGAAAGTAAGTACCTACACATAGTACCTATACATCTAAAAATTTTATTTTATATAATTAACTTGCAGATACCTGCAGATGTAGAAGTTGCAATAGAGAATAAGCGACAATTGATGAAGAAATTAAACCTTCCGCTTCTACCCTTTATAATCGTCGAGGGGCCGACTTACTTGGACATTAAAAATATTTTTGTAAGTTTCCAGAACGCTTTCTATACGCCACCAAGTATTTTAAAAGCGTTAGACATTTGTATCGGTTTGTACCAAGTGCTTGTTTTAAAATACCCGATTGAGTCCGAACATGTGTGGCTCTTTATCCAAAGAGCTATGTATGGACTAGAAACTGAGTTCGACAGTATTCCAAAAGTTATCGATATTTGCCAGAAAGTTAAACTTCACAGTTGAATTAAGACAGTTTTGTTATCAGTTTCTCCGTTATTTTCATTCGAATTTATAATTTTTCATTTGTAATTACCTATATACCTATGTAATTATGTTTTGTTTACTATGTAACAAAAGGTTGGCAACAAAACAATGTTTTCTAAACCACGTATCTGCTGTCCATAAGTTTTCACATGAATTTCTATGTGGTAGTAGTAATTGCTGCCGTAAATTTTCTTCAATTTCGTCCTTGAGAAGACACGTCGCAATTTGCGACAAATCATTTCCATATCCTCTACCGCAATGCACAGTTACTTCTCAATTAACCTCCCAGTCAGATGTGTCGTCATTGGCAGATAACAATGACGGGGTAGCTAAGAGTAATCAACTGGATAATGAACAAACAGCAAAGAGAGAGCCCCCAAATGAAGAAACCGATGGTCTAAATCATGTACTTCGTTTTATTCTCAAATTGTACCAAAACAAAACTGTCACCAGATCAGTTGTTCAATCTGTAACAGACGATGCCTCCGAGCTATTTAAAGATTTTCTAGAGCTTATTAAATTAAAACTGGTTCCTTTTATTCAAGGTTTAAATATAACCGACAGAGATGCTGTAGAATCAATACTGTCATTAAATCCGTTTACTTTATTAAACACAGAATATAAAAGGTTAAAATTTTTACAAAGAAAAAAATATTTGGTTAAACCTGACGTATATTGCATTGGGGAGGCTCTTCAAAATACTAGTAATATTCCTGGTGGAAACATTTTAAAAATTAAACGTTGTGAAGGTCAGTACATATCAATCAGACATTTGTTGAAACAATTGCTAGAATTACCTAACGTATTCTCTGAAATTTTTGCATACATGGAACAAGAAGGTCGTTCGTCCTGTATTTCATCTATCTTCACGGGCACTTTATGGAAGCGTTTAGTTAAAGATGTTAGATATACAGATAAATTAATTTTGCCAATTGTGCTATATTTCGACGATTACGAGACGTGCAATCCTTTAGGTAGTCACGCTGGGATTCACAAATTGGGGGCAGTATACTTTTCATTGCCGTCTATTCCCCAAAAGTTTTCGACACAACTAAGCAACATTTTTCTCTTTGGCCTTTTCTATTCTTCTGATAGGACTACTTACTCTAACAAAGCCACCTTCAAACCCTTTATTATTTTTAGAGAAAGAAGGCATAAGCGTAACATTAGATGATGAATCTACTAAACAAATCTATTTTGTGGCACCACTCATAGTAGGTGACAATTTGGGTATGAACTCGATCTTAGGTTTTAACGAGAGTTTTGTCGCCCATTACTATTGCAGAATTTGTCGAGCTACTAAAGGTTTAGCATGCAAAATGCATTTAGAAGATGCAACACTGCTGAGGAATATTGAAAATTACGAGAACAGTGCAAGAGATCACTCTGAAGGCATCAAAGAAAATTGCGTCTGGAACGAACTACCCTATTTCCACTGTGCCGAAAATATTTGTTGCGATGTAATGCACGATTTATTTGAGGGAATATGCCGGTATTCGATGGCAAAAATTATAAAAAACTTAATATTTCAGAAGTCTTTTTTTGATATTAATTTGCTCAATAATCGTATCAAATATTTCGACTATGTTGATCAAATAGACATTGGCAATAGAATTCCTCTTATCAACATAAACCAGGTGGAAAGAGGATGTATTATAATATCATCAGCAGAAATGCACGCACTGGTGTGTTATTTGTCTATTTTAGTTGGAGATTTAGTGGATGAATCAGATGAAACTTGGGCTTGTTACTTACTATTATTTGATATAATACAAATTGTTACAAAATCGGTTACAAGTCAAGAAGAGATCGTTTATTTACAAAAACTCATTTCTACTTTTAACAAGTCATACATGTCTCTGTTCAGTTGCGAATTACAGCCGAAATTTCATTTTTTGGTCCACTATCCTACAATAATTAAAACTGTGGGGCCGTTAAGTCATTTATCTTGCATACGATTTGAGGCGTTTCATAAAGTGGCAAAGACAAATGCGCACATAATTACATCCAGAGTTAATATACCATATACTCTGGCTATGAAACATCAATTAATACTATCACATAGATTTGCATTACGAATTGGACTCCAAGATAGTATTCAAGTTGGGCCAACCATTTGTTCTCTGGAAAATTGTCATTTACCTAAATTGATCACAACCATCAGCCTTCCTCAGACATCCAACATTTATTCAGTTAAATGGGTAAAACGGAATGGACTAACATTTAAACCAAAGTGTTATATCCCAATAAACTCAGATAGGTACTCCTTCAGAAACTTCATTTGGGATAATAAGATATATATTATACAGCGACGATGATAACGTATTTTTAGCGTATTCTCCTATTCCATTTGGTTACGTTCAACAGTTTGCTAGCTACGTATTATTACAGAAGACTGATTACAACAGTTCCTCAATATTGTTATTAAAATTAAGCGATTCTTCTTTTCCTCTTTGTACACATACTGGCGGTAACGGTAGAGAGTATATCAATTTGATGTGTGTTGCGTAACTCTATTACGCATACTTATACGTTTAAGGTTTTTTTTTGTTACTAGTTTTTTCTGAGTTTGTTTTTCATATTATTACAAAAATAAAAAAATATATATACTTACCATGCTTTTTTATTCAATTAATGAATCTAGGATAATCAACAACTGATTTATTATCAATCAGACTTACTTTTTGACAATGTTATTTATTTCCACCGTAACAATATTAACAACTTTATTAATAAGGATTGTTATTGGTTACTAGCAAATACTGATTATCTATTAATCATTTTTAAATTTTGCATTTAATCCGGGTTTATTAAAGGTTAATCATATTGATTATCTACTAATCATTTTTAAATTTTGCACTTAATCCGGGTTTATTAAAGGTTAATCATATTGATTATCTATTAATCATTTTTAAATTTTGCATTTAATCCGGGTTTATTAAAGGTTAATCAGTAAATGATAAATACAAATAAGATTTATTAACATTATGGAACTCTATGTGGATAAATAAAAAATGAATTCCTGGGTTGACTAATGCTCTACAATGCGATTCATTACCAATGATTATTATTTAATAAGTGTTAAGCAGTTCTAGGTTCAAGATAAATCAAAGTTGGTTACGTCGGATTTTAAGACTAGATTTGAGTAATAATAAGCTAAGTTTACTATATATAATTCAACTGTTTTCTCAGTGCGTTGAGAAAAAAGGATGATTCCATTTTTAAAAAAACGATTTTTGGCCGCACTTCCGGTTTTACCGAAAGTTCAAGAAAATTTCTAAAAACAGTTTTGAATTCCCTGTATTTAATTGTGCCTGGGTACCAAGTTTCAAAGTAAAATCTTAATAAATAACGGAGATAACTGATCGTCCCAGGACTGTACTAACCCTGTATAGTTATTCCTAACAAAAATCTGTTTAATTTTTTAGAACAATAGCGATGCAAACTCAAATTTGCATCAGCCTGAAAAACAAAAATACAACAGCGGCGGAGATAAAATTCAAGATGGAGTAAAAAAACAAGACGGCGCCGGGCGGACCATTAGTAAAAGGCAGCAAAAGTAAGTACCTACCTAAAGTGCGTTCATTTTCTATAGCAGAACTAAAATTTTTCTGGAACTGTACAGCCATAATTTGTAAGGGCCTGTATTTTTGACAGTTTGATCGAAATTTAACGGGAAGGCAAAAACATTACATAACCCAAATCTTCTAGAGTTTATTTTTATTGTTAGCAGCAGCAGTCACAGATAAACGGAGGTACCTGAGGCTTTTTCGTGAATATTTTTCTTTGCACTTTACTCAAAATTGCACGCACACAAATCGCTTCTACCAACTCACCTGTTAGTAACATTCCTTGCAAAATTTCCTCACACCAACCTAAAATTCAAATTTTGACGTTTTGTCACTTCAATAGAAAATGAATGGAGAGTACCTATCTGTTTTTCTTAGGAAAGATTTATATTTTTGTTTAAAAAAAAATACCGGCCGAAATAAAAGCAATAAGAGGTAGCAAAAGTACGTAGGTATACCCGTGTATAACTAACAGTTGAATGAATATTTTATTTTGTATAATAAGCTCCCACATTATGTTTAGGATATATGCAATTCAAATATTCCTTAATTTTCCAGGCGTCAAGACTACTGGAAACGCATAAAAAACCGCCGCCGTCAAAATAATAAGATTGAAAAACAAAATTATGGTGTTGCTGCTGGGCGTGTCACCCAGATATACAATTATACCATAACTGGGTGCAATGTAGAGATTGATTGCAGCGCAAGGGTGATGGGTCCCACAGCAACACCATCACAGCTCCCACAGCTACCCAATACTAACAAGCAGCCGACTGACAAAGTGCAGCCAACCCTCCCACAGGCAGAAAAATAATCTTTTTTTTTCTTTTAACTTTTAAATATAAAATTTTGAAAATCAATTATTCATACTTCTCTATTATTTTTTGAAGTATTAATTATATTCAAAAAGACTACACAACGAGAATAATAAATGTAAGTAAACATAATACAGATAGTGTTGGAAATAGATCCTCATACCTACGTAATTTTTCTTTGTCCTTAAATAGATACCTACCTACATTTCTTTTATTTACGGTCGCTATTTTCACATCTACATTAATTTTGAGATTATAATTTATTACTATACCTATCATTTCATTATATCAAAATTGAAATCAAGGCCATTTTAAAATGTCGCGCCCATCTTTTTTTCATTATTTGTTAAAAATCAAATATAAAGGGTGTCCCAAAAAAAACCGAACGATTTATTTTTGGTTATAACTTTATTATTATTGGAGCAATTTTCCCCAATCTTGTACGAGACGTAGTCAAAAGATGAGGCTTTTAGAATCGACAACCATTTTCCAGATGGCGCCACTAATAAATTTTTTATGGCAGTTTTCTACAAGGCCACATTTTGATTGGCTGGAGTTGAACCATCTGTGAAGCGATCAAAGTGAAAATAGTGTAAGCTTAAAGCTGATGCTTTTCTTTCCAAAGCAACTTTACAAAATTTTATTCTGAACGTTCTTGATTAATTTACAAATTTTTCTGCGATGCTCTAAAACAGATTTTTTAAGATTTATTTGATATTAATTCGCTACCGATCTTGACAAAATTTTCAGAATCCTTAGTAACACCATAAATCTTTCGTAGAATAACGTTAGGTACTTTGTGCAGGAATTTCACTTAGGTACTATATCGTTATACAAAATGTTAAAATAAATGAAACCCAAAAAAATGGTCTAACATTGACTTGTTTGTGAACTCGACAAGTTGTTCTTCAGCTTATGACTGTTATAAAGCACATATTTGGTTTATTTTAAAATCCAGAATTGTTGTTTATTCAATTCCAGCCTGTTGTCTGTAGCCGCTTTTAGTGCTAACATTTATTACTAATTACACATTCATAATATTCTCGTTAATTTTTTAATCAAATGTGTTCATAAAAATTTGCTAGGGTGGCGCCATCTGCAAAGTGACATCATTTTGTGAAATATTGATGGTGTTACTTAAGACTGATGACCAAATAAAAAATAAATCTTCGAAAATCCTTGTTTTAAAGCATCACAAAAAAAATTATAAATGAATCGAGAACGGTCAGAATAAAATATAAAGTTGCTTTAGAAAAGAAAAGCATTCGCTTTCATCCTATACTAACTTCATTTTGATCGGTTCACAGATGGTTCAACTCCAGCCAATCAAAAAGTGTTCCTGTAAAAAACTGCCACAAAAAACTTATTAGTGGCGCCATTTGCAAAATGGTTACAGATTGTAGAAGCCTCATCTTTTGGCTACGTCCCGTATAAAATTGAGGAAAATCGGTCCCACAATAATAAAGTTATAACCAAAAATAAATCGTTCGGTTTTTTTTGGGACACCCTTTATTATTAGCAAAACATTCGCTAAACAATTGTGCCCCTTTTTTGAAAACCATATTTTTCATGGCCCATTTTTTGACGGGTCACCCAATCTCCATGTACCAAATTTCAGCCAAATCGATTCAGTAGTTTGGGCTATAATGTATTTTTAATGTTGTTACAAAATTTCGATTTTTTAATCCAAAGGGCACTTAATGCGAATGAATTTTGTCTTATTCAAAACCAGAATTTGAAGACCTTTCTGATGGTGACAATAAAATTTTCAAAAACTTGTTAAGATAGTAAAATGAGAGTATGTTTAGATTTGAAAATTGATGTTCGAAAACGGCACTTTCCGTGTATCGATTGCCTTCAAAAAAATTTCAGCTGTAATACGGGTAATACAACCTCCATATGCAAAATTTCAGCTAAATCGGTCCTGAGGTTTCGGCTGTATCGCGTTTTTAAAAATACGTTAAAAAATCTCGAATATTTGATTTTTTGTCAAAAAGGTACTAAAGGGTGAATACATCTTTAGAAGCAGAATTTGAAGGCCTTTCTTATGGTGACGTGCAAAATGGGGGTTTGCATTTTAAATTAAAATTCCGAAAAGTATCGGCCCCGGAGATAGGCAACCTGCCACAGCAAGTGGCCGCATAGGCTTCAAACTTGGCAACACCTCAAAAAGTGATCTTTGGCATCAAGGTAAGAAATGTGCAAAGTACCATCTTTTAATCATAAAGTGCAGGGTAAAACCCAAGAGCGTCCCTACTACAAAGGAAATATCCCGTCTAAAGTTGAAAGAGCCCATTGATAGTACAAGCAAAATATTAAGTTTGAATCCCTTCTTAGACGAGAATAATATACTCGAGTGGGCGGTCGATTAAGAAATTCAAATTTAGCAGATAGCGTCAAATTTCCGATTTTATTGCCAAAATCCCATTACGTAGCTAAATTGTTAATAATGTAGGAACATGTCAATAATTTGCATACAGGCCCTCAAGGCACATTGACAGCTTTACGTCAAAACTACTGAGTAATTTAGGGTCGAAGCGTAGTTCAACAACTGTTACATAAATGCATAAAATGCTACAAGTTCAATCCGAAATCCATGACCCAATTAATGGGCGATTTACCTAAACATCGAGTCGAGTCTAGCCGTCCTTTCGCTATTACCGGTCCCTTTTTCATAAAGGAATCAACTTCAATTCAAATCTCCTTCTTTTGGGCGTGTTTATTGGCTATCCAGGTTCAGTACATGCCAGAGTATTTAGGAACTCTTCATGATCTCGAAATTTGGATAACTTATGTGAAAATGGTATAACACATTTGCTATTTACTTACACGTATCTTTATTTCATCAGAATATCTAATACTGGGGCGACAGTGCATATCCACTCTTACCAAACTTGATAACGCCGTATCGTGACAACGGTCATTTAACCAGAAATCAAAAAACATTTAATAGAAGATTAAGTTCTACTAGGGTCTCAATCGAACATGCATTTGGATTACTAAAGCAACGATTCCGACAACTATACCATTTTAAATTGCGTGGACATAAGCGACTGTGCACTTTCATACATGCATGTTGTTTTGCACAACATGGCCAATAAGGAAGACCGCGACATTTTTAATTTGGAACAACACCCAGAAGATTTGCAGCCCGAGCAAGAAAATTTTCACGATATTGGTACAGCCCAAACTACTGGAGCGGTTTGGCTGAAATTTGGTACATATACCTAATGGAAATGAAACTTTTGTCCTACTTTTTTCAAACTATTTTTGTAGGTATTCACATTGAACTCAAAATTCAAAATACGACAACGGGGGAATTTTTTCATCTGTGCGTAAGACAAAAGTTTCATTTCCATTAGGTATAGACATCTCATAGCCTGACTTAGATCTTAGAAAAGCTTTTGGAACCATTCGTGCAACCGGAAATTCCATTTTGGAACATCGACTTTTAAATTTTAAATGCAAACCCCCATCTTTCACATCACCATAAGAAAGACCTTCAAATTCTGCTTCCAAAGATGTATTCACTCTCACTGTCCTTTTGACCAAAAACTAAAAAATTCGAGTTTTTTATCGGACTTTAAAATCGCGGTACAGCCCAAGAACCTGAACCGATTTGGCTGAAATTTTGCAGTTGGGGATTGTATTACACGTTGAAGAGCTGAAGAATTTTGGGATTCAATCGACCGACGGAAATTGCCGTTTTGGCACACAAGTTTTTGAAAGATTTATTGTCACCATCAGAAAGGTCTTCAAATTCTGGTTTTAAATAAGACACACTTAGTGCCTTTTTGACAAAAACTGAAATATTCAAGAAAAAAAAGTGAATATTACATTTTTGTAGAGAATTAAATATCCCATAACTCAGTGGGACAAAAACTTTATTTCAATTTATTCTTTGCTATCGGATTTGGCCCAAAATAACGCAAATGAATAATTTGAGGAATGATAATTGCTATCCCCAGTGTTGTAAATCATTTGCTTATTCAAGAAAAAACTTGTTGCCTCATTTAAAGTTCGTGAATCATCGATTCGATGCATTATTACGCCTTGTCAAAGACATTTCAAGTCCAATAGTTTCTTTTACAGGCAGTTTACCGTGCAGCATCTAAAAAAGATATGCTTTCAACGCACTTGTTAACAGTAAGACATGATGTACCACCACTTGACATTTCTCGTGAAGGTGAATCTTCAAATACCTCTGAGAAATTGACTACTCCTTGAAATCACACGAAAGGAATGATCACACAAGGGAATATTACTCTCCTACGAATTAAAATTCGAACGATCCACATTTGATGGATTCTAGAACTCTGAGGTAGGCGAACATTTCGAGAGAATGTAGTGTACAATGTTGCAATATTTCGAGTGACCATTCCACCAATCGGTGACGAGAATCGTAACGTGTACTGTGGTGACAGAGCAAAGCGTCGCCGTCATCAACTCGAAAAGTTGAGGTCATTTTGTAAGGTTAGTATTATTGTTATTAATTATTAGCGTAGATTCTTCATTTGAATTTTAATTTTTAATTATCATTCAAGCATGGACGTGAAGAAACCGAGGTTGCAAAACGTGAGCAAAGCACAAAAGCAAAAATTGGTGGAGTTTTAGCATAGTCACCCAGATTTACAAAAAGGGACATTTTCCAAGCAAAAGGGCGCAGAATTTGTGGCAAGAACTTACAGAATGCAATGCCAGATGGTTCAGAAAAAGATTGGAAGCAATGGCGAAAGGTACACCTATTTTCTAAAGTCAAACAATACTGCACTTTTGTTTTATAGCCCAGTCAAATTAGACAAATCGAGTGAAAAAAATCCCGGAGTTTTCAAATTTGGCATGGTTGTTCGCTAGTATCTACAGAACATCATACTAAAAGTACCGGAGGGTGGGGGGTGAGCGCGAGGGGGGGAGCTGATTGAATGTGCGTTTTCTGCGTTTTTCGTATATATCTCCGTAACTACCAATCCTATCCTATCAAAACGGTCCTATTCGTTTTTGTCGTAGGATTCATACTTTAAATGTTATAAGCTTGACAAGTCCTCATCGTCGTGTCGTCGTAGTCGTCGTCGAGTCCGAGTCGTCGCGCGGAGCCAGCCCAGCAGCAGCCCAGGAAGCAGAGCAAGCGAAGAAAAGTCCTATAAGGCAAATCTGTTCTTTTCAGAACAAAGAAGAAGACGAAGGCGAAGAAAATCTCCCGACAGCGGTACACCAGCCCGAACGGAGTCATGCCAAGCGAATACAACATCGTCACGCGGAAGCGGAGCAAGAAAGGAACCTCGCCGACTCCCGCAGATCCCAACCTTACTGCTAACAACAACAAACCGCCTGAATCCGGTAAGCAAAAATCTTTATCCGTAACCTCCTCAGAGTCCTCCACCAAAGCCAGCACAAAAACTGGTGTCCGGTACTTTCGCTACGAATTCAGCCAACTTCCAGAGTGCCTTAATTCACAAAAAGCTATGCACGGATACTTTGTGAGCCACAAACTAAACAAAACTGTCCACGACTTTAAAAGCTTTTCCCTAAAGAACAGCGCCCGTGTAATTACCATAAAACCACTTCCAGAAAATTTTTTAACTCTCATCCGCTCCGATAGCGGCACCAAAAACATCACAATAACTGAAAATCAAAAACCCACAAACACCATCCATAACGTCCAGTCTCGCCCTCCCTCCTTCTCTGTTGTCGCAAAAGACGTCGACCTCGACATCTCCAACGATGACATTTTAAGTCAGAGCTCCCATATCAAAATCACCAAAACAATTAGGATCATATCCAGATTAACCAACCGTGAAACCAGATTGGTTAGAATCATAACCCCTGACCAGGCCACCATCGACCACCTGCTGATCAAAGGCCTGCCTTTGTTTGGCAGGATCCACACCTGCGAACCTTCCCATGCCCCCGCTCCCATCCCGGTCCAATGCAACAAATGCTTTAGCTACGGCCACCTACCTTCTAATTGTACCAACAAAGCAGTCTGTGGGACATGCACTGAATCTCACCCCAAAAATGCATGCCCAACCATCGCAGAACCAAAATGTCCTTTCTGCAAAGAACCGCATCCAGCATGGTCCAAGAAGTGTTCTCGCTTCAAGGAGACCCCAGTAACAGACACTACCCCAATGGTACCAACCAAAGTAATTGACACCACACAGGATGCCGAAAACTCCGACGCCGATGATGAAAACATGAAACCATTTCTCTCCATCCGCCAGTTCACCAGGTCCCTCACAACAATACTATTCGACCTTTTCCCCACCCAAAAAACCCGCATTCAAAAAGCCATTGAAAGCACATGTAAACAAATTCTTGAGCGAACTGTTCACATATCCCACTCCAACCACATTCTTCACTTTACCTTCAACTAGCATCCTCATCTACTCACCCTCAAACCCACACTTCCAAATGGCGGCAATAAATATCTCTGCAGTCAACATTTGCGGCCTTCGTCGCAAATTTGCCAACTTAAAAAACTTTCTCTCAACAGACAACATCCACATTCTAGCTTTAACCGAAACACGTTACCCTACAAATCCACTTATCAATAACTTCACTTCCTACCACCACCCACTGGTCCACGGCACAGCCCTTCTAATTCACTCCCAATTAGCATCAACTCCCCACCCTCTACCTCCCCATTTCACCGACCTGGAGGTAACTGCTGCGAACCTCCACACCAACAATCGTACAATCACAATTATCTCTTACTACAACCCCCCAAGATCACCTTTATCGGCCGAACTCTTTCTATATGCCTCCACACTGAACCACTGTATTATTCTTGGAGACTTCAACTCACGCCACACGGACTTTGGTGACATAATATCTAACCGTAACGGTATAACCCTAACTAACTTGCTAAACAATCTCCCAATTCTTCGTCTCTACAATAACCACCCCACTTTCGTTTCCCACAACGGCCTTTCCATTCCCGATCACATCATAATTTCAGACAGCCTCTCCCAATTTACTAACCTCAATTGCAGTATAGGAACCACAGTCACCTCCGATCACCTCCCCCTTACAACCGAACTCCTTTTTAACCCCCCACAACCCCCCGCTGTATATACCACAATCTATGACTATAAAAATACCAACTGGAATACATATAAAACATTTCTCAATAACAATCTCCCCGACATAATACCAACCAATAACCCCATCCTAATTGACATGCAAATCTCAAACTTAACAAACTTAGTTATTGAAGCGAGAGAACAATGCATTCCCAAAAAGAACATCCCCATCAACAAACACCCACTCCCTCCTAGAATATTGTCGCTCATTCGAGAAAAGAGGAGAATCTATCGATCTCTGATCAGGAATAATAACCCTGTAACTCGAACAATATACAACCGACTTAGAGCGCAAATCCGTCTTGAAACAAACTCCTACCGTATCCAACAGTGGTCACAAACATGCAGTGAACTCGATTACCGAAATGGAAAAGCCTTTTGGGACAAGTTCAAAAAACTGACGAAACAAAATAAAAATCCCAATCACCCCCTAATAATTAATAACCAAATACTCAACAGTCCACAAGACAAAGCAAATTGTTTCGCTGAAGCACTACGTCAAATCCATCAAATCCCAGACGACCCCCACTTCTCCCAAATCAACTTTGAACAAGTAACTAACAGCACGCACAACTTTCGACTTAACCCACAAATTGCCCCCCACAACCCACTAACAGACTCCGAATTAATAGTTGAACCCACCACTTTAGAGGAAGTGTCACAACTCATCAGCAATCTAAAAAATAAAAAATCTCCAGGCCCCGACTCTATAAAACCGCTTCTCCTTAAAAATTCGTCAGCCCCACTTCTCGAAGCACTTACAACTATTTTCAATAACTGCCTTCTAGCCCAATATTTTCCGAGCGCCTGGAAAATTGCTAATACTATAATGCTCCCTAAACCAAATAAAAATCCCAACGACCCTAACTCCTACAGACCCATCTCTCTCTTAAACATCATGGGAAAAATCCTAGAAAAAATAATCCTCACACGTCTTAATCATGTCCTAGACCTAAATAACATCATCCCTGAACACCAACACGGTTTCCGTCATCACCATAACACCATTAACCCCACCCTAGATCTACTCACAGATACTACTAGACATGCCAACCTTGGTGAGTGCACTCTCGCTGTCTTTCTAGACATCGAGAGGGCATTTGACAAGGTCTGGCACGACGGGCTCATATCCAAATTAATATCACTTAACTTCCACCCCTCATTCATCCGATTAATCGACTCCTACCTGCATAACCGCCAAGGCCAAGTGAAAATAAAAAGTACTCTCTCCAATACATTTTCTATTAATGCTGGAGTCCCTCAAGGCTCAGTACTTTCCCCGATTTTATACAATTTATACTGCTCGGATTTTCCGTTTACAGATGACCACAGAACAAAAACAAGGATGTTCGCTGATGACACCGCCACCTGGACAAGCCAAAAGACAGCCACACTTGCAAACCGCAAACTCCAGAACTCCCTCAGACGAATCCAGGATTGGACCAATAAATGGAGGATTAAACCTAACCCACATAAATCTCAAGCCATCCTAATTAAACATCCCTCAGCAAGACACCACAAATTCGATCCAGGCGACGTAAACCTCTCCTTAAATCACACCCCTCTACCATTAGTCCCCTCCGTCAAATACTTAGGCATCACCTTTACCCGCACATGCTCATTAAACCTTGATGTTAACATTACCCTAAAAAAGATCCGCAATCGCTTGAACCTACTAAAATTAATTCAAGGCCGCTTCGGAGGCTGTCCCTCCGATACTTTACTTCACACTTACAACGCGTTTATACGACCAATAATTGAATACAGAGTCCCATTATATTCTGGTTTAAAACCAAACAGTCTCAATAAAATAAGCTCCTGTGAAAGGCAAATTATTAGACGTATATTCAAACTTAACTACAGACACCCCAGCAACCAAGTACACATCGACACAAACACAACTCCAATTACGGAAAGACTAATTAAATTACAAAAATCCTACATAACCCGAACACTAATCATCACCAATAATGCCGCCAAACAAACCCTCTCCACCTCCTACAAATATCCCACCAACAACGGACAACTCCTCAATCGAATAAAAAAAAATCCCCGAAAAAAGCTCCCACACCCTCCCACTGCCCTATTATCCACCCTCTACCCCGAACTACCCAACCACCTCCTAGAACTAGTCGACGAAACTCCGCTCAACATGAGATAAACACCCCATCACCCGCGCAATTACCAACAGGACCACAACTGGACCAACAGCACTCGCCAGGACTGAAGAGGCAATGAAGCCTAGAACAGTCCACATATGACATTATATCAAATACAATACTTGACATGTACTTATATAAGTTAATAAACGTACTTTATTATTATTATTATTATTATTAAGTCCTCATATTTCCTTGGGATGGCTTATAGCCCAGGGGTTTAAGGTATTGTCCCGCACAAAAATAAGGTAGGGCTGAAAATTGGTACTTATGCTCTACTGCCGGTCAAAATTCCCGAAGCCTGCAGTGCCAGCGTCCTATTTTTTTTGGTACCGGAAGGCCTTAAGTGATAGTCATACATTATTTTCCGCATAACATGTTTATTTATGAACCGATTTGATCGGGATTGGTCTCAAAATGATCACAACGACCCAATCAATACTGATACTACTGATAGACTCCTGAAATTTTGAGATGAAACATCCTTTTTTTTTCTTGGAGAAATTGTGCTCCAGAATCGGCTTCGTGTTGCTTTTTTGAGATTATTTCCCCATCGCCCCATCGGCTTATCGGACGTCAAAAATGTATGGGATCATTTCGTTGCAAATTTTGTCCTAAACATTTCAGTTCCTACACATTTTTGTCGTTAGATAAACCATTGAGGAGATAATCGGAAAAAGCAACTTTTTTTGCTTTAAGTTGGGCAAACATTTCATAAAAGAGCTGCAATTTTTTTTCTATTGTCACGTTATACTGATTTTTAACAATAAGATGGAGAAATAACAACAATTTTGCAAAGGTAATCCAAATAAATCAATAGCTGAATCAAATTTTATTTCAGATTATGAGAAATTACAACTACATTGTTGTTATTTCTGGATTTTCTTAAAAATCAGTATAACATGACAATAGAAAAAAAAATACAGCTCTTTATGAAATGTTTGCCCAACGTAAAGCAATAGGGGGTCAAATTTAGATAAAATAAGCTTCATTTCGAGTAATTTTCAAATCGACGTACTTTGTGAAAAATAGCAATAATTGAAAAAAACAACATTTTCAAGTATTATTCAAACAGTTACCAAAAAATGCTTACACTAGTCGAAAAGAGCATCTATTATTTTATAAGAATCACTTAAAAGATCTGTCCTTTATTCCGAAAATTTTGGAAAAAAAATTTTTTTTGTAACCAATGTTTCAAAAAAATTCACCCTGTATATTACCATCAATTAAGTTATGAAGGGTGAAAATATGTTATTTGGTCATTCCAAAACACATAAATGTTATGCTGATCACAATCGGATAGAAAATAAAATTGGCTGCCAGAAGGTGGCCGAGTTCACATGAAATGTACCTATTATAATTTGGAGGACAGAGGAAGAATTATTTTGCCCCATAACCAGTTTCTCCCGCGCTCATCTACGACAGAATTATTTAGTATTTGTTAATAATATTGAAGAAAATGTCAAGAAGGGAGACTTCTCCTGCACCTAGCCGACCCCCTGATTGTTCAGTGGAGGTAAGCATTATTTTTTACCTGCTCATGAATTTATTCCAAATTTAAATTTCTAACCTAAAAATATTTCTGTTGCTTTAACAGTACATATGGACAGGAAGTCAGGGAATTTCGGGATTTTCATTGTTTTTCTGTAATTTACGGTCAATCAATCATCGTATATAATTTATTAAGTGGTTGTTTTGATTTTCGGAAATCTCGACTGACATGTTGAGTTCGTTTATTGCGGCGGAAATCACCGCGAGTCGAAGACGAGCGGTTGATTTCCTAGCAGCAATAAAGGAACGAAACCTTTAGGAGAGATTTCCAAAGAAAATCAAAACACCACGAAATAAATTCAGCCAGAAAATCGCAATTTTATGGCGCGCTCCAAAATTTATTGAACAATATCAAGATATTCGTGGCAGTTGTACCTAACTATAGAAATTGCAAAATAAACAAAATAGTTGAAAAATTGCAAAAATATTTTTGGCTGTGCTGTCAACTCAGGTAAACATTAATTGAATCATTTTAGATTTTATAATTTTGCATCTGCTAGGTTATTTAAGAAAATGGTTGCTAAGCGTCCCAAGCATGTTACGACGGACAGATTGTTCCTGACTCTTAATCCCGGCTGGATGCTTGATCACTCAAATCATGGTATAAAAACTGCCTAGTAGGGCAAAATGAAATGGGCAAATAGATGAAATCAGCAGTTAATGCCATAGGTATCGACACAAATTCAGTCAAAATAACTAGCCATTCACTCCAGATCAACGGCAGTGTCCCAATTAGCAAGAAAAGGAGTAGGGGAAATCCAATTAATAAAAATGAGTGGACATTTCAGTATAACATCCCTGAAACTATCTCCAGCTCCACAAGGATCATAATAAAGGAATGGCGCTAAAGCTACGAGGAGAGCAAGAAAGAACTGATGATGCAGATGAAGCTGGATCAGGATCAAAACATGAAATGAAAAGCATTACAAGCGAATCGATAGTTGAAGAATTGTTGACTGTCACTACAGCTTCTTCCCCGTCGCAGAAACGACAGAATCAACAAATTTAATTTATAATAACTGTGTGTTTGACTGCAATTCAATGAACATGTAATTCAATTTTTGTTGTTTTAACACTAATAAATAATTAAAACACTATAGGTGGTTTTTGGAAATCAGCACGAAAGTGATTTCCGGAAATCAGCACATGTGCATGATTTCCAGTTTAATCAAAATTTTATTGGCTGATACGTTAAAAATTCTAAAAAGCGATTGGTTCATATTTATAAAATGCGATTTTCAATAAAATTAATTACGACACAAAATTCTCGAACAAAAATATATCTTTCTTACACGAAAAATTATTTTCAACACCCCTCGAAATCATTTTTCGCTACGCCACTATGCGAGTGTCCCTCCTGAACATTCACGAAACCAGAACACGAAACAAAACAAAACGAAAGTGAAACATGGTTGGTTGACGTAGAAATCGCCGTGCGTGCTTTTGTTGGTGTTAATTTTACTGTTTACGATTTAATTGGCATTAACAAATAATAAATAACTTACAAGTGACCTAGTCACTACTAAAATTGTGCCCTATCTCTAGGTGTTGACAACAATAATAACATGGACGTCCACCTAATGGGGAATTACGGTACCTTTGAATAATTAATTAATATTTTCCACTGAAATGGCAGAAACTGTGAATACATTTTAGAACCAGAATTTGATCGTCTTTCTAATGGCGACATAAAAAAGGAGGTCATGTGTTTGAAATTTTAAGTTGATGTCGAGGTTGATGTGCTTAAATGGCACTTCCCCTTTACCAATTGCTTCCCAAAGTCTTTCAGGTCTTCAACGGGTCACCCAATTTCCATGTACCAAATTTTAGTCAAATCGATCCAGTAGTTTGGGCTATAATGTGTGTTTAGTGTTATTACAAAATTTCAACTTTTTTTACCCAAAGGGCAGTAAATGCGAATGAATTTTGTAGTATTTGAAGACCTTCCTGATGCTGACAATATTTTTTTTTTAGTTGTTTAGGGTCGTAAAATAGGAGTATATTTAAAATTGAAAATTGATGTGCCAAAACGGCACTTTCTGTGGGTCGATTGCCTCCAAACACTTTTCAACTCTTTGACGTATAATACAGTCTGCATGTACAACATTTCAGCCAAATCAGTCCTGAGGTTTCGGCTGTATCGTCCCAATCGGACAATTTCGAAGAAGCCGTATTGGTGTGGAATTGTTTAGCACAGGACGTAGGTAATTAGGAGATGCAACAAGATATTTTGGTTTTCGGATTTGCAGTTTTTCGGTATTCTTTCATCCGACATTTGGCTCGAAAGGTTCTTTTGCTTAGTGACGATTGACGAATATCGTAATTTATCTGTTTTTGTGTATATTTGTGAAAATAGTATAGTATAGTTTCTTTAGACTTTCTTGTTCTCCATTTCAAAATGGGAGGAATTCCTAACCTCCTATTTTTATATGGTTGTGGGGAGGTTAAAAATGCCTAATACGATTTCGTCATTTTTGGCCTCTTTATTAAATCGCAGTAGGCTGGGGTTTCGGTTTATAAAAAAAGTTGAGTATTAAACAGGTGCAGATTTTGGAGCTCTATATACATGCAGAAAAAAAGAACGCATTGATTCGGTTAAAATTAACCAAAATATTTGTGTGGTTCCAGTTAAAATGAGACACACTGTATATAAAACAACTGTTTTTAATAGTGTTTGTAGAAAAAGTTAATTTTTTGGTAACTAGGAGAAGAGCAGAAAGCAAAAGCAAAAGTAAAAGTACATAAACAAAAGTTGGCCAGCTTATTTTTCTATTTTATCTAAAATTTTTGTGATCTATAAAATTTATTTACAGGTGTAGCCTCAACGGGGAAAATGTTATTGATGAGGATTTTCCACCGTTATGCATTGAACGTGTGCGACTACCAGGGCAATATGATCCGAACATCTACAATATAACCGGCCGACGAATTGTTGACATAAAACATTTCATAACTAGTATTCGAAGTTTGGAGAACCATGAATGTAGAATAAACAAGTTGGGATACCTGGCTTATGAATCTGAAAAACTGGAAGGATTAAATGCAATAATAATACCCAATAAAATCTGAAAGTTTTTTGTGTGATTTTCTGCATTTTTTATTTCGATTGTAAACTGAAAAATCAGAAGTGGTTTAGCAATTTATGCGGCCGTAGACCCAAACATTATAGGCACTATGGCACCCCTTATAAAGAATGATAATAAAGGGTGTCCCAAAAAAAACCGAACGATTTATTTTTGGTTATAACTTTATTATTATTGGAGCGATTTTCTCCAATCTTGTACGAGACGTAGTCAAAAGATGAGGCTTTTAGGATCGACAACCATTTTCCAGATGGCGCCACTAATAAATTTTTTATGGCAATTTTTTACAAGGCCACTTTTTGATTGGCTGGAGTTGAACCATCTGTGAAGTATGAAGCGATCAAAATGAAAATAGTGTAAGCTTAAAGCTGATGCTTTTCTCTTCCAAAGGAAATTTACAAAATTTTATTCTGACTGTTCTTGATTAATTTACAAATTTTTCTGCGATGCTCTAAAACAGATTTTTTAAGATTTATTTGATATTAATTCGCTACCGATCTTGACAAAATTTTCAGAATCCTTAGTAACACCATAAATCTTTCGTAAAATAACGTTAGGTACTTTGTGCAGAATTTTAACAAAATGTTAAAATAAATGAAACCCGAGGGGTTAATCTATTGGGAATTCTTTCGTACACCCTTGGGGGAATTCTCCAGGAATTCTTTGGGAATTCTCAGGAATTCTTTGGGAATTCTCAGGAATTCTTTAGGAATTCCCAGGTATTCCATAGCAAAAAAATGGTCTAACATTGACTTGTTTGTGAACTCGACAAGTTGTTCTTCAGCTTATGACTGATGTTATAAAGCAAATATTTAGTTTATTTTAAAATCCAGAATTGTTGTTTATTCCATTCCAGCCTGTTGTCTGTAGCCGCTTTTAATGCTAACATTTTTTACTAATTACACATTCATAATATTCTCGTTAATTTTTTAATCAAATGTGTTCATAAAAATTTGCTAGGGTGGCACCATCTGCAAAGTGACATCATTTTGTGAAATATTGATGCTGTTACTTAGGATTCTGCAAATTTTGTCAAGATCGGTGACCAAATAAAAAATAAATCTTCAAAAATCCTTGTTTTAAAGCATCACAAAAAACATTATAAATGAATCAAGAACAGCCAGAATAAAATTTTGTGAACTTGCTTTAGGGCCGGTTTATCGATGCTCAGTCAAAACTGGCTGTTATCTATCTGACGGTTTACTATAACTGACAGATAAATCAGATTCACGTTTATCGACATCGACTTTGTCTGTCAGTTACGTGCCTGACAGTTTGAGTTGTGTTGGCAACATTTGGGGTAGCGGAAGTTGAATTCTATTGGACAGATTTAAATTTCGCGCTAATATAGTCAACTGTTTCCATAGCAATGTCTTACGGTCTTTGTTTACTGTGGCAGGTGCTGATGCAGTTGAAATTTGCATTGGTGACAGATAAGAAACGAGGAGTAAACTTTTCTGCCTATAATCCAGACGTGCTTTGAAAAGTAACTAGCAGGAGATGTAATTGAGGATAAGAAAACGGATGGTAGAAGCAGGAGGTCTGAAAGAAAGTTGAGGAAATCTTAAGTATTGGCAAATTCCTCAAAACAGTTTCAGGTAGATTCCTAAACTTTATATTGGCTAGATTCATGTTGAAGAAAACCAAAGATTCACCTTCTTCGTCATTTAAATGACTATGGGCGATGCTAACCGTCGGTTTTCTGCCCTAGCTGACACTTTCAACTGTCAGTCAGTTTGCCCCGCACTTTAGCAAAGACTTTGCAGTCAACTTGCTGTCGATAAACAGTTTAACTATCGGATAACGCAAACTGTCAGATATCTTCATTTAACTGAGCATCGATAAACCGGCCCTTAGAAAAGAAATGCATTCGCTTCCGTCCTACACTAATTTCATTTTGATCGGTTCATAGATGGTTCAACTCCAGCCAATCAAAAAGTGTTCTTGTAAAAAACTGCCACAAAAAGTTTATTAGTGGCGCCATCGGCAAAATGGTTGCAGATTCTAAAAGCCTCATCTTTTGGCTACGTCCCGTATAAAATTGAGGAAAATCGGTCCCACAATATAAAATTATAACCAAAAATAAATCGTTCGGTTTTTTTTGGGACACCCTTTAGTATGCGAATACCCCCTAAACAGTAAGTATCTACAAATAGGTAACTAAAGTCAAAACAATAAGTTATGAAATATAGTATATTAAAAAACACGTTTCATAAGGCCAAATATTATCGCACGAGGATGTTTGGACAACGAGGGCGAAAAGCCCGAGTTTTACAAAATCCGAGCGCGATAAGAGCCTTATGAAACACGTTTTTTATACAATTTTTTCTATTTCGGATACCCAACTTGTTAGAAAAAAATTAGGTTTTCCATTTTCAAAGACAGGTCAATGTTCGCTTGACAGTTGGCGATTGTTGGACACAATCGTTGTCTAGGTTACGATGTACACAAAAGCCGTGCTCTAACAGAGCTCATTAGAGAACGCGTTTGGGTGCTATAAAGTGTTCATTAGGAAACCGAAATAGAAAATAGTATATTAAAAAACACGTTTCATAAGGCCAATTATTGTCGCACGAGGATGTTTGGACAACGAGGGCGAAAAGCCCGAGTTTTACAAAATCCGAGTGCGACAAGAGCCTTATGAAACGCGTTTTTTATACAATTTTTTCTATTTCGGATACCAACTTGTTAGAAATAAGAAAATATTCATTTTCAAAGACAGGAGTCAATGTTCGCTTGACAGTTGGCGATTGTTGGACACAATCGTTGTCTAGGTTACAATGTAAACAAAAGCCGTGCTCTAACAGAGCTCATTAGAAAACGCATTTGCGTGTTATAAAGTGTTCATTAGGACACGGAAATAGAAAATAGTATATTATATAATAAGAGCAAAAAGTGATGTTTTAGAGCACGCACGTGATATTTATAGAACGAGGCGAAGCCGAGTTCTATAATCGCCTAAGAGCTCTAAAAAACACTTTTTGCTCGTATTATATACAACGTTTTATCTACGGCGGCAAAGTTTTTCAACCCAAACAAGACCACGAAAGTGTGATATCCAAACAAAAGTAATTCTTTAAGAACATCGAGACGCCCGAGTAAATTGACGTGGAATCATTGAGGCATCACTCATTGTCAGTGTCATTTGGAGAGAAATAATTTTTGTTCCGTAAAGTTAAAGTGAAACAGCAAGATAACTGCTAAAGGTAAGTATAGGTGTACCTACGTATTCTTGTTACAGGGAATTCTTAATTTCAAATAACAAAAACGATAATAATCCGTTCTTACCATCCGTCACACCATAAAATATTTGCAAATCAAAGTTGCCTTTCTGCGTTGCTGTGACAATAAACAAAAAATCATTAAACAAAAAACGAAAAAACACAATTTTATTCAGTCTTCTCAAAACAAAGTGCTTTTCAGTTTTAAGTAATCGCTGGTATTCAATGGACGATGAAGATTAAGATTATACTTTTGAAGAATTTAATGGGACTCCACCAGAAATTGTAGAGGCAGCCACCGCAGCAACTTTAAATCTGTTACCAGAAAAATCCAGAAAACAGTACGAGATTGTCTACGCGCGATTTAAAACCTGGTGCAAAGAAAAGAATATGAAGGTTCCCACAGAAAACGTGATGTTGGCGTATGTTTCTGAAAAATCGGAGAAACTTAAAAGTTCATCCTTATGGTCAGAATTCTCGATGTTGAAATCTACACTGGCCATAAAGGACAACATTGACATTAGCAAGTTTTCCAGAGTGCTTGCCTTTCTGAAAAAGAAGAATGTGGGATACCAGCCAAAAAAATCCAAAATTTTTTCAAGGCTAGAAATTGAAAAATTTCTCATTGAAGCGCCGGATGATCGTTATCTAATGTTGAAGGTAATAAACAAACAGCTTTTTAAATTAATTACCAATATTTTATAATATAGGTGGCATTAATTATGGGCATTTCCGGGGCGTGCCGAAGGGATGAACTGACAAGGATGGAAGTGGATGATATTGAGCAAGCACGTTCAGTCTTAATAGTAAATATACCAGATAGCAAGAATCACAGGAAGCGAACTTTTACCATAACTGGAGAAACCCAAAAGTTGAATTTTATCGAAATCTATAAGAAGTACGCTGTTCTTCGACCTCCACATATAACCCATCGTCGTTTTTTCATTAACTACAGAAATGGTAAATGTTCAACACAAGCTGTTGGTATTAACCACGGACCACGTATAGATAGACAAGAAACTCCATAGGGGGTACTGGGATTGAAGTTTTTACAGAAATCTGCATTTATCTGTTGTACTGCTCATCCACGTAGGGGCGCTGTCGCAAAGATTTCACCACAATTTTGACAACAGACAGCAATTAGCTGACAGACATGGACAATTTGACAAGTTTGACAGTTACTGTATTACTGTATTGACACTGTTGACAGCCGTGGTTGACAGTTCAAACACGTTTTTTCGAAACGACCGTTAAGAAGTTCGCCAAGTGGTTAATTATTATTATTGTTTTTTTCGCATTCTAATCGCCGTGTTTTGAATGGCGAGTTGAGGGAAGAACGAAGCAATAATTTTGGACAACATAATTATGGAAGCTAAGCGGGCTTGTTGTGTGGTGGGGTGCGACGACGTGGTTAGTAAGAGGCACCGGTTCCCAAAGGATGATCCCAGACTTTTCAAGCAATGGACAAAGAACATCAACCATCCCCGGTTTAAAGAAATAAATTCTGCACAAATCTACAGAAGTTACTTTGTGTGCGACAAACATTTTGCCCAAGAATTTATTGTTCCTGGTACTCGGCGAGGTCTCCGAAGGGATGCAGTGCCCACGCTTTTTTTGTCTGGTAGGTGTAATCAATAGTTGTATAAGAATTTACTATTTATGATGTGTTTAATTGCAGGAAATATTGAAGATGAAAACCTACAAAGTGATCAACCCTCAGATCAACCTTACAATATCAGCACTGAACCTCAGCCAGGCTGCAGTAGCAAAAGTACATAATACTTAGTCATTTTAGGGGCATCATTATAGTTTTAGAAACCAATTGTACACAACCACAACTACCTATTTGTTATTAACTAATTGTACACAACTACATATCTAGACATCTACATATTAGTTATTTAAAACATTTAAGGCTCAAGCTTATACAACCTATTATTTACAGATAACAGCGAAATAGCAGAAGAAATTGAGGTTGCTTCAGTGCTACCATCGACTTCCTCTGACAATAACTTCCCACGAGGAGAGATTGGTAAGTGTAACGAAAATGTATCAAAAGAATTGTGCATAATGAATATTTCTTAGAAGCACCAATGCCTCTGGAGACACATCACTGTGAAACACGAGGTGAAACAGGTGGCAATCAGCAAAGTTCCAGTTCTGGCAGCAGAAAACGTAGGTTTCTGCTTCAAGAAGTTAATGTGACTAGAAGAAAGCAACTTACTCCAAGGTGTAAAGTTTTATATGATAAATGCATCAAGTGGAGCAAGAAGACTTACAAATTGAACAGAAAATTGATTAGCTTTCAAGCCCGATTGTTACAAGCTGAAAATTTTGGAAATTCAGGAACTTATGCTAACATTATGAATGAAGTCAACCAGTCAACATACAATTTCATCATTCAGCAAGTTCGCAATCAAAAAATATCACCAAGGGGAAGGAGATTTAGCCTTGATGAGAAAATATTTTCATTAAGTTTATACAAAAATAGTGCAAAGGGATACAAGTTGCTATCAAAAATATTCGCTCTGCCATCTCCCAGGACCCTGTCGAACTTGTTGCGGAAGATCCCTATACGTCCTGGTATAAATAAGCGAATTTTTGAGAGTTTGAAAGCGGCAGTTGCGAAGAAGAATGCTCGAGATAGATGCTGTGCCCTTGTCTTTGACGAAATGGCTATTGAACCGACTTTGAAATTTAACAAAACGTGTGACATGATTGATGGGTTTGAAGACCTTGGATTTAAAAGGAAAGGAGCAATAGCAGACCATGTCAATTTATTTATGATCAAAGGGATCAGCAGACAATGGAAGCAACCAGTTGCCTTTTCATTTTACAATGGGCCGATTAAATCACTGGAGTTGAAAAAAATTATAGTTGATGTGATAATAGAGTGCCAAAATATCGGGTTGCAAGTGGTTACCACAATTTGTGACCAAGGTTCGGCGAATCAAGCTGCCATTAATTTGTTAATGAAGGAGTCTGAGAGAGACAATGAAAGATGTAAGGCATTTAATGCATATTTCATGGTTAATGGGAGTGAAATAGTGCCATTATATGATGTCCCTCATCTTTTTAAAGGACTTCGAAACAATTTATTAACTAAGAGACTGCAATTCACCCAAGGCGGAGTCGTCAAAATTGCAAATTGGGTTCATATTCAAGAATTTTATATGCTTGATGCGTCAGATGCCACGAGAATGTGCCCAAAGCTGACCGATAAACATGTGTTGCCTGAGAAAATTAACAAAATGAAGGTTTCCTTGTGCACACAGGTGTTTAGCCATTGTGTGGGTTCGTTGATGAAACGCATTTCGCAGTGGGGTATGTAAATATTTTCAGTTAAACTTTTAATAACAAAAACTTTACAGATGTGCCCAACTTAGACAAAAAGGCCAGTGAGACAGCTGATTTTATATTATTTATAGATGAATTGTTTGATAGTTTGAACTCCAACAATAGGATAGCTCCCTCAAGTAAACCGTTGAAAGGAGGGGTTACCAAAACGTCTCAACACAGTACTTTCTGGAGAGAAAGCATCAAGATAATAGACAGCATGAAGTTTTATGATGATAAAAAGAAACAATTTGTTTCTATCCCTTCAGTAGTAAACTTAAAGAAGACTCTGCACAGGCTGTTATATTTGAAGGATATGCTGTTGGAAAAGAAGCAGTTCAAATATATATTGACAAGAGCCTTTAATCAGGACTGCATTGAGAACTTTTTCTCTTGTGTCCGAGGCCAAGGTGGTTCAAATACCAAACCAGATGTGATGCAATTTATGTCGTCATTGAAATCCCTCATTGTCAACAATTTTCTATCACGCCATTCACCACACGCAAATTGCGAAGAGGACCATAATGAAGGAGCTTTGGACAACTTGAGAAGTCTTCTGACTGGAGAAGAGATTCCCGGAGTTTCCCCATTAGAAAATGTAGATGTGAACAAGCCCATTGAACTTCCACTAGCAGTAAGCAAAACGAAAAGAACCCGCATTGAACAATGCACCATCAATTATATTAGTGGTTATTTGGTTAAGGCAGCTTTGAAAGTAACACATAACTGTGCCTCATGCCGCCATCTACTTACTTGTTATAGTAGTGAACAAGCTAATATGGATTTTATAGAAGCGAGAACTTACGCAAGTTCTTCACTTCAAAAGCCGAGTCCTTCACTAACATTTGCGGTAACACAAGGGCTAAGTAGGCTATTTTATGTGCTACCCCGAATATGTAAAGAAGAACATATTTTTCAGATGCTTAATAGTTATCTCATGGCAAATATTAATTTTATTATTTTTAATTGTAATATTCACCAAAATTTAGGACAGTTAATCTGTGAAACATTGATAAAATGTATTATACACTTTTGGTGCAAGAGGATCAATTTGATATTGAAAGGTCGTGACGAAAAATTTGAAATGTTCCTAAGAACAATACCCGACTTGACAAATGTAGACCCGATCAAACTTTTGGCCAGAAAGATGTACACCAGCAGGCTGAAGAAAAAAAAAAAAATACCTGTTGGATGTTTCTCACACATTGTTTTTTATTATTTTCTTGCTAAGTATATATATTTATTTTGTTACGATATTTTCAATTAATTTTGTAGGCAATAGGTTGTAATAGATAGGTAGGTAGTTGTGATAGGTTTTGTGCCTTGCAAGTAGACAAGTAGAAATGCAAGTTTTTTTTCCACAATTACACTGTATCACATTTTACTCGACATTTTATTACGTTTTAAATAAGTTCACTGAAAATGTAATTTTTTATTTTCTCATTAATCATTTCTCTGTACTAACCACCCAATGAAAATTTTTTCTGACAGAACGGAACGTCGTTTTGGAGGCGATATGCATTGCACTTGACCACTGGACGGTAATATACCAGCCTTGGTCATCTATTAGCTTATCGGATTTTGAAATGGCGCTCTGATCGTTTCCTGCGCTTGAGATAATAAGTACATATAAGATGCTTTCCTTTTACACAAATATTTGAGTTTCCTCACTTAATCTCAGCACTTTCATTGGTTCATTCAAATGTCAACCAATCAGATTTTTGAGATTAAGTGAGAAAACTCAGATATTTGTGTAAAAGGAAAGCGCCTATAAATTAATAGAACATAAAGGTAGAAGTCTTTATTTTGATTTTGGCGCCATTACCATTAATTCAATGCTCATACACCGGGAGCGCTAGCATCGCGGTTCCATCTCTTACTATAGGAGATTCCTGTCTATCTATACGTGGTCCGTGGTATTAACACATTTGGAAAAATACCTAAGCAAATCGCAGAGTACCTTAAATTGAAAAATCCTTCAGCCTATACAGGACATTGCTTCCGCCGCTCCTCGGCAACACTACTTGCAGATTCAGGGGCAGATATTTTAGCACTAAAACGTCACGGGGGGTGGAGATCTTCGAACGTCGCAGAAGGATACATTGAGGAGTCAATCCAAAACAAAATTAAAACTGCGAATAAAATTCTAACCGGAGTTGAACATTTGGATTTCGATTTCGAAAAGGGCTGTCCGGCGGACATTGGTGAGCATTCAACCAGCAAGACGTCGGTGGCCGATGAAGTGAAGTTGTCATCAGGAGAACGCCAGCGTGCAGGCACTCAAGCTCGCCTTGAAACTTCAACCCATGATCTTTCAACCAGCAAGATTTCGATGGACGAACAAATGAATTTGCTATCAGGAGAAGCAGGCAGTGAAGCTCACCGTGAATTTGCTTTTCACTTTAAGTTTGACGTTAATGTTAATTTTAACAAAAAATAAATTCTGTTAAGAATAGCAAATTCGGTTTTTATGACACTAGTGCAATAAAACTCCACTTTTTGCACGCAAAACAGTGCAAAAAGTACCAACTTTTTACACGTCCGTAGATAAATATTATTAAACCATTAAAAAAATGTTACATTACACACCCCGTCTCTAAACTATGGGACGCCCCTTTAGACAAAATTAAAAATGTATGTATTATATATCAAATATTTGAGAATCGACAATAAAAACATGAGGCTTCATCAAAACACTTTCGTTTTTGCCAATAATTTTTGTTGCGACAAAAAAATTGTTAACTATTTTTGTGTTTTATATAAAAAATATAAAAATATAAATGAATTTTTAATTTTGTCCAAGGCGGCGTACCATACTATACTAAACTCATTTTATCGACAGCGGGGAAAGATTGCATGAAGTGAACATTTTAGAGTGGTACTCAAACAACAAAAGAAGCAAAAGCTAATCGATACTACTTTTGCCAGTTCAGGAATTGGAGAACTAATAAATTAATACATAGTACGTTTATTGTTTCATGAGAATTTGTTTGATTATAATAATTCGAAAATCATAATATTAAGCGATCGAAAAAACCATCCTGGGATGTTTCAAATTTACCTGGAACAGACGAATGCGAAAACGCCTGACTCTTTAATTTGAATGGACGTGTTTGGTTTCACAGACCTTTGGGCAGTAGAGCACGCGGCAACACTGCAATACCTTGCTTACAAGCCACCTTACGGCGTACTGAAAAATTACCGATTCGAAACAACCCTGCTCACAAAGGGATCGAGCAAACGGGAAGAAGCTGCAACCAGTCATCCGAGGGTGCACTAACTACATTCGATTTTAAATCCCCCCTGCTGTCCCCTACTGCCTGAGAAACGAAATAATTTGCTGTAAGCTTGCATGTTAAGACTTGCGTTTATAACTCAAACGTAAGAATCGCATAAGTCGTATACAAAACGTAAGAAGATGGTCAACTTCCATCTCTTGCGATCCGATCCTTCCGACCGACCAATCAAGATGAAACTCCAGGCGCATGCGTGCGAGAGGTAATTTCATCAGCTGAGCAACAGTAATCACATTTTTCATTTGCAATTGTCTTTGTACAGTACGTTGTGTTGTTTTTGGAGCGAGGTAACAGGTTAAGAACACCACGTGTTTTTTTCGACTTGATTTTTCATCAAAACATGGATGAGGGATTATTAGTGAGTTTAATAAAGGGGCACCCCAATTTATATGATAAAAAAGACCCGATTTCAAAAATGCCCCTAAATGGGAAAATTCTTGGCAGGAGGTAGCCGATGCAATGGGACAATTATACTTCAGGATTCTTCCTTCAAATAATTAACTTGTAGTACTGCTACTTACCGGTAGATACCACCGTTGGCTCTAAAGAAAAAAGCAAAAACTGCTTTACCGACTGCGCACTGCTTTGTCTTCATTGTTTCTAACGGTGTACCACGAGTTGGCTGTTTGTTTCTGTTTCAACCGAAAAAATGAATGGTCGCAAGCGGGCGAAGCATTGTAGTGACGTGGGGCTTACGAAGAATCGTCGGCTTAGTGCTTGGGATGTGTCGGAGGCTAAGACAGCTTTGTCTCAGCGCTTACGCAACATTATTCCTATCATCCCGGGAACGGCGGCGGGCGCCATTGTCAACTCGGCCTCGTCCGTCCATGAAAAATTACCGCCTGGTAAGTCATTTACTTTCCTATTATTTTTTATAGTTAGGATGGATTGGATCAGAAGGATTCATCTTGTTAAATTAAATTTGGGGGCTGCTGGAGTTCATTTATCGATGAAACAGGCAAAAAATGGGTCTCCCCACTATCGCTCGCGGACAGCTGATCTCGCTGGAGCTGGAGTTCAATGCTCGATAAAACAAGCCATTATTTTTTGAAAAGGAACCAGGAAAAAATAGCGATGCTGGAGTTCATTTCTCGATGAAACAGGCAAAATAATGTGTCGCCCCGCCCTACTCATACACTCACGGACAGCTGATCTCGGGAGTTCATTGCTCCGTGGTGAAACAAGCAATTTTGCTTTTCTCATTCTTTTGTATGTAAAAAAATGGCCTTGTTGGAGTTCACTTTTCGGTGAAACAGACAAAAAATTAATTGTGCTAATAAAACTCAAAATTAGGCGTACAAAAAAATTTTTTTTTTGGAAGGAATTCCTGGAACATGAAGATTTCTTGTTATAGACATGGTAACTCCGGTTCATACTGAGGCGAATATGGAACCCGATCACGTATTACAATTATTGGGGGAACCTGTGCAGGTATCACAATCCGCCATCGCCATAAATGCCGTCGTGGCGGACAAATGGCAGGAAATTTTAAGTTCGGGCCTTGCAGAGGAAGAACTGAAAGGACTTATTTCGAAGGTTCTCGTTCCAGAGAATTTTTCGACAGTTCCTCCGATGTTAAATTTGGAAGTAAAAAAGTGTACTTCAGAAACTGCCGTAAAAAGGGATGGCCACTGGATGGAGACGCAGAAGTTGATTTTGTTGAGTCTGGCGTTAACAGGCAACCTAATTTCCCCTCTCATAACAACAGGAAGTAGTCATTTGAGGGATGGTTTATGGAACCTTGGGAAGTTGCTCAGCCAGGTATCTTACGCAATTTCTATGACAAGAAGATCTTTTATTTTGCCCGGTTTGGATAAAAGTGTCAGGAGTGTGTTAGAGCAAGGGACTCCCACGCAGTGGTTGTTTGGGGCCAACTTATCTGATGAAATTAAGCGAGTCAGATCGGAGGAAAAGATGGCAGAAGAGTTAAAACTGCAGATTCCGGAAAAGAAGGACAAGAAGGATCATTTAAAGTTGAGACGCCCACCTGTAAGACGTCTAAATACCTTCTCGCAGATGGGCCCTCGTACCTTCTACCGACCACAGCAGTCACAACAACTGTCACGTCCGTTACGCAGGCCCCCCAGTCGCTCTCACCAGACCTTGAGGCGTCAAACATCCCCGAGAACATTCTCCCACTACAGGAACTCAAGGAAATAAACGAGGTGAGTTTTTTGGGTGGTAACTTAAAAAATCACTGGCATGTATGAACGAGAATTACTTCGGATGCCTCTACTCTGAGAAATGTTAGGGGACATGTTATTCATTTTACCACCACAGTCTGTCAGCCCCATGAGCCAAGAGAGCCTTTTAGATCTTGTGAAGAAATGTCGGATCTGAGGAGGGCAGTTGATGATCTGTTAGCGATGGGTGCTGTTGAATTATGTATTCCATCACCTGATCAATTTATTTCAACCTATTTTATGATTAAAAAATCAGACGGCAGTAATCGCTTTGTTTTAAACTTAAAACATCTGAACGCTTTTATTGAGGTGCCTCATTTTAAACTTCAAGAAATCAGGACCGCTTTGCGCCTCATTACCCCAAACTGCTTTTTTGCAACAATCGATTTAAAAAACGCCTACTTTGTAGTCCCTGTTGCGGCTCGCAGTAAAAAATTTCTTAGATTTAAATTTTTGGGGCAACTTTATCAGTTCAAAGTCCTTCCCTTTGGACTGTGTACGGCTCCTTTTATTTTTTCAAAGATCATGAGGCCAGTGATGCAAATTTTTAGATCTCGAGGCATTGTGTGCACTAATTACCTGCACGACATTTTGTGTTTGGGTAAACCTTCTACTGAATGTAGCGCTAATATAGTTCTGGTTCTTAATGTGCTTTCGGAGCTCGGTTTTATTATTAATTTTTAAAAGAGCTGCTTAACCCCATCCAAAAATTGTAGATTTCTGGGTTTTGTTTTGGATTCAGTCAGGATGGGTTTACATTTAACTGCAGAGAAGAAATCTAGATTAAACAAACACATTTCATCGTTTCTTAGAAAGAGATCTTGTACTATTCGAGAACTTGCTAGCCTTATGGGTTTGCTGACGTCAGCCTGTCCAGCTATTGCTTACGGCTGGGTCTACTGTAAATTCCTAGAACGCTTCAAATTACTTGCTTTAACACAAAATGCATTGTGAATTTCGATGCCTCGATAGTACTAGATAGCTCAATCGCACCAGATTTAAATTGGTTTCTTCAAAGTTTACCCAACGCTTTTAATCCTATAAGATTTCTACGGTTCCGTCTTGAACTGTCCTCTGACGCTTCAAATTCAGGTTGGGGCGGCACCTGTGGAGCGAAGCGGACCCACGGTTTCTGGTCGGCCAGGGAGCGGCTTCACCACATTAATTTTTTAGAGCTGTTAGCAATATTTTTCGTTTTAAAGTCATTTGCGGCGGACCAGAAGGATTGTGAGATCTTGATTAGATCAGACAACACCACTGCAATTGCCTATGTCAATAAAATGGGGGGGGGTTAAGTTTAAAAACCTTAACACATTGGCGAAGGAAATTTGGCAGTGGTGTGAATCGCGAAAGATTTGGCTGTTCGCTTCCTATATTCCCTCGTCAGAAGATTGCTTGGCAGACTGGGAGTCTAGAAGGAAAGACATCAATACGGAATGGGAACTAGCAGATGAGTTTTTTGAAAGGATCAGGAGACATTTTGGGCATCCTGAGATCGACCTTTTCGCTTCTAGATCTAATTCAAAATGTAAAAACTATATCTCTTGGTTTAAAGACCCTGAAGCTCTCACCGTTGATGCCTTTACTGTCTCGTGGTCTAATCTTAAATTTTATGCTTATCCCCCTTTCGCGCTGATACTCAGGATGTTAAACAAGATAGTGACAGATGGCGCCATGGGCATTGTTGTAGTTCCCCTGTGGAAAGCTCAACCATGGTTCCCAATTTTTAAGGACCTATTAATTAGAGAGGTATTGGTGTTTCCCCCCTCAGATGATCTTTTGTTATCTCCTTGCAGGTCCCTAATCCACCCTCTGGCGAAGGACCTCAGTTTGATTGTGGGTTTATGTTCAGGGAGGCCTTTCAACGTAGGGGCCTGTCCACAGCCGTAGCGGATATTATGTTGGATTCCTTATCTCCAGCCACCAAAAAACAATATTCTTCTGGGCTAAAAATATGGTGGCAGTATTGTCAGGGTAGGGAGATAGACCTTTATTCGCCTAGGTCGACGGATATTTTAAATTTTCTTACGAATTGCTTTCATAATGGAGGATCATATGCGTCGTTAAATACATATCGCTCAGCCATTTCATTCATTTCTGGCAACACGCTATCGAATGACAGCTTGCTTAAACGATTTTTTAAGGGAATATACAGAAAACGACCTTCAAAACCTCGTTATGACCGCATATGGGATACTGATCTGGCGTTAAATTACATACGCTCATTAGATCCTTTGGCGAAGCTTTCGTTAAGTCAGTTGAGTCAAAAATTAATACTACTTTTTGCTCTTTGTACCGCTCATCGAATGCAAACATTTGCTTCTATACGCGTTAATAATATTTTCTTCTCTAGTGGGGAAGCAGAAATCGCCATCTCTGATCTTATTAAGACGTCAGCACCCGGAAAAGCGCAACCTTTGTTGTTTTTGCCTAGTTTTAGCGACGATTTAAAGATATGTCCAGTTTACGTGCTAAAACATTATCTGACCCGCACAAATCCGCTCAGACAAGGAGATAAACTTTTTGTGGCCACAGTTCATCCACACAAACCTGTTTCCAGTCAAACGCTTTCTCGGTGGATCAAGGAAGGGTTAAAAAATTCGGGTGTGGATTGCGCCATTTTCTCGCCTTGTAGTGTCAAACATGCCACAACGTCAAAAGCCTTCAGCAAAGGCGTTGACATTGGGGTAATTAGGAGATGCGCTCATTGGTCTTCTAGATCAGTTATGTTTCCTAGAGTTTATAACAGACCAATTACTGGCCCTAACAACTTCGCAGAAAGTGTTGTTTCAAGCTAATTTAAGTTTGCTGTTTATTCATGTTCCTTTTTTTTTCTGGTTTGGAAATCTGTTTGTTGGCAGTGTTCCCTTTTTTTATTATTATTATCGACTTGTTTCTGTAATAAAAATTGCAACTGCTTTAAACTTCTACAAGTTAATTATTTGAAGGAAGAATCCTGAAGTATAATTAATGATCAAACGATCGAGGTGAAGTTCGATCGTAATTATACGAAGGATTCTTCCAATAATAATTTCTTTGTTTTCCTTATTCCTCCTTATTAGAGGTATATCACCGACACCCCAGGAGGTTGCATTTTTATACCCCGTTCAACCTTCGAACCAATGAAGACAAAGCAGTGCGCAGTCGGTAAAGCAGTTTTTGCTTTTTTCTTTAGAGCCAACGGTGGTATCTACCGGTAAGTAGCAGTACTACAAGTTAATTATTATTGGAAGAATCCTTCGTATAATTACGATCGAACTTCACTTCGATCGTTTGATCATTAATCATGTAGGTAAAATGTTTTCAATACACTTTACTTTATTTCATGTTTGTAGAAGAAGACTGCCAACGGGTCTGGGGCAATTTAAGGACAGGATTTGGGAAAGAATTACGGAAGAGGAAGGTGGTTGCTTCAGGTTCAGCCTCCCAGGAAGAGGAAGAGATGTGGCCTCTGTATAATTCTTTAAGGTTCCTGGAAACCCACATAATACCAAGAAAATAGAGAATAAATTAATTCCCTTGCATGTACGATTTTTATTTGTTCGGAACAACTACTAATGTCCCGAGCGCAATTGCCGATCAGCGTTGTGGTGGGACAAGCAGGAGCAGCAGCAGCATGAGCAGTGTTGCCAGGTCTGGTACTTTCGTACCAGATTGGGTACGTTTCGCAGTCATCTGGTACGGTAGTACCAAGAGATACAAATCTGGTACGTTTTTCTTTACGCCTCTGTGCTTAATTAAACAAAATGACGATTACTGCGGCGATGAAACCGTAGTTTGTTGTCAGTTTACTCTGTGAAATGTGATCTTTAATCTTGGTCTGTGGGTGCAGTGTCAGTTTTCAGTTGTCAAATGTCAATTCAATTATCTTGTCACTTGTCAGTTGTCACCTGTGATGGAGTGAGAGAGGTCTGATGCGATGTGATGTGATAGTTCGTTATTTTGTAATGTAATAGCTGTGTAGGTCGTAGTTTGTTGTAGTTGTAGTTGTTAGTTTAGTTGTGAAATTACGAAAAATGTGCGTTGTGCCGGAGACAACACTACAACAGGCTAGTCAACTGTGCTAGTCAAGACGAACGACGAGACCAGACCACTCAACTGGACTCTGGACCAAACCAAAGATTAGAGAAATTTTTTACTTACGACAAAACGACACCGACACGTAATGGATCGGTAGCCTATCCTAAAAAATATGTTTGTCACTAAATCCAGTTAATTTCAGGTTATTGAAAAGAAAAAACGATAATTTTGGGTCTGACAGTCGCAATAGCAATAATATTAGTAGTGATGATGATATTGATGAATGTGATATAATTGACTCGGATTCGGATCAAGGCAATAGCAATAATACACCAAAGAAGAAACGAACATATGAGCAACATCATAAAGTATCTTGGGAAAAGGAATTTCGATGGTTAACATATCATAAAACAATGGCATCTTCTTATTGTACAGTTTGTATGAAATCTGTAACCTGAAGACTAGCACATATTAGAAGACACTCACAGAAATAATGTAAAAAAAAGTTTAAAAACCCCCACTCTTGACAAGTTTGGTATTGATTCAAAAATGAGTTGTCTTGACAAGGAAGCAAAGAAAGCAGAATATAAATGTGTCATGTTTCTTCACGAACATAATCTACCTTTCCTATTGATGGATCATTTCACCAAATTTTTGAAGTTTGCTTTACCGGATTCACAAATTGCGAAGCAGATCAAGTGTAATCGAACAAAAGCTAAAGAGCTTACAACTGATTGCATTTTGACAGAAGCGATGAAAACTATGAATAACAAGATTGGCAAGAATATGTATTCATTGATAATAGATGAAACCACTGATATAAGCACACAGAAATCATTAGTTATTTTAAAAGATTCTGGGATAATTCTGTGTCTGCAGTAAAAGATCAATTTTTGAATTTAGTAAGACTGAGTTCTTGTACTGCTGATAGTATTTTTACAGCAATATGTGAAACCCTAAGAGAAAATAACATTTCCGTACAAAATTTAATTGGCATTGGAGCAGACAATGCTGCAGTCATGATGGGTCAGAGAAATGGTGTCCAAGCAAAGTTTACAATCCTAATATTTTTGTGCTGGGTTGTACCTGTCACTCTATTCATTTCTGTGCTTCAGCAGCAGCAGTGAAATTGCCAAAATCTGTCGAAGAACTGGCTAGGAATATTTTTAACCACTTCTCTAATAGTAGCAACAGGTCTGAAGGTCTCGGAGAATTTCAAGTTTTCACAAACATTAAGCCTTGCAAAATGCTCCATCCAAGCCAAACAAGATGGTTGTCTCTTCAGGTGAGTGTTATGTTTAGATGAATATATTATAATATTTTTTTTTTAGGCAGACGCACTGAAGCTCTATTTTACCCATGCTGTTGAAATAGATAATCTACATAATAGTAGAACTATATTGGACTGTCTCAACAACCCAATGTATAAAGTTAATTTTTTATTTTTGTCTTATATTCTCGATCTTGTTAACAAACTTAATCTAGAATTTCAAAGCGGGTCGCCTAAATTACATGTTTTACTAAAGAGAGTCACAGAACTATATAAAACAATTTTAAGGAGCTTCATAGATAAAAACAAAATTGTTGATATTAGTAATTTGAATCCTTCAAACCCAGGTAATTTCTTGAAACAGGATAAAATGTATTTTGCTGCTAAAGCTGAATTATTCTTATTAAGTCGAAATGACATTAATGCAACTGAATTGACAAATTTCAGAACAAATGCATTAGCATTTTATGTTGAGTTGGCATTGCAAATTAAGAAGCGTTTCAAATTTGATGATCCGTTACTGCTTTTCTTGAATAATTTTGATCCAAAAGTGGCTACTTCAGGAGAAGTAAATTCGATAGTTGGCATAATGCGGTTTTTTCCGCAGTTAGAAGTTGAGGTTGAGGCTCTAAACAATGAGTGGCGTTTAATAGCTGAGGTAGAGGAAATCACTGAAAGTAATGACAAATGTTTTGTAGATTTTTGGACTTTTGTTATAAATCTCCAAAATGAAATGGGTCTACCTATGTTTCCTAATTTGTCAATTGTTGCCAAATGTATAATGTCCCTTCCACATTCATCTGCTTGTGCAGAAAGAATATTTTCACAGTATACGCTTTTAAAGACAAAACAGCGTAACAGATTATTAGTGTCCACTTGTGGTGCTATAATACATGCTAAACAACTTCTGGGTGAAAACTTATGCTATTCCTGGGAACCTTCACCTTCGCTTTTGAAGAGAGTACCAAAATATAATACTGGTGCAAATAACCACTAGATTTTCCTATGTACAGCTTAGCTATAGGCTCTTTCCATTCACCATCGGGAGTTGCTCGGTACAGCTCCCGATGGGGAATGGAAAGTGGGTAGTAGTAAATGTATTTAACACGTTGCGCTGTGATACAGTATTTATTTTTTGTTCACATTTGTTTCTATGTAGCTTAGCTATAGACGCTTTCCATTTACACATTTATCTGAGGAGCCTCACTTAATCTCAGCAAGTTGGTTGGTTCATTTGAATATTGACCAATCAAATTGCTGAGATCAAGTGAGAGTGAGGCGCGTTAGACAAATGTGTAAATGGAAAGCCCAGTTTGTATTTAACACGTTGCGTTTTAATGGGTGGTCATAAATCATTGACGCGGATTGACAACCCTGTAACAAAAACATGTCAGATTTTGTATTTAAGAGCATGCAAAATCTGTCATATTTTTGTTACAGGGTTGTCAATCCGCGTCAATGATTTACGACCACCCAATGCTATAGCTTTTTGTTTGTTCGAAATATAAATAAAAGAAATCATTATTGTTTCGTATTATATTCATTTATTTAAATGCTTATAATAAAACAGAATAAGCAATCCGATCAGTGAACTCCGTGTAGTCAATCATTTAATCTGAGAAATCACATGTCAATTCAGGTATTTCTTGAGTGAAAAGAATATACACATTATGCTGAAATCTGAATGCGTTAAAAAAGGATGACACACTTGGAGGCGACCGACAGAGACCGATATCGCGATATCCCTTCCTTTAATGGACGGGAGAGTGAGAAATATATATTTACCCTCCAAACTGTCATCGCGTGACGTCACTCAAGAAATAGGTTTGGACGTGAAAACATTGAAAACCAGGTGCACTGGGGGGGGGAGCAAAAACTTATCTATTTTATTATTAGCAGACTCTAGTTTACAGTCTGTCATAATTAATTGTTCAAGAAAGAAATTAGCCGCTTTTCTTGCATTATAAAGGGCGGTCGCAAAAAAACCGAACGATTTATTTTTGGTTATATCTTCATTATTGGGCCGATTTTTTGTACAAGACAAAGGATGAGGCTTTTAGAATCGACAACCGTTTTCCAGATGGCGCCACTAACAAATTTTTTATGGCAGAAAAAACAAGGCCACTTTTTGATTGGCTGGAGTTGAACCATCTGTGGAATGATCAAAATGAAAATAGTGTAATTCAAATTCAAAAAAATTCAAAAGCTTCACCTGTCTCGAGTGTAAGGCTGCATTAACTTCGGATAATTTAGAGCCCTGTAACCAATTCATAGCGGCGAAAGAATTTTCTGATTCTAAAAATAAGCTTTTTTATCCATCTGAAAGTCTAGTCGTTGTAGTTGGCCATGGTATTTCATTATTAGAAAATAGATTATAGCTATTAACATACCTAGGATTGTTATGACTATCATAACAGACGCAGATGTCAATTGAAATCCGAGCTCGGAGAGCGAGGATTTTAAGACATCTAAGTCTGTTGTGATTCATAACATCCGAGGTTTGTTCAATAGTTTATCGGTTTAAAGCGATTAAAGCCAAAATTAAAAAAATGTTGCGTGAATTCGCGTCATTTTGACAATCGAGATGACAGCATTTGAATGGGGTCATTGTTGTCATGAATGGTTAATGGGCTTGTTGTCTAGAAACCATTAGATAACGTTATGATCTGCTTATCAGCCTATTTTTATGCATGTTAAGTACGCTTTAATCACCTGAAACCGGTAAAGAAGTTTTACAAAATCTCTTAACATATCAGAATATGCAGCATCATACCTATGTAACGAACTTGATTTTTCCTTTCAGAATATGCAGCATCATACCTATGTAACGAACTTGATTTTTCCTTTCTTACATGTCAGAAGCACTTCAACTTTGTAAAGACCTCGGTAATCAAAAGTATTTGTCTAATCGGCATAACATGGTACTGTACACGATTAATTCGAAATTTAAAAACTGAAGCATCAAAAAAAACTTCAGAACGCAAACTATCGAAGCTGGCCCATTCTTAATAATCATTGCAGAAATTAGCTTTCCTTTGAAACTAGGGTCTTCATCAATTATTGAATTCTACCAGGAACTTTAAGAAAACCAGAAAATGTGCGTGAGTGAAGGAATTTCGCTTTAGTTCAGCCTGCTCTTAAAACGTCCAATTCATTGTTACTGGTTTTACTAACTTTTAATTTCTGACTGGGGCCTTCTCAGGTGGATCATCATACCTTAACAAGCAGCTTGAGAGCGGTGTTTTATTAGCAACTGTACGGACCCTGTGCAATGGAAAACAATGGACAAGTTCGGTGGAAAATGCACTATCACTAGAAACTTATCGAGACAGAGACAAGCGTTTTTTGCCTTTATCGTCGGTCGATTTTTTAGCATTTACTTTCGTCTCTGAACGTCCTCTGTAAATTTATGTTAGAATTGGACACAACACAGTTTCACAATTACTTTCAGTTTTAAGAAGAAGATCCGATTTGTCATTTTTACCAAAGGATATTTCACGATATTTCAGCTTACCATAGTTACTATAATGAGCGGAAAGCTGACGTTACCAAAAATGGTTTAGTTCCCATAGAAACAAAAAATAACAGTGCTCGTTTTTTACTTACCAACCTAGTATCGTTAATAACTATTACAAAACTTATTTGCTATGAATAGTTTTGATTTCGCAGATAATGAGACTGTTCTAAATATAGCTGTCAATTTGGACGGTCTACCCATTACAAAAAATCCGTCCTCCTCTTTTTAGCCTATTCTGATTGTAATAAAATCAATTGAGTAGTTTAAAAATAAAGTACTTTTGGTCGGTTTATACTATGGAGTTAAAAAACCTAATAGTTCCAATGACTTTAAATCAATTTGTTGAAGAGGCATGTAAATTAATCACAGAAGGTTTTGCTTTTCAAAATAAAAGGATAACGATAAAAATAGGTCAACTAGTTTTCAATTTACCGGCAAAATCAGTTGTGTTGAACCAAAAGGGTATTCAGGGTATTGTTGCTGTTTCAAATGTTTACAAGAAGGTGAATATGCAGGAAATAGTGTTTGCTTTCCAGATTTACATTTTGCTAAACGAAACGCACACACGAAGGCTTCGCCTTAAGAAGACAGCCTGATCATCATTTGCCTTTGCAAAATACCATATCTCTTCAACTTCCTTTCTTTAATGTTATTGACAACGTACCATTAGATTATATGCACGATGTGAAACACTTTCTCAGTCACAAGAAGTTGGGAATAATTTTAGGGGAGCCCCCTCATAAGCTAAGAGCAGCTGAGGTTAATTTAATGTCAATAATATTGCTAGAAAATTTAACAGATCTCCTCGTTCTCTTAATGAATGCCATCTGTTTAAAGCAACCGAATTTAGGTTTTTACTCCTTTATGCCGGTCCTGTAGTTTTTAAGGGAAAAAATATATTATAATCTTTTTCTTTCTCTTCACATAGCAATAACGATTTTCGCTAGTTCAGCTCTCCAATCTTCACCAGAGAATATTCAATATGCATCTGAATTACTCAAGTATTTAGTTGAGAACTCCAGGAACCTGTATGGCACAGAATTCGTTTCAATTAATGTCCATAGTCTGCTGCATTTAGCTGACGATGTCAAAATTTTTGGAAATCTGGACCAGTAAACACGAAACCACCATCAAGGTTTGGTTTAATTACCTACGTAGGCAGAATATCAGAAAAAGTGGATGATATACTCAGGAAGAATAACATAACTCCAGCTTTTAAACCGAGAAGAACCATCCTCACAAACCTGTCCAGCAATTTGGAATTTTTGATGAGAAGAACCTCTCATCCTGCTCATCAGAGGGACGACGAAATCTTACGTTTTTGGACGCAGCAATTGTCCATAAGAGATATGAATTCACTAAACAAATTTGAGAAATTCTTGGAAGTAGAAACTAACTTCAAAAGTTTGGTAAGGCATAAGAAGAACTCGTGATTTTTTATTTGAAGATCCCTATTCAAGGTATCTGAACTCGCCCATATGAAGGATGCGAAAAAGGTCATGTACAAATTTTTCTCAAACTATATAGGGATGCAATTTAGTTGGGAGGGAAATAAAGACTTTTCTAAAGCTTTATTAAGCAAGATCCGCTCTTGGTTTCATCAGTACAAAAATTATATGTATTTAATTTATAGGTGCAATGAGGTTGCGAAGAAAAGTCGACGAAGAAGAGACTATTAACATTATAAAGAAATGGCTCGTGAGATCAAGGAAGCGATATAACAATGAACTGAAAAGGTGACGTAATTTTCCTAATGATATGTGTAATATTGATATATAGACAGGAATAGTTATTGGGACAAGTACCAAGCCAGAGCGAGGAGGAGCAAGAGGCGGAACAGGGCGCACCATCAGCAGAAACAGGAGTTGAAGACGCCGGAAACGACCAGGAAATAAGAGAATAGTGCGTTTACTAGATAAGGTATACAATGTATTGTGTTAATCCAGTAGGAACTTAAAGTGCACTTTTCACTGGACCAACTCCAACCGTATCTGTACCCTAATAATTATTTCATTTAAATCACTTTGTTTTTCATATCTTTATAATAAATATGTATTAGTATAGTAATACTAATTTTTTGCGAAAACCATTTTTTGGATTTTATGGACCTTATACAGGGTGAGTCTAGTTGGACAAATCAGTGCTCTAGCGTTTAAGATATTGAAATTGGAAATTCTATTTTTGGATATGTTGTAGCTGAAATGGTCCCCTACGCATGGGACCCATGAAGAAAGCTCCAGTTTTATTCAAACCGAAATTATTAAATAAAAACGAAGGCCTAAAAATATTTTTTTCGATATTGTTGCATTTTTTAGGGTTATTTTGTTAGAGAATCATTTTCTCTTTATGCAAACATAATTTTTTTAAGAAAAAAGTTAATAATATCCGAGAAATAAATTATTTAAATAATAAAGATTTTTAATTATTTCCTAAGGGAAACCACGCATGCCGTGGTTTGAACAACTGAAAGGCAATCCAGCTTATACTGCAGACTGTACCCAGAATGACAAGTGTCAGTTGGAAACGTCATTTGGGGTCGTTTGTGGAAAAGTAATGCAAAACTGCGAGTTTTTGCCCTTAATTTCTTTGCAGATAATTAGGTAATTTTTATTGCACGATGGATTTTCTGCTAAATTCGCCGAATACAAGTGTCTCGGATTGTCACCCGATTAATGTTCTTTACATTGCCATTGGAGTCGAATGGTTCGACCAAGAAAAGCTATTCTCGTCAGACAGAAGAGAATTGGAATAGTTGCTAACAATTTACTAAGTGAGTACATTGCTGTCAAGTAAGGTGATTTTGTCGTCTTATTAAAAAGTTAATCCTATTTCAGCCGATAAGTTTTCACACTTGCGAAAAGAAGATTTACCATCATCGGATGTCGAGAGGTCCATTGATATTCCATGTAGCAAATGTTGAGACTGTTGATATAATGAAAAAATGCAGCAGAGAAGCGGCTGGAACCTCCCCATCGCGTGGATCTTTGTATTCTGTGTAGATAGTAGTCAATTCAACAGATTTTTTTTTATCCTTATCGTCTGACGTCAGTGACTAATTTCGCAATTTTCTGACAAATACCGACATCACCTCGTACATCACCCATCACATTTGACAATATGTTCCTTTTAAGGTTAATCTTTTGCCACCTTTTTGACAATAACTGCCACTTTATGTCATCCACTGTCAGCCTGCTCCCTTTTAATGAGAAAGAATTTTTTCTCTATTTTCCACTGAAATGGCAGAAACTGTGAGTACATTTTTAGAACCAGAATTTGATCGTCTTTCTAATGGCGACATAAAAAAGAGGCCTTGTATTTAAAATTTTAAGTTGATATGCTTAAATGGCAGTTCGCGTGGGCCAATTGCTCCCAAAAGCCTTTCAGGTCTTCAACGGGTCACCTAATCTCCATGTACCAAATTTCAGCCAAATCGATTCAGTAATTTGGGCTATAATGTATTTTTACTGTTATTATAAAATTTCGATTTTTTGAACCAAACAGCGCTAAATGCGAATTAATTTTGTCCTATTTAAAACCAGAATTTGAAGACCTTTCTGATGGTGACAATAAATCTTTCAAAAACCTGTTTTTAATGGTCAAATGAGAGAATAATTTTAAATTTGGAAATTGGTATGCCAAAACAGCACTTTCCGTGAGTCGATTGAATTCAAAATTTGTTCAGCTCTTCGACGTGTAATGCAATCTCCATATGCAAAATTTCGGCCAAATCGGTTCAGGGGCTTGGGCTGTACCGCGATTTTAAAGTCCGATAAAAATCAATTTTTTTTTAATTTTTGGTCAAAAGGGCACTAAGAATGAATACATTTTTAGAAGCAGAATTTGAAGGTCTTTCTTATGGTGACGTGAAAAATGGGGGTTTGCATTTAAAATTTAAAAGTTGATGTGCCAAAATGGCATTTCCGGTTGCACGATTGGCTCCAAAAGCTTTTCAGATCTAAGTTGGGTTATGAGATGCCTACGTACCAAATTACAGCCAAATCGGCCCAGTAGTTTTGGCTGTGGCGTGTTTACAAACGTACGAACGTACGTACGAACATACACACAGACACATTTTAAAAACCACTTTTCTGGGTTCCTGAGACCTCAAAACATGGAGATCTGGTGCTATCTCAAATTCGAAAATTTTAGTGATTGCAGTAACCTCCCATTTTTTTAAAATTGTGATGGGGTTGGGGAGGTTAAAAAGACAAAAAAGCGTTGAGCAAAATGAAACCAAGAAAATTCAAGACGGAGGAGGGTGTACAGTGTACAGATGAAATATGAATTGATGCAACGAAGGTGTATGTAGCAGTCACATCACATGAATCGAGATTAGGAACAAGTAGATGTCGAAGCAAAATGGCTTGATTGTGGCTAGCGAGTTATTTCGGGCAGTGGTCATCAATGATGCTTGCGAACATCCAGAAATCACAACATGAAGAAAAACAGCACAGGAGGATGTTGAGTAACATCGAATTAAACAATCATCTATTATTTCAAGTGAACGTTAAAATTGGACGGAGACTATTTTCACCACATTGTTATTTTTTTATTTATCAGTACATTTGATGTTGCAATATTTGTGTAAACCTCTATCCCTTGTAGTCCACTGCATTTTAATCCAAGTCACGTTTCGTTAAGATCGAGGTTAAGATCATATTTTTTATATTAAAGTTTGTATTCTTATTAGAAAGTGACAACTGCGGCCTAATGTTTATTTGAAATTTTGTTACTGTTTTATGGGATGTAATAAAATGTTTATACTGAATTTTAAATCGTCCTGTTAGTAACTATTGCCAATTCCCTTCTGGCTGACAGGAATAGCTTTTGTTGGTCGAACCATTCGACTCTAATGGCAATGTAAAAAACATCAATCGGGTGACAACCCAAGATACTTGTATTCGGCGAATTTATCACAAAATCCATCAAGCATTAAAAATTACCTAATTATCTGTAAGAAAAGGGCAAAAACTCGCAGTTTTACATTATTTTTCCACAAACAACTCCAAATGACATTTCCAACTAACACTTATTGTCATTCTGGGTACAGTCTGCAGTATAAGCAAGACTGCATCTCAGTTGTTAAAACCACGGCATTCGTGGTTTTAATTAGGAAATAATTAAAAATCATTATTATTTAAATAATTTATTTCTCGGATATTATTAACTTTTTTCTGCAAAAAATTATGTTTCCATAAAGAGAAAATGATTCTCCAACGAAATAACCCTAAAAAATGCAAGAATATCGAAAAAAAAAATTTTAGGCCCTCGTTTTTATTTAATAATTTCGGTTTGAATAAAACTGGAGCTTTCTTTATGGGTCCCATGCGTAGGGGACCATTTCAGCTACAACATTATCCAAAAATAGAATTTCCAATTCCAATATCTTGAACGCTAGAGCGACTGATTTGTCCAACTAGACTCACCCTGTAGATGTTCCGTTTAATGTACATAATAGTAGTCATATGGATACCTACCTGAACGTGATATGGACGTCTACCTGGTTGTACATCTGGGTAAAATAGCGCGACAATTTGCATCTACAATGGATATTCACTGTGTTACGTGTGTACTACATATGGATAATCCATGAGAGTGAGGAACGTCCATTATGAATGTACTATAGATATACAGTGAGATTCAAAACATTTGTAGTTAGGGTTGGCTTTGGGAACAAAAGTTTCGAAAAACGTTTGTCCAAAATTAATCGCACTGTCCCTAAAGAAACTCACTAATAAATTAAAATGGCAGGTGTGAATTTTTTAAACTCATTTCTTTTGCATTCATTTGCGAATTATTTCGAAAAAATATGGACCTCTCCGCTTTCAGTATCAAATTTGGCGCCCTTCAGTGATCTCTGACAGCAAACAACAAAATTGTGTAAAAGTTAGGTTATGTTGTTGATGATGCCTATTAGAGTTTGAAAAACGCTTATTTCTTCATAAACCTTCAATTTTTGAGCAAGGATCTTGAAGCACTCGTCATCTCGTCAAGAATACCCTTGGGGAGACCAGGCTGGTTTTTGGGTTGTTTAAAAAAAAATCGAATCCATGAGTAATATGGTCCTCGATATGGTCAAATCCCATCAAAAGGTAACTTGCTTATTAAAATCAACGCTCATTTGGAAACCGTTTCAGACACAAATGCTGAAGATTAAATTTGAATCGCAACAAGTTCGCTGCCTTCGATATCCATGGAACATTCATCTTGGAGTGCGAGCTGCTATGGTGCTTTTTAAAAAACAGCACAAATTGAACAGAGTGTAGTGCCTTATGTACACGGATTTTAAAATTAACACCCACTTACTATTTTATGAATCGACAGTACATTCACTAAAACAAAGTTCATTAAATGGTTTTATTTTCAGTTGCAAACAGACAGTGTGAACAAAACTTTACTTAGGAAATGGTGTTCTCCGATTTTGAAATATTGAATATAAATTATTACCCCCACAATTATTGGTGTAGTAACAAATTAAAAAACGACTTGATCGATCTTCTACTTCACTACTTCTGTGCTCAGGTTCTGGCTGTCTAAAGGCAGGGGGCCACGTCAAACTGCTTAACACACAATCCAAATTTCGTTATTCACATTTGTAACTTCCCATAATCCCTATTTTCCTTGCACACAAAATCAGCTGTTTTTATTTCAACTAACGAACGGTTGTGAAAGAAAATTCATAAACAAACAGAGAATCAGGCCGGTTGGAGCCTCCATTATTTGTTTCTGAAACAGTTTCCAAGTGAACAGGTTGATTTTAATAAGCAAATTACCTTCCGGTTGGTGTTGACCATATCGAGGACCATTATTCATACGGATACGATATTTTCTTAAACTGAGCCACAAAAGGCTGGCCCCCCAAAGGTATTCTTGACGAGTGTTTCAAGATTCTTGCTCAAAAATTCAAGCTTTATGAAGAAATAAAGGTTTCTTAAACTTTCACGCACCTCATCAACAACATAACCTAACTTTGCCACAGTTCACAATTTTGTTGTTTGCTGTCAGAGAGACACTGAAGGGCGCCAAATTTGAGACTGGAAGCGGGGAGGTTCATATTTTTTCGAAATAATTCGCATTGATAAATACAAAAGAAATAAATTTTAAAAAATCACATCCAGCGTTGCCAATCTGTGGGGAATTCCCCAAAACTTGAGTGGTAATCGAGTATGCGAATTGCGAATCCGATCCGAATAATGACATGACATCTGACATCCAAGAATCAGATCCGAGTACAACTAATTTGATGTTAATTATTAGTTTATTTTATTGAATTCCAATTCCATTCCAAGATCAATGTTCTAAACTTAAACTTAGTCAGTCCTTTCTTATCTTCTATCCAAAGTAAAGGGTAAGTTCCTCTTGGTTTATTATTTTCAATAATTTCGAAGGTGCATGGACATTGTTCAACTAACTAACCTTACATATTATATCTTAATTTTATATTGGTGATTAATGATTATGTTTACCTTTATCCTCCCTATTTGGTTCGGTTATTAAATATGCATTGTGGTTTTGGTGCAGGGAAGATAATTTGTTGGTGTTGGGTTGTTCATTCTGGTGTTATGGATAAGTGGCTAAAAAAAGTAAATACTACTACTCCTAGTACTCCTAATACTGCTATTCGGGCTATTCCTACCACTACGAGGCCTTGCAATGCTAGCGATAGCGATAGGGAGAGTCAGTCTGAGTCTGACACCGAGGTTGAGGTTATTGTAATAATTTAGTTTTACAGTTTAAAACAGTCTTTAATAATGTCCATTTTAGGTTCCTATTAGTAGCGAGGCTCCATCTACGTCCACTGCTACAGAACACAGACCAACAAGAAAGAAATTAAAATCATCAAGTGGGAAGGTATTTAAAAACAAGTTCTCGTCATCATGGCTAACATCTGACGAATTTAAAGGCTGGTTAGACAAATCTAAAACTAACAGAAAAGGGAATAAGTATGCTTATTGCAAAGTGTGCGATTTGGATATAATGGCACACAAAAGTGATCTTCTACGACACCGTAGATCTGCTAGACATACTACAAACTTTAGGCAGATTGCAACAAACAAAAAATTGACTGATTTGTGTGATAATACTTTAGAGCGCAACGCTAGAACAGCAGAAATTAAGTTATGTGGATTGCTTGCAACAGAACACTTAGCATTCCGTTTAATGGATAAACTTAGTCCACTTTGCTCTAATATCTTTCCTGATTCAAAAATAGCTAAAAGTAGATCTGTAAAACGAACAAAGGCCACTGCAATAGTGACACAAAATTTGGGTCAGATCCTCAGTAGTAATATTTTCAATGCCTTAAAGCAACCTGGATGCTTCTTTTCCATAATTATGGATGAAACTACTGATGTGGGATCTATTAAACAATGTGCATTTGCTGTAATTTATTTTTGCAAGCAAAGGTCATCAGTGGTCACCAAATTTTTTGATATTGTGGAAATGAAATCAGGTACTGCCAGTGAACTACACATGTGCCTTAAGAATGTTCTATCCTCAAAAGGCATACCATTAACTAATTTGGTAGGATTTTCTGCCGATACTTGTAATGTCATGTTCGGGGAACACAACTCTGTGTATTCACTCCTTCAAAAAGATTTGCCTGAGATTGTTTGCGTCAAATGTTCCTGCCATTCGATTCATCTCGCAGCATGCAAAGCTTGCCTTAAATTGCCACGGTCAGTGGAAGATTTGCTAAGAAATTTAGCTGCGCATTTTAGCAGGAGCTTTTCAAGACAGGAAAAATTTAAAGAATTTCAAATCTTTTTTCAGACTGAAATCCACAAAATTTTATCACCGTCTGTCACGAGGTGGCTCTCTTTAAAGGCGTGCGTAGATCGAGTTTTAGAGCAATATGATCCTTTAATGGCGTATTTACGAGAACTGATCTTTGAAGACCCCTCTCATACTACCGAAACGATGTTGGAAACTATGGGGAATCAGTTCACCAGAATTTATCTAGAGTTCATGTCCTATACTTTAGGGCTTTTAACAGATTTCAACAAAATGTTTCAAGCAGAGACGCCTTTGCTCCATAAACTAAAGCCTGAAGTAATAAAACTTACAAAAATTATTTGCTCAAATTACATGGCCACTTCTTTTGTTCGAGATTGTAAAGATATTCTGAATCTTGACCACAAAAATCCTAGACATTTTGTTGAAATTGAAAATATTTATTTAGGCTTAGATGCTACAAGTAGCCTGCATCAAATAAAAACGGAAGCCAAAAAAGAAGACCTAAACACGTTTTTGAAAAGTTGCTTGAACTTTTACCTGGAGATTGTCTCCGAAATAAAAAAGAGATTTAGTTTTAATGACGTTGTATATGATTTAATCTCCATAGTGGATCCTCGCATAGCCCATTCGTCTAATCGAAAAACTTTATCTGATGTCTGGAAAAAATTTAAAGTCTTAGAAGAAGTTGTGGACACGCAGCAGCTAGAGAGTGAGTGGCGAGAGTATACTCTGCTAGATCACAAGGAACATAATCTTGATATAACAAGCGAGGCTGAATCTTATTGGCAAAAAGTTTTCAGTTTAAAAAATGCGGCTGAAATTCCACTATTTAAAAATTTAGAGGTCGTAATAAACTTCTTCTTAATTTTACCCTTCGCTAATGTATCAGTCGAGAGAGTTTTCAGCGATTTGGCAAACACAAAAACTAATAGCAGGAACAAACTTAATACTACTACAGTAGCATCTCTTCTGCATACAAGGCAAGGCATAGAAGACGAGGGAGGGATTATCGAATTTAAGCCCAGCAGTCAGATGATTAATAAAAATATTTGGGTCGCGAAGACAAAATAATTAGGTAATTAAAAGATAAGTTTAACATAATGTACATTATTATTTGTATGTAGGTAGGTACTAAGACTTATGTAGGTACTAAAAAAAATAAACGTATAAAACCCGTGACCCGTGAGAGGTGTTCTTCTGTTGTTATTATCGTATCACATCCATGAGTGACAGCATGCTCAGGGCTTGGGGCGGTAAAAATGTGCAAGGTGCAAGATTAAATACATGGATTCATAAGCGCCGACTTCGTGGGTGCTTCGGGGCCGGAGCACCCATCCAAAAATTAGGTCGGGTGCGGAGCACCCGGCAAAATATTTGGAGGGAATTTATGGCACTCAGCTCAAATTAGAAGGGTGACGGCAAATGTCTTGTGTTGTGACTGAAAATAGCAAAATAAAAAATGTATCCTTCGGCCCGGCTTGCTTGACGCTGCGGGGTTAGTGAAAGCCGACAGAGGACTTCCTGGAAGTTGCTCGACTTAACTCAATACAATGCTTTCTATATACTGTATCCCGTTGCACCGCTGTCATAAAATCATAAAAATACAACCTTTTTGTTAAAAAGTGTGTTTTGCCGACCTTTAACTGAACTAGCCCATCCCATTCTTAAATAAAATTCGGTCTCCTGGTCCACCCTGCATTTCAAATGTGAGTTAGAGTGCCTGCCAGCTAGAAATGCACCCGTCAATCATTTTTCGCGCATCCTAGTCTATGCCACTATCGTTGAAGCGTAAGATACTCGAGGGTGCAATTTTCGGTAAACTGCACAATGCTAGGAGCACCGCTTCGCTGTTGTAGTTCTGCGTGCCCGCCCACAATACTACCAGCTAAATAGTGTAAATAGTCCACCATACCGCAGCTTTGCAGGTTTCACCGGACCGGCTTTACGCCCGAGTTTGCAGAATGGGGGAAAGAAAGGGTGTTCGTAAGCTAAAAAAAATGGGCAGCTACGGAAGCTTCTGGAACCTCCCCACTTCGGTGAATGATCCAATCTTATCACCAATATCAAGTAAATTTTACTGTTTACTATACCTAAGTTTTACTCCACCAAACCTAAGGTGTTCTCTGTGATCTTTCTAAATTTTACGATCTTTTGCCAAAAGGGCACTAAGCTTGAATACAATTTTGAAAACAAAATTTGAAGACTTTTCATGTGCTGGTAGAGAAAATGGGAGTTCATTATTCAAGTTTCAAAGTTTTTATGTCAAAATGGCACTTGCCGTTTGCCGATTGTCACCAAAATTAAATCAGCTCTACGGCGGGTAGCGGTATCTCTACCTACCAAATTTCAGCCAGATCGATCCAGCAGTTTAGGCTGTAGCGTGTTATTTAATGTTTCCTCTAAATTTCGATTTTTTAGATTTTGTGCCAAAAAGGCACAAAGTTGGAATACAGTTTCAGATACATAATTTCAAGGCCTTTCATGCGCTGATAAGAAAGATTAGTGTTCATCTGTCAAATTTCATAGTTTACATGCCAAAAAGGCACTTAGCGTCTGTGGATTCGCAAGAAAATTAACTGGGCTCACCGGAAGGCTAACCCTAACATACATACCAAATTTCATTAAAATCCGTTCGGTAGTTTCCGAGAAATCGTGCTCACATACGTACATACGTACGTACGTACGTACATACGTACATACACACAGACATTTTTTAAAAACCACTTTTTCGTGATCCTGGGACCTTGAAACGTAAAGATCTGGTGTTATCTCAATTTCGAATTTTGGAGTGATTGCAATAACCTCCCATTTTTATATGGTTGTGGGGAGGTTAAAATCAGTGGTGCAACGTTCCTCATTCCTCATTTTGGAAATATCCACAGCCTGACTTACACGGTCTAACACGCGCGTCATGGCAACAGATAAACCATTTGCGGCCTCATTTTCGCAAAACTGAATTAATTTTAGAATTAACTCTCACTCTGGCTGTGTAAAATCATCTTGAATAGGTACGAGAAATTCTAACGAACGCCACTGCACTATACGACGCGAGGGGATGTAATACTGGCCTTAGCGCGTGCTTAAGCGGACAGTGGGCGGAGGGTACAAAAATGTGTTTTCGCGCAGATTTACTTTCTAGCTGGCAGGCACTCTAATAGTCGATGGTCGTTCCTCACAGTTCAAACTTAAATTTCTTAATACCTAATTATTCAAATTCTGTAAGTATTTTTTCACATATTATGACACCCATATTATTTCATAACTATTTACAGTTTAAATGGATAAATTTATAATTCGGCTGAATAAGCCATCAAGTTCAGGTGCCGCAAATAATAATGTCAAGGTGCTGGAATTACCATCTAATTCTACTTCAATCTCGGAATCAACTCAAGCTGTTTCTGGCAGAAGATTTCAAGAAAATTGGACGAAAAAGTTTCCTTGGATATATTATGACCAGCAACTCCAAAAAGTCTTTTGTGGGCCTTGTCAAAAGGCAGTGAATATGAAGGTCCCTCTCCCACACAACAACGTCAACGGTCAAAGAGTCTTGGACACGTATGTAAACAATGGATTTAATTCTTGGAACAAAGCTTTAGAACGTTTTAAAACGCATGAAAAGTCAGATTTTCATAGAGCGGCTTGTACAGCTTGTACTGCCGTTGAAAAGGGAGCTAACGTTAGTGCACTCATGTCTAAATCTAAGCTGATGAGTAGGTAGTAAACAAAGTCTTGCCACAAATTGATATATTACGAAGTTAAATTGATTACGGCGACATGTTTCGGTCTACTAGACCATCATCAGGCTAAAATTAGGTGTTGGTTACAACTTTACAAAAGATTTCTTACCTCGATCTTATGTTTTAGGTTATGTTACATGTTATATGAAGTAAAATTTACATTAAAGTTTCTAGAAATTAAAACTGGATTAGAATAGTGAATTTAGATGTTAACTTACATGTTGATCGTTACATTTTAATTTGGATTATTAAAGATTAAAACCGTGAAACGCTGAAGGTTGTTATCACGGCGGCATTTTATGGCAAAAGAGATGCAAATCTTAGAAGAGGAGAGACACTACGAATGACAGGTTATAAGGCGGTAAATTTAAATTTAAACTGTGACAGGGCTGAACCGAGATCACGCAATGAACAATGATTTGAAAGAATTCATTCCAATTAGACCTTCCTTCTGTTCGTTAACACAATTTTGTTGATGGCGAAACCTTTTGTCAGTAGAATTAATATGAAGGAATTCAACATCGCGACTGGGGTTAAAGTTATGAAGTGAACTTAGAATGTGGTTTGCAAAAGCTGATCTGGAGTTGGTGTACTCTGTATTTATGTATTTTTTAATTTCTTTGGAATGCTCGTTAATTCTGGTAGTAAAAGATCTTTTTTTTTTTTTCCAGGAAGAAGGAAGAAACACTACATGGACTTCTATCAGAATATTTTAAGTTGCTAAAAATTATTCTTACCATCCCTGCAACTTCATGCACTGCAGAGAGATCGTTTTCTTCGTTGAGACGATTAAAGACCTACCTTAGATCTACGATGACACAGAAAAGACTCAATGACATTGCAATTCTTAATGTACATCGTGATTTTTGCAAAGAGCTTAACATCCTCAAAATCTGCGACAATTTTATAAAGAAGACGTCAGTGAGACGAAATACATTTAGTCTTAAACTTCCTTAACATACATAATTATGTATATATTTTTTATTTTTTTTTTGTATCTATTAGTTAAATATATTTTTTGACATACCCAGTCTATCTTATTATTTTGGAGCTAATTCACCTGTTGGAGATTGAGTTGGCAATGCGCATGCGTGCCAGCAATCTTACTGTTAACTTTTAAAAATAAAGCCAGTAGCTTGTATAAAACGTAAGTGGTGTGTTATTTACCCGTTCGCTCCTCGACAATAATTTATTTAGACACAAGCTACAACATGGCGCAGTCGGAAAAGCGTTAAATTAAATAATTTCTGTACAGTGTACACAGTTTCACGTTCGACACGTGAGGGATCGAGGTTTATTTAGTCGATAAAAAAAAAAAAACTTGCTAATAATGGCGGACGAAGCGAATGGTGGTGTTGGTGATCGTAATGGCGCCCCTGCAATAATGGCTGTTCATAAATCTGGTGTCGACGTCGTTCCTCCACGTGAATTAAGCTTTGAAGGGAGCATGTGTGATAACTGGGAGTTTTTCAAGCAGAAATTTACAATTTATTTAAAGGCCAGTGGCCGCGACAGGGAATCAGAAGAAACCAAATGTTATTTGTTATTAAATCGAATTGGAGACCGTGCTCTACGCATCTACAACACGTTTGCATTCGAAGCGGAGGACGATAAAGTCAATTATACCAGAATAGTGGAGAAATTTGAAGAGAAATACTTGCCAAGTAAGAATGTTACCTATGAAAGACACCGGTTTTTTTCAAGAAACAAAACAGTACAGGAAAGTTATGATGAATACTGTACCGAACTGAGACAGCTGGCAACTTCTTGCGAATTTGGAAATTTAACCGACAGTTTGATACGTGACAAGCTGATATTGGGAATTTCAGAAACTCACATTAAGGACAGACTTCTGAGGGAAGCTAACCTAACTTTGGGCAAAGCAGTTGAAATTTGTCGTATTGCCGAAGCCACAACAAAGCAACTAAAGCATATATCAAATCTAAATGCTGAAGGAACTACCGAAGTAAATATTGTGGAAAAGAAACGTTTTGCAGATCGGAGACAGGCTCCAGGGCAACACCACAACTCACGAGGCCAGACGAGTACAGAACAATCTGGATCTGGAAATATGCAGCAGCAGCAGGTTGGAAACCAAGGTCAAGGACGTAACACGGAAAGGGCATCAACCTCAACTGGACGTCAGTTTAATCATGCCAATAACCCCAAGATAAGTAATTTCATTAATAATTGTTATAATTGTGGCAATTCACATGGTATTAATAAATGTCCTGCATATGGCAGACGCTGCAATAAATGCAATAAAATGAACCATTTTGCAAAACTTTGTAAACAAAGGGTTAATTTAGTTGAATTTGATACTGAAACAGATTACTATGATGATGATGTATTATTTATAGGGACTGTTATAGACAACAATAACTTGCAGTCACGGTGGAAAGAGATTTGTAGAGTAGAAAATAAACTAAATATAGAGTTCAGGTTAGATACAGGAGCTGATTGTAATCTTCTACCTTCAAATCATTTAACTAATTTAAATTTAAATAAGGAAGATCTCAAAAGACCAGTAGGAAAAATTTCGAGTGTGACCAACGAAGAAATAAAATCACTTGGAACGTGTGAGTTATCTGTCTGTTCAATTTCTAATCCAAGTTTGGTTAAACAGATAAAATTCTATGTTGTGGACATCAGCAAACCATTGCTAGGGTTAAAGGCTTGTCAAACTTTAAATTTAATTCAAAGAGCAAATCAAATTAATGTGGTGAACAGTGAACAGGATAATATTGAGGACATGTTGACCCAATATAAAAGTGTTTTTCAGGGCTTGGGTTGCCTGAAGGAAGAATACAAAATTGAGCTTGAAGATGGTGCAATTCCCAGAGTTCATCCTCCGAGAAAAGTACCATTTGCAATAAAGGATCGATTAAAAAAAAAATTAACACAACTTGAGCAAGAGAATATAATTGTAAAGGTTGAGGGTCCCACCGATTGGGTAAATTCTTTAGTAATTGTCACAAAACCTAACCTAGACTTAAGGCTATGCTTAGATCCCAAAGATTTAAATGCTGTTATTAAACGCGAACATCACTATATTCCGTCCTTAGAGGACATAGTAGGTAAATTAAATGGAGCTAATTATTTCAGCATTTTAGACTGCTCCAATGGGTTCTGGCAAATTAGATTGGACGAAGCAAGTAGCAAACTGTGCACTTTTAACACACCTTTTGGCCGGTATAGATTTCTAAGAATGCCATATGGTATTTCGTCCGCCCCAGAAATTTTTCAGAAAAGGATTAGGCAGTTTTTTGACAGCATCGAAGGGGTAGAAATATACATCGACGATATTCTAATTTGGGGAAAGGACTTAAAAGAACATAACTGTAGATTAGCCAAAGTATTGGAAATAGCTCAAACTAACAACATTAAGCTTAACAGAACTAAGTGCCATTTTGGCGTTCAAGAAGTTAGATATTTGGGTCATAAAATAACTAATAATGGGCTTGTTGCAGATGAGAATAAAGTTTCTGCAATCTTAAATATGAAAACACCTTCTAATAAAACTGAAGTTGAAAGCTTGTTAGGTGTAGTTAATTATTTAAACAAATTTATACCTAATTACTCTGAAATTACTGAACCGTTAAGGCAGTTAATCCGTAAAGAAAATTTGTTTGATTGGGGAAGTCCGCAACAAAGGGCTTTTGAAAAAATTAAATCATTATTAATTAAATCACCAGTTTTGCAGTTTTATTCAAAGCTGGACCCTGTAACTATTTCTTGTGACTCCTCACAAAACGGGTGTGGTGCGGTTTTATTACAAAATAATGCACCAGTGGCGTATGCTTCAAAGGCGTTTACCAATACACAAAAGGCTTACGCCCAAATTGAGAAAGAAATGCTAGCCATTGTATTTAGCTGTCATAAATTTCACCAATATATCTTTGGACATAATGACGTAACTATAGAAACGGATCACAAACCGTTAATTCATATTTACAACAGACCACTGACAGAGGCTCCTGCGAGGTTACAAAAAATGTTAATTATGCTTCAAAAATATAGTTTCAAGTTAATCTATAAGAGAGGAAAGGAACTATACATAGCAGATGCTCTCTCAAGGGCTTATGAGGAGAAAATTGATGAAGTATTTGAAAGCTCATGCAATGAAATAGAGCATCAACTATGTATAGTAAACAAAACTTTACCAATCTCTGAAGAAAAGTATCAGTTATTTCAAAGTGAAGTGGCCAATGACGAACATTTCAAGAAATTAATTCAGCTTATAAAATCAGGTTTTCCAGAGAATAGGAATGAATTAAATGATGAATTTAAAGTCTATTTTCCGTTTAGATATGATTTGTGTGAAATAGACGGGTTAATTTTTAAAAATAATAGACTATTAGTTCCTATAAGTTTGAGGAAAGACATGTTAAACAAATTACATGTAGGCCATTTGGGTAAGGACAAGACCAGGTTAAGGGCAAGAGAGACGTTGTTTTGGCCAGGCATAAACAATGATATTAACAATCTAATAGAGAGTTGTGATGTGTGCTCAACATACAAAAGAGACCAAATGAGAGAACCATTAATTCCCCATGAGATTCCGAATGGTCCATGGATAAAACTTGGCATAGACTTCTTTGAACTAGATCAGGTCACTTATGTCATAATGATAGATTATTTTTCTAAATTTGTTGAACTGGCAACAATAAATTCTTTAAAAGTGGGTCCTGTCACCAGTTTCTTAAAACAAAACTTTGCACGTCATGGTGTACCATGTACTTTGTTCTCTGATAACGGCCCACCATTTAATTCTGTAGAATTCTCAAGTTTTGCCAAACAATGGGGATTTAAACACGTCACTTCCAGTCCAAGATATCCGCAGTCCAACGGACAGGTTGAAAGGGCAATACAAACAGTAAAAAACATATTAAGAAAGTGTAAAGCTAGCGGTGAGGACCCATATTTAGGATTGATGGAATATGTAAATACACCTATTAGTGATCAGTTACCTAGCCCTGCTCAAATTCTATTCAGTCGTCGTCTTAGAACAACTATACCAGTAAAGGATGCTCTTCTAAAATCAAAAACAATACCAATAGCAAAGGTTGCTAATATTCTCCAGCAACGACAATCAAGTAGCAAGTTGTATTATGACCAAGGTACCAGAGAATTACCGGATTTGAGAATAGGCGATAAAGTAAGGGTAAAGAATTTTAAAGGTCATAATTGGTTAGAGGGAAAAGTGTTAGAAAAAGCGAAATATCCGAGATCCTACATTGTAAAACTAGATTCCACGGGGCAAACCTTAACCCGAAATCGAAGACACTTAATCAAGGTTCAAGGTACCTCTAGTATTATCCCATCCGATCGTGAGCCTGAATACCCTGACTATGTTTTGACGACTGCCACCTCAAAAGGAATTTCTAGACCGACAGAGAATTCAATTGGAACAAGTGCAATAACAAACAATGTTTCAAACAATGTTATAAATAATCCAATCAACGATGTAAAATTAGATAACACTCATGCCCGGTTTCTGAAAGCACATTTATGAGACCGATAAAGTTGTTGGACCGATAAGCGTCCAATAAGTCCAAGAATCGTTTCCGAAACGTATAATACCAGTTAACGGTTCCATAAATCTCCTGCTAACTTATCGGACCTCTACCGTCGAGATAACTGTTCGTTAGCTATGGACGCGTGCGCATTACGGGTTTAGAGAAAGATGCAGATGTATCGCCAACGCACAAGTCAAGTCGCACTCGTCACTCTCACAACCGATCAGTTGTCATTTCAAACAATTTTTGGTCCTGTAACATTTTTTCTTCAATAGCTTGTCGTCTTAACTTGAAGATTTCTAATTCTTCACTCATTCTTTGGTCAACTTCCTCGATCTGTTTTCTCTTCAGCTTTGGTCCTAGTGTAGAAAACAAATGAGTTCAAATGGGATTTCAAACTCAAGTCTACAGGAAACGCAATTTCCCACCCCATAGCATCCCTCATTCCTATACCATTGTTTGCAACAAATCTTTCCGCGAATATTCGGCACTAAGCAGGAAATGGGTCATTAGCGCCGGTGTAAATTCTTACCTACCTACTTAAATGAATAATTTCGTTTTCCCCAATATCTATAATACCGAGGTACATTGTAGGCGCTGTTTGTAAAACATATCATTTGCAAGTGTTGACAATGTCGCTATTTTTAAAGGGATGAAATTTAAATTTCCCTCGTTAAACTTGTAGGATGAAGTCAGCCGCGAACACTCCGACATCTGTTGGTATGCATAGTAACTGCTTAATCAGCCTTTAGCTATGCGACCAATAAGTTATGGAACGATATCTTTCAGAAACGATTTCATAGGTTATCGGCTCAATAACTTTATCTGTCGGTTAACTATGGAACCAATAAGAGGACATTTCAGAAACCGGGCATCAGTCTCATAGAAATAACAATCAAAACAATAACCAACCTAGTCTTATTGATATGAAAACCAATGAGGTTCTAACAAAACGCGGAAGGGTTGTAAAGCAACCTCTGAGATTAAATCTATAATAGTAGTTATAGGTAAGATAAAGGTTACACTAGTAGCCAGTGTTCAAGAAAATGTATTTTTAAGTTCTTCTTTCATTTTGTTAATTTAGCAGTAGGTTAATGCTAAACGTATTTGTTCATTTGTTCGATTATTATAATGTGTATCTGTTTGTTTGATAAAAGGGAGATGTTGGAGATTGAGTTGGCAATACGCATGCGTGCCAGCAATCTTACTGTTAACTTTTAAAAATAAAGCCAGTAGCTTGTATAAAACGTAAGTGGTGTGTTATTTACCCGTTCGCTCCTCGACAATAATTTATTTAGACACAAGCTACAACATCACCTTCATAATATTTTCCAAATCCTGTTATTTCAACAGTGAAAAATTAACAGAAACATACATCCATTCTGTCAATCATCTTCCATCTTCGTTGCAAACAAAAACTGAAAATCTTTAGACCATAAAAACGCCCAAATCTAATGATTTTTCTTTTTTGATTCGCGATTAAGTGTTTTTTTATTTCGCAACGAGAATGAAATGAATTGATTTTGGACTGAAAATCAGGTGGGAAGGGGGGGGGGGGAGGCAAAAAATTTTGAATCTCACTGTACATTGGAGGTCTGTGTGCTACTTGGGCATAAGCATTTAGGAGCTTCCTGTCGGTGAAGAACCCCTGAGTGATTTACCGTACACGCCAAGCGCGGATTTAAGTGTCCCCGCGAAATAAAAATCGACCTGTTCGAGCTAATTTTTATATTTCGTTCCGGTCACGAGAGATTCGGCGTGGAAACTTTTCGTTAGACCAGCCCGTATATTAACATGCAGTTAGATAACCTACAGATTTAACAAAGACCGGTGCAAATGGTCATTACTCATTACACTGTAAGTTGAATAAAGGACACTCACCCGTCGCCGAACGACGAAACACCATACAACACCGATCCCCAGTCTGTCTAACAACACTCACAAGCACAGCTCACAAGAAAAATATCAAATCAAATCAAGGCAACGCACAGAACTAAGTCCGATCACTCCGATTTACCTCCGACACGATGGATGGCCCGTCATGCTTATGTGCAGCGTTGTGCATGTTGCGCATCATACGGAATATTATGTCATTATGTCCTTATTGTAATATAAACCATATCTTTTTATGATTTTCAAAAAAGAAGGACATCTATGAATACTTTAAACGAAAGTAACGGTCGTCCCGTCCATTTTAGTGATTAATGCACAGTGGTCGGAAGTAACTTTTAACGTTAACGCGTTATTTTTTTAAAAAGGTAACTTAACGTTAACGCGTTACCCATTTTTTGAGTAACGAGTAACGAAATTCACATTACTTTTTAAAAATAAATCAGACTGGGTTATTCCTACTTTCCTTTCCACAGTTAACGATTTTCAGTTCTTGGAACACTTTATGGGTCTTGCTTTGTAAATATCGAGGTATAATTAAATATACGCTAACAGGATACAGACTCATCGGATTTGGACCGTATAAAACCTATACAATTGAAACTGGTCGTTTGGGGTTTCCCGCAGGTCCCGAAGCGATTAGGCATGTAAATTTAGGGGGTGGGTGCTAATTTAATTGGACTAGAATTAACCCTACCTACTATCTACTACTTACTAGTAATTCTATCGGAGTCATTTTTAAAGAGACCTCAAGAGAATCCACATACCCCATGGCGAACGAAACGATCGAACCACCAAAGTTCCCGTTTCCTATAAAATATTATATTTAAAATCGTCTATAGTTTTTTATTTAAACGAGTGTGTGCCAGGCTATTTGCTTTTGCCTAAGGATGTTGATATGTTAAAAATTCTGAAAAAAAAATATTTCTACTTCTTTATAAAGCTCCGATTAAGTAACGACAAATGTAACGGCAACGGTAACGCGTTATTTTTTTGCTGTGGTAACTTGTAACGGTAACGTGTTACGCTTTTCTGCAATAACGAGTAACGATAACCCAGTTACTATTGAAAAGTAACGTTCCAATCACTGTTAATGCACTACACCTGAGTGCAATGATTTGACTATGACAATGAAAAATTAAAAATTCTTCACTGCCACAATCAAAACGAAAGCGGCTGGTTTGAGCTCATGGTCTCAAACAGGGAACGACAGACAGCTGTTTCGATCTCTTGGATCTCATCAGTGTCGTGCACCCCGAATGAAACCACAAACTCAAACCAGCCAACCTTTAAACAGAAAATGCGACGAACTAAGAGTGTTGTGTCGAAAACCGCGACCTCTGTGTGTCTGCAGTGTCGTGCACCCCGAATGAAACCACAAACTCAAACCAGCCAACCTTTAAACAGAAAATGCGACGAACTAAGAGTGTTGTGTCGAAAACCGCGACCTCTGTGAGAGGTGGGGACTACTAGCTTCCATGATGTCAACGACATCTAAAGAAAACTAGCGGCTGACAAAGTCAGCTCCGCCCCGGGCTTCGACACTACTCCTGTTTAGCAACAGGTGGCGTGAATGCAATGATTTGACTATGACAATGAAACCTCTCACAGAGGTCGCGGTTTTCGACACAACACTCTTAGTTCGTCGCATTTTCTGTTTAAAGGTTGGCTGGTTTGAGTTTGTGGTTTCATTCGGGGTGCACGACACTGATGAGATCCAAGAGATCGAAACAGCTGTCTGTCGTTCCCTGTTTGAGACCATGAGCTCAAACCAGCCGCTTTCGTTTTGATTGTGGCAGTGAAGAATTTTTAATTTTTCATTGTCATAGTCAAATCATTGCATTCACGCCACCTGTTGCTAAACAGGAGTAGTGTCGAAGCCCGGGGCGGAGCTGACTTTGTCAGCCGCTTGTTTTCTTTAGATGTCTTTGACATCATGGAAGCTAGTAGTCCCCACCTCTCACAGAGGTCGCGGTTTTCGACACAACACTCTTAGTTCGTCGTACTACACCTGAGGTGCGTTCAGAAACGTAGCTCAGGATAACCGTTGTGTAAATTAGAAAAGGATAGAAGATACCCTCTCTAAAGGTAAAACGAAGACAGAAAATGCTCAAGATGACTTTCTGAACGGGCTCCTGGTGCTTTTGAACGCTCTCGTCGTGACATTTTGTGACAAATTATTTATTTGCCAGTTGTTATTTGTCATTCTTGTATCACAGTAATCTCAAAACTGGCAGAGCCGTTAATACAGCCGGACTGTTTTACCTGCGGCGTAGACTGGCTCCCCTCATGCACTGGAATTATTGAAATCATCAATAGGCAAAGTTTCTCGATCTTGTGGTTCAAACCACAAATGCTTAGCTGCTATTGGTTCATTGACCCAATTTCCTAGAAAGTTGTTTGATAAAGTAGTCAAACTACCGTGTTAGTTTCAAATCCTCCTTCGCCTGTAGGTTTGAAACAGGCAGAATTATGATGACGCTGTCGTGAGGCAACAGTCTCAATAATGGATAAAACACCAATAAGAGTTAAGTATTTGTGATTGTGGTCCAAACTATAAAATCGCGAAAATTTACCTGCCCAGTCAACGAAGTGAAAATAGAAACAAAAGTTACTGCACTTCTGCAAATTGGCTGAAGTTGTAGCTTAAACCATTCTATTAGACATATGTACTAAAAGTCCTCAAGGATGGAGTGTGAGCTCGAGCCACCATCATGGCGGTACAGTTTTGTTAGTTTTGCAAATATTTCATGAAATATTGATTCAATCGAAAAAATAGCCATATAGCAAATTCAAGAGCGTTAAATTCTCTAGAAAAAATGTTATACCCAAAATATAAATTTTTTGCTGACTAAAATTTTATCGCTAAATCGCAGAGGGTTGGTCAGCCTCATGGGTTTTTGGGTTTTTGTGTATGGTTTTTTGTGTGGGTTTTTGGGTTTCTGTTGTCATTTTGACAGTTTTGACACTTTTTAACGAGCTTTTTAATCGGTAATGACATGTTTGATACGTAGCACACCTAACACCTAACCTATCCCTATTTACTGGCTGTTTAGAATTAATTAAGAATAAAGTAAGTATTTAAGGGGCTCGATTATAATTTTTGCAATCATTATTCATTCAGTAAAGGTCTCTACTTGAAGGAGGCGAGGAGAAATTAATTGTTTAGACGGTAAATGATAATTAGTAACCTGTCAACAAAAACTTTTCCCTTGGGGGAGCCTGTCCCCTAGAGGGCGCGTCCTCAGGTGGCGGATAGAAGGATGCCCGACCTGGCTTGCCAGTGGGTAGGACGGAAATAAAATACCTCCCGCGGACCAACAGGACTGGCCCTCCAGGTTCCCGGGTTGGGCGATGGACCAACTACCCATCCCTGTATAAAGATACAAGTTACGAAACCGGATACAGAAGCCTCGGACCTCAAAACGAGGAAAGCCCCAGGCCCAGACTAGATCCCCAATCTTGCCCTCAAAAATCTTCCGAAAAAAGCCATCGTCGCTCTTACCGGGATTTTCAATGCCATGTTCCGCCTTCGCTATTTTCCACCCCGGGTGGAAATGCGCCAACGTAATCTTCATCCCTAAACCCGGTAAAGACCGAAAGTTCCCTCAGAACCATCGGCCAATCTCATTGCTCTCTAGTGTCAGCAAACTTGCTGAACGCCTCATTCGCTCTCGTCTCACCGAGATCGTCTCCGATCTCGGTATCATTCCCCAGGAACAGTTCGGCTTTCAACCCAAACATTCCACGACCGATCAATTGATCAGAGTCACTGAGCTCTCCTCACGATGGCTTGACAGGGGTCACGTCGTAGGCGCAACCTTCTTTGATGTTTCAAAAGCCTTTGACACGGTCTGGCAAGTGGGACTTATTTATAAGCTCGCTCATGCCGGAATCCCCGCGTCGATGGTCCAGATCATCAACTCCTTCTTGTCCGGTCGCTCCTTCAGAGCAAAAATTCAAAACTCCTTCTCCGAAGAGCACCGTCTCGAGGCAGGCGTCCCACAAGGCTCTGTCCTCTCCCCAACTCTCTTCGCTCTCTACGTGGCAGACATGCCACGCAGCCCAAACTCCACCTTGGCCGTCTACGCCGACGACACGTGCACCCTGGCACACTCCCGTAGCCCTCAGCTGCTTACCCAATACCTTCAGGAAGCAGCTGACAACCTCTATCCAATGCTGTGTAGAAGCAGCAGCTTGTCTTTCGAGAACAGGCTGAGGCTCCGCAAGGCAGTGGTTAGACCAGCCATGACCTATGCCTCTGGCGCCTGGGGGCACGAATCCAATGCGCAAATCCGCAAGCTCCAAATCGTCCAGAACCGCTGTCTGAGGTACGCCTTTGACGCTCCCTGGTTCGTCCGGAACGCGCAGCTTCACAATGAGGCCAACCTCCCGACCATCAAAGACTTCCTCTTTGACACCAACACTCGAACCTTTTGCCCGAGCAGAGGAACACCCCAATCCGCTTGGGAGAGATGCCGTCGACTACGACCCGGCGAATTCGAGAATTCGCCGCCCGCGGACGGCCGTCATTCCCCCACCTTGACACACTTAATGTTTAGTTTGTTGCAGGTTCTTCACAGCAGGTTTTCGCCATCACTAGGTCCAGCGAACTTTCCAACCCCAGCCTCTCCTCGCCCTTCAGGCAATTTGTCCCTCATGGCCTCTCTGGCCCATTTCTCACGGGACTCCCTTCAGGAGTCCCCACCAAAATTTTCAGGTGCTCCCAGCCCGATTCATCAAAAGAGAAACTATGATGATACACCCGCGCGTTGCAGGCTTGCCTTGACGTAGCAGAGAGGTGAAGAGCAGTAGGGGCCCCTGGCCTGGCTCGTATCAGAGTTTTTTTTTTTTTTTAGAAGCCTCGGAACAAGCTGGACAGGAAAACAATAGACGACCTCGGCGAAGGAATAGGGCTAAAGATTTGATTTTTGCGACATGGAATGTAAGAAGTTTGCTGAGACCAGGAGCATATAAAAATCTTTTAATCGAGTTAAGAAAATATGGAGTATCAATAGCGGCGGTTCAAGAAATTAGATGGTCAGATGGTGGAACCTTGGAAGGATTGGGAGAGGTGATATTCTACTCCGGAGCCAAGAAAAGTCAGTTTGGAGAAGGATTTGTCGTTTTGGGTGAAACCATGGACAAAGTGATCAATTTTAATTTTAATTTTATGCGTAATACGGATAAAGGCAAAGAGATTTAATGTTACTTTTATAGACGCACATGCACCAACAGAAGAAAACAGAAAAAAAAAGATGAACTGAAGCCGTAAAGGAAGAGTTTTACAGGCAAATTGAGTTCGAGCTCCAGGAACCTTGTGGTAAGATCCACAGGCTTTGCACACAAACAGATACATAAAGGCACGTGGATGTCACCCGATCAAAGAACGATAAACCAAATCGATCACGTACTAATAGACAGAAGACAGTTCTCTAGCATCTTGGACGTGCGCAGCATGCGAGGAGCTGACGTCGACTCCGACCACTTTCTAGTTAGAGCCCGGTTACGGATAAAAACAACAAAAACCGTTGTTGCCAAATATGAAAAAATGCTGAAGTGGAACACGGAAATCTTTAAAGGGACGGAGATAAAGGGGAAATGGAACGAAGAAGTCAACAACGGTATTGAGTGCATGGAGCCCCAAGATGGAGTAGATAAAAGTTGGAACGCCTTAAGAGAAATGTTACAAGAGTCGGCAGAAAAGATAATAGGGAAGAGACCGGCAGAAAGAGGAAAATAATGGTTCGATAAGGAATGTGAAGAAGCGATCAAAAGAAAGAATACTAGCAGATTACAGTGGCTGAGAGACCAAACTGAAAACAACAAAAGAGAGTGGCTGAATACCAGGAAAATAGCGAGTAAACTGCTGAGAAAAAAGAAGCGCCAGTCCGAAAATGACCGTGTGAGAAGATTAGAAAAAAATAGTATGAAAAAGGATACCTACCCGCAAATTCTAGGGGCAGGTAGAACAGGCAAAGAAAGGATTTAAATTACAAACAGGAATCTGCCGTAGTAAAGAAGGTGACCTGATAATGGATATAACTGAAAGAACGGAAAGATGGGCGGAGCAGTATTTCGAAGACCTGTTAGATCCGGGAGGGACGAGTGACGTAATTATGCAAAGGGAAATTCTGCGGTCTGGGTTTTTGTGTCAAAAAGCCACCCAAAAACCCAAGTGGGTTTTAACTTCTACCAACCCTGCAATCAGCGGCTAAAGCAGTCTATTGGTCTAACGATGTCATCCCCCAGAATTTAGGCAGGTTTATGCCAAAAATATGTTAATATTTAGTCAAGTGCCTAGTAAGTAATTAAATTCAAAAAATGTTGAAAAAAAACATCTACAACAAAACTATACAGTGTTAACCATCAAAGGTAGGCCACGGGCAGTTTATTCGATAAACTATTGACATTATCGAAAAACGGTTCCTATAAAACTTAAATACGACCGTCAGGCGCATCTTTTGAAGTTATTGATTTTTTTTTACTTTTCGTCGCGGAGTATTATGATTTCATCGACATTTTTCTTAAAAATGAAATTGTTCGAGCTTGGTGTCATTGAAAAGGGGAATTTTTTCTCTTTATGATGCGCGAAATATTGGACACCTTTATTCAGGGTGTTCCAATGAAAAGGAGCCACCCCAAATATTTCTTAAACCAAATAAAATATGAAAATTCGCTCGGACAGATCGATTTTTATTTGGAGGGGGACACTTAAATCCATATGCTTGGCGAAATTTCAAATTTCAAAACTCACCCTCTAACCCCCACCTACCCCCACTTCAAAATTTTAAAAGGCAATAGGTGACTTCCATATAGCCCCACCCCAAGTTGACGATGACAGCTGTCATTTGGCTTCAGAGGATAAACAAACATAATCCCTCAGGGGACTAATGCAATTTTGTGCCTATTTAGAAGGGTTTTTCTAAGATTATGGGCGGATTTTAAGTGTTGAAAGTGCTCATGATCATTCTGTGACTCTCTCCAATTAGATTTATAGTAGGTAAGTAAATGTTATTTTTACCAGCAATTTTACAGAAAACGCGTTTTTTCAGGTGTCATTCTATAGTACGATATTATTCGAAATTCTTTTGCCTTACCTTAGTTTCTTACGGTGACCCACACAGATTCGCGATGTTTTGTTTACCTGTGACGTAAATCCAAGTCGTGATCTCTTCATGGAGGAACTAGGATACAGAATATTGCACGTTGTGTTTACTCTTTGGTCTTTTGACCTTATGAACCCAGATTCTTTTATCCAAAGTAGCGTCCTGTCTAATAAGGACATCAGTTACTAACAATTTGCACTGTGATTGAGGTGAAAAATTAAGCGAATTTTAATCTTTACGTAACTTTTATTCAAATTTTAGAGGTGAAATTTCATAAACAAATGAAAATATTGTAGTTACGCATGTCTGCAGCCCAATTCACTACGGCATTTGTCCTAAAAGCTTGTTTAATCCTTTGGTAATTAAAGTTAGTTCCGATTTACGAATTGCAATGATCTAACGAGCTTTTAGGTAGACGGGAAACTGCAGAAAACCGCCTACGTAGTGATGTATCAATAATTGAAGTGATGAAAAATAACAATAAAAACAAAGAAACATTGAAAATTGGTGATTTGTTCGTTAATAGTGATATTTCAAATAAACGTCAGAATATGACGATAATAACAAGAAGTTTGATAGCAGTACGATGAATCTTGGAACTAAATATTTTTTCGTCGATCGTACTGGAAACGTCACATTCTTGACATGCAATTATCATCTGAAAGCTTACATTTCCAGGACTGCGTCATTTGTTACGCAACACGCACTGGCTGTACCGGAATAACGCTTTTTTCGGCCTAGGCCGGAAAAATATTCCTGTATACTTCTCTAAAAAAATAGTTCCAAATTTCATTATTTCTGTCTAGTTGCGCGATCGAACTAAAACTTGAGGTTGAGGATTATTCTAACTTTTCCGTGAGAACTAATTCCTTCGAAAGTATTTCTGCGAAAATCTCGCCCATAAATTCGCAAAATTATTAGATTTGAGTGGTTAAGTTATTACTGTTGGGTCGCCGAAGGTCCTGAGACCCTCTTACACATGGTGAATTTTAAACACTTGGCCGTTAAACAATTTTTCGAAACAATTTATCCCGATATTTAATTAAACATGCAGTACCTCAGCGCAATAACCCAGTTCAGTTCTTATTTAATAAACACCAGAATGTAATGACAAATGTTTTTCCTTGAAAAATTCATTAATCTAATTCAACAAATTGAACACATGCTATTGAACGTTCTTCGGGGCTTATTCTCGAGCAAAACCTTCACATCCGTGTTTCGCAATCTGACGGACTGGGAAAGTGAGGAGTTACCATCTTTGTTTTGTACACTGACATCGGCTTCAGCTTCAATTAAAATTTTGTTAATATTAGCAGTAAAGAATCTTCTGGAACGCATTGGTAAAGACGTGTCGCTATTTTTGTGATGTACATTGGGATTGGCTCCTTTTCTGATTAGAATGTCCACAATGTCGCTATATCCTTTTTCAGCAGCCACAAATAGAGGGTTATGTCCATTCCTATCATGAGCATCGACGTCAGCTCCTTCTTCAATTAACAGCCTGGCAATGCTTTTATGGCCGTATTTGATCGCCAATAACAAGGAGGTTTCTCCCCTCGTGGATTTAGCGTTAACGTCGATTCCCCTTTCAATGAGAGTCTGAACATTACCTACATGTCCTATCCACGACGTTCTTAGAAGAAGAGTTTCTCCTTTTAAATTTTTACTGCTGATGGCATCGTTTCCTCTCTCTAACATTAATTTGTTGACAATCTCCGTGGGTCCGTAGAATTTTAACATTAATAAGGGTGTGTTGCCAAATAAATCTTTAGCGTTGACATCGGCACCCGCTTCAATTAATTTGTTTATAATTGTACTGTTGAATTTTTTTTCAATGGCTAGCAGCAATACAGTATCACCACATTCGTCTCTGATATTCAAATCAGCTTCACTTCCTACAAGAAAGTTGACGATGTCTTGATGTCCGTTTTGAGCAGCCCATAATATTGGAGTACTTCCGAACTTATTTTTCCGATTTACATCAGCCCCCTTTTCAACTAAAAGGATTACAGTATCTGTATATCCCCGGCTAGACGCTATCATCAATGCAGAGTCGGTATTTTTGTTTAGCGCATTTACGTCCGCTCCTTTATCAATTAGAGTTCTGATAACATCTCGATTGCGTCTGTTATAAAAAAAAGCCACCAATAATGGGGTGTCTCTATTACTATTTCTAGCGTTTAATTCGTGAATGTCTAAATTTATCATGGCCAATAGTTTTATTATAATGCTTTCACCACCTCCATGTTCAACTGCGAAATGTAGTAGATTGTTGTCAGATCTATAATTGGTCTCGATTTTCATTGCTGGAATACTTTTGACCAGAAGCAACAAATTTTCAAAGCTGTTAAGTAAGCAGCATAAAATAAATGTACAAATATATTTCCGAAAGACTTGCAAACCTCTAATTTTCTTCTTATTTGCCTCGCTATTGTCTAATCTAAGCAAAACTTCTAAGGGATAAAGACTTCTGATTTCTTCCGAATATTTAAAAATATCCAAAATTTCAGGACTGTTCACTTTATAGAACTGTTTACTCTTGATCCTCTCACGTCTTATTTTTTCATCTTCATTCCACTTTGAGTTATCAAATTTTACTGTGTACTTTTTTTTTTTACCTTTTTGGGGTAATATAGAATATCCGTCAAAGTTGTGATAAATACACGCTAGCTCCAAAGGAGTCCTTCCAATTAAATCTTTTGGTAGAAAACTTAATTTTTCTATCATTTCAACGTTTCCATAAATGACAGCAATATGCGATTTGCTTCCATTTGCTAGTAGCAAGTCTAACATGTATCGTATGGTTTGATACTTGTCATCGGATGCAAGTTCATCTGATAGAAAATTTCCAATTCGACAAACATTTTCTTTCAAATATAGAGCACAAAAATACTCCGCATAAGTCTGGTGAATGAAGAGCGGTACATCGTCATCCAGCAAACCTACAACCAATCCCCTTTGGTCCCCGTTTTCTTTTATTTCCACAATGAAATTCCTTTGACTTTCCGGGTTGACTTTTAACTTCTGTAAAAGTTCTTCCTCAAAACAAGCTAAAACTCCTAATATTTGATATTTCGGTAAAAGCTCTTTATCAAGAAGCTTAAGTTGTTGTTGTAATAAGATGTCTTCCTTTGGATTGAAAATCTTTCTGTTAAAAGTCTGGAATTTCATTTCAACAAATTTGCAGTACATATCAGTCAATGAGATAAAATCTTGAACATTACTGACGTGTTGGTAGATTTCTGTGAGTAGTAACAACTGTAGAGGAATCCCGAGTATATCACGGTGTACAGAGTTTTTCAAATGAGTCATGATTTGATTTTCACGTTCGACGTTGCAATTCAAACGTTTTCTTATGTAAAGCCTTTGATTATCGTCATTCAATTGTGCCAGAGTCGAGGCAAAAAGGTGTAATTTTTGTTCGAGCATATTTCTCAAATGGTTTCTTGAAGCCACCCATTGAAAATAGCCATTTTGTGAAATGAAGTTTACACCTTCTAAAAAATCTTCGTAAAATTCTTGCGGCACTTCGTCAAGCCCATCCCACAAGAAGAGAATTTTTTTTCTGTTTTTCATTAACTCCACAATTTCTCTTGTCAAATCTATTCTCTTGTATTTCCTGTCAATTATTTTATCTACTACTTGGCCAAACCTATTTTCTCTAAATATTTTGATACATTCCCGGATATTTATGAGTATAGGCCACAAATCCTTCGGGCATTTTTGCTTTAAAAACTCCATAAGGACACTCTTTCCCATTCCAGGATCTGCGCATAGTATGTTTATTTTATTCCTAAAATTGTTGAAAATTTCAGAGTCGATTACAACTTCGTTTGTTTCTTGAGTAAAATAGGGCGCCAATTTTTCTACGTTGCCTTTTGTGAAAATCCACAATAGGTTGTTGTTCTCTGTGATTTCAAGTTGATGAACATTTTTATTTTCATGTCTGGCGCATATTTCGACAAAATTTTGGGCGGAGGAAGAATCTTCGAAGAAAATAATTTGTTCTCTTTCTCCAATGCCAGTTTCTTGATAATTTAGACAATCTTTTTTTCCTTTACAACTAATTACAAATATATCAGGAATTGAGAAGTCTTTTATAGCTTCCCAACGAATGATTGGCTTTTGCAATAATCTATTGATGTACGGAAAAATGTCAGATGCGACTTCTCTTAAAATAATTTTTTTCTCAAGAATGATGTGGACCATCTCCTTGGTGCGGAAAATTGTCGCCAATTCCTTGTCATTTTTCACGAAGTCAACAAAAGGCCACTCCCTTCCTTGCAGACCGATTTTACAGTTTTTGAAGAATTCTTCTACTTCGTCTTCAAAAAAATCGGAAAAGTTTCTCAAGATTCTCTTGCCCTTCAACTCTTCATCGACTTCACCGATAATTACAAGACGTCTGCTATAGTTTTCGTGTTTTGGTAAATTTAGAACTTTTCTCAATATTACTCTTGGACAATCGGATTTGATTATTAAAGGTAATTCATTTATATGCCACAGCAATCTGACCACATCGGTCTCTTTTGATAGTCCAAACTGTTTCTCTTCCATCCAATTAATTTTTGCTCTCTTGGCTTCAATAAATTTCTTATCATATCCTTGAATCGATGTTACAAACTTTTCGAAAATTATGGCGTCGAAATGCAAAAACACTTTATCGAATAAAATTTCTTGACCATCACAAATATTTTCACACAAATTTACACAATGGGGCCAAAGCAGACATTCCATAAATTTGAAAATAATTGTCCCCTTGTTCAGTTTAAATTTTTTGGGTTCTTTGCTCCAGTTTTCTATAAATTTTACGAACTGTTCATAACTGGGCTGGCCCAAAAATTGTTCCTTTAACTTGGTTTCTATCACTCTCACATCGTCTTTGGAAGAATAAAAATAGAGTCTTTTTAAAAAAAATGCAGCAGAGAAGCGGCTGGAACCTCCCCATCGCGTGGATCTTTGTATTCTGTGTAGATAGTAGTTAATTCAACAGAATTTTTTTAATCCTTGACTAATTTCGCAATTTTCTGACAAATACCGACATCACCTCGGACATCACCCATCACGTTTGACAATATGTTTCTTTTAAGGTTAATCTTTTGCCACCTTTTTGACAATAACTGCCATTTTATGTCATCCACTGTCAGCCCGCACCCTTTTAATGAGAGAATTTTTTCTGTATTTTCCACTGAAATGGCAGAAACTATGAACACATTTTTAGAACCAGAATTTGATCGCCTTTCTAATGGCGACATAAAAAAGGAGGTCTTGTATTTAGAATTTTAAGTTGATATGCTTAAATGGGACTTCCCGTTGGCCAATTGCTTTCAAAAGCCTTTCAGGTCTTCAACGGGTCACCCAATCTCCATGTACCATATTTCAGCCAAATCGATTCAGAAATTTGGGCTATAATGTATTTTTAGTGTTATTATAAAATTTCGATTTTTTGAACCAAACAGCGCTAAATGCGAATCAATTTTGCCCTATTTAAAACCAGAATTTGAAGACATTTCTGATGGTGACAATAAATCTTTCAAAAACTTGTTTTTAATGGTCAAATGAGAGAATAATTTTAAATTTGGAAATTGGTGTGCCAAAACGGCACTTTCCGTGAGTCGATTGAATTCAAAATTTGTTCAGCTCTTCGACGTGTAATACAATCCCTATGTGCAAAATTTCAGCCAAATCGGTTCAGGGGCTTGGGCTGTACCGCGATTTTAAAGTCCGATAAAAATCAATTTTTTTTTTATTTTTGGTCAAAAGGGCAGTAAGAATGAATACACTTTTAGAAGCAGAATTCGAAGGCCTTCCTTATGGTGACGTAAAAAATGGGGGTTTGCATTTAAAATTTAAAAGTTGATGTGCCAAAATGGCATTTCCGGTTGCACGATTGGCTCCAAAAGCTTTTCAGATCTAAGTTAGGTTACGAGATGCCTATGTTCCAAATTTCAGCCAAATCGGTCCAGTAGTTTTGGCTGTGGCGTGATTACAAACGTACGAACGTACGTACGAACGTACGTACGTACGTACGTACATACACACAGACACATTTTAAAAACCCCTTTTCTGGGTTCCTGAGACCTCAAAACGTGAAGATCTGGTGCTATCTCAAATTCGAAAATTTTAGTGATTGCAGTAACCTCCCATTTTTTTTAAATTGTGATGGGGTTGGGGAGGTTAAAAATTTTCGAATCTCTCATGTCCTCCCTTCCCAATTTTATTGACCTTGAACTGGTAAACTTCACTGCAAGTGTTCGAGTTAATAAATTTTATTACACTCGGTTGCTCCTCCACTTGTTGAAATATTTCCAACAAAAAACTGGTTTCTTCGCCAGACTTATCTTTTAAAGTGATTTTTGATTCTTCTTTCTTCTTAAAGTTGTGGAACTTTCTATTTGTAAACAAAACAAGGCAAACATCTTCTGATATTTTCGCCTCTTCGGTTTCTTTGAAGTATTTAAGAAGACTGAAGTCACCTGACTCACCCAGAAAACTTTCAACAGGCACTGGTTTTCCTTCGTGGTGGTGTTTCAACTGAATAGCTGCAAATTCCTTAAAGCCACTTTCGTTGTATTCAACTTCCATCACAATGTCATCAAAGTTTCCGTATTTTGGATTATTTGATGATATTTTAAAGTCACGAACTTTCTGATCCTGTGCCAACAGAAGGGAAAGATAACCAGTCACTTTATCCTCATATTCGACTCCCAGGGCCCTTGTGCCAGATTTAATTTGAAATTGCTACAAAATATATTCAAATTATAGGAAATATTAGACATGTCTTAATCTTACTTCAAGTCCTCCAGGCATTTTTCTTTCCATCTTTGATTTCTGTTTTGAGGAATGTGGCCTGCAAGGACAGGAAATAATATTATCTTTCTACAATCACTCTATATTATGTTGGTTGAAAGCTTGGTCCATTTTTCAAAGAGGAAGTGATGTTTAATTACACAAGGTACCGTAAAGTGGGATGGTTTTGGCTTCGGTGTGCGATTGGTTAGTTTTAGAATTTGTTAGTGGCGCTCTGTACAATTTTGATGTTTATTATTTGTCAGTTTAAAATATTGTAGCATATAGGGCAAACGTTCCTTTTACCTCCAGCATAATTTTTAACCTCCCCAACCCCATCACAATTTAAAAAAAATGGGAGGTTACCTACTGCAATCACTAAAATTTTCGAATTTGAGATACTACCAGATCTTTACGTTTTGAGGTCTCAGGAACCCAAAAAAGGGGTTTTTAAAATGTGTCTGTGTATGTACGTACGTTTGTACGTACGTACGTTCGTTTGTAATCACGCCACAGCCAAAACTACTAGACCGATTTGGCTGAAATTTGGAACATAGGCATCTCGTAACCTAATTTAGATCTGAAAAGCTTTTGGAGCCAATCGTGCAACTGGAAATGCCATTTTGGCACATCAACTTTTAAATTTTAAATGCAAACCCCCATTTTTCACGTCACCATAAGGAAGACCTTCAAATTCTGCTTCTAAAAGTGTATTCATTCTTAGTGCCCTTTTGACCAAAAATAAAAAAAAAATTGATTTTTATCGGACTTTAAAATCGCGGTACAGCCCAAGCCCCTGAACCGATTTGGCTGAAATTTTGCACATGGGGATTGTATTACACGTCGAAGAGCTGAACAAATTTTGAATTCAATCGACTCACGGAAAGTGCCGTTTTGGCACACTAATTTCAAAATTTAAAATTATTCTCTCATTTGACCATTAAAAACAAGTTTTTGAAAGATTTATTGTCACCATCAGAAAGGTCTTCAAATTCTGGTTTTAAATAGGACAAAATTAATTCGAATTTAGCGCTGTTTGGTTCAAAAAATCGAAATATTATAATAACAGTAAAAATAAACATTATAGCCCAAATTACTGAATCGATTTGACTGAAATTTGGTACATGGAGATTGGGTGACCCGTTGAAGACCTGAAAGGCTTTTGAAAGCAATTGGCCCACGGGAAGTCCGATTTAAGCATATCAACTTAAAATTTGAAATACAAGACCTCCTTTTTTATGTCGCCATTAGAAAAGCGATCAAATTCTGGTTCTAAAAATGTGTTCACAGTTTCGGCCATTTCAGTGAAAAATAGAGAAAAAATTCTTTCTCATTAAAAGGGAGCGGGCTGACAGTGGATGACATAAAGTGGCAGTTATTGTCAAAAAGGTGGCAAAAGATTAACCTTAAAAGGAACATATTGTCAAACGTGATGGGTGATGTCCGAGGTCACGTCGGTATTTGTCAGAAAATTGCGAAATTAGTCAAGGATTAAAAAAATTCTGTTGAATTGACTACTATCTACACAGTATACAAAGATCCACGGGATGGGGAGGTTCCAGCCGCTTCTCTGCTGCATTTTTTTAGTAATCAATTGCTTGGTTATTGCAAAAAAAATGTTTTTCAGACTACAAAAATAAAACTTCTTCTGCCCCCACTAGATAAGTGACTCGAGCGGAAATTCTTCACCGCCCTTGTGATTGTACATCTTTCCCCTTGTAGTAAGTACCACCCAAATTTAATGGCTCCTAGAGGGTGGCCAAACTTAGACCGACATTTTTACAGGTTGGGAGGGTAAGTTTGGCCGCCCTAGGAGCCAGGGGGGTGATTTACCCCCACTAAATTTGGGTGGCACTACAAGGGAAAAGATGTACACTCACAAGGGCGGTGAAGAATTTCCGCTCCAGTCACTTATTTAGTGAAGTTGAGACAGAAGTTGGGAATGAAATTTGAGAGAAATTTGTTGTTTTAGTGCCGGGGCAAACTTGGTAGGCAGCTTCGTCTCCCGAAAAGTAAGGCGGGAATTGGTTTTGCGCCATATCGGACCAAGGGGGTGGGAGTTAGGGCGTGAAAAACCAAAAAACTATTAATTGCAATAACTCTAGAACTAGTGGAGGTATCTTGCTGAAACTTGGTATGCAGGTTCGACCCTCAAGTCTGTTGAAGGTGCTAATTTCGGGGGATGAAATTTAGGGGATGAAAACCACAAAAATATGATAACTCCGCAAGGGTTGCACGCAGCTGTTGGAAACTCAACGTACACACATATATCCGTGAAATCTTGCGGGAGATGCGTTTTTCGGAAAATTGAACACATGGGGTGGAAATTAGGGGTTGCAACTCGACAACTCCTAACATGCAGAAACACAAAAACACGAGAACTGAAAAACTAAACGTATCAAAGCAGAATTTTGTGTGTTAATTTTCAGCGTCATCGTAGGTGGATGGACAAATTTTCACTAAGATCCTCTAAGGGGGATGAAATTTAAAGGTTGAAACTTGAAATTTCTTCAAGTAAATGGTAGCATAAAATTATGAGTTTTCAACCTAAAACCAACCCCTAGGCTATTAAACACCCCTAATTCTCTGAAAGCGGATAAATATATTTTATTTATTTTTCTGAAACCCTATTGATTTATTTATGAACAACACTGACGTCAGCAAATACGCAAGGAGTTATGTAACACCGGAAAAATAAACACACCCCTGTAAATCATAAAGGGGTGAAATCATGAGGGGTTGAAAACATGAATCTACAAATCACCGGAATTTTTCAACGGATTGGAGTTTAGGGGTTGAAACGTCCATAAAGCCCTGTAATTTGACACAGAGAAGCAATATCTTCTGCGAAACTGTGATATCTTACACACTGCATCTTCGAGAAGGGAAGGGTGAATTTTAGGAGAAATTAATAATAATAATAATAATAATAATTTATTACCATACAGAATACAAATTCCAAAAATGGTAAATCAATATACAAAAGTTTCTGAGTAAGCAACAAACTTAAATAACTAAAAATAGAACTAAAATTTAAGTTATAATTTAGAGCGCAACCACAATAACGAAATATTGAAAATGTCCACATCTAATCCTAAGTTGTTTATGGATCGAGAAACATTGTTAACAACAGAACACTGATACACATGATTGGTCCTAAAGAACTGTGGAATAAAAGTTGCAGTGTCGCGACTATTTACCCGAGGAACTCAAGTTTAACAATTGAGTGAGATCATTACAATCAATAAGGCCACTAATCAACTTGAATCCAAAAATAATAATGTCACCCTTAGCCTTTCTGGAGCTGAGGCTTTCCAAGGCTACACGAGTTAACCGATGCTGATACAAGTACATGTTTTTGTCTATTGACATTTTATAGAGGATATAGTTAACAAATTTTCTCTGAACTCTCTCTAAACGATGAACGTGAACATCATAAAATGGAAACCAAATTAAGTTACCATATTCCAAAATAGGCCTAACGAACGAGATAAATAACTTTCTAATAACTTCAACGTTGTTAAAATCGGAAGTCTGCCTCTTAATGAATCCGCAAATGCGGGAAGCCTTGCTAAACACGGCATCAATATGCCTATCGAACCTAAGCTGAGTATTTAACAGGATTTCTAAATCATTAACCTCAACTGCTCTGTCCAGAGCTACACTATCACCAGAGTAATTGTAAACAAGATTTAAACATTTGCGTGAAAAAGTAATTGTCTTGCATTTTTCTACATTGAGAAGCATGTTATTTTCCCTGCACCAGACCTCCACAATGTCCAAACCATTTTGTAAAGTGATGGCATCTTCCATACAAGAGACAGAGGAAAATAACTTTAGGTCGTCGGCAAAAAATAAGAAATTGAAAGGAGCCAATTTGAAACTAAGGTCGTTTATAAACAGCGAAAATAAAATTGGTCCTAGATGGCTGCCCTGCGCAACGCCTGAAGGCACATCTAAAGGTCTGGACAGTGTACCATTAAGATATACAACTTGTTTGCGCTGGTCAAGGTATGAGCAAAGCCAATGATAGAGATAACCACCAACACCATACAGATTGAGCTTCTGTAACAGTAGCTCTATCGAAGGCCTTGCTAAAATCGGTATATGTATATAGCATCAACCTGAAGACCACGCTCCAGCGCATTGATTATATGATTTGAGGATACAGCCAAATTTGTTACAGTACTAGGACCCGGAAAAAAGCCGTGTTGATGAGGAGCTAATGTTCCACTATAAGTACTAAGAAGATGATCAGATACAATAGATTCAAGTATTTTACAAAAAGACGGTATAATACAGATCGGGCGATAGTTTACAACATTTGATTTGTCCCCAGACTTGTGCAAAGGTATGACATGTGATGTTTTCCAGATCTGCGGACAAACTCCAGTAGAAAGAGATTTTTTATATAAAATACATAGCGGCCACACCAAACTTGAACTACATACTTTAATAAAATACGATGGAACACCGTCCGGGCCAGGACTTAAGCTAACTTTAATGCCAGTCAGCTTTTTTAACAGACATTCAGAGGTGACAGAGATGGTATATAAATTGTTATTGTTAGCATAAGGGGTACATTCAATAAGGTATACTATTACTAGGTTGAGTATTGACATATTGAAAAAAAATTGCAAACATGTTACAAATTAAATTAGGGCTGGATGAGCTTTCATTATTGTAATACATTAAGTTTGGATTACCAGAATTCGAGCCTCGAATTTTGGAGTCGAAAAATTTAAAAAATATCTTTGAATTGCACAGTGAACATTTTCTTGGAGGTAAGTAACGTATCTATTGTAATCATTATTAATTGCTCGCTTTGCAAGCTTACGTATTTCTTTATATTGATGAAGTTGTGCCGCACAAGATGATTTTTTGTAATTGGAATAGACTTTATGCTTCTTCTTAATAAGTTTGACTGTACTCACAGGATACCAATATGGATACTTGTTATTACTTTTTCGTTGTTTTGGAGTAAAACTGTCAATAGCATAATGCAAAATTTCATAAAATGAAGAGACCGCCTCCTCGCAGCTGGAAGAATTTAAGAGAAGTTCCCAATTTAAGTAACACAAGTAGTCATTGATTGCATTGTAGTCTGCCTTTTTGAAGTTATAAAACCATTTGTCAGCGTCGGGGATAACTTTGAAGTTGCATTCAACGAAGATACTGATTTCCAGCGGAGGGTGATGCAGATCAACTGGAACCAGTTCAAAAGACTCACTTTCGACAGTCACACTAGATGTAGAGGATGAGAGCACTAAATCTAAGATTGTGTCGTTGAAATTTGTTACATGATTGTGCTGATACATCCCTAAAAAGTCTAAAGAATCGCAAAACTGTTTATCTGTCTCACTAGTTCCCGATACACGATGATTAACAAAGTCAAAATTTAATTTAGGCAGGTTGTAGTCACCCACAACACATAACTCAGCGCTAGGACACTTGTCTTGAACTTGTTCAATGGAGGAGATGTGATCGAGGTACACAGATAAATTTGAATTTGGAGAAATATAGATGGCACCAACTACTAAAAGAGCATTATTATGGGAAACGGTAACATAAATCTCTTCGCATGAGGACCTTACATTGAGCTTGGCCGAAACTAAATCGGAACGCACAGCAACCAAAACGCCGCCACCTCTAGATTTATTTGAATTGTCATAATTGCGATCACAACGGTAAACAACGTAGTTCTTCTCAAATAGTTCACTGGAAAAAATGTCACTTGTGAGCCAAGTTTCAGTTAGAACAATTATGTCGTAATCCACACTTAGCGAAGCCTGCAAAACGTTGGTAGTCTTTGTACGTAGCCCACGAACATTTTGATGATACAATTTTAAGCTGTTTTTGTTGAGTGGTTTTTTGCCTTAGATTTATTAATAATTCTAGGAATGTTATTGATAAACTTGATGGTCTTGCTGTCATCACCGTTTGCCGTAAGAATCGCTAATTCATCCCGAATCTTTTTTAGAAAATCCCTTTGCATAGGTGTGCGATCAGGAGCACATTTGAAGTTAAATTTGTGTTTGTTCTTTAAAATAACGAAGATGTCTTCCGGATATTCGAAGCAGACCTTAATAGGGCGAATTTTGCCCTCAACAAATTTACCAATACGGAACGATTTAATCGGAGCAGTATTTATAGTTCTGTCACTGGCAGTGGAGATAGCCTTCGTAATCGATTCATGATCAGCAGCTTTTTTTTGATTAGAATCACCAGCAGCTTCTTCGACATTAAATACAATCAAATTGCATTCACGTCTCTGCCTTTCATAGACTTCAGAAATGATTTCCTCAGTCGATGAACAACTAGCCAAAATATTTATACCTGGTATCGCATTGTTTTTAGGGGCATTTTTATCTTCAACAACATCCTTGAGGCGATTTATCTCGTCTTTTAAAGCATCAACGGTGTTAATTGTTTGGGTCATTCTCTCTAAAATGCCTTTGACATCAAAGCAGTTTTCACAGAAAAACTTGATCTTTCGAGAATTCAACTTAATGCAGGAAAGTTCGTTGCGAGATAAACCACTGCAAGAGACGCCATGAAATCCATCATTACACAGATCACAAAAAACATCAGCACCCCCACGATTGCACTTAAGACACGGTTTTTCGTCACTCATTATAACACCAAAATATGTAAAAGTAACTATGAATATCAAATGGAACCAGAGCAAGAACTTTATTGCTGCTTACTCGACGCGGTGCAACATGATTTATTATTATTAATCGAAGGGGATGAAAGTTAGGGGTGGAAACTCGAATTTTCACTGAATAATGTAGGGTTGAAATTAATACCATTCGATAGCTTTCTATTGGATTTGGTGTGGTAATTTACCGCGACACTGTAGGTGGATGGGCAAATTTTCATTATGATTTAACAAGGGGGATGAAATTTAAGGGTTGAAACTGGAAAATTTTTCATGTAAGTGGTGGAATAAAACTATGGGATTCGATAGATTTCGGTTAATTATTGAAAAAAAGTCTTATGAGTCTTCAACCTGAAACCAACCCCTACGCTACTAACAACCCCTAAGCCCTAGCAAGCGGAGTAAATACATTTTATTTATTTTTTTGGGCTAAAATTTGGAATGCAGCTTTGGCTCCCGAAAAGAAAGGCGGGGATTGCTCTTGGGCCATATCGGACCCAGGGGGTGAGTAGGGAAGGAAAGATGGAGCGATATACCCCCCACCACTTTCCACTCAGACACGCCCACCGGCTACTGCGCATCTCCCCCACCCAATCACAGCGCTTCCCCACGACTCTCCGCCCACAGGCCACGCCTCCTCACACCCTCTCGACCAATCCGACATAGTGCAGAGCAATATACCCCCCGCCACATTCTCTCTCGACCAATCGCACCATATACCTCCCACCATAACTCCACCTACCTACCTAAATTTTGTATTGTGTCATAGCGATATACCTCCCACCCTCTCCATTAGGGGTTTACCCGTGGTAGCCAATTAAACCAAAGTCAGAGCAATTAACCCCCCATCCGGTAAATATAATGTTGGGGGAATAGAACCCAAATTAGTTACCTTCAAGATGGCGTACTTTAAGTTCACGTTAAAAAGTCTTCTAATCTGTCACGAGACCGTCTACCAAAATCAGCTCGGCCACCTAGACGCGTTTGGAAAATGGCACGACTACTTTTCCTACAAGCCGTATTGTGAGGGGTGTTTCGTCGCCATCTACAAGGAGATGACGGACCGCGAGGACGTGGACCCACAAGCGAGAATCACCAACGTCATCGAGGTGGTCTGCGACAGGGCGGAATTGAAGCGGATGGTCGAGAGGTACGGGGAGAGTTGCGAAAGGTGTTCCTGTCTTCTCTACGATGTCGAGGATGTCCAACCGAGAGGAAGCAAGATTATGGTCACCGAGTTGGTGTAATAAAATTCGTTTCATGTGTAATTTGAATTTTTTATAATAAATATGTTTGCTTTTTCTCATTATAAATTAAGACGAACTTGGAATTTAACAACACAATGCGTTCCGAGAGGTTACAGTGCGGGTGTCCTAGTTTAAAAAAAGGAAGAGGTTTACTTAATAAATTAATCGATAAACTCCCTTTTGAAGCCCACTTACCGACTTATAATTTTTGCGGACCTGGAACTAAATTAGCTGACCGAATACAGCGCGGAGACAAGGGGGTAAACAAGTTGGACGAGGCGTGTAAAATCCATGACCTAGCTTACGCGGCAAGCAGTGACCTAACGAAACGACACGAAGCCGACAGGATTTTAATACAGAAAACACTCGATCTTCTAAAGGATCCACAAGCAGGTTTTTCTCAACGTGCGGCCGCAGGTTTAATTGCAGCCATTATGAAAACAAAAACAAAATTGGGCATGGGTGTGAAACGTAAATCTAAGAGAAATATTAAATCGCGTATATTGGCCGCTCCTAAACACGGCGGTTTCTTACCATTTTTATTACCATTGTTGGGTGCACTCGGAGCGTTAGGGGGTGGGGGAGCGGCCATAGCTTCAGCCGTAAATAAAGCTAAAGCCGATAAAAAATTATTAGAGGAGACGCAACGTCATAACAAAGCAATGGAAACCAAAGGATCCGGTTTAAAAAAAAGTCGGAAAAAGAGAGGGGGAGGGCTGTACGTGGGACCCTACGATTATTATCAGAAACTCTACCAATAAAATTACCTAATCGGGCTTTAACCAATTTGGATATAGAAAAGTATGTTAAAAAATTACGCATTGCCGGATTTCGCGGAGTTTTTATGCGAAACAATTTACCCAAAAAAATTACGACTAACGAATGTGGAATAATAAACATGGACGAAGAAAGCCGGGAAGGAACCCATTGGACAGCTTACGTTTCGAGACCGGGGGCGGTTTTATTCTTCAATAGTTTGGGGAAATTAGTACCTCCTATCGAAGCGATGAAATATTTTACGAGCAACGGAAAAGTTAAAATTCTCTATAACCATGATAGATATCAAAATTTCGATACCTTCTATTGTGGCCATCTTTGCGTTTGGTTTTTATATCACTATTCCAAATGAATTGAAATCATTACCTTGGCGGAAATCGTACGAAAATGTTCTTTGTGTTAAGTGGAAAATCTTCGATTTTGAGTGCGGATTTTAACCCTCCCATCAGTTTAAATGGAGAAAAAGATGTATTGGGTTTAACCAATTTTGAAGTTTACAATTCAATTCCCAATATTGAACCGGGGGTTAATAAATTTGTTTACGGGGGAAAGGAAATCACAATCCCCACCGGATGCTATCAACTAAAAGATATAAACAAATATTTACAATCGTCTATCGGAAAAAACGAATTTTTACAAATAACTGCCAATAATAACACGTTAAAATGTCATATTAAATCTACTCAGGAAATCGACTTCTCAATACCTGACTCGATAGGTCCTTTGTTGGGTTTCAAGTCTAGGAAGTTGAAAGAAAACTTGGCACACGAATCCGATACAATAGCTGATTTAATGAAAGTGAATTCCATATTTGTCGAATGCAACATCACCGTAAACAGCTATTCCAATGGAAAACCGGTTCACATCATATACCATTTCTCTCCAAGCGCTCCACCCGGTTTTAAACAAATAGAAAAACCTCAGAGAATCATATATTTACCTATAAGCGTCGACGAAATAAGGAACATAACCCTTAAAATAGTAGACCAAACCGGAAATGTTGTTAATTTTCAAGAGGAAGTGGTTACAATCGGTCTTCATTTACAAAAGGGAGATGGGTTTTGATTTCAGTGGTAAAACATATAAAATACCACGAAAGTGTAAGGTTGGGGTTAGTAGACAAAAAGATAGGCTAAGTAAAGCAAACAGACAGTTCCTAAAGTCGTTGGGTTTACAACTTTCGAAGAATGCTTAATATCGAAGATGAAATATCACTTGACGACAGAATAGCTAGTTACGAGTATTATACCCACCAACCATATTCTAATAGTAGATTTAATAATAACGATGAGATTCGATTTCCGGCTGCAATTGATTTATGTACTAGACCTGGAGACTCTTATCTCTATATCCAAGGTCAATTAGTTACAGAAGATAAGGGGAAAACAGTTCCCGCGGTCGATACGAAATTTATCAACAATGGGATTGTGCACTTATTTAGTGAAATAAGATATGAATTGAATGGGGTAGTGATCGATTCCTTGACGAAGCCAGGGTTGGCTTCTACGATGAAAGGTTTACCTAGTTTCGACTATGGGGAGTCCGTAAAGAATAGAAACGCTGGCTGGTCTCTAGACACAGATATGAGCATACAGAATGGGAAATTCAGCGTATGTGTTCCATTAAGTATGCTACTTGGTTTTATGGAAGATTTTAAAAAGGTGAAAAATCCGAACCCTTAGAAATTTTACAATAATTAGATATTTTAGGTTATCGTCAATATACGTCAAGAATTGATTTTAATTCGTGGAAATTCCGATACCGACGCTCTCATCTGTCAGACTGACGAAAAAGCGAAAGTAATCATTGATAAGATATTTTGGAGATTACCACACGTCACCCCGGGTCTTAAAGAAGAAGTTGAATTGACGAAATTTATCGAAAAGGGCAAAGATGTAGCAGTCGCTTTTCGTAGTTGGGAATTGCATAGTTACCCCGCCCTCCCTAATACAACTAACCATTCTTGGAATATTAAAACTTCAAACAGGGTTGAAACGCCGCGATACTTGATTTTCGGTTTCCAAAATTCCAGAGATGGCGATTTAAAAAAAGACATGGGGAAATTTGACCATTGCGAGTTTTCCAATATAAGAGTTTACCTAAACAGTGACAGATTTCCTTATGAAAATCAAAACATTGATTTCACTTCAAATCATTTCTCTCCTCTTTACGAGATGTTCTCTCGTTTTAAATCCAGTTATTATTACCAGAATAAAACGGACTGTATCATTTCGCCGGATCAGTACAAAAAAGACTACCCACTGATAATCATAAACTGCAGCAATCAAAAGTATACAATCAACCAGCAGTCCGTGACTCTAAGGGTTGAATTTGACACCCTCGCCCCAATTCCAAAGAATACAACGTTGAGCGCCTTAATTATTCATGACAAGTTGTTTTTTTATAATGCGCTAACAGGTTTAGTACGATGATTATTGATTTGCAAGGATTTTTTATAAGTGAGAGTACTTTTATCGTCAAAGAATTGGCAGCTATAAAAAACGGGAAGCTACTCCATTACATATTCGAGCCTGCGGTACCATTTCAGTCAGTTCCACCAAAATATCAATGTACTATCAATTATCTAATCAACCATCATCACTGTATTCCTTATGAAAGTGGATTCATTCCATACATTTATTTTAACAAGATCTTGAAAAAAATTACGCGAAATGTTGAAGAAATTTTCATCAAAGGACGAGAAAAGGCTGTTTTTCTGAGGAAGCTACTTAAGAAAACGATCGTCACTGAATTACCCGAATCACCCCCTCTACCCCATGCTACACCCCTATGCACGGGTCACAGTTCAGATTATTGCAAATGTGCTTTAACCAATGTATTTTTTTTAAAGCAGAAATTTCAAGAGACTGTAAATAATTTTAAATAAAAGTTTTTCATTAGAGTTGCATTTTTATTGTCAACCTCACATGAACTTGAAAAGAGTGTATTGACTTCCTTTCCATAACGAGAGAGTTCATCAGCTCGGACGTTCACAGTGTGTTTGTATAGAAGAATCTCTCATTAAATGCTTCGACTTCCATATATGAACATGAAAGAGTTAAGATTCCGAGTTTATAAAAATTACAAAATATTACCTCCGCTCGGAGTAGGCTCCATAAATGGAAGAAAAATTGATTCTGCGAAGCACTAGGTGATTATAACGAGACATATAAGGTATTTCCTCTTTAAATCGCACGACAGGACGTAGTCGTCTAGCCATTATATGACTATAATTGCGTAAATTCCCATCATACAAGTTGAATTTTTTTATCTTCACTTTTCTATAAAACATCGGGACCGGGCAAGCCTGCTACCATTTGTATACGTGTTTGCGTGAGCCGTACGTTACATTATGTCTTCTCGCAGTCTATCCGATTTTTTTTCAAATTTTAACCCCGATGAAGAACAACCAGGTCCGTCCGCGGTGAGTGAAAAATTAATTGTGATTCATTTACCGGTATTCTCTAACGACAAAATTAAAATTCATCAAAATTTATTAATTAAACCTCTAAAACAGAAAATTGAAAGAAAACCAGTTGCTAATGATCAAAATTTACCCCCGGGGGTTAAAGAGTTTCTATTAGATGACGGATTATGGTGTTTGAAATTATTAGAACAATTGGGTCTTTAAAATTCGTCATGAAAGCTCGACCTACAAAATTCTCTTTGGGATTCAAAGTATGCGACATTTTTACAAACTGGTTTTTATTCTTGTTCGGTAGTTATTTAAATCCAATTTCATGAATGAAACTCGGCGGAATGTACGCACACATTATGTATACTGGTCACGTTCAAGGTTAACAGGTTAATTCAACTTGTAATATATGTTTTAAGCAATTCACATGTGATTTATGTCATCGTCCATACGCTAATCGGAGTTCCTTAATTCGCCATAGAAGAGAAAGCTGCCCTAACACCTCGATGGGCGAGAAGCGGAAGTTAGAAACTGTGCCAGATGTTCCTATTGGTAATTATGTTTAGATTTTTTTTTTTCTTTCTAACCCGTTGAATTCCAGAATTAAAAAAGTGTCATGTGTGTAATTTAGAGATGTCAGCTAAATCATATCTGGCTCATCAACGGTCAAGGGCACACAAGGAAAAAACAAGAATTAATTTGGACAACGGGGTTTATATTGTATCAACGGCGTTCAAGCAAAGATTAGTTACATTTCAAATAATGGCCCAAGAGAATTATACAGATTTAAACAAATTTTTCGACGAGGCTACGTCAAAAATCCTAAATTTATTAACCGACCAATTAAATCGACACGTTTGCTTGAAAATTATTTTCGAAATTTTCTCAATTTACGTTTTGGAAACGAAGGAAACAACGGAAATTAAATCTTTCGCCACTGCTAATAAACTTATTACCCGGTCATCAAATTTAATAGAAGTACTCAAGGATGTAAAAGAAATTTTATCAAATAAAATTATGGAGTTCGATGAAAGGCAATCAGGTTAGTTATCATAAGTTATTGTGCTGTTACTAATCTTGTTTATCTGACAGGTTGGGCCTTGGTCAAAATTCTATTCCTTGAGATGGGCATCTCTCAATTCAATCCTTTAAAAGGATCGTCCTTCATCGACTTGCCGGACCCTATCAAGAAACGAAATGCGGTACTCAACATACGAAATGAAGACAACAGATGTTTTGCCCACTCTTTAGTAGCTGCAGTTTGTCAACCTTCAGGGCCAGATGATGAGCCGGGATCATATCCTCTGTACAGCACGATATTCGATTTTAACGGTATTTCTTTTCCAACTAATTTGCATGAGATCGCTATTTTCGAAAAGCTCAATCCGGGTGTAAGCGTAAACGTGTACGGCATTGAATTAATATATCATTTGGGTAAGCCGAGATATGAAATTATCGGCCCCCTGTATTACACCATGAGTAAGAAAATTCAACATGTAAATTTATTACTTATCAACGATGACGAAATTCCTAATAGTAAACATTATTGTTTAATACGTGACTTTAGTAAGTTAGTTTCTGCTCAATTATCCAAAAGATCGAATCGAAAATTTATTTGTGATGCATGCATTATTCCATTTTCAACTAAAGAGCTGTTAGCTCGTCACGTCGAACATGATTGTGAATATGTGTACACCAAACTTCCAACAAAAAACCCCATAATAAACAAACGGGGAAAGACTGTACCGGGTAATATACTTCAATTTGAAAATTATCAAAAGCAATTAAAATTACCTTTCGTTTTTTACGGAGATTTCGAAAGTGTGTTAAAACCGATAAGCTATGTTGAAAGTGATCCCAAGAAACCGTATCAAATTAAAACTTATTTACATGTTCCTCACAGCGTTGCTTACTATTTAAAATGCTCTTTCGACGATTCACTGTCACGATTTCAATTGTTTCGAGGAGAAAACTGTGTCCAAGACTTTATAAAATCTTTGGAAAACGAGGTTGTCTCGTTGTATGAGAAATATTTAGGCGTGGTGGTGCCAATGGAGGAATTGTCAGCTATGCAGGAACACGAATTTCAAACTGCCGAATCATGTCACATTTGTAAAGAACCTTTTGAAAATGACAGTAAAAAAGAACGTGTCCACGATCACATGACCGGGGCATTCCTGTCTGCAAGCTGCTCAGAATGCAACCTGCAGTATAAAACTCCAAATTATATACCAATTTTTTCCATAATTTATCAAATTATGACAGCCATTTATTTATCAAACAACTGGCGGAGAACGAAGCCGAAATTGATGTGATCGCGCGGAATATGGAGAATTATGTCGCCTTTTCCAAGGTCATTCACGTAGGTCAGTACATTAACAAAAAGGGGCACACTGTTCAAAAGTATATGAAGCTCCGCTTCGTGGACTCGTTCCGGTTCTATACGTGTTCATTGGAAAAATTAGCCGAAAGTTTGACCCCCGATCAGTGTAATGAGGTTAGGAAACATTTTCCATCCGACGAAAAATTTGAAATGATTAGACAAAAAAATGTGTTCCCGTATAGTTACTTGGACGATTTCTCTAAATTGGAAGAAACAACTTTTCCTACAAAAGATGATTTTTTCGATAAACTCTATAACGAACCAATTTCGGATAAAAATTATAATAGGGCTCGTGCATTATGGGACTTATTTAAATGCAACACTCTGGGAGAATACAGCGACATATACTTAACTTCAGACGTATTAATTTTAGCAGATATTTTTGAAAATTTCCGTTCCTCCGCTTTAAAACACTACCAATTAGATCCGGCTCATTTTTTGACGGCTCCATCCCTTTCTTGGGATGCGATGCTGAAATATACTGGAGTCTCCTTAGAGCTTCTCACTGATATCGACCAGTTGTTATTCTTTAAACGCGGTATTCGCGGCGGAGTCGCTACAGCTATTACTCGATACGCCAAAGCAAATAATCCATATCTTCCTGATTACGACCCCCAAAAAGAGACGACATATATAGCATATTTAGACGAAACCAATCTTTACGGAAAATCGATGATGAATTTCCTCCCCATTGGGGGTTTTCGGTGGTTGTCAGATGACGAAATTCAAAATTTGGATGTAAGCTTAATTTCTGATACGGCTGATATGGGATATGTTTTAGAAGTGGATATCTTCTACCCACAGAGTCTCCACGATGCCCATAACGAGTTCCCTTTTGCACCCGAAAATATGGTACCACCTAACGGAAAATATTCGAAATTGATTCAAAATTTAAATCATAAATTCAAATACATTATTCATTACATAAGTTTGAAGCAAATTTTAAAACACGGATTGAAAATCACTAAAATTCACCTAGTGATAGAATTCAAACAGAGCGACTGGTTGCGACCCTATATCGAGCTCAATACAAGATTACGTAACGCCGCGACGACAAAATTTGAAAAGGACACTATGAAACTCCTCAACAACTCCATTTATGGAAAAACGTCAGAAGATGTTAGTAAACGGGTGGATGTAAAATTAGCCACACATTGGAAAAAAATTGGGCGAAAATACGGTGCCGAAACTTGGATTTCTAAGCCGCAATTTAAAAATAGGAAAATTTTTACCGAAAATTTCGCAGCAATTGAAATGGGTCGCACCATGATAAACTACACTAAACCTCTGTACCTCGGTTTTAGCATTTTAGATATTTCCAAAACTATTGTTTATGAATTTTACTATGATTTTTTAAAGCCCTTATATGGGGATAAAGTAACCCTATTGTACAGCGATACGGACAGCTTATGTGCCTTAATTGCCACCCCCAATTTCTATTTGGACATTAAAAAATATCCGGAAAGATATGACACTAGTAATTTTTCCCCGGATAACGAATATGGAATAATTCCTTCAGAATCTGTAATCGGTAGGATGAAGGACGAATATGGGGGAAAGGTACCCGAATGGTATGCTGGTACAGGTAGTAAAGCCTACGCCGTGGCGGTATATAACGAGAAACCTACGAAAAAAGCTAAAGGAATTACCAAACATGTCGTGGAAACAGCCTTATCTCTGGAAACATATAAAAAAATCGTCGACAGTCACGACAAAGATTTTAAGTACTTTTGCAATATGACTGTTTTCAAATCCACAAATCATGACGTGTACACGGAATTACACCGCAAAGTAGCTCTCTCATATTTCGACGATAAAAGATATCTAATAAAAAACTCTTATAAAACTTTAGCTTGGGGTCATTATGACATCGAATTTCAGAGAAATACGGATTTTTTGTTGGAATTTGGTAATAAACTGCTTTGAGCTGTTGTATTTCTAAATTTATTTTTTTGTAATTATTATTTCAAGATTTTTATTTGTTAAACATTTTTTCCATTTTATTTGGAATCTCGAGAACAACTGATGTACGGACTGAAAGCAACACTTATTCTCGAGATTCTCACCTCTGATGTTGTTCGGTCACGATGTCGGTTCACCTAGTAAGTGGTGAACTCGGTTTTCCCTAAACTTGGTTTGGTTGACAGAAAAATCTGACATTTAGACCAGGTTTAGAGATTACCGCGGATCGAACTATCCTTGTATAGTATATGAATAATTTTCAGTCATAATGTAACTTAGTATGTAAGATTATACCATGAAAGTTGTTTCACAAGTTGAAAAATTAAATGTCACCAATTATGATTTTTGTATTCCTTCGACGGATGAAGCGAAACATAGTAACCTAATGGGCAGTTGTTCTAAACGTGGACTAATTGTAGGGAGAAGTGGGTGTGGAAAAACAAACAGTTTATTAAGTCTGTTATTGGAACCGAACGGATTAAGGTTTCAAAATGTTTACATTTACTGCAAAACGTTAAATCAACCCAAGTATCAATTTTTAAAGCAAGTCCTACAACCGCTACGTGATGTGGGCTATTTTGAGTATAACGAAGGCGATAGCATTATACCCCCACAGAAGGTTGAACCGAATTCGGTCGTAATTTTCGATGATATAATCACGATTCCTAGTCAAATGCCCATAATCCGCGACTTCTTCTGTCTCGGTCGACATAACAAGACGGACCTCTTCTATCTCGCTCAAACCTACTCGGCCATTCCAAAACAACTTATCCGTGATAATGCAAATTTTCTTGTCCTTTTTCCGCAAGATGTGACAAACCTAAAACACGTGTATATGGATCACGTGAATACCGACATGACGTTTGAGTGTTTACAAAATATTTGCCGAGAATGTTGGAGGAGCAGCAAGCACAGTTTTTTGGTTATTGATAAAGAGTCGCCATTTAATAACGGTCGTTATCGCAAGGGATTCGACCATTTTTTGATTCTATAAAGAGGATAGTTTAACAAAATAAAATACATTCGTTGCGTGTCGTCATGGAAAATCAATACAAGCGTGAGCTAGCTAAAGCGAGAAGTTCCGTCAGAAATAAAATGTCTAAACTGAAGACAGATAAGGAATCGTCACAATTCTTCACCGAGCAACGATTTAAGCCCATAACAGGACCGCTTAAAAACTTAATTTCACAAATAAAAGAGGTGGAAATTAAAAAGGAAACAACGTCTCTTCCTATAAAAAAGGTCAGACCACCATCCCCCATCCCAAAATTACCGACATCGACACCCCTACCCACAAATCAGCCCCCAAGACCTGTTTGGTCGACCCCCAATTTTATACCGACGACAAATATTGGAAATTATGAGCCGCCAGCTGAGGAGGCAGAAAAAACTGATACAGAAACGTCCGAGCATTTTCATCAATTGTCACAAGCGGTTAGGGACTCGTTTCTCGAGCAATGGCCCGAACAAGTACGGGGATATATCGAGCAAATGATTTCCGATGTAGAAGGTGACTTCGATCATCAATTTGGCGTAAGATTTGAGCCGGAACTTGCAAAATTTCACATAGGAGACAGTGAGATCGATTTCCAGGACGATAAATTAATTGTTGGAAACGATCGTTATACCCTCACGCCAGGTTTATTGGAATTAATTTTTAAGAAAGAGCCTAGAGGATACACTGAAGAAGATTCAAGAAAATATGCAAATATTATAAAACTCACTAATGCCGGTCGAAAAAAATACCAACATGATCGTAGCATTGCCAGTAATAAGGGGAAGAAATATATGGGTGTCATAAGGGGATTAAAGGATGAAATATTTCCTACGAAAAAACATCAAGGTCAAGGATTTTTAAAAACGCTCGAAGTTACCGATAAAGAACCGGAATACGTCCCGTATAAAGACGTTAATACGTTAGTCGATCGGCTACGTTTGCTAATGGCGTCGCAAATGAGCGGCAATAATAATCATTTAAATGAGATAAGTAATTTGATGGATGCTCTTAAAGAAGCAAATATTATCGTATAATATAACGGCAATCGGTTTTCCATCTTAGTCTTCTCTTGCGTTTATAGCAACATGTTGGATAAATTTTTACACCACATTAGCGATACCTTCGAGCCGAGGGTCGAAACGGAAAATGCTAATAGGAAATTTTTCTATTATACGTCGTTTAGGTTAAGTGGCGTTGAAATTTCTAAACACCTTTCTAACATGATATTAAATAACCACAAGCCGTTTTATGAATTTCCATATAAAACTGCAACTGTTCACAGTGTTTATAAAGAACCCACGGATTTGAAGGTCACTATCAATGATAATTTCGTAGACTTGACAAAGGGGTTAGTACTTAAACAAGGAGACGAAATAGGTTTAGAGAGATTCTCTCCGAAAACAAGTCAAGTCTTTTTGGAAGTTATACTAAAGCTACAAATCGAAGATGGCGCCGACGACATCAATTAAACGTGACGTCATAAACGAAATACATAAACCGGCTAGGGTGCACTTTCCTCGTAGACGAGTCATTGTTAAAGGAATATTAGATACGTACCAAATAGACGTCGTAGAAATGGTTCCTTATCAAAAATTTAATAAAGGACATAAATATATATTAGTGGTGATCGATGTATTTTCTAAAAAAGTTTACGCGTATCCGCTTAAAAACAAAACTGGAGAGGAAGTGACGAAGGCAATGTCGCAGGTTTTGGAAGACGGTAAAAATGTTCCGAAAAATTTGCTAAGCGATTTTGGGAAGGAGTTCTATAACAAATCCTTCCAAAATTTAATGAAAAAACACAACATCAACCATTTCAGTACGTACTCCAATTTGAAGGCGAGCATTGTCGAGCGGGTGAATCGTACCCTGAAGAATTTAATGTGGAAAGAGTTTAGTATGCAGGGTAACTATAAATGGTTAACCCTACTCCCGGAAATTGTTAAAAAATATAATAACACTAGACACAGAACCACCGGGTTGAAACCGGTCGATATAAACAAGAGAAATGAGAAAAAAATTTTGAGAGAAGTTTATACTAATTTGAAGATTTTTAAAATTCCCAAATTTCGAAAAGGTGATGCAGTCAGAATCTCCAAATACAGACACGTATTCAGCAAGGGGTATCAGCCGAATTGGACAAACGAAATATTCGTAATAGCCAAAGTGCAATCAACAAATCCCAGAACGTATTTGTTACGAGATCAAAATGGTGCCGAAATTAAAGGAGCCTTTTACGAAGAGGAGCTTCTCAAAGTAAAACACAAGGACGTATATCTGATAGAGAAAGTTCTCAGGAAGAAAAATAAACGAGTGTATGTCCAATGGTTGGGGATGAATGAAAGAGGATGGATTAATGCCAGTGACGTAGTTTAAATTAATACTTATAAAAATTGTTTTCTTTTATTAAAAATAAACAAATACCCATAATTATATATTTTTATTACTTAAACCTATCTTTATAAATGTACATCCTATGATCTAATTGCAATACAGGTTCAATTATAGCTGATACATTATTAACACGTCGCCTAAATCTATCTCTATTTACAGCTTCCATCACATAATCACTTTTTCGAGCTTCTTTTGCGGCGAATTGCCACACGTACATCATGTACACTTTCGGGTTTAAATTAAACGTTACCCTCATTTTTTCTAATTTCCTCGGCATCTTTAATTACCACATCCGGCAGACATTTTACAAGTTCTTTTACGACCCAAGTCTTTTCGTCAGAATTATTCAAGTACTGATAGACTTTATCTATAACATTCCCTTCGCATTTTAAAGTTTTTTTCAGTACGAGCGTATAAAGAATTTTCACATCATCGCCATTTATACGTCGCAAATTATATTCGATGAGATCGACGAGACCAAACAGGGAATTCAAAGTACCCTCTGCCATGTAAATGTGGTTCCCATCTATGTTACTCTGAATCTTCATGATATTCGATCCGTTAATCAAGGGAAATGAAAACGTAAAGTTTTTAACGTGAATCGGATAAACGTTATTCGTATTTTCCGTCAGAGAATCGAGAATATACATCCTGCAGGTAATAAGTGAAGAAAAATCTTTTGGCGTCATTTCCACGAAATACTGACGGTTGGAGGCGATCCGAATTATCGGGGAGAATTGTCCGTCGGCCGTCAACCCCACCAGCACGAATTTAGACTTGGACTTATTTAAAAAAATGCAGCAGAGAAGCGGCTGGAACCTCCCCATCGCGTGGATCTTTGTATTCTGTGTAGATAGTAGTCAATTCAACAGAATTTTTTAAATCCTTGACTAATTTCGCAATTTTCTGACAAATACCGACGTCACCTCGGACATCACCCGTCACGTTTGACAGTATGTTCCTTTTAAGGTTAATCTTTTTCCACCTTTTTGACAATAACTGCCACTTTATGTCATCCACTGTCAGCCCGCTCCCTTTTAATGAGAAAGAATTTTTTCTCTATTTTCCACTGAAATGGCAGAAACTGTGAACACATTTTTAGAACCAGAATTTGATCGCCTTTCTAATGGCGACATAAAAAAGGAGGTCTTGTACTTAAAATTTTAAGTTGATATGCTTAAATGGGACTTCCCGTGGGCCAATTGCTTTCAAAGGTCTTTCAGGTCTTCAACGGGTCACCCAATCTCCACGTACCAAATTTCAGACAAATCGATTCAGTAATTTGGGCTATAATGTATTTTTACTGTTATTATAAAATTTCGATTTTTTGAACCAAACGGCGCTAAATGCGAATTAATTTTGTCTTATTTAAAACCAGAATTTGAAGACCTTTCTGATGGTGACAATAAATCTTTCAAAAACTTGTTTTTAATGGTCAAATGAGAGAATAATTTTATTAAATTTGGAAATTGGTGTGCCAAAACGGCACTTTCCGTGAGTCGATTGAATTCAAAATTTGTTCAGCTCTTCGACGTGTAATACAATCCTCATGTGCAAAATTTCAGCCAAATCGGTTCAGGGGCTTGGGCTGTACCGCGATTTTAAAGTCCGATAAAAATCAATTTTTTTTCAACTTTTGGTCAAAAGGGCACTAAGAGTTAATACATTTTTAGAAGCAGAATTTGAAGATCTTTCTTATGGTGACGTAAAAAATGGGGGTTTGCATTTAAAATTTAAAAGTTGATGTGCCAAAATGGCATTTGCGGTTGCACGATTGGCTCCAAAAGCTTTTCAGATCTAAGTTGGGTTACGAGATGCCTATGCTCCAAATTTCAGCCAAATCGATCGAGTAGTTTTGGCTGTGGCGTGTTTACAAACGTACGAACGTACGTACGTACGTACGTACATACACACAGACACATTTTAAAAACCACTTTTTTGGGTTCCTGAGACCTCAAAACGCATAGATCCGGTCTTATCTCGAATTCGAAAATTTTAGTGATTGCAGTAACCTCCCATTTTTTTAAAATTGTGTTGGGGTTGGGGAGGTTAAAAAAGATTTTTGCATTCAACATTACCGTCTCCTGTGTACTTGCCATGTTAATTCACCAGAAGTTTTCTTATGAGGATTACTTCCACGTATAACAGTAAAAAAATGGCGAATATATAAAAGAAGAGATTTCTTTGTCTTCTTGTCGGCTTCTCCCCACCTCGTATTAAGTTTATGAAAATGCAGTCAGGCGAATATTTGAAGTGCTCAACGTCCGGTTTGTCTTCGCACTCCCACTTAAAAATTTGTACGCCACAAAACACGCACTTTACAATGTCCGATTCACCAATATAATAGAATCCAGATTTTGCCAACCTTATCGGATCTTGTGATTTCGGCCACTTCTCGAATGTTACCAGACGTGCCTCGAAACACTGAAAGGAGCTCCGTTTTAATTCACATCCGTCATGAGAAAAAGCAAACATATTTATTATAAAAAATTCAAATTACACATGAAACGAATTTTATTACACCAACTCGGTGACCATAATCTTGCTTCCTCTCGGTTGGACATCCTCGACATCGTAGAGAAGACAGGAACACCTTTCGCAACTCTCCCCGTACCTCTCGACCATCCGCTTCAATTCCGCCCTGTCGCAGACCACCTCGATGACGTTGGTGATTCTCGCTTGTGGGTCCACGTCCTCGCGGTCCGTCATCTCCTTGTAGATGGCGACGAAACACCCCTCACAATACGGCTTGTAGGAAAAGTAGTCGTGCCATTTTCCAAACGCGTCTAGGTGGCCGAGCTGATTTTGGTAGACGGTCTCGTGACAGATTAGAAGACTTTTTAACGTGAACTTAAAGTACGCCATCTTGAAGGTAACTAATTTGGGTTCTATTCCCCCAACATTATATTTACCGGATGGGGGGTTAATTGCTCTGACTTTGGTTTAATTGGCTACCACGGGTAAACCCCTAATGGAGAGGGTGGGAGGTATATCGCTATGACACAATACAAAATTTAGGTAGGTAGGTGGAGTTATGGTGGGAGGTATATGGTGCGATTGGTCGAGAGAGAATGTGGCGGGGGGTATATTGCTCTGCACTATGTCGGATTGGTCGAGAGGGTGTGAGGAGGCGTGGCCTGTGGGCGGAGAGTCGTGGGGAAGCGCTGTGATTGGGTGGGGGAGATGCGCAGTAGCCGGTGGGCGTGTCTGAGTGGAAAGTGGTGGGGGGTATATCGCTCCATCTTTCCTTCCCTACTGGGGTGGGAGTTGGGGGGAAAAACCGAAAAACTATTAATTGCAATAACTCGAGAACAAGTGGAGGCATCCTTCTGAAACTTGGTATGCACGTTCGACTTTCAAGTCTGTTGAAGATGAAGCGGTGTCAATTTCGGGGGATGAAATCAACAAAAAATATAATAACTCCGCAAGGGTTGCACGCAGCTATTTGAAACCCAACTCACACATATTTCGATGAAGTCTTGTATGGGGTATGCATTTTCTGCAAACTCGGACATATGGGAATTATGGGATGAAAATTAGGGGTTGCAACTCGAAATTCCTCTTAATAAGTACTAGTCGATATTGGCGTCGTTCGCTAGCTTTCCATTATAAAGGGGTCATTCATATTTTGCGAAAAGCCACCCTTAAAGGCGCTACAACCCTTAACATGTAGAAGCACAAAAATACAAGAACTCAAAAACTACTCAACATATCAAGGCAGAATTTGGTGTGGTAATTTCCAGTGACATTGTAGACGGATGGACAAAATTTCGCTGAGATTTCACAAAGGGGATGAAATTTAAGGGTTGAAATTGGAAATTTCTTCAAGTACCTAAATGGTGGCATAAAACTACGGGGGTTCGATAGGTTTCGGTAAACCATTAAAAAAAGTCTTATGAGTCTTCAATTTAAAACCAAAACCTAGGCCACTAATAACCCCTAACCGTTAGCTAGCGGATAAATACATACATTTTATTTTTATTTTTTCTGAGATCCTATTGATTTATCTATGAACAACCGAAGTCAGTAAATCAGCAAGGACTTATTTATATAACACCGGAGAAATAAACTCATCCCTGTAAACCATAATAAATAAATCGCCGCAATTTTTTAACGAAATGGATCTGGGTGGTCAAATTGAAAACACAAGTCTCTTTAAAGCATGAGGGGGTTGCCAAATAGGGGGTTGGAGTTTAGTGGTTGAAACTTTCATGAAGCCCTGTAATTTAACACCCCCAAAAGCCAAATTTGCATAATTGGCTTATTTCGTGTCATTTACTGTAATTCTGCTTAATTACGATAAATTTTCATTCCCTTGGATTTTTCGTCCCCCTTTACGATCTTTTAACCCCCTAAGTGTTAATTTGGCACAATTTGCGTAATTTTGTTTTTCTTCGTTATAATAATTTGAAATCATTTAGATTCAAACACTAAAGGATCCTATACGATAGTGGTCCAGGAAATAAATTGAAAATCAGGATCTAGGCGACACTAAACTTTGATTTTTAGCGTGGAGGTATGTATTTAATAAAGTGTTCTTACAAGATTGAATACAAATAAACTGCCCAACAATTTAATTGGTCCACCCGGAAATTTGAGTCGAATTTAAAATGCCGTAACTCCTCAAAGAGTTGATCGATTTGAAGGAGCCTTTTTTCCACGGAAAGCCCATTTCATTGGCGTTTTAAGCAGGTCCCCCTTATTTGATATACAGGGCGTCAGAGTCGGGTACTGCAAAGTGGCGAAAATTTAAACCACCCCCGATTCACTATAAAAACACTGGACAACTTCGGTGGAAAAATGCACTATCACTAGTGATAGAGATAGTGCACCCCCGATTCTTAAAAAAAAATTTCTAAATTTTTTTGGTTGCTCAAGTTCGCCTAAAATCACATTTTGAACCACCCCTTCTGCCTCCCTCCCGGCCATCATTAGACGAAAAATTATTTATGGCATATACCGGGTGTATCACAGACCCCGCCGTATAGGGAATTAACATGGGAAAATGAATTTTATTTTTTTCCTGCTCCGGAGGATTTTCTCGAAAAGTTTTATCGTGTTTGGAGGATAGTCCATACTAGTCTGTACCTCTTGAGATTTTTTTTTCGTTCGTCAGCTCCTATTAGGTACTTAACAATGATTTTTTGAAAATTGAATTTTCGACGAAAACGAAAAAATTTTTCGTGCCCAATCGACCCGCTTCGAATGTTTACTTAGTTTGCTGCCTTTGTGGATTGCAACACAAATTGTGCACGAAAAAATGTTGCGTCTTGCTTCTACGGAACATTTTTTCGTGCACAATCGACCCGTTTCGAAGCATCCATTTATTTTGTGTTGTGTTGCAATCCACAAATGCAGCAAACTAAGTAAACATTCGAAGCGGGTCGATTGGGCACGAAAATTTTTTTCGTTTTTGTCGAAATTTCAATTTTCAAAAAATCATTGTTAAGTACCTAACAGGAGCTGACGAACGAAAAAAATCTCAAGAGGTATCAGACTAGTATGGACTATCCTCCAAACACGATAAAACTTTTCGAGAAAATCCTCCGGAGCAGGAAAAAAATAAAATTCATTTTCCCATGTTAATTCCCTATATGGCGGGGTCTGTGTGATACACCCGGTATCACATTATGATGTGGCATAATAGTCTTACTGTTTGATCTTATTCTTACGTGCCGCCTGAGGAAAGCCGCCACTGCATCGCCGCACCCCTTGAGAAAATAAAATATATTGCAGTTATTTATCGCCATTGTTTAATAATATGCCTTTATCTTTAATTTAAGTGCTATAATTCTCGTCAATAATCAATAATGATTTGGAGAATAAAAAAAACAAAAAAATTATAGGTCAATTTTCAAGATTTGAACCCATGTACGAAAGTCGAAGAATGGGAGAAAAACAAATTTGCCGCTCAGCTACGGTTTATATCTTTCATTGTATACAGATGTTGATCTCAAGAAACAGCAACAACAAAATTTCGAAGACGTGCACCTCAAATTATTTCTTCCAAGATATTTATTAAGCGGAAATCTAATTAAATGGCGAGTTGACATTTATATTTCAAGATAAATCAAATAAACTACAATTTGGGCACTGTCATCTGCATTGCAGAGGCTGAACTAACGGACAAAATTTAAATGCCAAATTTCTGAGTGTAGGCAGCATAATTTACAAATGGATTCCAATGTCAGAACATTAAATTAATTTTTGTCTTGGTAAGTTGGTGTTTCTTTATAAAGCAATTGACCTCATGTTGCGCAGAATGTAATTCTGGATATGCCACAAAAATTTCAGATCGTATCGTAAAACAATAAAGCCTGTAGTCAAGTTTCCGTAAAAAGTGTATGTAAAGTTGCCTAAAACCGTTTCGTGCCTCCCCTTAACTACAATTCATTTCCACCACTCTTGAGTTTTCATCCCCCTTATCAATTTTTCAACCCCCCGAGCGTTAATTTTGTAAAATTTGCGCAGTTTTTTTCGGCAATAAATTTTACTCATATATGTACATTGTTCTTGCCTTTTTCGCTTTTTCGACCCCCTTCGCAATATTTCAACCCTCAAAAGCCAAATTTCCATAATTGGCTTATTTTCAGTAATTCTGTTTAATTACGGTTGATTTTCATCCCTTTTGACTTTTCATCCCTATTTACGATTTTTCAATCCCCTAAGTGCTAATTTGGCAAAATTTGCGTAATTTCGTTTTTCTTCGGTAATAAATGAACTAATTTGGATGATGATTAAATTTTTCAGTTTTTTCATCCCCCTTCGCAATGTTCCAACACTTCAAACGCTAAATTTACATAAGTGGGTTATTTTGGTGATATTTTCCGTAATTTTACTTAGCCGCGGTTAATCCTCATACCTTTTGACTTTTCATGCACCTTTACGATTTTTCAACCCCCTAAGTGGTAATTTTGCAAAATTCGCATAATTTCGTTTTTCGTCGGTAATAAAATTGAACGCATTTGGTATTCAGTTTACCTTTTACAGTTTTCCAATTTCCTTCGCAATAGGTAGGTATAAGTGCGGTATTTCGACCCCCACAAAAGTTTTAAGTGCATAATTTGGTTATTTTCGTGTTATATTTCGTAATTCTACTTAATCACACCTAATTTTCATTCCTCTTGATTTTTCATCCCCTTTCGCAATTTCTCAGCCCCGAGTGTTAATTTTTTTCAAAATTCGCCAAATTTTGTTATAATTCCAGCAATTCTTTTCATTTACTCATTCCTGTTCATTTCTATTTTTAAATTCTGTAACAATTTTTTTTAACATTTCGTTTTTTGACACATCTGTGCATGTGCGGAGGCACTACTACTAGGTGCAGATTGATAAAATCGGGTGCAGATTGATAAAATCTGCACCCGATTCCACCAGTAAGACCAGCCGCCCATATATACACATTAACGTGATAAACATCTACAGGGATACACATCGCATTGATATACATCTGCCGGGGCCTTTTTATATGAATATTGTCTATTTTTATAAATAAAGTATCTTTTTGAAGTTCAATGGAATATAATGCATTTATCACACAGAAAATATGCGTTATACAAGGGTTTTATTTTTATACCCAACAAAATTGCCAAATGCTAAAAAAAAATTTTTTTTCGTGGCCAATCTTAAACCTAACACAGTTTAAATTGATTTAACATGCAAAATGAACACGTGGCCAATTTGACCCCCACTTGCCAGGTAACATTTGCTACCCTATTTTTTTTGGAATATTTTTGTTCAAATTGAATAAATTAAAATATACATAGCACAGTCTGAAAGTACGCATCGAGACCCGTATATACACAAAATTTGCAATAAATCGGCTAACTGTGTTAAAAGTTACAGCCTTTTAAACTTGAAAAATGGCCAATTCGACCCCACTTCACGATAGTTTCAAAGTCTTGTTCCACAAAATTTACTTACTGTTTAGGACGCGTTTCGGAGTGTTACTCCATCTTCAGCTATAAAAGATATTAACACAAAATACAAACAGTTGCCTAGAAAACGACAAAACGTTTGGGTCAAAGAAAAATAACAGCTTTTGAGTCACACTATTTTTTGCATTAATAAAGATTAGATTAGATTAGATTAGATTTACTTCGTTACACGTAAAAATTAATTTACAATACACGTCAATGAACAATATTTGTATAAACACAGATAAAAAGAGAAGCGGCTGGAACCTCCCCATCGCGTATTCTGTGTAGATAGTAGGTAGTCAATTGAACATAATTTTAACCTCCCTAACCCCATCACAATTTAAAAAAAAGGGAGGTTACTGCAATCACTAAAATTTTCGCATTCGAGATAAGACCGGATGTATGCGTTTTGAGGTCTCAGGAACCCAAAAAAGTGGTTTTTAAAATGTGCCTGTGTGTATGTTCGTACGTACGTACGTTCGTACTTTTGTAAACACGCCACAGCCAAAATTCTACACCTTTTCCAGTAGTAGTTCAGAAAACGTCAATAGGTGATTTCCATTTCTGACAGACTGACAGTTGACAGTCTGCTCGTAGGATAAACAAACGAACAAACGGATTTCTGGATAGTTGCTGTGTAGTTTCGGAGGTAATTTTATCAACTTTTTGGTGGCAGAGGATCGTTTTAGTGGGGTTTGAGCTATTGCCAGGGTTCTTCTGATATCAGTGGACATTGTTTTATGTGTAAGGTACGAAATTCCTGTAATTATTAATAATTAGTACCTACCGCACAAAACCTATAAAGCGCATGTTCAATCACAAAAGAAGAGTCTTAGCATTAGCTCAAACCCCTAAGAAATGATTTTCTTTCACCAAAAAGTCGATAAAATTACCTCCGAAACTACACAGAAACTATGCAGAAATCCGTTTGTTTATCCTACGAGCAGACTGTCAACTGTCAGTCTGTCAAAAATGGAAATCACGGGCCTGCCTAATTTGCTGACCAAAATGAAGAATGTCCTATAATCTCTCTAATTATGCTTCTATCATGGTGAAACTTCATATTTGGGATCCTCTTTTCAAGATGCATCCACTACCACCCTCACCCCCCACCTCCCCCTCCCCTAGAGGGCAGTTTATTCTTGCCAGATTTCGAAAATATCCGCTGACCAGGCGCTTGGAGGGTACCCAGGTTCGCCAAACTTCGTATATGAGTTACGGTACATAAGATGTACCCACTACCACCCCCACCTCCCACTTACCCCTTCCCTAGAGGGTAGTTTACTCTTGTCAGATTTTGGAAATATCCACTGACCAGGCGCTTGGAGGGTACACAGGATCGTCAAACTGCGTATATGAGTTGCGGTACATAAGATGTACCCACTACCATCCCCACCTCCCACATACCCCTTCCCTAGAGGGTAGGTTACTCTTGTCAGATTTCGAAAATACCCACTGACCAGGCGCTTGGAGGGTACTCAAGTTCGCCAAACTCCGTATACGAGTTACGGTACATAAGATGTCTCCACTACCACCCCCACCTCCCACTTACCCCTTTCCTAGAGGGTAGTTTACTCTTGTCAGATTTCGGAAATATCCACTGACCAGGCGCTTGGAGGGTACACAGTATCGTCAAACTGCGTATATGAGTTGCGGTACATAAAATGTACCCACTACCACCCCCACCTCCCACATACCCCTTCCCTAGAGGGTAGGTTACTCTTGTCAGATTTCGAAAATACCCACTGACCAGGCGCTTGGAGGGTACTCAAGTTCGCCAAACTCCGTATACGAGTTACGGTACATAAGATGTCTCCACTACCACCCCCACCTCCCACTTACCGCTTCCCTAGGGGGTAGTTTACTCTTATCAGATTTCGGAAATATCCACTGACCAGGCGCTTGGAGGGTATCCAGGTTCGCCAAACTTCGTATATGAGTTACGGTACATAAGATGTACCCACTACCACCCCCACCTCCCACTTACCCCTTTCCTAGAGGGTAGTTTACTCTTGTCAGATTTCGGAAATATCCACTGACCAGGCGCTTGGAGGGTACACAGGATCGTCAAACTGCATATATCAGTTACGGTATGTAAGGTGTACCCACTACCACCCCCACCTCCCACCTACCCCTTCCCTAGAGGGTAGTTTACTCTTGTCAGATTTCAAAAATATCCGCTGACCAGGCGCTTGGAGGGTACCCAGATTCGCCAAACTCCGTATATAAGTTACGGTGCACAATATGTACCCACTACCACCCCCACCTCCCACTTAACCCTTCACTAGAGGGTAGTTTATTCTTGTCAGATTTCGGAAATATCCACTGACCAGGCGCTTGGAGGGTACCCAGGATCGTCGAACTGCGTATATCAGTTACGGTATGTAAGGTGTACCCACTACCATCCCCACCTCCCACCTACCCCTTTCCTAGAGGGTAGTTTACTCTTTTCAGATTTCTAAAATATCCACCGACCAGGCGCTTGGAGGGTACCCAGGATCGTCAAACTGCGTATTACACCAGTTAAAAATAAATAAATAATTAATTTTGAAATTTGAGAACCCAAGTGACAGATCAAGAAAACCTAGACGTCAAGTCCTACAATTTAAATTTGGCAAAATCGCGCGTGCTGTGTTCCTTCATAAGCCAATCGCCGTCGCCAGATTGTCCATTTTACACGCCTAGCCGTTAGTATAATTTTTACACGACTAGCCGTGAGAAGCGGTCCTTTCACAGCTTTCCTGAGTCCCGACAATGTCATTTTCAGTTAGTGTAGGAAGAAAAAATTATTAAAAATGACTTTGAATTATTGAAAAATCAGAAGAAAAAAAATTTTTATTTACTCCGCTTGCTAGGGCTTAGGGGTTGTTAGTAGCGTAGGGGTTGGTTTTAGGTTGAAAATTCATAAGACTTTTTTTCCAACGGTTGACCGAAATCTGTCGAACCCCGTAATTTTATCCTACCATTTACTTGAAGAAATTTCAAGTTTCAACGCTTAAATTCCATCCCCCTTGTTAGATCTTAGTGAAAATTTGTCCATCCACCTATAATGTCGCTGAAAATTAACACACCAAATTCTGCGTTGATATGTTGAGCAGTTTTTGAGTTCCCGTATTTTTGGGTTTCTGCATGTTAGGGGTTGTAGGACCCCTTTTAATTACGTTGTGGTTGTGGTTCGTTTTACGAGGCCGTGGATACAGGAAATAAAACGGATCTTCCAAATAACAATTTATTCACACTGAAACAAAGTCTGGCCGCAAAAATAATGCAATAAAATAAACACCTCTCGCTCAAGGAGCTCGAGGGAAATAATTTACACGGTAAAGAAAAAATACAATAGTTATAATCCCCAACCTAAATCAATGGGTTTCTAAATTATGAATGAACTCTGAGCTAGTTTTATAAAATGAAGGGTGCCGTTACCGAATGCTGAAAAAAGAATTAATCCCCAAAATTAAATAATATTACCGAACTTGCAAAAATCCGGGTTTCTACATTGGGAAGCAACCCACAATACAGGCAAGCGTTAGGAGGGGTGCAAGACACGTTTCGAGCAATGACAACTCTTGACGTAATTACGACAGCTAAAAATGACGCAAGTTCAGTGACGTGGCGTCAAAATCCCAGTGGCGTAGTAGATTTCCTGAAATCGAGCAAATTTCATGCACTAAGTAAATTCTACGGTACGATAGAGGAAATTTTGTGTTTTAACAAAGTTTAGAGTGAAAATGACCCCAAAATGAACTGAATGACACTGAATAAATGGTTTTAACGGTTCGAGGGATGTGGACCCTGTGATTTCTCGTGAAAGCCCAAATTTAGTTTCTTGCTGCTTCTTTCTTCGTCTTCAGTGTACGTGGTAGAGACACTGTCCTGTCCCAGCCCCCTGTTTGGGGTGTCTAGCGGAATACGGGAAACCTATACCACTAGCAATCGTTGGTACACCAGGCCAAATCACAGGTGGAAGATGTCAACGGGGAACCCTCCAAGTGAGCAACAATCACGTGTTGGCAAAACTGTAGCGTTTTTAACCGCAACTGTGAATTATTATCGACAATCCAGCGGGAACAAATTGCAAACAAATTGCAGAGCTGAAAGAGCGCGTCCCCTTATGGATATCCCCAAGTTTCCTTTACCTCTTTCTATGCTAATAAAAGGGAAGAACTGGATGCGCTTTACCAAACCCTAACTATTCTACTACTGAAAAGTAAGCAAGCTAAAGTCTACACTGAAAAGGGGGTTAAATTAATTAATATGTAGCGGATGTAAAAAGGGTTCTAGTCTAAGAGAGCCAATTAGAGATCGGGAGACTTCCAATCAAAATGCACTAACGGAACTACCAATCTAGTTGCGTAATACCTGATCTAGTTCCACCCTGCAGACCGGGAGGTGTTCTACCAATCACCAATAACCACTAAACACTATCCCCCTACGGCGTGATTACACTAACTTCAATACTACACAAGCACGAACTTTAACTACACAAAACCCAAACAACAAATAACTATTTTAAAATATTTGGAAAATATCGCAAATTCGAGAGCTTTGGAAAATACGAGTCTCTTAGTCAGAAGCCTGAGAGCAAGTTCTCTTCCCGGCGTCCTACTGGGTCCGGCGAACCTAAAACCACCCCCTCTCTACTATATCCGGTCGGCATCCCTTCCTTAGTTCATCTCCACATTTTATAACAATTTATAATTAATTAAGAAGCTACGCGATTCGACCAGCCTTACGATACAATCCTGATCTTAAAAGCTAATCACAGATTCACATATCCTATCAATGAAACAATTTAGTTATTTTATGCAAATCTAATGAATTACCTAACAAAAGTCCAAGCAGTCCGGTGGGGTCTTTGAAGCTTTTCGAGCATGTGCAGGGGAGTGGGGGTTATTTAATGCATACGACAGTCATGCAAGTTGAAAAGCAATCTAATTTGATAGGTAGGTTCTACATATGAATCTGGTAGGATATTAAACAGGAATCTGGCTTGAGGTCTCGGTCGTCTAGCCTAGATGGCGACACCAGTTCTATTCTTGCAGTGAACTTTAATTTAAATTACAGCGTTTACGCCGAAAAGATGATTGGTTACATATGCGTCGGTTATGCCTACACACATGAGGTTCATACGGTGTTTAACGGGTTGTCGAGGCAATTTAGCAGGAGTAATGTTTGATTCACGTCATGCAAAATTAGTGTATCTTGGCTACTCTACCTTTGGGTTTCATGCACTTACTGAATCAAATTTAGCAACAAATTGTTATGAATAAAACATTTATGTTATTAAATCCATTTCTCGGAAATCTCTACTGTGGGAACAACTTTCTAAAAAATTGTATGCGGAGGAATTCGGTCATAAAGTTTACAGCGAGGGATGTTCTGAGAAAACGGCCATTCAAAGCAAAGGTTTCTACAAGGCCCCGGACCGCCAGGATATGCAATGCCCGTGACGGCAGATGTGCACGGTTTATGACTTTTGGCAATAAATAGTTCTAACTTATAGTTAATATTCTCGCGCCCCAATGAAAAATTTTATTCAAACAATTTAATGTGGATTTACCCAGGATTGGCATTAACTGGCATATGTTACAGTACCTTCACTAGTTCTCGAGTTAATGCAATTAACAGTTTCTCGGGTTATCGCCCCTATTTTCGAAATCTGACAAGAGTAAACTACCCTCTAGGGAAGGGGTAAGTGGGAGGTGGGGGTGGTAGTGTGCACACATTATGTACCGTAACTTATATACGCAGTTTGACGATCCTGGATACCCTCCAAGCGCCTGGTCAGTGGATATTTTCGAAATCTGAAAAGAGTAAACTACCCTCTAGGGAAGGGGTAAGTAGGAGGTGGGGGTGGTAGTGGGTACACTTTACATACCGTAACTGATATACGCAGCTTGACGATCCTGGGTACCCTCCAAGCGCCTGGTCAGTGGATATTTTCGAAATCTGACAAGAGTAAACTACCCTCTAGGGAAGGGGTAAGTGGGAGGTGGGGGTGGTAGTGGACACACCTTACATGCCATAACTGATATACGCAGTTTGACGATACTGTGTACCCTCCAAGCGCCTGGTCAGTGGATATTTCCGAAATCTGACACGAGTAAACTACCCTCTAGGGAAGGGGTAAGTGGGAGGTGGGGGTAGTAGTGGGTACATCTTACATACCGTAACTGATATACGCAGTTTGAAGATCCTGTGTACCCTCCAAGCGCCTGGTCAGTGGATATTTCCGAAATCTGACAAGAGTAAACTACCCTCTAGGGAAGGGGCAGGTGGGAGGTGGGGGTGGTAGTGGGTACACCATACATGCCGTAACTGATATACGCAGTTTGACGATACTGTGTACCCTCTAAGCGCCTGGTCAGTGGATATTTCCGAAATCTGACACGAGTAAACTACCCTCTAGGGAAGGGGTAAGTGGGAGGTGGGGGTAGTAGTGGGTACTTCTTAGATACCGTAACTGAGATACGCAGTTTGACGATCCTGGGTACCCTCCAAGCGCCTGGTCAGTGGATATTTCCGAAATCTAATAAGAGTAAACTCCCCTCTAGGGAAGGGGTAAGTTGGAGGTGGGGGTGGTAGTGGGTACACCTTATGTACCGTAACTCATATGCCGAGTTTAGCGATCCTGGGTATTCTCTAAACGCCTGCTCAGTGGATATTTTCGAAATTTGACAAGAGTAGACTACCATCCAGGGAAGGGGTAGGTATGGGTAGGGGTGGTATTGGGTACATGTTATGTGCCGTAACTCAGATACGAAGTTTGGCGATCCCGGGCAGCTTCCAAGCGCCTGGTTAGTGGATATTTTCGAAATGTGACAAGAGTAAAATACCCTCTAGGGAAGGGGTAGGTGGGGGTGGGGGTGGTAGTGGGTGCATCTAAGAGCTGGTTTCAAATCTCATGATCCGTGAGATGCGCAAAGGGCGTGGCCTGTTGGGGAAAATTTCCGCGGTTTCTGTTCATGCCGAAAACATCGGTTCTCCGGTGCGGTAGCGCTCGAGTTGAAATGTTTCAAACGTCAAAGAGCCGCCGCGCCGTTTGCACGCCTGTTAATTGGTTTTGCAAGTTGCAATGACTATTGTAAATTGAGCGCGAGTGATTTCCTAATCTCACTAATCAACATAATCATGACATAACCTCATATTTTTTATTTACCGGTAAATTTTTAAAATTAATTACCGGTAAATTAAAAATTACTGGTGGTAAATTACGGTAAAATAAATAAGTTACCAAGTCCAACACTAGATAAAAATAAGACTTTCTAGGACCACATTGCCGGGGGCTCTAGGGGGGCCACTTGGCAAAAATAAAAATATGGGTCTCTTTATTTTTCGGGGAAATTCTATGGTTATATGTTGGTACCATGTTTTTGAAACACCCTGTAGATAATTTTTAATACATGTATCAAAGCATTGGTGCACATCCTAAATCTTCATCTTCATCTGTTTCGTCATCGGATGATGAAGAATCTTCGTCACTATCCTCACCTACTCTTATGATCAGTTCTTGAACATCATCTATCACGTATTCTCGGCTCAGATATTCATCCTCCACCTTCTCCACATGTGCACATACTTTTGCCCAAGTTTCAGGCGTGACACTTGCCAATTTTTCCTGTGCTAACTTGAACACGTCGTCCATTTTAAATGTTGTATTGCACGCCGCCACTTCATTTTTAACAATTCCCCATATTTTCTCAATGGGGTTTAATTCTGGATGGTATGGGGGTAACCGCAGAACACAATGTCCATGGGCTGCCATCAGCCTGTCAATCATGTAAGACTTGCGTGCAGTCTTGTTGATTTGAATCCTTTGGTATAATTCTGGCTTCGTCTCTCTCAACTCGAACGGAATGTTTCTCTCGGTTAGCCACTTCCTCATGTCGTCTTTCTTCCAAGAAGACGTCGGATTTTTTTCCATCAGCACGTTGTGGTATGAAGCATTGTCCACAACCATCACTGAATTTGGTTCCAGATTCGGGATCAGCTTCTCCTCCAGCCATTTCGTGTAATTTTTGTGGTTCATATCATCGTGATAATCACCAGTTTTCATTCCGGACTTGAAAATCAATCCAGCATTTGGTACAAACCCTTTCTTGCCCCCACAATGGACAATAATTAGTCGTTTGCCCTTTACAAGGGGTGCTTTGAGGCCCTTATTACTTCCATCATCCCAAGATTTGGGAACAGTGTGCGAACTGTGGATGTATGTTTCATCGTTGTACACAATGTTTCTACCTGTAAATTTACAAATGTAAATAGATTCATTCAGAATGCAACATTTTACCTTCGTCTTTATATTTTTTAAGTGTTCTTAAGAACTCCGTACGCTTTGCTCGGATGTCTGTCTTTTCGCATAGAAGTTTTCGGTTGTCTTGCGTTTTTCTCCACCGAAATCCTAACCTCTTCACAATTCTCCTGAAGCTCGTTAACTTTCCAGTCAAATTGAGGCCATCGCTTTTCACTGCTTCAAATACAGCCTTCATGGTAGGTCGTCGTTGGTGAATGCTGGTAAAGGTGTAAACTGTGTTACGAATAATTTCCTCATCATACTGGTCGAGGGCTGTTTTCGGGCTTTGTTTATTCGTTTTCTTCCTGGGGGAAGTGAATTTAGTGCCAGCAGGTTTGGTAGCATTCTCCTTGAGAATCCTTTTCACAGTGCAGATTGAAACACCTGTAGCTTCGGCAACTCTCTCTTGAAGGCGCAACAGAGGGATGACGACCTCGCCTGCATCCTTTTCACGTCTCATAAACTCAAAAACGCTGAAAATGACCTGACGAGCTTGGCTGTGGACCACCTTTTTACCATTTCGCTCCCTGTTTATTATGGAAATAAACTGAGTAAATAAAAATGTTTCCATGTGTTGCAAGTACTTACATTGTTACACGAAGTAATTCACGTCGTAGTCTTTAAAAAGACTGTTTTTGTTGCACAATAAAACGATTATATTGGCAAACTGGAGAAGCGCAGGTAGAAGTTAGGTTAAACACGTGGAGGTTAGACACGAGGTAATCTCAACGAGGCAACGACGCAGTACAGAATGACAATATTTTCAGAACAGTGCGTAGTTTGCGGGAACGACCGACTTGAGCGCTCTGCGCACCGAAGGTCACAGATCATGAGACTTGAAACCAGCTCTACGTACTGTATCTCAGATACGAAGTTTGGTGGTGATGGGTGCACTTTAAGCGCCTGGTCAGTGGATTTTTTCAAAAAATGGCAAGTGTAAACTGCTAAGGGTGGTATACTGGATGCACCTCCAAAAGATGATTCCAAATATGAAGTTTCACCGTGATAGAAGCACCTCCAAAAGATGATTCCAAATATGAAGTTTCACCGTGATAGAAGCATAATTAGAGAGATTATAGGACATTTTCCAAACTGGTCAGCAAATTAGATTCTCCCGGAAATCACCTATTGAGTTTCAGAATAATCACTAGAATTTTAGAATCCGTCATTTGAGGTTCAGATTAGTCAATTGTATTTCAGAAAGCGTCAATTGTATTTCAGAAAAGTCAAATGTATTTCAGAATCGGTCTAGGACATTACGCCGTCGCCATTTCGCCGTAGGCCATTTCGCCGCCGGTCAACCAACCCATAATTTCTAAACGTTTTGCTTGACATGGAGAAAATTCAACCATTGGACAGTAATTGGATAGTAATTAAACACAAAAAATTTCATCCCTGAAACCCCCAACCACAAAAACTTGGCTTGGAAGAAATTTAGCACTTGAACTATTTACAACTGAAACAGACTAACTGAACGCAAAGAGTTGTACCCCCGAGAACCACCCCCTTCAAATTCCAAATACGAAAAATTGGCATAGACGAAATTTTGCCTTTGGAGCACCTGTTACCGTAGAACACTAATTGAACGGAAAGAAATTGCACCCCGAAACTCACACCCTCAAACATAAATAATTGACTCGGTGGAAATTTAACCCTTAGACCGTTGTTACTCGAAGATACTGTTTGAGCTGTTAGTGGAGGATAATAATTGTACGGAAAAAATTGCACCCTCTTCAACCCCCAAACCCAAAAAATTGACTGTCAGAAGGCTGACGGCGAAACGGCGACGGCGAAATGGTCCACGGCGAAATGGCGACGGCGAAACGGCGACGGCGAAATGTCCCATTCCCAATCTAAAGATGCTGTTACTGTTTCACAAGCATTTGTAAACAAACAACTTTGCGTTTCGGATTGCCTCTAGAAATTGCCACCGACCGAGTGTCCGAATTCATCTCGTCCACAATGTGAAGTGAACAAATTACGCCAAATCAAGCATACCAAAAGTACTGCCTATCATCATGAAAGTATTGGTTCTCTAGAAAATTCTCATAAAGTGCTAGGTGCATATTTAAAATCTATGACAAAAAAATGCAGCAGAGAAGCGGCTGGAACCTCCCCATCGCGTGGATCTTTGTATTCTGTGTAGATAGTAGGGTCATTCCAGCTCAATTCGACGGATCGCATCCGCATCGATCTTTCCGATTCGAATGAGATTTTCTTACAATAATCCACACTAGCTTAGAATAACACAGCCACAATTAAACAATTTCTTGGATTATTAGTTTTCGAGAAAATTATTTAAAAAAAAGTTTCAAGGTAGTTGTAACTGTAGAAATTATTTTAAAACCAGCTATTGATCGCCATCTTTGCTTTCTCGTCTGCAAGTTACTGTAGGTAGAAGGTTCTCCTTCTGAAAAAATTGACAGCCGTCTGCATGCGTTCTGTCAATTTTTTCTCAATGCCTACTTTATGCAATTTTTTTTCATTTTCCGATTTTTTTATCTCAGGTGTCTTTGAAAATGAGTCAATTGTAATGATGGGTGTTTGTAGTCGTACAAGTAGAGATTAGAAAGCAATCAATGTTTTGTTCGTAAGAATTCATTTCTTTCTGCAAAAAAATTTCAAACATGGCAAAATCCCAAAAGCAAGCCTAATTCAAGGTAACGGTACTCCGGTTTCGAAAAATATTTTTCACTTCATTTGGCTGCATAAGATAAGGTAGGCCTTTAGCAATTGCCCACAAATAATTTCGTTATGCTACCGTGTAATAATAATAATATAAGTTTATTTAGCATATAACTGCTATAAAAAATATCATTACAATGAAATATTGCTCTCTTAAAAAATCTTAAATCTAATACCTATTATATTCTACTATAATGACCTTGTAATGCCCTATTTAGCTATACCCTTTCATTTCTTTGTTGATTTAGGTAATATTCTTTTAACAATTTTTTAAATTTCTTAACACTATTCGCTTCTTTAATACTTAACGGTAACTTATTATACTCTAATACTGCTCTAAAAAATAAAGTGTTTTGTCCACTTTTTGTGTTTTTATGTGATAGATAGAGATTATTTTTATTCCTAGTATTATGATGGTGAATATCGCTACCTATAATCCTATTAGCATCGAAATAAGAAGGCATCATATTCAGAAAGAACACTTTGTGGACAAAAATTTGCGCACTTAGTCTAACAAGATATTTAATTTCTAACCATCCTAGTCTATCTAACATTTCACTTATCTTTGTATATTTATCACATTTAAGAATAATCCTCATAGCTCTATTCTGGAGCAATTGCAACCTTCCTAATTCCCCACTGTTGGCCAAATAAATCACTGAACCCGCAAAATGAAAGTGTGGACTTACAATCGCATTAAAAATAGTTTTTCTGGACCACAGTGATAAGTATGAGCTGCATCTACCTAATACGCCTAATTTTTTTGATATTTTCTTGCAGGTGTAATCAATATGTTCACTAAACTTAAGGTTCTTATCGACAATAATCCCCAAATATTTAGTAGAGTTTACCACACTTATCACTGTGTTTCCAATTGTTATTTTAACCCTGTCTAACTCAGTATCCTTCAATTTACTAATAAGCATTAATTTCGTTTTTTCGGTATTTAACTTAAGTTTATTAAATCTTAACCAGTCTTCTATTCTCATTAGTTCATTGCACATGCTTATTGATATTTCATCTACATTGCTACCCGAAATATATACAACAGTGTCATCAGCGAAAAGATGAAATTTACTCTGTGTTATTGCACTCTCTATGTCATTTATATACAAAATAAATAATAAGGGCCCTAGAATGCTACCTTGGGGAACACCATAGTCAATATTCTTTGTCTCTGATACACTGTTGCCATATTTAACATTTTGTTTCCTGTCTGTTAAGTAACTATGCAACCATCGTAATACAATGCCTTTTAATCCATAGGACTCCAGTTTATTTATCAGTAGTTTTCTGTCAATAGTTTCGAAAGCCCTTTTAAAATCAAGATAAATTACGCATGTTGTTAGCCCTTTGTCCAAATTTGTCTTCCATTCCTCTACCAGAAACTGAAAGGCAGTCTCGCAATTATGGTTCTGTCTAAAGCCAGACTGGTATTTTGTTAATATATTATTATTAATAACATGTTCTAAAATTTGCTTATAAACTATTTTTTCTAAGATTTTTGCAATTGTAGGTAGTGTATTTACTGGCCTAAATTCCTCTGCCTTTTTTGTATTTGGTACTTTCCTAATAGGTATTATTGTGGCTACTTTTAATTTCTCTGGCATTATTCCCGTTTCTAATGAAGTATTTATTATATGCAACAAGGGCTTTGATACTTGTGTGAAAATTTTTTTTAACAATTCAGCTGTGATCTCATCTGGGCTACCTTTATTTTCCAATTTTAATATAATTTCCTCCAACTCACTCTCTGTAATTAGCTTAAAATTTGTAAACTTATCATTATTAATAATATTTTTGCTGTTATTTATTTCAGTAAAACTAGAGTTTGTACAGGGAATTGAGTCAACGATTTCAGTTATGCTATTAATATAGTACTCATTAAATTTATTAGCAATAGTTGTTACATCCTTGATATAGACTCCTTTAAAATTAATCTCACCAACCGATGACGCACTTTTATTTCCTGTTATGTTTTTTAAAGTTTTCCACATGCTCTTGGGATCACTCTTGTAGGCATCAATACAATTTTCATAATATCTAGTCTTTGTACTCCTAATTAAATTAACTAAATTATTTCTTAAAATCTTGTACTCTTCCCAATCACTAGGCCGTTTGGTAATTAGAAACTTTTTATACTTATTATCACGTTCCTTCAGTTTACCTTGAATTTCCTCATCGATTATTAAAGTATTAAATCTCCCCTTTAATTGAAACGACTTTTTTGGCATTAATTCATCAATCGTCACTTGTACTTTTTCAAATAAGATGTTATATTTATCATCTAAATCCCTTATTCTATAATTAAATTCAAAGTCATGAAATTTTTGTATAAACAACTCCATATCTATTCTATCGAGTCTTTTCCTACATGTTTTGGTTAATGCTAATTCGCTAATATTATTGGCACATTCTAGATTTATTTCTATCAGAGAGTGGTTATTAAAATGAGGTTGCCTGAGTACTTTACATTGTAATTGATAATTATTACTTATTACTAAATCTATTAGTGAAGTAGTTCCGCTTGATGATATATGGGTAAATTCTTTTATACATTGATTTAAGCCCATATTGTGAAGACAACTTCTCAACCTCTTTGAATACGTCTTTTCCTCGTTTTGAAAATGTATGTTAAAATCTCCTATAATTATCACATCATGTCTTTGGTTTAATATTAGATCTTCAAACCAATGTTCACAAAAATCTAAGAAAATTGCATCAGAACTGTTTGGGGAATGGTATACACCCGCTATAATATACTTCTTACTGCTTATAACTATACTAATTACTATCACCCAGTAATTCATTTGTACTGACAATTGTTGAATCACTTCATACCTTAAATCTTCTCTAACATAAAACAGAACTCCACCTGTTGCTCTACTTACAGAATCAACTCTAGCAATATTGTATCCTTTCATATTCACCTCACTGTTTTCAATGTCTTCAGTCAAATGGGTTTCAGTCAGACACATAATGGCAGGCATTTTTGATATAATGAAATATTCATAATCATCCTTATGGGCCAATATACTTTGTGAGTTTTGTAAAAAGATCGAACTTGACTTTCCCCGATTCATTAATTGCTATTCCTGAGTACTTGACTCATAATTAATTCTTCTTTTGTATTGGTCCATTTTTTGTTTGTAAATGGGGCAAGCTGTGTCAAATGCAGAGTGTCCCGTTTGCAGTTCCAGCCCTAGCTTTTGATTCGTCATTACTAAGGGCCGGTTTATCGATGCTCAGTCAAAACCGACTGTTATCTATCTGACGGTTTATTATAGCTGACAGATAAATCCGATTCACGTTTATCGACATCGACTTTGTCTGTCAGTTACGTGCCTGACAGTTTGAGTTGTGTTGGCAACATTTGGGGTAGCGGAAGTTGAATTCTATTGGACATATTTAAATTTCGCGCTAATATAGTCAACTGTTTCTATAGCAACGCCTTACGGTCTTTGTTTACTGCGGCAGGTGCTGATGCAGTTGAAATTTGTATTGGTGACAGATAAGAAACGAGGAGTAAACTTTTCTGCCTATAATCCAGACGTGCTTTGAAAAGTAACTAGCAGGAGATGTAATTGAGGATAAGAAAACGGATGGTAGAAGCAGGAGGTCTGAAAGAAAATTGAGGAAATTTAAGTAGTGGCAAATTCCTCAAAATTGCTTCAGGTACATTCCTAAACTTTAGATATTGGCTAGATTCATGTTGAAGAAAACCAAAGATTCACCTTCTTCGTCATTTAAATGACTCTGGGCGATGCTAACATTGCTAGCCTTCGGTTTTCTGCTCTAGCTGGCACTTCGAACTGTCAGTCAGTTTGCCCGGCACTTTAGCAAAAACTTTGCAGTCAACTCGCTATTGATAAACAATTTAACTGCCAGATAACGCTAACTGTCAGATATTTTCATTTAACTGAGCATCGATAAACCGGCCCTCAGGCTCGGATTTTATGCATTGGAAAATGAGGAAACTATGCGCATAATATGCACACTCTTTTTACTAAAATATGCAATAAGGTAAGAAGAATAAGCGTGACAATATGCAAATATGCAAAAAAAAAACATTTATTATGCAACACTGTAACAAATTACAACAATGTAGGTAATACAAGTTTAAGGCTGGCGTTTCGCCGGTTCCCGCCAGAATAGGGTTTTTTTGCTTCTAATTTAAATTTGAGAAGGAATATCAGTTTACAGTTCCTTTAATAATTGCACGTTTATTAATGTAACACGATGGTTAACAAATTATTGTTAAAACTACCCTGGTTTTTCGTACAATAAATGTTGTTTTTTGGCGCGAAATCGACAAAACATTCAAGTTTGAAAAACCAGTGTAGTTTTAACAATAATTTGTTAACCAACGTGTTATTTAAGAACAGCTCATCAAAACTCATTACGAGAGTTTATAGTTCTAGGAAATTTTTGGCCATTAAGAAGGGTGATAGCTGGACAGGTAGCGGATTACTCTTTTCCGGAAATAAACGTTCTCAGGTAACATGTTGGTAAACTTTGTACAAAATTTATTTTAAGACTTACCTACCCTAATTTGAAGCTGCCATTTTAAAAACATGCACAAATTTGCAAGAAATTATTAAAATATGAAAGAAGTTATTAAAATATGAAAGAAATCATTAAATATGAAAAAAATTGAAAAATATGCAAAATATGCAAATTTTTTTAGCGTTTTTTTAACCGACAAAGATGAGATTTGCCCTATTAACATTCAATTTACAACATATACAGTGTTTTACAGAATATGCACTTTGCATAAAATCCGAGCCTTAGCCATTACACAGTTTACACAAGCTAATACGTCACACTTGCATTCTTTCATCACGTGGCCTGACTTGCTGCACTTTCCACAAACTTTTTCATTTTTACAATCATCCGCTTTGTGGTTGTATCCATTACACTTGAAGCAACGCAATACTCTTATATGCTCGTACACTAAACATCTTCCAGCCCATTTAATTTTCAAAAAACCTACATTCATGATTTTTGCAAAACTCTGTGAATCCACCTCTATTACGGCCGAATAGTTATCATCCTTTCTTCTAGGGTTCCCATTTTGAAAGTTACTTTTATAGTTTGCTATCACTTTGATGCAAGCATTTTCTTCTTCCAGAAAATCATTTTGTTTAAGAATGGTTTTAACTAGTTCTTCACTTTCCAAATATTGCTTCATCCCAGTAATTTTTATTTTAGGACTTTTATCCATCGGAACTCTAACGTTAAACTTGTTGCCTAACTTCTCCTGCGCCTCCTTTTGCAATTTTTTTGAATCGTCTTTATTTTGGCAGTAAATCGCTACTCCATTGTCAATGTTTTTCATCCTATTAACCCCAATCCTTAATTCCGTAGGATCTATCACCGTCTGGATAGTGTTCGCAAGATTTTCATTCGGTTGTTCGTCATTTTTCTCAAGTGACCTAATTATAACGACTTCATCTTTTCCTCTCACCATTTCTGCATACGAGGTTTTTCGATTTGATTTGTCGCTGGCTTGAGTACTCTTCACCATTTCCTTAAGTTCTTCAAATCCTTTTAGAACTTCATTCATTTGCACAGACATAACCTCACTTTTAGCTTCCCACTTGTCACAGACATGATTGCTGTTTTCTCCTGCTGCACTAACACAGTTTTTTATTGTAACGTTTCCCTTAAATCTTTCTGGCACTGTTTTATATACCTACTATGATTTTAATTAACTCATCTTTTCTCAATTTACCGAGTTCGGACCACGGATGCTAGATAATTTTGCTTTTTACTGGATCGGACACTTGGGTCAGTTTGTAGGCAATTTGTTAGCACACTTTTTGCATAGCAACGAGAAAAACAATTGCAATGCTCGAACTGAACACCTAGAGGTTCCTAGCGGCCACTCAAGGAACTACGTGACATTTGTCTGCAAATTGTCAAATGTCAAATAATAAGTTTAATTTATTCTGATTTATTCCATTTAACGGATTTTATTGAATTGACCTGTTGAGTACGTTTTGTTAGAAAATTTCATCTTTCCTCGCTAAATATGCAGCTTGTTTCAAATTCACTCCCTTAAACATCTGGGGTAAGTCGCAATTCGTAACATTGTTATTAAATTCATGTAGGTTATGCTTTTGCAAAAACTTTGCTTTCAAACAGTTTCTTTTTAACAAATATTTGATTTATGTATACAATTATTGTTGCTAAACCGCGATGTAAGGATTTTATTTGCTTTTCTTCAGTTTCCTGCCTTTCCTGGTCAGTTCCGGTGAAGGTGATGTTCACCCTACAGTTAATGATTTAGTATATCAAAGTAGATTTTAATTATGTATATTTTAGCCAATTTTGTATTTAGTTGGACTTGTGTTACATCGCTATTTAACTTATCAATTTGTAAATTTTCTGCATCTTATGTGAATGTATTATTACTACCATTATATGACTGTCTTTCTTGATTAAAATGTTCTACTGCACTCTGATTTTATAAAGCAATATAATTTTAACTTCTTTTTACATTTACCACTTGACAAAAATAATCTCTTTAATGAAGAAGCAAGACGTCTAAGTAAATTCACTATGGACCCTCGTTTTTCCAGTTTATCACTAAAGAAGTTCTGAATCGTCGCCCTCGGGGGTTCTTGCTGTCTCACTATGGACCTAGGTATATCAAAATTTCAGCGACACCACACGCCATTTCCACATGAGACTGGTGCTGCAGCGCCCTTTGTCGTATACCCTCCTAGCATTATTTCTGAACTCTCCGGCTTGATAATACGTCTTACCACCTCTGTGGTTAACATTTTCTAACTGCTTTAAGATTATAGACACTTAATACATACTAAAAGCTCAACTTGTAGAAATCTTGAAGGATACCCATCATTTATTCATAAACACTTATAAAACTCGTTTTAATATGTATAATATTAGCAAGAATTGCTAGCTTTTGCCATTCTTCATCTAGGCGATATGGCCATAGTAAATTGTGGCAAGTAGGTACGCAAAACTCTTTGTTGTCGTATGATGTATCCAGTCGGGAATAAACTATTAGGTGATGTGGGGCTGTCTGAAATCCTTCAGATCCTTTTACATTCATTGCAGGCTACTTCGTGATTGCAAGTAAACGATAAACGTAGGTATTGCATTATTCGCACCGTCTTCACCGCCTTCAAACAAATTCGGTTTTAAAACACAATTAATTAATACAACAACATAAAATACCTAAAACAGTTCTTCTTTAATGCAATGATTTGATCCTGACAATGAAAAATTAAAAATTCTTCACTGCCAAAATCAAAACGAAAGCGGCTGGTTTGAGCTCATGGTCTCAAACAGGGAACGACAGACAGCTGTTTCGATCTCTTGGATCTCATCAGTGTCGTGCACCCCGAATGAAACCACAAACTCAAACCAGCCAACCTTTAAACAGAAAAAGCGACGAAATAAGAGTGTTGTGTCGAAAACCACGACCAAGGTCGTGGTTTTCGACACAACACTCTTAGTTCTTCTTTAGTTAAAATAGAAATTCAAAAATCGCATTAAAAGACACATTAAACTAATAATAACCTCGCATCAACTACAACGAACCACCATGACAGATGTCAGATCGTTTACGTTTCTAATTTCTACCGTTTTTGACAGTAGTGGCGCTACCTGTTCAGTTCGAGTTTCCCCCCCGACCCCCCGCAAAAAGTGTGCGGATTTTTTCCCCTAGTAACCGATCCAGTAAGAAGCAAAATTATCTAGCATCCGTGGTTCGGACTCAAGGAGACGTACGTCTACGTCAACAGCCATGTTGCGAATATGTGTGTGTTATAAAACTGTAGTGATTATTATTGTAACGCCTGACAATCGCTTGACCATCGCCGTAATAATATTTTATGAATTTTTCTAACAGGACTACATGAAAAAATATGAATACTAATGTCGTTTTCTGTTTATTTTGCAACCGAAAATCGAAAATCTGTTTTATCCTCTGATAAATATTTAGCAAATACCACCTTTTCATTTAGGTACAGTCCCCCGGTTGGAAGCAATGAAATTTATAACTTTTGCACTGCAAAGTCGTTGCTCGAGTTCTTTGCTATGCGCTTCCACTTTTTCGCTAGTCACCCAAAAATTTCTGAAAATAAACATTTGAGCATATACAGGGTGTTATTTTTAAAACTTCCCACCTTGAATATCTTTGGATGTAATAAAGATATCGAATTGAACTAAACGCTGATCAATCCCGCATGGAGGGGGACACTTGTGCGTATATAGAGGGAATTTTTTCCACTTCCGGTTTAACCGGAAATGTTTTTTCAAATGGAATGACACCTTTTTCTCAAGGGATTCGGAATCTACGATTTTTTCTGAGTAAGAAGCATGTATCATACTTGACCGGAAGTGCATTCACGGCCACCCTAGATTTTCAAAAACATCGAAGAAATCGGTGAAAAATTGAGATTTTCGAAAAACGCAAAAACACTTCTACTTTAATTATTCGAGGCAAATTCATCTGCCCATTGACATTTTCTTTTTAGTTTTGACAGATTGTGAGGTAAGACAAAATTTGATAGAAATGAGAGAAATCAAAAAATGAAATTGCTCAGGTAAATTTGCATCAAAAAAACTAACTTGACGTGTTTTTGCGTTTTTCGAAAATCTCAACATTTCACCGATTTCTTCGATGTTTTTGAAAATCTAGGGTGGCCGTGACTGCACTTCCGGTCAAGTATGATATATGTTTCTAACTCAGAAAAAATCGTAGATTCCGAATCCGTTGAGAAAAAGGTGTCATTCCATTTGAAAAAGCAAAGTAAAGGTCATTTCCGATTAAACCGGAAGTGAAAAAAATTTACTCAATATACGCGCAAGTGTCCCCCTCCGTGTGGGATTGGCCAGCTTTTATTTCAATTCAATATCTTTATTACAGCCAAAGATATTCAAGGAGGGAAGTTTTAAAAATAACACCCTGTATGCATAAACTATGGACATTATGGATTAAACATTTTTTAATTTTTTTTTAAATTTTAAATCTTACTTGATTCCTTTTATATTCTTTGAAGCGAACTGATACATTGCATTCACAAAATATTATGACGATGGTCAGGCGTTACAATAATAATCACTACAGTTTTATAAATCACGGTAGCATAACGAAATTATTTGTGGGCAATTGCTAAAGGCCTACCTTATCTTCTGAAGCCAAATGAAGTGAAAAATATTTTTCGAGACTGGAGTACCGTGACCTTGAATTAGGCTTACTTTTGGGATTTTGCCATGTTTGAAATTTTTTTGCAGAAAGAAATGAATTGGTTGAAAGCTTGGTCCATTTTTCAAAGAGGAACTGATGTTTGATTACACAAGGTAGTTTCACAGTCTCGTTCCACAAAATTTACTTACTGTTTAGGACGCGTTTCGGAGTGTTACTCCATCTTCAGCTATAAAAGAAATTAACACAAAATACAAAACAGTTGCCTGGAAAATGAAAAAACGTTTGGGTCAAAGAAAAATAACAGCTTTTGGGTCGCACTGAAAATCGATCGAAAGACGCTCAAACATTGAAGAAAGGCGCGAAAGTTTGGGGAAATTTGGTGGGTGGAGGGAAAAGGTTAAGAGCGTGTAGTGTCCTTGTCCAGATCTGCTAAAAATAGGGGCAAAGCGAAAACGTCTAGCTCCTTAAGGGATTGACTTAGAGACTAGGAAATATTTTTACTATTTAGAGAAAACATAAACCCAGGTTTATTGTTTTTTATTTTTTGAAAATGGAGTTTCCGTCATTGTTAAAAGTTGGCTCAAAGTCATTGAATTTCTCACTCCGTTGCGCGAGTTATTACGAAGTAAATCTAAAATGTGGCAAACAATAAGCCTAAATTGAAGCTTCCTCTTTAAATTGACGCCTAACGCAAAATCATAATTTTTTGTCTAACTGCGTTATGAATTTTCTTCGATATACCTTTGTTTCCCGAAATATTGTCTTGGAGAGCCAGCGTCAAGTGCTGCCATCCCTATTATGCGTGGCAGCTCAAGGAAATAATTTTATGTCTTTCTCATCTAGGTCAATTCTGTATAAAGCTGTCTTTGTTGGATAAACACTGTTGCGAATAGTTCTGTCTATACGATTTTATGTCTATTCCTTTCTAGTGCACGACTTTGTAAACAAGTGCGCGCACGTGTTGATTGATTCAGAGGGTTTTTAACCTCCCGACAAGTCGACAACCAATACAGTGTGTTCCCAAATCTTGTAGCAGAATTCCTACCATTGATTCCTTGCGTAAAATTTAAAAAGGTAAAAAGGAGTTAAAAGTTGGGTTCGATATCGTGCCCTAAGGGAGCTACCGATACTGAGCTATGGATACGAATCTGAAATTTAGAGTGGCGACTACGGATATAAAGAGCTGTTTACTGAATTTTTTCTGGTGCGTGCAACCCTTGGGGGTCTTACGCATTTTTCTATAATTTTGTTCTGCAACAATTTTCTCACAAACAATTTCAAAATCTTCAACGCTAGGACGCACCGTTTTCGAAAAAATTAACCTTAATTGTTTTAGGGCGCGAAAATTTCTCACAGAAGATTTCATTTTATTTATCAAATAATCAAAAATAAAATTAGAGGCTGATTCCTTACGTTATTTTAAGAAGAAAAGTTTTTATGGACATATATGGCGAAAAATCCTTCCTACGGGAAAACATACCTATATCCATACAAACTTTCCTTCCTAGATTAATGCAAGGAATCAGTCCAGGAACTAATTTTTGATAATTTGGCAAATAAAATAAAATCTGTGACTGACAAATGTTTGTGCGCTAAAACGATTATCAATTTATTCGAAAACGGTGTGTCCTAGCGATTAAGTACATGCTTTTTCTATAAACACTATTAAAAACAGTTGTTTTAACGTTTGTTGACAATTGTTAAAAATGGCATTTTCTGACATCAGTTTTAAAAGTCATTTACTTTTAACACTGCTGTCAAATAGTTATTTATGATATAAATGGTAAAAGTGGTATTTTATTTTGTGGGAAGGGAAGTTTGGGACACGACGCGCAGCGGAGTGGCCCATCCCTTCGAACAAAATAACGCTTTGAACACGCATATCATACACAATTTTTTAATACTGTTTGTAGAAAATAGTTATTTACAATATTAGTGCGGTAAATTGCATTTTACAGCGCGAGGTTTTTTTGAAGCACGACGCGCAGCGGAGTGCTTTAATTAACCGAACGCTGTAAAATGCTTACCGCACGAGATTAGTATTGAACTTTTTGGCCGACGCGCGCAGTAGGTCGAATTTTGGCGTTTAAATGTGAACACAGTAATTACCACCTATCAAAGTGGCCACTGATAACAAATGTCAAATTATTTAGATTTCAAAATGTCTGATAGTGAAAGTGATCTTTATGCACACCACCAGGATAAAGGGAGGTGGCCCAAAGTGTGTGTTCTGAACTCTTAGATCAACTTCCACAGCTAATAATTTCAACTGGCGAAAGTTGGCGTACCGGCGATTCAAATAAAAACCTAAATTTTAAATATTTGAAAGATGTTAATCAATTCAAAAGTTAAGTAAAGTGAAATTTCTATAAATGAGATTTATTGTTGTAGCGTTACTTTAATTTTTGAGTTTGCCTATGAGCCAGTGTTTTTTCGAAATTTTACGGCACCGGAGTGTTGTAAAGTGATGACGTGATGAATTTTTAATTTTGTCCAAGGCGGCGTACCATACTATACTAAACTCATTTTATCGACAGCGGGGAAAGATTGCATGAAGTGAACATTTTAGAGTGGTACTCAAACAACAAAAGAAGCAAAAGCTAATCGATACTACTTTTGCCAGTTCAGGAATTGGAGAACTAATAAATTAATACATAGTACGTTTATTGTTTCATGAGAATTTGTTTGATTATAATAATTCGAAAATCATAATATTAAGCGATCGAAAAAACCATCCTGGGATGTTTCAAATTTACCTGGAACAGACGAATGCGAAAACGCCTGACTCTTTAATTTGAATGGACGTGTTTGGTTTCACAGACCTTTGGGCAGTAGAGCACGCGGCAACACTGCAATACCTTGCTTACAAGCCACCTTACGGCGTACTGAAAAATTACCGATTCGAAACAACCCTGCTCACAAAGGGATCGAGCAAACGGGAAGAAGCTGCAACCAGTCATCCGAGGGTGCACTAACTACATTCGATTTTAAATCCCCCCTGCTGTCCCCTACTGCCTGAGAAACGAAATAATTTGCTGTAAGCTTGCATGTTAAGACTTGCGTTTATAACTCAAACGTAAGAATCGCATAAGTCGTATACAAAACGTAAGAAGATGGTCAACTTCCATCTCTTGCGATCCGATCCTTCCGACCGACCAATCAAGATGAAACTCCAGGCGCATGCGTGCGAGAGGTAATTTCATCAGCTGAGCAACAGTAATCACATTTTTCATTTGCAATTGTCTTTGTACAGTACGTTGTGTTGTTTTTGGAGCGAGGTAACAGGTTAAGAACACCACGTGTTTTTTTCGACTTGATTTTTCATCAAAACATGGATGAGGGATTATTAGTGAGTTTAATAAAGGGGCACCCCAATTTATATGATAAAAAAGACCCGATTTCAAAAATGCCCCTAAATGGGAAAATTCTTGGCAGGAGGTAGCCGATGCAATGGGACAATTATACTTCAGGATTCTTCCTTCAAATAATTAACTTGTAGTACTGCTACTTACCGGTAGATACCACCGTTGGCTCTAAAGAAAAAAGCAAAAACTGCTTTACCGACTGCGCACTGCTTTGTCTTCATTGTTTCTAACGGTGTACCACGAGTTGGCTGTTTGTTTCTGTTTCAACCGAAAAAATGAATGGTCGCAAGCGGGCGAAGCATTGTAGTGACGTGGGGCTTACGAAGAATCGTCGGCTTAGTGCTTGGGATGTGTCGGAGGCTAAGACAGCTTTGTCTCAGCGCTTACGCAACATTATTCCTATCATCCCGGGAACGGCGGCGGGCGCCATTGTCAACTCGGCCTCGTCCGTCCATGAAAAATTACCGCCTGGTAAGTCATTTACTTTCCTATTATTTTTTATAGTTAGGATGGATTGGATCAGAAGGATTCATCTTGTTAAATTAAATTTGGGGGCTGCTGGAGTTCATTTATCGATGAAACAGGCAAAAAATGGGTCTCCCCACTATCGCTCGCGGACAGCTGATCTCGCTGGAGCTGGAGTTCAATGCTCGATAAAACAAGCCATTATTTTTTGAAAAGGAACCAGGAAAAAATAGCGATGCTGGAGTTCATTTCTCGATGAAACAGGCAAAATAATGTGTCGCCCCGCCCTACTCATACACTCACGGACAGCTGATCTCGGGAGTTCATTGCTCCGTGGTGAAACAAGCAATTTTGCTTTTCTCATTCTTTTGTATGTAAAAAAATGGCCTTGTTGGAGTTCACTTTTCGGTGAAACAGACAAAAAATTAATTGTGCTAATAAAACTCAAAATTAGGCGTACAAAAAAATTTTTTTTTTGGAAGGAATTCCTGGAACATGAAGATTTCTTGTTATAGACATGGTAACTCCGGTTCATACTGAGGCGAATATGGAACCCGATCACGTATTACAATTATTGGGGGAACCTGTGCAGGTATCACAATCCGCCATCGCCATAAATGCCGTCGTGGCGGACAAATGGCAGGAAATTTTAAGTTCGGGCCTTGCAGAGGAAGAACTGAAAGGACTTATTTCGAAGGTTCTCGTTCCAGAGAATTTTTCGACAGTTCCTCCGATGTTAAATTTGGAAGTAAAAAAGTGTACTTCAGAAACTGCCGTAAAAAGGGATGGCCACTGGATGGAGACGCAGAAGTTGATTTTGTTGAGTCTGGCGTTAACAGGCAACCTAATTTCCCCTCTCATAACAACAGGAAGTAGTCATTTGAGGGATGGTTTATGGAACCTTGGGAAGTTGCTCAGCCAGGTATCTTACGCAATTTCTATGACAAGAAGATCTTTTATTTTGCCCGGTTTGGATAAAAGTGTCAGGAGTGTGTTAGAGCAAGGGACTCCCACGCAGTGGTTGTTTGGGGCCAACTTATCTGATGAAATTAAGCGAGTCAGATCGGAGGAAAAGATGGCAGAAGAGTTAAAACTGCAGATTCCGGAAAAGAAGGACAAGAAGGATCATTTAAAGTTGAGACGCCCACCTGTAAGACGTCTAAATACCTTCTCGCAGATGGGCCCTCGTACCTTCTACCGACCACAGCAGTCACAACAACTGTCACGTCCGTTACGCAGGCCCCCCAGTCGCTCTCACCAGACCTTGAGGCGTCAAACATCCCCGAGAACATTCTCCCACTACAGGAACTCAAGGAAATAAACGAGGTGAGTTTTTTGGGTGGTAACTTAAAAAATCACTGGCATGTATGAACGAGAATTACTTCGGATGCCTCTACTCTGAGAAATGTTAGGGGACATGTTATTCATTTTACCACCACAGTCTGTCAGCCCCATGAGCCAAGAGAGCCTTTTAGATCTTGTGAAGAAATGTCGGATCTGAGGAGGGCAGTTGATGATCTGTTAGCGATGGGTGCTGTTGAATTATGTATTCCATCACCTGATCAATTTATTTCAACCTATTTTATGATTAAAAAATCAGACGGCAGTAATCGCTTTGTTTTAAACTTAAAACATCTGAACGCTTTTATTGAGGTGCCTCATTTTAAACTTCAAGAAATCAGGACCGCTTTGCGCCTCATTACCCCAAACTGCTTTTTTGCAACAATCGATTTAAAAAACGCCTACTTTGTAGTCCCTGTTGCGGCTCGCAGTAAAAAATTTCTTAGATTTAAATTTTTGGGGCAACTTTATCAGTTCAAAGTCCTTCCCTTTGGACTGTGTACGGCTCCTTTTATTTTTTCAAAGATCATGAGGCCAGTGATGCAAATTTTTAGATCTCGAGGCATTGTGTGCACTAATTACCTGCACGACATTTTGTGTTTGGGTAAACCTTCTACTGAATGTAGCGCTAATATAGTTCTGGTTCTTAATGTGCTTTCGGAGCTCGGTTTTATTATTAATTTTTAAAAGAGCTGCTTAACCCCATCCAAAAATTGTAGATTTCTGGGTTTTGTTTTGGATTCAGTCAGGATGGGTTTACATTTAACTGCAGAGAAGAAATCTAGATTAAACAAACACATTTCATCGTTTCTTAGAAAGAGATCTTGTACTATTCGAGAACTTGCTAGCCTTATGGGTTTGCTGACGTCAGCCTGTCCAGCTATTGCTTACGGCTGGGTCTACTGTAAATTCCTAGAACGCTTCAAATTACTTGCTTTAACACAAAATGCATTGTGAATTTCGATGCCTCGATAGTACTAGATAGCTCAATCGCACCAGATTTAAATTGGTTTCTTCAAAGTTTACCCAACGCTTTTAATCCTATAAGATTTCTACGGTTCCGTCTTGAACTGTCCTCTGACGCTTCAAATTCAGGTTGGGGCGGCACCTGTGGAGCGAAGCGGACCCACGGTTTCTGGTCGGCCAGGGAGCGGCTTCACCACATTAATTTTTTAGAGCTGTTAGCAATATTTTTCGTTTTAAAGTCATTTGCGGCGGACCAGAAGGATTGTGAGATCTTGATTAGATCAGACAACACCACTGCAATTGCCTATGTCAATAAAATGGGGGGGGGTTAAGTTTAAAAACCTTAACACATTGGCGAAGGAAATTTGGCAGTGGTGTGAATCGCGAAAGATTTGGCTGTTCGCTTCCTATATTCCCTCGTCAGAAGATTGCTTGGCAGACTGGGAGTCTAGAAGGAAAGACATCAATACGGAATGGGAACTAGCAGATGAGTTTTTTGAAAGGATCAGGAGACATTTTGGGCATCCTGAGATCGACCTTTTCGCTTCTAGATCTAATTCAAAATGTAAAAACTATATCTCTTGGTTTAAAGACCCTGAAGCTCTCACCGTTGATGCCTTTACTGTCTCGTGGTCTAATCTTAAATTTTATGCTTATCCCCCTTTCGCGCTGATACTCAGGATGTTAAACAAGATAGTGACAGATGGCGCCATGGGCATTGTTGTAGTTCCCCTGTGGAAAGCTCAACCATGGTTCCCAATTTTTAAGGACCTATTAATTAGAGAGGTATTGGTGTTTCCCCCCTCAGATGATCTTTTGTTATCTCCTTGCAGGTCCCTAATCCACCCTCTGGCGAAGGACCTCAGTTTGATTGTGGGTTTATGTTCAGGGAGGCCTTTCAACGTAGGGGCCTGTCCACAGCCGTAGCGGATATTATGTTGGATTCCTTATCTCCAGCCACCAAAAAACAATATTCTTCTGGGCTAAAAATATGGTGGCAGTATTGTCAGGGTAGGGAGATAGACCTTTATTCGCCTAGGTCGACGGATATTTTAAATTTTCTTACGAATTGCTTTCATAATGGAGGATCATATGCGTCGTTAAATACATATCGCTCAGCCATTTCATTCATTTCTGGCAACACGCTATCGAATGACAGCTTGCTTAAACGATTTTTTAAGGGAATATACAGAAAACGACCTTCAAAACCTCGTTATGACCGCATATGGGATACTGATCTGGCGTTAAATTACATACGCTCATTAGATCCTTTGGCGAAGCTTTCGTTAAGTCAGTTGAGTCAAAAATTAATACTACTTTTTGCTCTTTGTACCGCTCATCGAATGCAAACATTTGCTTCTATACGCGTTAATAATATTTTCTTCTCTAGTGGGGAAGCAGAAATCGCCATCTCTGATCTTATTAAGACGTCAGCACCCGGAAAAGCGCAACCTTTGTTGTTTTTGCCTAGTTTTAGCGACGATTTAAAGATATGTCCAGTTTACGTGCTAAAACATTATCTGACCCGCACAAATCCGCTCAGACAAGGAGATAAACTTTTTGTGGCCACAGTTCATCCACACAAACCTGTTTCCAGTCAAACGCTTTCTCGGTGGATCAAGGAAGGGTTAAAAAATTCGGGTGTGGATTGCGCCATTTTCTCGCCTTGTAGTGTCAAACATGCCACAACGTCAAAAGCCTTCAGCAAAGGCGTTGACATTGGGGTAATTAGGAGATGCGCTCATTGGTCTTCTAGATCAGTTATGTTTCCTAGAGTTTATAACAGACCAATTACTGGCCCTAACAACTTCGCAGAAAGTGTTGTTTCAAGCTAATTTAAGTTTGCTGTTTATTCATGTTCCTTTTTTTTTCTGGTTTGGAAATCTGTTTGTTGGCAGTGTTCCCTTTTTTTATTATTATTATCGACTTGTTTCTGTAATAAAAATTGCAACTGCTTTAAACTTCTACAAGTTAATTATTTGAAGGAAGAATCCTGAAGTATAATTAATGATCAAACGATCGAGGTGAAGTTCGATCGTAATTATACGAAGGATTCTTCCAATAATAATTTCTTTGTTTTCCTTATTCCTCCTTATTAGAGGTATATCACCGACACCCCAGGAGGTTGCATTTTTATACCCCGTTCAACCTTCGAACCAATGAAGACAAAGCAGTGCGCAGTCGGTAAAGCAGTTTTTGCTTTTTTCTTTAGAGCCAACGGTGGTATCTACCGGTAAGTAGCAGTACTACAAGTTAATTATTATTGGAAGAATCCTTCGTATAATTACGATCGAACTTCACTTCGATCGTTTGATCATTAATCATGTAGGTAAAATGTTTTCAATACACTTTACTTTATTTCATGTTTGTAGAAGAAGACTGCCAACGGGTCTGGGGCAATTTAAGGACAGGATTTGGGAAAGAATTACGGAAGAGGAAGGTGGTTGCTTCAGGTTCAGCCTCCCAGGAAGAGGAAGAGATGTGGCCTCTGTATAATTCTTTAAGGTTCCTGGAAACCCACATAATACCAAGAAAATAGAGAATAAATTAATTCCCTTGCATGTACGATTTTTATTTGTTCGGAACAACTACTAATGTCCCGAGCGCAATTGCCGATCAGCGTTGTGGTGGGACAAGCAGGAGCAGCAGCAGCATGAGCAGTGTTGCCAGGTCTGGTACTTTCGTACCAGATTGGGTACGTTTCGCAGTCATCTGGTACGGTAGTACCAAGAGATACAAATCTGGTACGTTTTTCTTTACGCCTCTGTGCTTAATTAAACAAAATGACGATTACTGCGGCGATGAAACCGTAGTTTGTTGTCAGTTTACTCTGTGAAATGTGATCTTTAATCTTGGTCTGTGGGTGCAGTGTCAGTTTTCAGTTGTCAAATGTCAATTCAATTATCTTGTCACTTGTCAGTTGTCACCTGTGATGGAGTGAGAGAGGTCTGATGCGATGTGATGTGATAGTTCGTTATTTTGTAATGTAATAGCTGTGTAGGTCGTAGTTTGTTGTAGTTGTAGTTGTTAGTTTAGTTGTGAAATTACGAAAAATGTGCGTTGTGCCGGAGACAACACTACAACAGGCTAGTCAACTGTGCTAGTCAAGACGAACGACGAGACCAGACCACTCAACTGGACTCTGGACCAAACCAAAGATTAGAGAAATTTTTTACTTACGACAAAACGACACCGACACGTAATGGATCGGTAGCCTATCCTAAAAAATATGTTTGTCACTAAATCCAGTTAATTTCAGGTTATTGAAAAGAAAAAACGATAATTTTGGGTCTGACAGTCGCAATAGCAATAATATTAGTAGTGATGATGATATTGATGAATGTGATATAATTGACTCGGATTCGGATCAAGGCAATAGCAATAATACACCAAAGAAGAAACGAACATATGAGCAACATCATAAAGTATCTTGGGAAAAGGAATTTCGATGGTTAACATATCATAAAACAATGGCATCTTCTTATTGTACAGTTTGTATGAAATCTGTAACCTGAAGACTAGCACATATTAGAAGACACTCACAGAAATAATGTAAAAAAAAGTTTAAAAACCCCCACTCTTGACAAGTTTGGTATTGATTCAAAAATGAGTTGTCTTGACAAGGAAGCAAAGAAAGCAGAATATAAATGTGTCATGTTTCTTCACGAACATAATCTACCTTTCCTATTGATGGATCATTTCACCAAATTTTTGAAGTTTGCTTTACCGGATTCACAAATTGCGAAGCAGATCAAGTGTAATCGAACAAAAGCTAAAGAGCTTACAACTGATTGCATTTTGACAGAAGCGATGAAAACTATGAATAACAAGATTGGCAAGAATATGTATTCATTGATAATAGATGAAACCACTGATATAAGCACACAGAAATCATTAGTTATTTTAAAAGATTCTGGGATAATTCTGTGTCTGCAGTAAAAGATCAATTTTTGAATTTAGTAAGACTGAGTTCTTGTACTGCTGATAGTATTTTTACAGCAATATGTGAAACCCTAAGAGAAAATAACATTTCCGTACAAAATTTAATTGGCATTGGAGCAGACAATGCTGCAGTCATGATGGGTCAGAGAAATGGTGTCCAAGCAAAGTTTACAATCCTAATATTTTTGTGCTGGGTTGTACCTGTCACTCTATTCATTTCTGTGCTTCAGCAGCAGCAGTGAAATTGCCAAAATCTGTCGAAGAACTGGCTAGGAATATTTTTAACCACTTCTCTAATAGTAGCAACAGGTCTGAAGGTCTCGGAGAATTTCAAGTTTTCACAAACATTAAGCCTTGCAAAATGCTCCATCCAAGCCAAACAAGATGGTTGTCTCTTCAGGTGAGTGTTATGTTTAGATGAATATATTATAATATTTTTTTTTTAGGCAGACGCACTGAAGCTCTATTTTACCCATGCTGTTGAAATAGATAATCTACATAATAGTAGAACTATATTGGACTGTCTCAACAACCCAATGTATAAAGTTAATTTTTTATTTTTGTCTTATATTCTCGATCTTGTTAACAAACTTAATCTAGAATTTCAAAGCGGGTCGCCTAAATTACATGTTTTACTAAAGAGAGTCACAGAACTATATAAAACAATTTTAAGGAGCTTCATAGATAAAAACAAAATTGTTGATATTAGTAATTTGAATCCTTCAAACCCAGGTAATTTCTTGAAACAGGATAAAATGTATTTTGCTGCTAAAGCTGAATTATTCTTATTAAGTCGAAATGACATTAATGCAACTGAATTGACAAATTTCAGAACAAATGCATTAGCATTTTATGTTGAGTTGGCATTGCAAATTAAGAAGCGTTTCAAATTTGATGATCCGTTACTGCTTTTCTTGAATAATTTTGATCCAAAAGTGGCTACTTCAGGAGAAGTAAATTCGATAGTTGGCATAATGCGGTTTTTTCCGCAGTTAGAAGTTGAGGTTGAGGCTCTAAACAATGAGTGGCGTTTAATAGCTGAGGTAGAGGAAATCACTGAAAGTAATGACAAATGTTTTGTAGATTTTTGGACTTTTGTTATAAATCTCCAAAATGAAATGGGTCTACCTATGTTTCCTAATTTGTCAATTGTTGCCAAATGTATAATGTCCCTTCCACATTCATCTGCTTGTGCAGAAAGAATATTTTCACAGTATACGCTTTTAAAGACAAAACAGCGTAACAGATTATTAGTGTCCACTTGTGGTGCTATAATACATGCTAAACAACTTCTGGGTGAAAACTTATGCTATTCCTGGGAACCTTCACCTTCGCTTTTGAAGAGAGTACCAAAATATAATACTGGTGCAAATAACCACTAGATTTTCCTATGTACAGCTTAGCTATAGGCTCTTTCCATTCACCATCGGGAGTTGCTCGGTACAGCTCCCGATGGGGAATGGAAAGTGGGTAGTAGTAAATGTATTTAACACGTTGCGCTGTGATACAGTATTTATTTTTTGTTCACATTTGTTTCTATGTAGCTTAGCTATAGACGCTTTCCATTTACACATTTATCTGAGGAGCCTCACTTAATCTCAGCAAGTTGGTTGGTTCATTTGAATATTGACCAATCAAATTGCTGAGATCAAGTGAGAGTGAGGCGCGTTAGACAAATGTGTAAATGGAAAGCCCAGTTTGTATTTAACACGTTGCGTTTTAATGGGTGGTCATAAATCATTGACGCGGATTGACAACCCTGTAACAAAAACATGTCAGATTTTGTATTTAAGAGCATGCAAAATCTGTCATATTTTTGTTACAGGGTTGTCAATCCGCGTCAATGATTTACGACCACCCAATGCTATAGCTTTTTGTTTGTTCGAAATATAAATAAAAGAAATCATTATTGTTTCGTATTATATTCATTTATTTAAATGCTTATAATAAAACAGAATAAGCAATCCGATCAGTGAACTCCGTGTAGTCAATCATTTAATCTGAGAAATCACATGTCAATTCAGGTATTTCTTGAGTGAAAAGAATATACACATTATGCTGAAATCTGAATGCGTTAAAAAAGGATGACACACTTGGAGGCGACCGACAGAGACCGATATCGCGATATCCCTTCCTTTAATGGACGGGAGAGTGAGAAATATATATTTACCCTCCAAACTGTCATCGCGTGACGTCACTCAAGAAATAGGTTTGGACGTGAAAACATTGAAAACCAGGTGCACTGGGGGGGGGAGCAAAAACTTATCTATTTTATTATTAGCAGACTCTAGTTTACAGTCTGTCATAATTAATTGTTCAAGAAAGAAATTAGCCGCTTTTCTTGCATTATAAAGGGCGGTCGCAAAAAAACCGAACGATTTATTTTTGGTTATATCTTCATTATTGGGCCGATTTTTTGTACAAGACAAAGGATGAGGCTTTTAGAATCGACAACCGTTTTCCAGATGGCGCCACTAACAAATTTTTTATGGCAGAAAAAACAAGGCCACTTTTTGATTGGCTGGAGTTGAACCATCTGTGGAATGATCAAAATGAAAATAGTGTAATTCAAATTCAAAAAAATTCAAAAGCTTCACCTGTCTCGAGTGTAAGGCTGCATTAACTTCGGATAATTTAGAGCCCTGTAACCAATTCATAGCGGCGAAAGAATTTTCTGATTCTAAAAATAAGCTTTTTTATCCATCTGAAAGTCTAGTCGTTGTAGTTGGCCATGGTATTTCATTATTAGAAAATAGATTATAGCTATTAACATACCTAGGATTGTTATGACTATCATAACAGACGCAGATGTCAATTGAAATCCGAGCTCGGAGAGCGAGGATTTTAAGACATCTAAGTCTGTTGTGATTCATAACATCCGAGGTTTGTTCAATAGTTTATCGGTTTAAAGCGATTAAAGCCAAAATTAAAAAAATGTTGCGTGAATTCGCGTCATTTTGACAATCGAGATGACAGCATTTGAATGGGGTCATTGTTGTCATGAATGGTTAATGGGCTTGTTGTCTAGAAACCATTAGATAACGTTATGATCTGCTTATCAGCCTATTTTTATGCATGTTAAGAACGCTTTAATCACCTGAAACCGGTAAAGAAGTTTTACAAAATCTCTTAACATATCAGAATATGCAGCATCATACCTATGTAACGAACTTGATTTTTCCTTTCAGAATATGCAGCATCATACCTATGTAACGAACTTGATTTTTCCTTTCTTACATGTCAGAAGCACTTCAACTTTGTAAAGACCTCGGTAATCAAAAGTATTTGTCTAATCGGCATAACATGGTACTGTACACGATTAATTCGAAATTTAAAAACTGAAGCATCAAAAAAAACTTCAGAACGCAAACTATCGAAGCTGGCCCATTCTTAATAATCATTGCAGAAATTAGCTTTCCTTTGAAACTAGGGTCTTCATCAATTATTGAATTCTACCAGGAACTTTAAGAAAACCAGAAAATGTGCGTGAGTGAAGGAATTTCGCTTTAGTTCAGCCTGCTCTTAAAACGTCCAATTCATTGTTACTGGTTTTACTAACTTTTAATTTCTGACTGGGGCCTTCTCAGGTGGATCATCATACCTTAACAAGCAGCTTGAGAGCGGTGTTTTATTAGCAACTGTACGGACCCTGTGCAATGGAAAACAATGGACAAGTTCGGTGGAAAATGCACTATCACTAGAAACTTATCGAGACAGAGACAAGCGTTTTTTGCCTTTATCGTCGGTCGATTTTTTAGCATTTACTTTCGTCTCTGAACGTCCTCTGTAAATTTATGTTAGAATTGGACACAACACAGTTTCACAATTACTTTCAGTTTTAAGAAGAAGATCCGATTTGTCATTTTTACCAAAGGATATTTCACGATATTTCAGCTTACCATAGTTACTATAATGAGCGGAAAGCTGACGTTACCAAAAATGGTTTAGTTCCCATAGAAACAAAAAATAACAGTGCTCGTTTTTTACTTACCAACCTAGTATCGTTAATAACTATTACAAAACTTATTTGCTATGAATAGTTTTGATTTCGCAGATAATGAGACTGTTCTAAATATAGCTGTCAATTTGGACGGTCTACCCATTACAAAAAATCCGTCCTCCTCTTTTTAGCCTATTCTGATTGTAATAAAATCAATTGAGTAGTTTAAAAATAAAGTACTTTTGGTCGGTTTATACTATGGAGTTAAAAAACCTAATAGTTCCAATGACTTTAAATCAATTTGTTGAAGAGGCATGTAAATTAATCACAGAAGGTTTTGCTTTTCAAAATAAAAGGATAACGATAAAAATAGGTCAACTAGTTTTCAATTTACCGGCAAAATCAGTTGTGTTGAACCAAAAGGGTATTCAGGGTATTGTTGCTGTTTCAAATGTTTACAAGAAGGTGAATATGCAGGAAATAGTGTTTGCTTTCCAGATTTACATTTTGCTAAACGAAACGCACACACGAAGGCTTCGCCTTAAGAAGACAGCCTGATCATCATTTGCCTTTGCAAAATACCATATCTCTTCAACTTCCTTTCTTTAATGTTATTGACAACGTACCATTAGATTATATGCACGATGTGAAACACTTTCTCAGTCACAAGAAGTTGGGAATAATTTTAGGGGAGCCCCCTCATAAGCTAAGAGCAGCTGAGGTTAATTTAATGTCAATAATATTGCTAGAAAATTTAACAGATCTCCTCGTTCTCTTAATGAATGCCATCTGTTTAAAGCAACCGAATTTAGGTTTTTACTCCTTTATGCCGGTCCTGTAGTTTTTAAGGGAAAAAATATATTATAATCTTTTTCTTTCTCTTCACATAGCAATAACGATTTTCGCTAGTTCAGCTCTCCAATCTTCACCAGAGAATATTCAATATGCATCTGAATTACTCAAGTATTTAGTTGAGAACTCCAGGAACCTGTATGGCACAGAATTCGTTTCAATTAATGTCCATAGTCTGCTGCATTTAGCTGACGATGTCAAAATTTTTGGAAATCTGGACCAGTAAACACGAAACCACCATCAAGGTTTGGTTTAATTACCTACGTAGGCAGAATATCAGAAAAAGTGGATGATATACTCAGGAAGAATAACATAACTCCAGCTTTTAAACCGAGAAGAACCATCCTCACAAACCTGTCCAGCAATTTGGAATTTTTGATGAGAAGAACCTCTCATCCTGCTCATCAGAGGGACGACGAAATCTTACGTTTTTGGACGCAGCAATTGTCCATAAGAGATATGAATTCACTAAACAAATTTGAGAAATTCTTGGAAGTAGAAACTAACTTCAAAAGTTTGGTAAGGCATAAGAAGAACTCGTGATTTTTTATTTGAAGATCCCTATTCAAGGTATCTGAACTCGCCCATATGAAGGATGCGAAAAAGGTCATGTACAAATTTTTCTCAAACTATATAGGGATGCAATTTAGTTGGGAGGGAAATAAAGACTTTTCTAAAGCTTTATTAAGCAAGATCCGCTCTTGGTTTCATCAGTACAAAAATTATATGTATTTAATTTATAGGTGCAATGAGGTTGCGAAGAAAAGTCGACGAAGAAGAGACTATTAACATTATAAAGAAATGGCTCGTGAGATCAAGGAAGCGATATAACAATGAACTGAAAAGGTGACGTAATTTTCCTAATGATATGTGTAATATTGATATATAGACAGGAATAGTTATTGGGACAAGTACCAAGCCAGAGCGAGGAGGAGCAAGAGGCGGAACAGGGCGCACCATCAGCAGAAACAGGAGTTGAAGACGCCGGAAACGACCAGGAAATAAGAGAATAGTGCGTTTACTAGATAAGGTATACAATGTATTGTGTTAATCCAGTAGGAACTTAAAGTGCACTTTTCACTGGACCAACTCCAACCGTATCTGTACCCTAATAATTATTTCATTTAAATCACTTTGTTTTTCATATCTTTATAATAAATATGTATTAGTATAGTAATACTAATTTTTTGCGAAAACCATTTTTTGGATTTTATGGACCTTATACAGGGTGAGTCTAGTTGGACAAATCAGTGCTCTAGCGTTTAAGATATTGAAATTGGAAATTCTATTTTTGGATATGTTGTAGCTGAAATGGTCCCCTACGCATGGGACCCATGAAGAAAGCTCCAGTTTTATTCAAACCGAAATTATTAAATAAAAACGAAGGCCTAAAAATATTTTTTTCGATATTGTTGCATTTTTTAGGGTTATTTTGTTAGAGAATCATTTTCTCTTTATGCAAACATAATTTTTTTAAGAAAAAAGTTAATAATATCCGAGAAATAAATTATTTAAATAATAAAGATTTTTAATTATTTCCTAAGGGAAACCACGCATGCCGTGGTTTGAACAACTGAAAGGCAATCCAGCTTATACTGCAGACTGTACCCAGAATGACAAGTGTCAGTTGGAAACGTCATTTGGGGTCGTTTGTGGAAAAGTAATGCAAAACTGCGAGTTTTTGCCCTTAATTTCTTTGCAGATAATTAGGTAATTTTTATTGCACGATGGATTTTCTGCTAAATTCGCCGAATACAAGTGTCTCGGATTGTCACCCGATTAATGTTCTTTACATTGCCATTGGAGTCGAATGGTTCGACCAAGAAAAGCTATTCTCGTCAGACAGAAGAGAATTGGAATAGTTGCTAACAATTTACTAAGTGAGTACATTGCTGTCAAGTAAGGTGATTTTGTCGTCTTATTAAAAAGTTAATCCTATTTCAGCCGATAAGTTTTCACACTTGCGAAAAGAAGATTTACCATCATCGGATGTCGAGAGGTCCATTGATATTCCATGTAGCAAATGTTGAGACTGTTGATATAATGAAAAAATGCAGCAGAGAAGCGGCTGGAACCTCCCCATCGCGTGGATCTTTGTATTCTGTGTAGATAGTAGTCAATTCAACAGATTTTTTTTTATCCTTATCGTCTGACGTCAGTGACTAATTTCGCAATTTTCTGACAAATACCGACATCACCTCGTACATCACCCATCACATTTGACAATATGTTCCTTTTAAGGTTAATCTTTTGCCACCTTTTTGACAATAACTGCCACTTTATGTCATCCACTGTCAGCCTGCTCCCTTTTAATGAGAAAGAATTTTTTCTCTATTTTCCACTGAAATGGCAGAAACTGTGAGTACATTTTTAGAACCAGAATTTGATCGTCTTTCTAATGGCGACATAAAAAAGAGGCCTTGTATTTAAAATTTTAAGTTGATATGCTTAAATGGCAGTTCGCGTGGGCCAATTGCTCCCAAAAGCCTTTCAGGTCTTCAACGGGTCACCTAATCTCCATGTACCAAATTTCAGCCAAATCGATTCAGTAATTTGGGCTATAATGTATTTTTACTGTTATTATAAAATTTCGATTTTTTGAACCAAACAGCGCTAAATGCGAATTAATTTTGTCCTATTTAAAACCAGAATTTGAAGACCTTTCTGATGGTGACAATAAATCTTTCAAAAACCTGTTTTTAATGGTCAAATGAGAGAATAATTTTAAATTTGGAAATTGGTATGCCAAAACAGCACTTTCCGTGAGTCGATTGAATTCAAAATTTGTTCAGCTCTTCGACGTGTAATGCAATCTCCATATGCAAAATTTCGGCCAAATCGGTTCAGGGGCTTGGGCTGTACCGCGATTTTAAAGTCCGATAAAAATCAATTTTTTTTTAATTTTTGGTCAAAAGGGCACTAAGAATGAATACATTTTTAGAAGCAGAATTTGAAGGTCTTTCTTATGGTGACGTGAAAAATGGGGGTTTGCATTTAAAATTTAAAAGTTGATGTGCCAAAATGGCATTTCCGGTTGCACGATTGGCTCCAAAAGCTTTTCAGATCTAAGTTGGGTTATGAGATGCCTACGTACCAAATTACAGCCAAATCGGCCCAGTAGTTTTGGCTGTGGCGTGTTTACAAACGTACGAACGTACGTACGAACATACACACAGACACATTTTAAAAACCACTTTTCTGGGTTCCTGAGACCTCAAAACATGGAGATCTGGTGCTATCTCAAATTCGAAAATTTTAGTGATTGCAGTAACCTCCCATTTTTTTAAAATTGTGATGGGGTTGGGGAGGTTAAAAAGACAAAAAAGCGTTGAGCAAAATGAAACCAAGAAAATTCAAGACGGAGGAGGGTGTACAGTGTACAGATGAAATATGAATTGATGCAACGAAGGTGTATGTAGCAGTCACATCACATGAATCGAGATTAGGAACAAGTAGATGTCGAAGCAAAATGGCTTGATTGTGGCTAGCGAGTTATTTCGGGCAGTGGTCATCAATGATGCTTGCGAACATCCAGAAATCACAACATGAAGAAAAACAGCACAGGAGGATGTTGAGTAACATCGAATTAAACAATCATCTATTATTTCAAGTGAACGTTAAAATTGGACGGAGACTATTTTCACCACATTGTTATTTTTTTATTTATCAGTACATTTGATGTTGCAATATTTGTGTAAACCTCTATCCCTTGTAGTCCACTGCATTTTAATCCAAGTCACGTTTCGTTAAGATCGAGGTTAAGATCATATTTTTTATATTAAAGTTTGTATTCTTATTAGAAAGTGACAACTGCGGCCTAATGTTTATTTGAAATTTTGTTACTGTTTTATGGGATGTAATAAAATGTTTATACTGAATTTTAAATCGTCCTGTTAGTAACTATTGCCAATTCCCTTCTGGCTGACAGGAATAGCTTTTGTTGGTCGAACCATTCGACTCTAATGGCAATGTAAAAAACATCAATCGGGTGACAACCCAAGATACTTGTATTCGGCGAATTTATCACAAAATCCATCAAGCATTAAAAATTACCTAATTATCTGTAAGAAAAGGGCAAAAACTCGCAGTTTTACATTATTTTTCCACAAACAACTCCAAATGACATTTCCAACTAACACTTATTGTCATTCTGGGTACAGTCTGCAGTATAAGCAAGACTGCATCTCAGTTGTTAAAACCACGGCATTCGTGGTTTTAATTAGGAAATAATTAAAAATCATTATTATTTAAATAATTTATTTCTCGGATATTATTAACTTTTTTCTGCAAAAAATTATGTTTCCATAAAGAGAAAATGATTCTCCAACGAAATAACCCTAAAAAATGCAAGAATATCGAAAAAAAAAATTTTAGGCCCTCGTTTTTATTTAATAATTTCGGTTTGAATAAAACTGGAGCTTTCTTTATGGGTCCCATGCGTAGGGGACCATTTCAGCTACAACATTATCCAAAAATAGAATTTCCAATTCCAATATCTTGAACGCTAGAGCGACTGATTTGTCCAACTAGACTCACCCTGTAGATGTTCCGTTTAATGTACATAATAGTAGTCATATGGATACCTACCTGAACGTGATATGGACGTCTACCTGGTTGTACATCTGGGTAAAATAGCGCGACAATTTGCATCTACAATGGATATTCACTGTGTTACGTGTGTACTACATATGGATAATCCATGAGAGTGAGGAACGTCCATTATGAATGTACTATAGATATACAGTGAGATTCAAAACATTTGTAGTTAGGGTTGGCTTTGGGAACAAAAGTTTCGAAAAACGTTTGTCCAAAATTAATCGCACTGTCCCTAAAGAAACTCACTAATAAATTAAAATGGCAGGTGTGAATTTTTTAAACTCATTTCTTTTGCATTCATTTGCGAATTATTTCGAAAAAATATGGACCTCTCCGCTTTCAGTATCAAATTTGGCGCCCTTCAGTGATCTCTGACAGCAAACAACAAAATTGTGTAAAAGTTAGGTTATGTTGTTGATGATGCCTATTAGAGTTTGAAAAACGCTTATTTCTTCATAAACCTTCAATTTTTGAGCAAGGATCTTGAAGCACTCGTCATCTCGTCAAGAATACCCTTGGGGAGACCAGGCTGGTTTTTGGGTTGTTTAAAAAAAAATCGAATCCATGAGTAATATGGTCCTCGATATGGTCAAATCCCATCAAAAGGTAACTTGCTTATTAAAATCAACGCTCATTTGGAAACCGTTTCAGACACAAATGCTGAAGATTAAATTTGAATCGCAACAAGTTCGCTGCCTTCGATATCCATGGAACATTCATCTTGGAGTGCGAGCTGCTATGGTGCTTTTTAAAAAACAGCACAAATTGAACAGAGTGTAGTGCCTTATGTACACGGATTTTAAAATTAACACCCACTTACTATTTTATGAATCGACAGTACATTCACTAAAACAAAGTTCATTAAATGGTTTTATTTTCAGTTGCAAACAGACAGTGTGAACAAAACTTTACTTAGGAAATGGTGTTCTCCGATTTTGAAATATTGAATATAAATTATTACCCCCACAATTATTGGTGTAGTAACAAATTAAAAAACGACTTGATCGATCTTCTACTTCACTACTTCTGTGCTCAGGTTCTGGCTGTCTAAAGGCAGGGGGCCACGTCAAACTGCTTAACACACAATCCAAATTTCGTTATTCACATTTGTAACTTCCCATAATCCCTATTTTCCTTGCACACAAAATCAGCTGTTTTTATTTCAACTAACGAACGGTTGTGAAAGAAAATTCATAAACAAACAGAGAATCAGGCCGGTTGGAGCCTCCATTATTTGTTTCTGAAACAGTTTCCAAGTGAACAGGTTGATTTTAATAAGCAAATTACCTTCCGGTTGGTGTTGACCATATCGAGGACCATTATTCATACGGATACGATATTTTCTTAAACTGAGCCACAAAAGGCTGGCCCCCCAAAGGTATTCTTGACGAGTGTTTCAAGATTCTTGCTCAAAAATTCAAGCTTTATGAAGAAATAAAGGTTTCTTAAACTTTCACGCACCTCATCAACAACATAACCTAACTTTGCCACAGTTCACAATTTTGTTGTTTGCTGTCAGAGAGACACTGAAGGGCGCCAAATTTGAGACTGGAAGCGGGGAGGTTCATATTTTTTCGAAATAATTCGCATTGATAAATACAAAAGAAATAAATTTTAAAAAATCACATCCAGCGTTGCCAATCTGTGGGGAATTCCCCAAAACTTGAGTGGTAATCGAGTATGCGAATTGCGAATCCGATCCGAATAATGACATGACATCTGACATCCAAGAATCAGATCCGAGTACAACTAATTTGATGTTAATTATTAGTTTATTTTATTGAATTCCAATTCCATTCCAAGATCAATGTTCTAAACTTAAACTTAGTCAGTCCTTTCTTATCTTCTATCCAAAGTAAAGGGTAAGTTCCTCTTGGTTTATTATTTTCAATAATTTCGAAGGTGCATGGACATTGTTCAACTAACTAACCTTACATATTATATCTTAATTTTATATTGGTGATTAATGATTATGTTTACCTTTATCCTCCCTATTTGGTTCGGTTATTAAATATGCATTGTGGTTTTGGTGCAGGGAAGATAATTTGTTGGTGTTGGGTTGTTCATTCTGGTGTTATGGATAAGTGGCTAAAAAAAGTAAATACTACTACTCCTAGTACTCCTAATACTGCTATTCGGGCTATTCCTACCACTACGAGGCCTTGCAATGCTAGCGATAGCGATAGGGAGAGTCAGTCTGAGTCTGACACCGAGGTTGAGGTTATTGTAATAATTTAGTTTTACAGTTTAAAACAGTCTTTAATAATGTCCATTTTAGGTTCCTATTAGTAGCGAGGCTCCATCTACGTCCACTGCTACAGAACACAGACCAACAAGAAAGAAATTAAAATCATCAAGTGGGAAGGTATTTAAAAACAAGTTCTCGTCATCATGGCTAACATCTGACGAATTTAAAGGCTGGTTAGACAAATCTAAAACTAACAGAAAAGGGAATAAGTATGCTTATTGCAAAGTGTGCGATTTGGATATAATGGCACACAAAAGTGATCTTCTACGACACCGTAGATCTGCTAGACATACTACAAACTTTAGGCAGATTGCAACAAACAAAAAATTGACTGATTTGTGTGATAATACTTTAGAGCGCAACGCTAGAACAGCAGAAATTAAGTTATGTGGATTGCTTGCAACAGAACACTTAGCATTCCGTTTAATGGATAAACTTAGTCCACTTTGCTCTAATATCTTTCCTGATTCAAAAATAGCTAAAAGTAGATCTGTAAAACGAACAAAGGCCACTGCAATAGTGACACAAAATTTGGGTCAGATCCTCAGTAGTAATATTTTCAATGCCTTAAAGCAACCTGGATGCTTCTTTTCCATAATTATGGATGAAACTACTGATGTGGGATCTATTAAACAATGTGCATTTGCTGTAATTTATTTTTGCAAGCAAAGGTCATCAGTGGTCACCAAATTTTTTGATATTGTGGAAATGAAATCAGGTACTGCCAGTGAACTACACATGTGCCTTAAGAATGTTCTATCCTCAAAAGGCATACCATTAACTAATTTGGTAGGATTTTCTGCCGATACTTGTAATGTCATGTTCGGGGAACACAACTCTGTGTATTCACTCCTTCAAAAAGATTTGCCTGAGATTGTTTGCGTCAAATGTTCCTGCCATTCGATTCATCTCGCAGCATGCAAAGCTTGCCTTAAATTGCCACGGTCAGTGGAAGATTTGCTAAGAAATTTAGCTGCGCATTTTAGCAGGAGCTTTTCAAGACAGGAAAAATTTAAAGAATTTCAAATCTTTTTTCAGACTGAAATCCACAAAATTTTATCACCGTCTGTCACGAGGTGGCTCTCTTTAAAGGCGTGCGTAGATCGAGTTTTAGAGCAATATGATCCTTTAATGGCGTATTTACGAGAACTGATCTTTGAAGACCCCTCTCATACTACCGAAACGATGTTGGAAACTATGGGGAATCAGTTCACCAGAATTTATCTAGAGTTCATGTCCTATACTTTAGGGCTTTTAACAGATTTCAACAAAATGTTTCAAGCAGAGACGCCTTTGCTCCATAAACTAAAGCCTGAAGTAATAAAACTTACAAAAATTATTTGCTCAAATTACATGGCCACTTCTTTTGTTCGAGATTGTAAAGATATTCTGAATCTTGACCACAAAAATCCTAGACATTTTGTTGAAATTGAAAATATTTATTTAGGCTTAGATGCTACAAGTAGCCTGCATCAAATAAAAACGGAAGCCAAAAAAGAAGACCTAAACACGTTTTTGAAAAGTTGCTTGAACTTTTACCTGGAGATTGTCTCCGAAATAAAAAAGAGATTTAGTTTTAATGACGTTGTATATGATTTAATCTCCATAGTGGATCCTCGCATAGCCCATTCGTCTAATCGAAAAACTTTATCTGATGTCTGGAAAAAATTTAAAGTCTTAGAAGAAGTTGTGGACACGCAGCAGCTAGAGAGTGAGTGGCGAGAGTATACTCTGCTAGATCACAAGGAACATAATCTTGATATAACAAGCGAGGCTGAATCTTATTGGCAAAAAGTTTTCAGTTTAAAAAATGCGGCTGAAATTCCACTATTTAAAAATTTAGAGGTCGTAATAAACTTCTTCTTAATTTTACCCTTCGCTAATGTATCAGTCGAGAGAGTTTTCAGCGATTTGGCAAACACAAAAACTAATAGCAGGAACAAACTTAATACTACTACAGTAGCATCTCTTCTGCATACAAGGCAAGGCATAGAAGACGAGGGAGGGATTATCGAATTTAAGCCCAGCAGTCAGATGATTAATAAAAATATTTGGGTCGCGAAGACAAAATAATTAGGTAATTAAAAGATAAGTTTAACATAATGTACATTATTATTTGTATGTAGGTAGGTACTAAGACTTATGTAGGTACTAAAAAAAATAAACGTATAAAACCCGTGACCCGTGAGAGGTGTTCTTCTGTTGTTATTATCGTATCACATCCATGAGTGACAGCATGCTCAGGGCTTGGGGCGGTAAAAATGTGCAAGGTGCAAGATTAAATACATGGATTCATAAGCGCCGACTTCGTGGGTGCTTCGGGGCCGGAGCACCCATCCAAAAATTAGGTCGGGTGCGGAGCACCCGGCAAAATATTTGGAGGGAATTTATGGCACTCAGCTCAAATTAGAAGGGTGACGGCAAATGTCTTGTGTTGTGACTGAAAATAGCAAAATAAAAAATGTATCCTTCGGCCCGGCTTGCTTGACGCTGCGGGGTTAGTGAAAGCCGACAGAGGACTTCCTGGAAGTTGCTCGACTTAACTCAATACAATGCTTTCTATATACTGTATCCCGTTGCACCGCTGTCATAAAATCATAAAAATACAACCTTTTTGTTAAAAAGTGTGTTTTGCCGACCTTTAACTGAACTAGCCCATCCCATTCTTAAATAAAATTCGGTCTCCTGGTCCACCCTGCATTTCAAATGTGAGTTAGAGTGCCTGCCAGCTAGAAATGCACCCGTCAATCATTTTTCGCGCATCCTAGTCTATGCCACTATCGTTGAAGCGTAAGATACTCGAGGGTGCAATTTTCGGTAAACTGCACAATGCTAGGAGCACCGCTTCGCTGTTGTAGTTCTGCGTGCCCGCCCACAATACTACCAGCTAAATAGTGTAAATAGTCCACCATACCGCAGCTTTGCAGGTTTCACCGGACCGGCTTTACGCCCGAGTTTGCAGAATGGGGGAAAGAAAGGGTGTTCGTAAGCTAAAAAAAATGGGCAGCTACGGAAGCTTCTGGAACCTCCCCACTTCGGTGAATGATCCAATCTTATCACCAATATCAAGTAAATTTTACTGTTTACTATACCTAAGTTTTACTCCACCAAACCTAAGGTGTTCTCTGTGATCTTTCTAAATTTTACGATCTTTTGCCAAAAGGGCACTAAGCTTGAATACAATTTTGAAAACAAAATTTGAAGACTTTTCATGTGCTGGTAGAGAAAATGGGAGTTCATTATTCAAGTTTCAAAGTTTTTATGTCAAAATGGCACTTGCCGTTTGCCGATTGTCACCAAAATTAAATCAGCTCTACGGCGGGTAGCGGTATCTCTACCTACCAAATTTCAGCCAGATCGATCCAGCAGTTTAGGCTGTAGCGTGTTATTTAATGTTTCCTCTAAATTTCGATTTTTTAGATTTTGTGCCAAAAAGGCACAAAGTTGGAATACAGTTTCAGATACATAATTTCAAGGCCTTTCATGCGCTGATAAGAAAGATTAGTGTTCATCTGTCAAATTTCATAGTTTACATGCCAAAAAGGCACTTAGCGTCTGTGGATTCGCAAGAAAATTAACTGGGCTCACCGGAAGGCTAACCCTAACATACATACCAAATTTCATTAAAATCCGTTCGGTAGTTTCCGAGAAATCGTGCTCACATACGTACATACGTACGTACGTACGTACATACGTACATACACACAGACATTTTTTAAAAACCACTTTTTCGTGATCCTGGGACCTTGAAACGTAAAGATCTGGTGTTATCTCAATTTCGAATTTTGGAGTGATTGCAATAACCTCCCATTTTTATATGGTTGTGGGGAGGTTAAAATCAGTGGTGCAACGTTCCTCATTCCTCATTTTGGAAATATCCACAGCCTGACTTACACGGTCTAACACGCGCGTCATGGCAACAGATAAACCATTTGCGGCCTCATTTTCGCAAAACTGAATTAATTTTAGAATTAACTCTCACTCTGGCTGTGTAAAATCATCTTGAATAGGTACGAGAAATTCTAACGAACGCCACTGCACTATACGACGCGAGGGGATGTAATACTGGCCTTAGCGCGTGCTTAAGCGGACAGTGGGCGGAGGGTACAAAAATGTGTTTTCGCGCAGATTTACTTTCTAGCTGGCAGGCACTCTAATAGTCGATGGTCGTTCCTCACAGTTCAAACTTAAATTTCTTAATACCTAATTATTCAAATTCTGTAAGTATTTTTTCACATATTATGACACCCATATTATTTCATAACTATTTACAGTTTAAATGGATAAATTTATAATTCGGCTGAATAAGCCATCAAGTTCAGGTGCCGCAAATAATAATGTCAAGGTGCTGGAATTACCATCTAATTCTACTTCAATCTCGGAATCAACTCAAGCTGTTTCTGGCAGAAGATTTCAAGAAAATTGGACGAAAAAGTTTCCTTGGATATATTATGACCAGCAACTCCAAAAAGTCTTTTGTGGGCCTTGTCAAAAGGCAGTGAATATGAAGGTCCCTCTCCCACACAACAACGTCAACGGTCAAAGAGTCTTGGACACGTATGTAAACAATGGATTTAATTCTTGGAACAAAGCTTTAGAACGTTTTAAAACGCATGAAAAGTCAGATTTTCATAGAGCGGCTTGTACAGCTTGTACTGCCGTTGAAAAGGGAGCTAACGTTAGTGCACTCATGTCTAAATCTAAGCTGATGAGTAGGTAGTAAACAAAGTCTTGCCACAAATTGATATATTACGAAGTTAAATTGATTACGGCGACATGTTTCGGTCTACTAGACCATCATCAGGCTAAAATTAGGTGTTGGTTACAACTTTACAAAAGATTTCTTACCTCGATCTTATGTTTTAGGTTATGTTACATGTTATATGAAGTAAAATTTACATTAAAGTTTCTAGAAATTAAAACTGGATTAGAATAGTGAATTTAGATGTTAACTTACATGTTGATCGTTACATTTTAATTTGGATTATTAAAGATTAAAACCGTGAAACGCTGAAGGTTGTTATCACGGCGGCATTTTATGGCAAAAGAGATGCAAATCTTAGAAGAGGAGAGACACTACGAATGACAGGTTATAAGGCGGTAAATTTAAATTTAAACTGTGACAGGGCTGAACCGAGATCACGCAATGAACAATGATTTGAAAGAATTCATTCCAATTAGACCTTCCTTCTGTTCGTTAACACAATTTTGTTGATGGCGAAACCTTTTGTCAGTAGAATTAATATGAAGGAATTCAACATCGCGACTGGGGTTAAAGTTATGAAGTGAACTTAGAATGTGGTTTGCAAAAGCTGATCTGGAGTTGGTGTACTCTGTATTTATGTATTTTTTAATTTCTTTGGAATGCTCGTTAATTCTGGTAGTAAAAGATCTTTTTTTTTTTTTCCAGGAAGAAGGAAGAAACACTACATGGACTTCTATCAGAATATTTTAAGTTGCTAAAAATTATTCTTACCATCCCTGCAACTTCATGCACTGCAGAGAGATCGTTTTCTTCGTTGAGACGATTAAAGACCTACCTTAGATCTACGATGACACAGAAAAGACTCAATGACATTGCAATTCTTAATGTACATCGTGATTTTTGCAAAGAGCTTAACATCCTCAAAATCTGCGACAATTTTATAAAGAAGACGTCAGTGAGACGAAATACATTTAGTCTTAAACTTCCTTAACATACATAATTATGTATATATTTTTTATTTTTTTTTTGTATCTATTAGTTAAATATATTTTTTGACATACCCAGTCTATCTTATTATTTTGGAGCTAATTCACCTGTTGGAGATTGAGTTGGCAATGCGCATGCGTGCCAGCAATCTTACTGTTAACTTTTAAAAATAAAGCCAGTAGCTTGTATAAAACGTAAGTGGTGTGTTATTTACCCGTTCGCTCCTCGACAATAATTTATTTAGACACAAGCTACAACATGGCGCAGTCGGAAAAGCGTTAAATTAAATAATTTCTGTACAGTGTACACAGTTTCACGTTCGACACGTGAGGGATCGAGGTTTATTTAGTCGATAAAAAAAAAAAAACTTGCTAATAATGGCGGACGAAGCGAATGGTGGTGTTGGTGATCGTAATGGCGCCCCTGCAATAATGGCTGTTCATAAATCTGGTGTCGACGTCGTTCCTCCACGTGAATTAAGCTTTGAAGGGAGCATGTGTGATAACTGGGAGTTTTTCAAGCAGAAATTTACAATTTATTTAAAGGCCAGTGGCCGCGACAGGGAATCAGAAGAAACCAAATGTTATTTGTTATTAAATCGAATTGGAGACCGTGCTCTACGCATCTACAACACGTTTGCATTCGAAGCGGAGGACGATAAAGTCAATTATACCAGAATAGTGGAGAAATTTGAAGAGAAATACTTGCCAAGTAAGAATGTTACCTATGAAAGACACCGGTTTTTTTCAAGAAACAAAACAGTACAGGAAAGTTATGATGAATACTGTACCGAACTGAGACAGCTGGCAACTTCTTGCGAATTTGGAAATTTAACCGACAGTTTGATACGTGACAAGCTGATATTGGGAATTTCAGAAACTCACATTAAGGACAGACTTCTGAGGGAAGCTAACCTAACTTTGGGCAAAGCAGTTGAAATTTGTCGTATTGCCGAAGCCACAACAAAGCAACTAAAGCATATATCAAATCTAAATGCTGAAGGAACTACCGAAGTAAATATTGTGGAAAAGAAACGTTTTGCAGATCGGAGACAGGCTCCAGGGCAACACCACAACTCACGAGGCCAGACGAGTACAGAACAATCTGGATCTGGAAATATGCAGCAGCAGCAGGTTGGAAACCAAGGTCAAGGACGTAACACGGAAAGGGCATCAACCTCAACTGGACGTCAGTTTAATCATGCCAATAACCCCAAGATAAGTAATTTCATTAATAATTGTTATAATTGTGGCAATTCACATGGTATTAATAAATGTCCTGCATATGGCAGACGCTGCAATAAATGCAATAAAATGAACCATTTTGCAAAACTTTGTAAACAAAGGGTTAATTTAGTTGAATTTGATACTGAAACAGATTACTATGATGATGATGTATTATTTATAGGGACTGTTATAGACAACAATAACTTGCAGTCACGGTGGAAAGAGATTTGTAGAGTAGAAAATAAACTAAATATAGAGTTCAGGTTAGATACAGGAGCTGATTGTAATCTTCTACCTTCAAATCATTTAACTAATTTAAATTTAAATAAGGAAGATCTCAAAAGACCAGTAGGAAAAATTTCGAGTGTGACCAACGAAGAAATAAAATCACTTGGAACGTGTGAGTTATCTGTCTGTTCAATTTCTAATCCAAGTTTGGTTAAACAGATAAAATTCTATGTTGTGGACATCAGCAAACCATTGCTAGGGTTAAAGGCTTGTCAAACTTTAAATTTAATTCAAAGAGCAAATCAAATTAATGTGGTGAACAGTGAACAGGATAATATTGAGGACATGTTGACCCAATATAAAAGTGTTTTTCAGGGCTTGGGTTGCCTGAAGGAAGAATACAAAATTGAGCTTGAAGATGGTGCAATTCCCAGAGTTCATCCTCCGAGAAAAGTACCATTTGCAATAAAGGATCGATTAAAAAAAAAATTAACACAACTTGAGCAAGAGAATATAATTGTAAAGGTTGAGGGTCCCACCGATTGGGTAAATTCTTTAGTAATTGTCACAAAACCTAACCTAGACTTAAGGCTATGCTTAGATCCCAAAGATTTAAATGCTGTTATTAAACGCGAACATCACTATATTCCGTCCTTAGAGGACATAGTAGGTAAATTAAATGGAGCTAATTATTTCAGCATTTTAGACTGCTCCAATGGGTTCTGGCAAATTAGATTGGACGAAGCAAGTAGCAAACTGTGCACTTTTAACACACCTTTTGGCCGGTATAGATTTCTAAGAATGCCATATGGTATTTCGTCCGCCCCAGAAATTTTTCAGAAAAGGATTAGGCAGTTTTTTGACAGCATCGAAGGGGTAGAAATATACATCGACGATATTCTAATTTGGGGAAAGGACTTAAAAGAACATAACTGTAGATTAGCCAAAGTATTGGAAATAGCTCAAACTAACAACATTAAGCTTAACAGAACTAAGTGCCATTTTGGCGTTCAAGAAGTTAGATATTTGGGTCATAAAATAACTAATAATGGGCTTGTTGCAGATGAGAATAAAGTTTCTGCAATCTTAAATATGAAAACACCTTCTAATAAAACTGAAGTTGAAAGCTTGTTAGGTGTAGTTAATTATTTAAACAAATTTATACCTAATTACTCTGAAATTACTGAACCGTTAAGGCAGTTAATCCGTAAAGAAAATTTGTTTGATTGGGGAAGTCCGCAACAAAGGGCTTTTGAAAAAATTAAATCATTATTAATTAAATCACCAGTTTTGCAGTTTTATTCAAAGCTGGACCCTGTAACTATTTCTTGTGACTCCTCACAAAACGGGTGTGGTGCGGTTTTATTACAAAATAATGCACCAGTGGCGTATGCTTCAAAGGCGTTTACCAATACACAAAAGGCTTACGCCCAAATTGAGAAAGAAATGCTAGCCATTGTATTTAGCTGTCATAAATTTCACCAATATATCTTTGGACATAATGACGTAACTATAGAAACGGATCACAAACCGTTAATTCATATTTACAACAGACCACTGACAGAGGCTCCTGCGAGGTTACAAAAAATGTTAATTATGCTTCAAAAATATAGTTTCAAGTTAATCTATAAGAGAGGAAAGGAACTATACATAGCAGATGCTCTCTCAAGGGCTTATGAGGAGAAAATTGATGAAGTATTTGAAAGCTCATGCAATGAAATAGAGCATCAACTATGTATAGTAAACAAAACTTTACCAATCTCTGAAGAAAAGTATCAGTTATTTCAAAGTGAAGTGGCCAATGACGAACATTTCAAGAAATTAATTCAGCTTATAAAATCAGGTTTTCCAGAGAATAGGAATGAATTAAATGATGAATTTAAAGTCTATTTTCCGTTTAGATATGATTTGTGTGAAATAGACGGGTTAATTTTTAAAAATAATAGACTATTAGTTCCTATAAGTTTGAGGAAAGACATGTTAAACAAATTACATGTAGGCCATTTGGGTAAGGACAAGACCAGGTTAAGGGCAAGAGAGACGTTGTTTTGGCCAGGCATAAACAATGATATTAACAATCTAATAGAGAGTTGTGATGTGTGCTCAACATACAAAAGAGACCAAATGAGAGAACCATTAATTCCCCATGAGATTCCGAATGGTCCATGGATAAAACTTGGCATAGACTTCTTTGAACTAGATCAGGTCACTTATGTCATAATGATAGATTATTTTTCTAAATTTGTTGAACTGGCAACAATAAATTCTTTAAAAGTGGGTCCTGTCACCAGTTTCTTAAAACAAAACTTTGCACGTCATGGTGTACCATGTACTTTGTTCTCTGATAACGGCCCACCATTTAATTCTGTAGAATTCTCAAGTTTTGCCAAACAATGGGGATTTAAACACGTCACTTCCAGTCCAAGATATCCGCAGTCCAACGGACAGGTTGAAAGGGCAATACAAACAGTAAAAAACATATTAAGAAAGTGTAAAGCTAGCGGTGAGGACCCATATTTAGGATTGATGGAATATGTAAATACACCTATTAGTGATCAGTTACCTAGCCCTGCTCAAATTCTATTCAGTCGTCGTCTTAGAACAACTATACCAGTAAAGGATGCTCTTCTAAAATCAAAAACAATACCAATAGCAAAGGTTGCTAATATTCTCCAGCAACGACAATCAAGTAGCAAGTTGTATTATGACCAAGGTACCAGAGAATTACCGGATTTGAGAATAGGCGATAAAGTAAGGGTAAAGAATTTTAAAGGTCATAATTGGTTAGAGGGAAAAGTGTTAGAAAAAGCGAAATATCCGAGATCCTACATTGTAAAACTAGATTCCACGGGGCAAACCTTAACCCGAAATCGAAGACACTTAATCAAGGTTCAAGGTACCTCTAGTATTATCCCATCCGATCGTGAGCCTGAATACCCTGACTATGTTTTGACGACTGCCACCTCAAAAGGAATTTCTAGACCGACAGAGAATTCAATTGGAACAAGTGCAATAACAAACAATGTTTCAAACAATGTTATAAATAATCCAATCAACGATGTAAAATTAGATAACACTCATGCCCGGTTTCTGAAAGCACATTTATGAGACCGATAAAGTTGTTGGACCGATAAGCGTCCAATAAGTCCAAGAATCGTTTCCGAAACGTATAATACCAGTTAACGGTTCCATAAATCTCCTGCTAACTTATCGGACCTCTACCGTCGAGATAACTGTTCGTTAGCTATGGACGCGTGCGCATTACGGGTTTAGAGAAAGATGCAGATGTATCGCCAACGCACAAGTCAAGTCGCACTCGTCACTCTCACAACCGATCAGTTGTCATTTCAAACAATTTTTGGTCCTGTAACATTTTTTCTTCAATAGCTTGTCGTCTTAACTTGAAGATTTCTAATTCTTCACTCATTCTTTGGTCAACTTCCTCGATCTGTTTTCTCTTCAGCTTTGGTCCTAGTGTAGAAAACAAATGAGTTCAAATGGGATTTCAAACTCAAGTCTACAGGAAACGCAATTTCCCACCCCATAGCATCCCTCATTCCTATACCATTGTTTGCAACAAATCTTTCCGCGAATATTCGGCACTAAGCAGGAAATGGGTCATTAGCGCCGGTGTAAATTCTTACCTACCTACTTAAATGAATAATTTCGTTTTCCCCAATATCTATAATACCGAGGTACATTGTAGGCGCTGTTTGTAAAACATATCATTTGCAAGTGTTGACAATGTCGCTATTTTTAAAGGGATGAAATTTAAATTTCCCTCGTTAAACTTGTAGGATGAAGTCAGCCGCGAACACTCCGACATCTGTTGGTATGCATAGTAACTGCTTAATCAGCCTTTAGCTATGCGACCAATAAGTTATGGAACGATATCTTTCAGAAACGATTTCATAGGTTATCGGCTCAATAACTTTATCTGTCGGTTAACTATGGAACCAATAAGAGGACATTTCAGAAACCGGGCATCAGTCTCATAGAAATAACAATCAAAACAATAACCAACCTAGTCTTATTGATATGAAAACCAATGAGGTTCTAACAAAACGCGGAAGGGTTGTAAAGCAACCTCTGAGATTAAATCTATAATAGTAGTTATAGGTAAGATAAAGGTTACACTAGTAGCCAGTGTTCAAGAAAATGTATTTTTAAGTTCTTCTTTCATTTTGTTAATTTAGCAGTAGGTTAATGCTAAACGTATTTGTTCATTTGTTCGATTATTATAATGTGTATCTGTTTGTTTGATAAAAGGGAGATGTTGGAGATTGAGTTGGCAATACGCATGCGTGCCAGCAATCTTACTGTTAACTTTTAAAAATAAAGCCAGTAGCTTGTATAAAACGTAAGTGGTGTGTTATTTACCCGTTCGCTCCTCGACAATAATTTATTTAGACACAAGCTACAACATCACCTTCATAATATTTTCCAAATCCTGTTATTTCAACAGTGAAAAATTAACAGAAACATACATCCATTCTGTCAATCATCTTCCATCTTCGTTGCAAACAAAAACTGAAAATCTTTAGACCATAAAAACGCCCAAATCTAATGATTTTTCTTTTTTGATTCGCGATTAAGTGTTTTTTTATTTCGCAACGAGAATGAAATGAATTGATTTTGGACTGAAAATCAGGTGGGAAGGGGGGGGGGGGAGGCAAAAAATTTTGAATCTCACTGTACATTGGAGGTCTGTGTGCTACTTGGGCATAAGCATTTAGGAGCTTCCTGTCGGTGAAGAACCCCTGAGTGATTTACCGTACACGCCAAGCGCGGATTTAAGTGTCCCCGCGAAATAAAAATCGACCTGTTCGAGCTAATTTTTATATTTCGTTCCGGTCACGAGAGATTCGGCGTGGAAACTTTTCGTTAGACCAGCCCGTATATTAACATGCAGTTAGATAACCTACAGATTTAACAAAGACCGGTGCAAATGGTCATTACTCATTACACTGTAAGTTGAATAAAGGACACTCACCCGTCGCCGAACGACGAAACACCATACAACACCGATCCCCAGTCTGTCTAACAACACTCACAAGCACAGCTCACAAGAAAAATATCAAATCAAATCAAGGCAACGCACAGAACTAAGTCCGATCACTCCGATTTACCTCCGACACGATGGATGGCCCGTCATGCTTATGTGCAGCGTTGTGCATGTTGCGCATCATACGGAATATTATGTCATTATGTCCTTATTGTAATATAAACCATATCTTTTTATGATTTTCAAAAAAGAAGGACATCTATGAATACTTTAAACGAAAGTAACGGTCGTCCCGTCCATTTTAGTGATTAATGCACAGTGGTCGGAAGTAACTTTTAACGTTAACGCGTTATTTTTTTAAAAAGGTAACTTAACGTTAACGCGTTACCCATTTTTTGAGTAACGAGTAACGAAATTCACATTACTTTTTAAAAATAAATCAGACTGGGTTATTCCTACTTTCCTTTCCACAGTTAACGATTTTCAGTTCTTGGAACACTTTATGGGTCTTGCTTTGTAAATATCGAGGTATAATTAAATATACGCTAACAGGATACAGACTCATCGGATTTGGACCGTATAAAACCTATACAATTGAAACTGGTCGTTTGGGGTTTCCCGCAGGTCCCGAAGCGATTAGGCATGTAAATTTAGGGGGTGGGTGCTAATTTAATTGGACTAGAATTAACCCTACCTACTATCTACTACTTACTAGTAATTCTATCGGAGTCATTTTTAAAGAGACCTCAAGAGAATCCACATACCCCATGGCGAACGAAACGATCGAACCACCAAAGTTCCCGTTTCCTATAAAATATTATATTTAAAATCGTCTATAGTTTTTTATTTAAACGAGTGTGTGCCAGGCTATTTGCTTTTGCCTAAGGATGTTGATATGTTAAAAATTCTGAAAAAAAAATATTTCTACTTCTTTATAAAGCTCCGATTAAGTAACGACAAATGTAACGGCAACGGTAACGCGTTATTTTTTTGCTGTGGTAACTTGTAACGGTAACGTGTTACGCTTTTCTGCAATAACGAGTAACGATAACCCAGTTACTATTGAAAAGTAACGTTCCAATCACTGTTAATGCACTACACCTGAGTGCAATGATTTGACTATGACAATGAAAAATTAAAAATTCTTCACTGCCACAATCAAAACGAAAGCGGCTGGTTTGAGCTCATGGTCTCAAACAGGGAACGACAGACAGCTGTTTCGATCTCTTGGATCTCATCAGTGTCGTGCACCCCGAATGAAACCACAAACTCAAACCAGCCAACCTTTAAACAGAAAATGCGACGAACTAAGAGTGTTGTGTCGAAAACCGCGACCTCTGTGTGTCTGCAGTGTCGTGCACCCCGAATGAAACCACAAACTCAAACCAGCCAACCTTTAAACAGAAAATGCGACGAACTAAGAGTGTTGTGTCGAAAACCGCGACCTCTGTGAGAGGTGGGGACTACTAGCTTCCATGATGTCAACGACATCTAAAGAAAACTAGCGGCTGACAAAGTCAGCTCCGCCCCGGGCTTCGACACTACTCCTGTTTAGCAACAGGTGGCGTGAATGCAATGATTTGACTATGACAATGAAACCTCTCACAGAGGTCGCGGTTTTCGACACAACACTCTTAGTTCGTCGCATTTTCTGTTTAAAGGTTGGCTGGTTTGAGTTTGTGGTTTCATTCGGGGTGCACGACACTGATGAGATCCAAGAGATCGAAACAGCTGTCTGTCGTTCCCTGTTTGAGACCATGAGCTCAAACCAGCCGCTTTCGTTTTGATTGTGGCAGTGAAGAATTTTTAATTTTTCATTGTCATAGTCAAATCATTGCATTCACGCCACCTGTTGCTAAACAGGAGTAGTGTCGAAGCCCGGGGCGGAGCTGACTTTGTCAGCCGCTTGTTTTCTTTAGATGTCTTTGACATCATGGAAGCTAGTAGTCCCCACCTCTCACAGAGGTCGCGGTTTTCGACACAACACTCTTAGTTCGTCGTACTACACCTGAGGTGCGTTCAGAAACGTAGCTCAGGATAACCGTTGTGTAAATTAGAAAAGGATAGAAGATACCCTCTCTAAAGGTAAAACGAAGACAGAAAATGCTCAAGATGACTTTCTGAACGGGCTCCTGGTGCTTTTGAACGCTCTCGTCGTGACATTTTGTGACAAATTATTTATTTGCCAGTTGTTATTTGTCATTCTTGTATCACAGTAATCTCAAAACTGGCAGAGCCGTTAATACAGCCGGACTGTTTTACCTGCGGCGTAGACTGGCTCCCCTCATGCACTGGAATTATTGAAATCATCAATAGGCAAAGTTTCTCGATCTTGTGGTTCAAACCACAAATGCTTAGCTGCTATTGGTTCATTGACCCAATTTCCTAGAAAGTTGTTTGATAAAGTAGTCAAACTACCGTGTTAGTTTCAAATCCTCCTTCGCCTGTAGGTTTGAAACAGGCAGAATTATGATGACGCTGTCGTGAGGCAACAGTCTCAATAATGGATAAAACACCAATAAGAGTTAAGTATTTGTGATTGTGGTCCAAACTATAAAATCGCGAAAATTTACCTGCCCAGTCAACGAAGTGAAAATAGAAACAAAAGTTACTGCACTTCTGCAAATTGGCTGAAGTTGTAGCTTAAACCATTCTATTAGACATATGTACTAAAAGTCCTCAAGGATGGAGTGTGAGCTCGAGCCACCATCATGGCGGTACAGTTTTGTTAGTTTTGCAAATATTTCATGAAATATTGATTCAATCGAAAAAATAGCCATATAGCAAATTCAAGAGCGTTAAATTCTCTAGAAAAAATGTTATACCCAAAATATAAATTTTTTGCTGACTAAAATTTTATCGCTAAATCGCAGAGGGTTGGTCAGCCTCATGGGTTTTTGGGTTTTTGTGTATGGTTTTTTGTGTGGGTTTTTGGGTTTCTGTTGTCATTTTGACAGTTTTGACACTTTTTAACGAGCTTTTTAATCGGTAATGACATGTTTGATACGTAGCACACCTAACACCTAACCTATCCCTATTTACTGGCTGTTTAGAATTAATTAAGAATAAAGTAAGTATTTAAGGGGCTCGATTATAATTTTTGCAATCATTATTCATTCAGTAAAGGTCTCTACTTGAAGGAGGCGAGGAGAAATTAATTGTTTAGACGGTAAATGATAATTAGTAACCTGTCAACAAAAACTTTTCCCTTGGGGGAGCCTGTCCCCTAGAGGGCGCGTCCTCAGGTGGCGGATAGAAGGATGCCCGACCTGGCTTGCCAGTGGGTAGGACGGAAATAAAATACCTCCCGCGGACCAACAGGACTGGCCCTCCAGGTTCCCGGGTTGGGCGATGGACCAACTACCCATCCCTGTATAAAGATACAAGTTACGAAACCGGATACAGAAGCCTCGGACCTCAAAACGAGGAAAGCCCCAGGCCCAGACTAGATCCCCAATCTTGCCCTCAAAAATCTTCCGAAAAAAGCCATCGTCGCTCTTACCGGGATTTTCAATGCCATGTTCCGCCTTCGCTATTTTCCACCCCGGGTGGAAATGCGCCAACGTAATCTTCATCCCTAAACCCGGTAAAGACCGAAAGTTCCCTCAGAACCATCGGCCAATCTCATTGCTCTCTAGTGTCAGCAAACTTGCTGAACGCCTCATTCGCTCTCGTCTCACCGAGATCGTCTCCGATCTCGGTATCATTCCCCAGGAACAGTTCGGCTTTCAACCCAAACATTCCACGACCGATCAATTGATCAGAGTCACTGAGCTCTCCTCACGATGGCTTGACAGGGGTCACGTCGTAGGCGCAACCTTCTTTGATGTTTCAAAAGCCTTTGACACGGTCTGGCAAGTGGGACTTATTTATAAGCTCGCTCATGCCGGAATCCCCGCGTCGATGGTCCAGATCATCAACTCCTTCTTGTCCGGTCGCTCCTTCAGAGCAAAAATTCAAAACTCCTTCTCCGAAGAGCACCGTCTCGAGGCAGGCGTCCCACAAGGCTCTGTCCTCTCCCCAACTCTCTTCGCTCTCTACGTGGCAGACATGCCACGCAGCCCAAACTCCACCTTGGCCGTCTACGCCGACGACACGTGCACCCTGGCACACTCCCGTAGCCCTCAGCTGCTTACCCAATACCTTCAGGAAGCAGCTGACAACCTCTATCCAATGCTGTGTAGAAGCAGCAGCTTGTCTTTCGAGAACAGGCTGAGGCTCCGCAAGGCAGTGGTTAGACCAGCCATGACCTATGCCTCTGGCGCCTGGGGGCACGAATCCAATGCGCAAATCCGCAAGCTCCAAATCGTCCAGAACCGCTGTCTGAGGTACGCCTTTGACGCTCCCTGGTTCGTCCGGAACGCGCAGCTTCACAATGAGGCCAACCTCCCGACCATCAAAGACTTCCTCTTTGACACCAACACTCGAACCTTTTGCCCGAGCAGAGGAACACCCCAATCCGCTTGGGAGAGATGCCGTCGACTACGACCCGGCGAATTCGAGAATTCGCCGCCCGCGGACGGCCGTCATTCCCCCACCTTGACACACTTAATGTTTAGTTTGTTGCAGGTTCTTCACAGCAGGTTTTCGCCATCACTAGGTCCAGCGAACTTTCCAACCCCAGCCTCTCCTCGCCCTTCAGGCAATTTGTCCCTCATGGCCTCTCTGGCCCATTTCTCACGGGACTCCCTTCAGGAGTCCCCACCAAAATTTTCAGGTGCTCCCAGCCCGATTCATCAAAAGAGAAACTATGATGATACACCCGCGCGTTGCAGGCTTGCCTTGACGTAGCAGAGAGGTGAAGAGCAGTAGGGGCCCCTGGCCTGGCTCGTATCAGAGTTTTTTTTTTTTTTTAGAAGCCTCGGAACAAGCTGGACAGGAAAACAATAGACGACCTCGGCGAAGGAATAGGGCTAAAGATTTGATTTTTGCGACATGGAATGTAAGAAGTTTGCTGAGACCAGGAGCATATAAAAATCTTTTAATCGAGTTAAGAAAATATGGAGTATCAATAGCGGCGGTTCAAGAAATTAGATGGTCAGATGGTGGAACCTTGGAAGGATTGGGAGAGGTGATATTCTACTCCGGAGCCAAGAAAAGTCAGTTTGGAGAAGGATTTGTCGTTTTGGGTGAAACCATGGACAAAGTGATCAATTTTAATTTTAATTTTATGCGTAATACGGATAAAGGCAAAGAGATTTAATGTTACTTTTATAGACGCACATGCACCAACAGAAGAAAACAGAAAAAAAAAGATGAACTGAAGCCGTAAAGGAAGAGTTTTACAGGCAAATTGAGTTCGAGCTCCAGGAACCTTGTGGTAAGATCCACAGGCTTTGCACACAAACAGATACATAAAGGCACGTGGATGTCACCCGATCAAAGAACGATAAACCAAATCGATCACGTACTAATAGACAGAAGACAGTTCTCTAGCATCTTGGACGTGCGCAGCATGCGAGGAGCTGACGTCGACTCCGACCACTTTCTAGTTAGAGCCCGGTTACGGATAAAAACAACAAAAACCGTTGTTGCCAAATATGAAAAAATGCTGAAGTGGAACACGGAAATCTTTAAAGGGACGGAGATAAAGGGGAAATGGAACGAAGAAGTCAACAACGGTATTGAGTGCATGGAGCCCCAAGATGGAGTAGATAAAAGTTGGAACGCCTTAAGAGAAATGTTACAAGAGTCGGCAGAAAAGATAATAGGGAAGAGACCGGCAGAAAGAGGAAAATAATGGTTCGATAAGGAATGTGAAGAAGCGATCAAAAGAAAGAATACTAGCAGATTACAGTGGCTGAGAGACCAAACTGAAAACAACAAAAGAGAGTGGCTGAATACCAGGAAAATAGCGAGTAAACTGCTGAGAAAAAAGAAGCGCCAGTCCGAAAATGACCGTGTGAGAAGATTAGAAAAAAATAGTATGAAAAAGGATACCTACCCGCAAATTCTAGGGGCAGGTAGAACAGGCAAAGAAAGGATTTAAATTACAAACAGGAATCTGCCGTAGTAAAGAAGGTGACCTGATAATGGATATAACTGAAAGAACGGAAAGATGGGCGGAGCAGTATTTCGAAGACCTGTTAGATCCGGGAGGGACGAGTGACGTAATTATGCAAAGGGAAATTCTGCGGTCTGGGTTTTTGTGTCAAAAAGCCACCCAAAAACCCAAGTGGGTTTTAACTTCTACCAACCCTGCAATCAGCGGCTAAAGCAGTCTATTGGTCTAACGATGTCATCCCCCAGAATTTAGGCAGGTTTATGCCAAAAATATGTTAATATTTAGTCAAGTGCCTAGTAAGTAATTAAATTCAAAAAATGTTGAAAAAAAACATCTACAACAAAACTATACAGTGTTAACCATCAAAGGTAGGCCACGGGCAGTTTATTCGATAAACTATTGACATTATCGAAAAACGGTTCCTATAAAACTTAAATACGACCGTCAGGCGCATCTTTTGAAGTTATTGATTTTTTTTTACTTTTCGTCGCGGAGTATTATGATTTCATCGACATTTTTCTTAAAAATGAAATTGTTCGAGCTTGGTGTCATTGAAAAGGGGAATTTTTTCTCTTTATGATGCGCGAAATATTGGACACCTTTATTCAGGGTGTTCCAATGAAAAGGAGCCACCCCAAATATTTCTTAAACCAAATAAAATATGAAAATTCGCTCGGACAGATCGATTTTTATTTGGAGGGGGACACTTAAATCCATATGCTTGGCGAAATTTCAAATTTCAAAACTCACCCTCTAACCCCCACCTACCCCCACTTCAAAATTTTAAAAGGCAATAGGTGACTTCCATATAGCCCCACCCCAAGTTGACGATGACAGCTGTCATTTGGCTTCAGAGGATAAACAAACATAATCCCTCAGGGGACTAATGCAATTTTGTGCCTATTTAGAAGGGTTTTTCTAAGATTATGGGCGGATTTTAAGTGTTGAAAGTGCTCATGATCATTCTGTGACTCTCTCCAATTAGATTTATAGTAGGTAAGTAAATGTTATTTTTACCAGCAATTTTACAGAAAACGCGTTTTTTCAGGTGTCATTCTATAGTACGATATTATTCGAAATTCTTTTGCCTTACCTTAGTTTCTTACGGTGACCCACACAGATTCGCGATGTTTTGTTTACCTGTGACGTAAATCCAAGTCGTGATCTCTTCATGGAGGAACTAGGATACAGAATATTGCACGTTGTGTTTACTCTTTGGTCTTTTGACCTTATGAACCCAGATTCTTTTATCCAAAGTAGCGTCCTGTCTAATAAGGACATCAGTTACTAACAATTTGCACTGTGATTGAGGTGAAAAATTAAGCGAATTTTAATCTTTACGTAACTTTTATTCAAATTTTAGAGGTGAAATTTCATAAACAAATGAAAATATTGTAGTTACGCATGTCTGCAGCCCAATTCACTACGGCATTTGTCCTAAAAGCTTGTTTAATCCTTTGGTAATTAAAGTTAGTTCCGATTTACGAATTGCAATGATCTAACGAGCTTTTAGGTAGACGGGAAACTGCAGAAAACCGCCTACGTAGTGATGTATCAATAATTGAAGTGATGAAAAATAACAATAAAAACAAAGAAACATTGAAAATTGGTGATTTGTTCGTTAATAGTGATATTTCAAATAAACGTCAGAATATGACGATAATAACAAGAAGTTTGATAGCAGTACGATGAATCTTGGAACTAAATATTTTTTCGTCGATCGTACTGGAAACGTCACATTCTTGACATGCAATTATCATCTGAAAGCTTACATTTCCAGGACTGCGTCATTTGTTACGCAACACGCACTGGCTGTACCGGAATAACGCTTTTTTCGGCCTAGGCCGGAAAAATATTCCTGTATACTTCTCTAAAAAAATAGTTCCAAATTTCATTATTTCTGTCTAGTTGCGCGATCGAACTAAAACTTGAGGTTGAGGATTATTCTAACTTTTCCGTGAGAACTAATTCCTTCGAAAGTATTTCTGCGAAAATCTCGCCCATAAATTCGCAAAATTATTAGATTTGAGTGGTTAAGTTATTACTGTTGGGTCGCCGAAGGTCCTGAGACCCTCTTACACATGGTGAATTTTAAACACTTGGCCGTTAAACAATTTTTCGAAACAATTTATCCCGATATTTAATTAAACATGCAGTACCTCAGCGCAATAACCCAGTTCAGTTCTTATTTAATAAACACCAGAATGTAATGACAAATGTTTTTCCTTGAAAAATTCATTAATCTAATTCAACAAATTGAACACATGCTATTGAACGTTCTTCGGGGCTTATTCTCGAGCAAAACCTTCACATCCGTGTTTCGCAATCTGACGGACTGGGAAAGTGAGGAGTTACCATCTTTGTTTTGTACACTGACATCGGCTTCAGCTTCAATTAAAATTTTGTTAATATTAGCAGTAAAGAATCTTCTGGAACGCATTGGTAAAGACGTGTCGCTATTTTTGTGATGTACATTGGGATTGGCTCCTTTTCTGATTAGAATGTCCACAATGTCGCTATATCCTTTTTCAGCAGCCACAAATAGAGGGTTATGTCCATTCCTATCATGAGCATCGACGTCAGCTCCTTCTTCAATTAACAGCCTGGCAATGCTTTTATGGCCGTATTTGATCGCCAATAACAAGGAGGTTTCTCCCCTCGTGGATTTAGCGTTAACGTCGATTCCCCTTTCAATGAGAGTCTGAACATTACCTACATGTCCTATCCACGACGTTCTTAGAAGAAGAGTTTCTCCTTTTAAATTTTTACTGCTGATGGCATCGTTTCCTCTCTCTAACATTAATTTGTTGACAATCTCCGTGGGTCCGTAGAATTTTAACATTAATAAGGGTGTGTTGCCAAATAAATCTTTAGCGTTGACATCGGCACCCGCTTCAATTAATTTGTTTATAATTGTACTGTTGAATTTTTTTTCAATGGCTAGCAGCAATACAGTATCACCACATTCGTCTCTGATATTCAAATCAGCTTCACTTCCTACAAGAAAGTTGACGATGTCTTGATGTCCGTTTTGAGCAGCCCATAATATTGGAGTACTTCCGAACTTATTTTTCCGATTTACATCAGCCCCCTTTTCAACTAAAAGGATTACAGTATCTGTATATCCCCGGCTAGACGCTATCATCAATGCAGAGTCGGTATTTTTGTTTAGCGCATTTACGTCCGCTCCTTTATCAATTAGAGTTCTGATAACATCTCGATTGCGTCTGTTATAAAAAAAAGCCACCAATAATGGGGTGTCTCTATTACTATTTCTAGCGTTTAATTCGTGAATGTCTAAATTTATCATGGCCAATAGTTTTATTATAATGCTTTCACCACCTCCATGTTCAACTGCGAAATGTAGTAGATTGTTGTCAGATCTATAATTGGTCTCGATTTTCATTGCTGGAATACTTTTGACCAGAAGCAACAAATTTTCAAAGCTGTTAAGTAAGCAGCATAAAATAAATGTACAAATATATTTCCGAAAGACTTGCAAACCTCTAATTTTCTTCTTATTTGCCTCGCTATTGTCTAATCTAAGCAAAACTTCTAAGGGATAAAGACTTCTGATTTCTTCCGAATATTTAAAAATATCCAAAATTTCAGGACTGTTCACTTTATAGAACTGTTTACTCTTGATCCTCTCACGTCTTATTTTTTCATCTTCATTCCACTTTGAGTTATCAAATTTTACTGTGTACTTTTTTTTTTTACCTTTTTGGGGTAATATAGAATATCCGTCAAAGTTGTGATAAATACACGCTAGCTCCAAAGGAGTCCTTCCAATTAAATCTTTTGGTAGAAAACTTAATTTTTCTATCATTTCAACGTTTCCATAAATGACAGCAATATGCGATTTGCTTCCATTTGCTAGTAGCAAGTCTAACATGTATCGTATGGTTTGATACTTGTCATCGGATGCAAGTTCATCTGATAGAAAATTTCCAATTCGACAAACATTTTCTTTCAAATATAGAGCACAAAAATACTCCGCATAAGTCTGGTGAATGAAGAGCGGTACATCGTCATCCAGCAAACCTACAACCAATCCCCTTTGGTCCCCGTTTTCTTTTATTTCCACAATGAAATTCCTTTGACTTTCCGGGTTGACTTTTAACTTCTGTAAAAGTTCTTCCTCAAAACAAGCTAAAACTCCTAATATTTGATATTTCGGTAAAAGCTCTTTATCAAGAAGCTTAAGTTGTTGTTGTAATAAGATGTCTTCCTTTGGATTGAAAATCTTTCTGTTAAAAGTCTGGAATTTCATTTCAACAAATTTGCAGTACATATCAGTCAATGAGATAAAATCTTGAACATTACTGACGTGTTGGTAGATTTCTGTGAGTAGTAACAACTGTAGAGGAATCCCGAGTATATCACGGTGTACAGAGTTTTTCAAATGAGTCATGATTTGATTTTCACGTTCGACGTTGCAATTCAAACGTTTTCTTATGTAAAGCCTTTGATTATCGTCATTCAATTGTGCCAGAGTCGAGGCAAAAAGGTGTAATTTTTGTTCGAGCATATTTCTCAAATGGTTTCTTGAAGCCACCCATTGAAAATAGCCATTTTGTGAAATGAAGTTTACACCTTCTAAAAAATCTTCGTAAAATTCTTGCGGCACTTCGTCAAGCCCATCCCACAAGAAGAGAATTTTTTTTCTGTTTTTCATTAACTCCACAATTTCTCTTGTCAAATCTATTCTCTTGTATTTCCTGTCAATTATTTTATCTACTACTTGGCCAAACCTATTTTCTCTAAATATTTTGATACATTCCCGGATATTTATGAGTATAGGCCACAAATCCTTCGGGCATTTTTGCTTTAAAAACTCCATAAGGACACTCTTTCCCATTCCAGGATCTGCGCATAGTATGTTTATTTTATTCCTAAAATTGTTGAAAATTTCAGAGTCGATTACAACTTCGTTTGTTTCTTGAGTAAAATAGGGCGCCAATTTTTCTACGTTGCCTTTTGTGAAAATCCACAATAGGTTGTTGTTCTCTGTGATTTCAAGTTGATGAACATTTTTATTTTCATGTCTGGCGCATATTTCGACAAAATTTTGGGCGGAGGAAGAATCTTCGAAGAAAATAATTTGTTCTCTTTCTCCAATGCCAGTTTCTTGATAATTTAGACAATCTTTTTTTCCTTTACAACTAATTACAAATATATCAGGAATTGAGAAGTCTTTTATAGCTTCCCAACGAATGATTGGCTTTTGCAATAATCTATTGATGTACGGAAAAATGTCAGATGCGACTTCTCTTAAAATAATTTTTTTCTCAAGAATGATGTGGACCATCTCCTTGGTGCGGAAAATTGTCGCCAATTCCTTGTCATTTTTCACGAAGTCAACAAAAGGCCACTCCCTTCCTTGCAGACCGATTTTACAGTTTTTGAAGAATTCTTCTACTTCGTCTTCAAAAAAATCGGAAAAGTTTCTCAAGATTCTCTTGCCCTTCAACTCTTCATCGACTTCACCGATAATTACAAGACGTCTGCTATAGTTTTCGTGTTTTGGTAAATTTAGAACTTTTCTCAATATTACTCTTGGACAATCGGATTTGATTATTAAAGGTAATTCATTTATATGCCACAGCAATCTGACCACATCGGTCTCTTTTGATAGTCCAAACTGTTTCTCTTCCATCCAATTAATTTTTGCTCTCTTGGCTTCAATAAATTTCTTATCATATCCTTGAATCGATGTTACAAACTTTTCGAAAATTATGGCGTCGAAATGCAAAAACACTTTATCGAATAAAATTTCTTGACCATCACAAATATTTTCACACAAATTTACACAATGGGGCCAAAGCAGACATTCCATAAATTTGAAAATAATTGTCCCCTTGTTCAGTTTAAATTTTTTGGGTTCTTTGCTCCAGTTTTCTATAAATTTTACGAACTGTTCATAACTGGGCTGGCCCAAAAATTGTTCCTTTAACTTGGTTTCTATCACTCTCACATCGTCTTTGGAAGAATAAAAATAGAGTCTTTTTAAAAAAAATGCAGCAGAGAAGCGGCTGGAACCTCCCCATCGCGTGGATCTTTGTATTCTGTGTAGATAGTAGTTAATTCAACAGAATTTTTTTAATCCTTGACTAATTTCGCAATTTTCTGACAAATACCGACATCACCTCGGACATCACCCATCACGTTTGACAATATGTTTCTTTTAAGGTTAATCTTTTGCCACCTTTTTGACAATAACTGCCATTTTATGTCATCCACTGTCAGCCCGCACCCTTTTAATGAGAGAATTTTTTCTGTATTTTCCACTGAAATGGCAGAAACTATGAACACATTTTTAGAACCAGAATTTGATCGCCTTTCTAATGGCGACATAAAAAAGGAGGTCTTGTATTTAGAATTTTAAGTTGATATGCTTAAATGGGACTTCCCGTTGGCCAATTGCTTTCAAAAGCCTTTCAGGTCTTCAACGGGTCACCCAATCTCCATGTACCATATTTCAGCCAAATCGATTCAGAAATTTGGGCTATAATGTATTTTTAGTGTTATTATAAAATTTCGATTTTTTGAACCAAACAGCGCTAAATGCGAATCAATTTTGCCCTATTTAAAACCAGAATTTGAAGACATTTCTGATGGTGACAATAAATCTTTCAAAAACTTGTTTTTAATGGTCAAATGAGAGAATAATTTTAAATTTGGAAATTGGTGTGCCAAAACGGCACTTTCCGTGAGTCGATTGAATTCAAAATTTGTTCAGCTCTTCGACGTGTAATACAATCCCTATGTGCAAAATTTCAGCCAAATCGGTTCAGGGGCTTGGGCTGTACCGCGATTTTAAAGTCCGATAAAAATCAATTTTTTTTTTATTTTTGGTCAAAAGGGCAGTAAGAATGAATACACTTTTAGAAGCAGAATTCGAAGGCCTTCCTTATGGTGACGTAAAAAATGGGGGTTTGCATTTAAAATTTAAAAGTTGATGTGCCAAAATGGCATTTCCGGTTGCACGATTGGCTCCAAAAGCTTTTCAGATCTAAGTTAGGTTACGAGATGCCTATGTTCCAAATTTCAGCCAAATCGGTCCAGTAGTTTTGGCTGTGGCGTGATTACAAACGTACGAACGTACGTACGAACGTACGTACGTACGTACGTACATACACACAGACACATTTTAAAAACCCCTTTTCTGGGTTCCTGAGACCTCAAAACGTGAAGATCTGGTGCTATCTCAAATTCGAAAATTTTAGTGATTGCAGTAACCTCCCATTTTTTTTAAATTGTGATGGGGTTGGGGAGGTTAAAAATTTTCGAATCTCTCATGTCCTCCCTTCCCAATTTTATTGACCTTGAACTGGTAAACTTCACTGCAAGTGTTCGAGTTAATAAATTTTATTACACTCGGTTGCTCCTCCACTTGTTGAAATATTTCCAACAAAAAACTGGTTTCTTCGCCAGACTTATCTTTTAAAGTGATTTTTGATTCTTCTTTCTTCTTAAAGTTGTGGAACTTTCTATTTGTAAACAAAACAAGGCAAACATCTTCTGATATTTTCGCCTCTTCGGTTTCTTTGAAGTATTTAAGAAGACTGAAGTCACCTGACTCACCCAGAAAACTTTCAACAGGCACTGGTTTTCCTTCGTGGTGGTGTTTCAACTGAATAGCTGCAAATTCCTTAAAGCCACTTTCGTTGTATTCAACTTCCATCACAATGTCATCAAAGTTTCCGTATTTTGGATTATTTGATGATATTTTAAAGTCACGAACTTTCTGATCCTGTGCCAACAGAAGGGAAAGATAACCAGTCACTTTATCCTCATATTCGACTCCCAGGGCCCTTGTGCCAGATTTAATTTGAAATTGCTACAAAATATATTCAAATTATAGGAAATATTAGACATGTCTTAATCTTACTTCAAGTCCTCCAGGCATTTTTCTTTCCATCTTTGATTTCTGTTTTGAGGAATGTGGCCTGCAAGGACAGGAAATAATATTATCTTTCTACAATCACTCTATATTATGTTGGTTGAAAGCTTGGTCCATTTTTCAAAGAGGAAGTGATGTTTAATTACACAAGGTACCGTAAAGTGGGATGGTTTTGGCTTCGGTGTGCGATTGGTTAGTTTTAGAATTTGTTAGTGGCGCTCTGTACAATTTTGATGTTTATTATTTGTCAGTTTAAAATATTGTAGCATATAGGGCAAACGTTCCTTTTACCTCCAGCATAATTTTTAACCTCCCCAACCCCATCACAATTTAAAAAAAATGGGAGGTTACCTACTGCAATCACTAAAATTTTCGAATTTGAGATACTACCAGATCTTTACGTTTTGAGGTCTCAGGAACCCAAAAAAGGGGTTTTTAAAATGTGTCTGTGTATGTACGTACGTTTGTACGTACGTACGTTCGTTTGTAATCACGCCACAGCCAAAACTACTAGACCGATTTGGCTGAAATTTGGAACATAGGCATCTCGTAACCTAATTTAGATCTGAAAAGCTTTTGGAGCCAATCGTGCAACTGGAAATGCCATTTTGGCACATCAACTTTTAAATTTTAAATGCAAACCCCCATTTTTCACGTCACCATAAGGAAGACCTTCAAATTCTGCTTCTAAAAGTGTATTCATTCTTAGTGCCCTTTTGACCAAAAATAAAAAAAAAATTGATTTTTATCGGACTTTAAAATCGCGGTACAGCCCAAGCCCCTGAACCGATTTGGCTGAAATTTTGCACATGGGGATTGTATTACACGTCGAAGAGCTGAACAAATTTTGAATTCAATCGACTCACGGAAAGTGCCGTTTTGGCACACTAATTTCAAAATTTAAAATTATTCTCTCATTTGACCATTAAAAACAAGTTTTTGAAAGATTTATTGTCACCATCAGAAAGGTCTTCAAATTCTGGTTTTAAATAGGACAAAATTAATTCGAATTTAGCGCTGTTTGGTTCAAAAAATCGAAATATTATAATAACAGTAAAAATAAACATTATAGCCCAAATTACTGAATCGATTTGACTGAAATTTGGTACATGGAGATTGGGTGACCCGTTGAAGACCTGAAAGGCTTTTGAAAGCAATTGGCCCACGGGAAGTCCGATTTAAGCATATCAACTTAAAATTTGAAATACAAGACCTCCTTTTTTATGTCGCCATTAGAAAAGCGATCAAATTCTGGTTCTAAAAATGTGTTCACAGTTTCGGCCATTTCAGTGAAAAATAGAGAAAAAATTCTTTCTCATTAAAAGGGAGCGGGCTGACAGTGGATGACATAAAGTGGCAGTTATTGTCAAAAAGGTGGCAAAAGATTAACCTTAAAAGGAACATATTGTCAAACGTGATGGGTGATGTCCGAGGTCACGTCGGTATTTGTCAGAAAATTGCGAAATTAGTCAAGGATTAAAAAAATTCTGTTGAATTGACTACTATCTACACAGTATACAAAGATCCACGGGATGGGGAGGTTCCAGCCGCTTCTCTGCTGCATTTTTTTAGTAATCAATTGCTTGGTTATTGCAAAAAAAATGTTTTTCAGACTACAAAAATAAAACTTCTTCTGCCCCCACTAGATAAGTGACTCGAGCGGAAATTCTTCACCGCCCTTGTGATTGTACATCTTTCCCCTTGTAGTAAGTACCACCCAAATTTAATGGCTCCTAGAGGGTGGCCAAACTTAGACCGACATTTTTACAGGTTGGGAGGGTAAGTTTGGCCGCCCTAGGAGCCAGGGGGGTGATTTACCCCCACTAAATTTGGGTGGCACTACAAGGGAAAAGATGTACACTCACAAGGGCGGTGAAGAATTTCCGCTCCAGTCACTTATTTAGTGAAGTTGAGACAGAAGTTGGGAATGAAATTTGAGAGAAATTTGTTGTTTTAGTGCCGGGGCAAACTTGGTAGGCAGCTTCGTCTCCCGAAAAGTAAGGCGGGAATTGGTTTTGCGCCATATCGGACCAAGGGGGTGGGAGTTAGGGCGTGAAAAACCAAAAAACTATTAATTGCAATAACTCTAGAACTAGTGGAGGTATCTTGCTGAAACTTGGTATGCAGGTTCGACCCTCAAGTCTGTTGAAGGTGCTAATTTCGGGGGATGAAATTTAGGGGATGAAAACCACAAAAATATGATAACTCCGCAAGGGTTGCACGCAGCTGTTGGAAACTCAACGTACACACATATATCCGTGAAATCTTGCGGGAGATGCGTTTTTCGGAAAATTGAACACATGGGGTGGAAATTAGGGGTTGCAACTCGACAACTCCTAACATGCAGAAACACAAAAACACGAGAACTGAAAAACTAAACGTATCAAAGCAGAATTTTGTGTGTTAATTTTCAGCGTCATCGTAGGTGGATGGACAAATTTTCACTAAGATCCTCTAAGGGGGATGAAATTTAAAGGTTGAAACTTGAAATTTCTTCAAGTAAATGGTAGCATAAAATTATGAGTTTTCAACCTAAAACCAACCCCTAGGCTATTAAACACCCCTAATTCTCTGAAAGCGGATAAATATATTTTATTTATTTTTCTGAAACCCTATTGATTTATTTATGAACAACACTGACGTCAGCAAATACGCAAGGAGTTATGTAACACCGGAAAAATAAACACACCCCTGTAAATCATAAAGGGGTGAAATCATGAGGGGTTGAAAACATGAATCTACAAATCACCGGAATTTTTCAACGGATTGGAGTTTAGGGGTTGAAACGTCCATAAAGCCCTGTAATTTGACACAGAGAAGCAATATCTTCTGCGAAACTGTGATATCTTACACACTGCATCTTCGAGAAGGGAAGGGTGAATTTTAGGAGAAATTAATAATAATAATAATAATAATAATTTATTACCATACAGAATACAAATTCCAAAAATGGTAAATCAATATACAAAAGTTTCTGAGTAAGCAACAAACTTAAATAACTAAAAATAGAACTAAAATTTAAGTTATAATTTAGAGCGCAACCACAATAACGAAATATTGAAAATGTCCACATCTAATCCTAAGTTGTTTATGGATCGAGAAACATTGTTAACAACAGAACACTGATACACATGATTGGTCCTAAAGAACTGTGGAATAAAAGTTGCAGTGTCGCGACTATTTACCCGAGGAACTCAAGTTTAACAATTGAGTGAGATCATTACAATCAATAAGGCCACTAATCAACTTGAATCCAAAAATAATAATGTCACCCTTAGCCTTTCTGGAGCTGAGGCTTTCCAAGGCTACACGAGTTAACCGATGCTGATACAAGTACATGTTTTTGTCTATTGACATTTTATAGAGGATATAGTTAACAAATTTTCTCTGAACTCTCTCTAAACGATGAACGTGAACATCATAAAATGGAAACCAAATTAAGTTACCATATTCCAAAATAGGCCTAACGAACGAGATAAATAACTTTCTAATAACTTCAACGTTGTTAAAATCGGAAGTCTGCCTCTTAATGAATCCGCAAATGCGGGAAGCCTTGCTAAACACGGCATCAATATGCCTATCGAACCTAAGCTGAGTATTTAACAGGATTTCTAAATCATTAACCTCAACTGCTCTGTCCAGAGCTACACTATCACCAGAGTAATTGTAAACAAGATTTAAACATTTGCGTGAAAAAGTAATTGTCTTGCATTTTTCTACATTGAGAAGCATGTTATTTTCCCTGCACCAGACCTCCACAATGTCCAAACCATTTTGTAAAGTGATGGCATCTTCCATACAAGAGACAGAGGAAAATAACTTTAGGTCGTCGGCAAAAAATAAGAAATTGAAAGGAGCCAATTTGAAACTAAGGTCGTTTATAAACAGCGAAAATAAAATTGGTCCTAGATGGCTGCCCTGCGCAACGCCTGAAGGCACATCTAAAGGTCTGGACAGTGTACCATTAAGATATACAACTTGTTTGCGCTGGTCAAGGTATGAGCAAAGCCAATGATAGAGATAACCACCAACACCATACAGATTGAGCTTCTGTAACAGTAGCTCTATCGAAGGCCTTGCTAAAATCGGTATATGTATATAGCATCAACCTGAAGACCACGCTCCAGCGCATTGATTATATGATTTGAGGATACAGCCAAATTTGTTACAGTACTAGGACCCGGAAAAAAGCCGTGTTGATGAGGAGCTAATGTTCCACTATAAGTACTAAGAAGATGATCAGATACAATAGATTCAAGTATTTTACAAAAAGACGGTATAATACAGATCGGGCGATAGTTTACAACATTTGATTTGTCCCCAGACTTGTGCAAAGGTATGACATGTGATGTTTTCCAGATCTGCGGACAAACTCCAGTAGAAAGAGATTTTTTATATAAAATACATAGCGGCCACACCAAACTTGAACTACATACTTTAATAAAATACGATGGAACACCGTCCGGGCCAGGACTTAAGCTAACTTTAATGCCAGTCAGCTTTTTTAACAGACATTCAGAGGTGACAGAGATGGTATATAAATTGTTATTGTTAGCATAAGGGGTACATTCAATAAGGTATACTATTACTAGGTTGAGTATTGACATATTGAAAAAAAATTGCAAACATGTTACAAATTAAATTAGGGCTGGATGAGCTTTCATTATTGTAATACATTAAGTTTGGATTACCAGAATTCGAGCCTCGAATTTTGGAGTCGAAAAATTTAAAAAATATCTTTGAATTGCACAGTGAACATTTTCTTGGAGGTAAGTAACGTATCTATTGTAATCATTATTAATTGCTCGCTTTGCAAGCTTACGTATTTCTTTATATTGATGAAGTTGTGCCGCACAAGATGATTTTTTGTAATTGGAATAGACTTTATGCTTCTTCTTAATAAGTTTGACTGTACTCACAGGATACCAATATGGATACTTGTTATTACTTTTTCGTTGTTTTGGAGTAAAACTGTCAATAGCATAATGCAAAATTTCATAAAATGAAGAGACCGCCTCCTCGCAGCTGGAAGAATTTAAGAGAAGTTCCCAATTTAAGTAACACAAGTAGTCATTGATTGCATTGTAGTCTGCCTTTTTGAAGTTATAAAACCATTTGTCAGCGTCGGGGATAACTTTGAAGTTGCATTCAACGAAGATACTGATTTCCAGCGGAGGGTGATGCAGATCAACTGGAACCAGTTCAAAAGACTCACTTTCGACAGTCACACTAGATGTAGAGGATGAGAGCACTAAATCTAAGATTGTGTCGTTGAAATTTGTTACATGATTGTGCTGATACATCCCTAAAAAGTCTAAAGAATCGCAAAACTGTTTATCTGTCTCACTAGTTCCCGATACACGATGATTAACAAAGTCAAAATTTAATTTAGGCAGGTTGTAGTCACCCACAACACATAACTCAGCGCTAGGACACTTGTCTTGAACTTGTTCAATGGAGGAGATGTGATCGAGGTACACAGATAAATTTGAATTTGGAGAAATATAGATGGCACCAACTACTAAAAGAGCATTATTATGGGAAACGGTAACATAAATCTCTTCGCATGAGGACCTTACATTGAGCTTGGCCGAAACTAAATCGGAACGCACAGCAACCAAAACGCCGCCACCTCTAGATTTATTTGAATTGTCATAATTGCGATCACAACGGTAAACAACGTAGTTCTTCTCAAATAGTTCACTGGAAAAAATGTCACTTGTGAGCCAAGTTTCAGTTAGAACAATTATGTCGTAATCCACACTTAGCGAAGCCTGCAAAACGTTGGTAGTCTTTGTACGTAGCCCACGAACATTTTGATGATACAATTTTAAGCTGTTTTTGTTGAGTGGTTTTTTGCCTTAGATTTATTAATAATTCTAGGAATGTTATTGATAAACTTGATGGTCTTGCTGTCATCACCGTTTGCCGTAAGAATCGCTAATTCATCCCGAATCTTTTTTAGAAAATCCCTTTGCATAGGTGTGCGATCAGGAGCACATTTGAAGTTAAATTTGTGTTTGTTCTTTAAAATAACGAAGATGTCTTCCGGATATTCGAAGCAGACCTTAATAGGGCGAATTTTGCCCTCAACAAATTTACCAATACGGAACGATTTAATCGGAGCAGTATTTATAGTTCTGTCACTGGCAGTGGAGATAGCCTTCGTAATCGATTCATGATCAGCAGCTTTTTTTTGATTAGAATCACCAGCAGCTTCTTCGACATTAAATACAATCAAATTGCATTCACGTCTCTGCCTTTCATAGACTTCAGAAATGATTTCCTCAGTCGATGAACAACTAGCCAAAATATTTATACCTGGTATCGCATTGTTTTTAGGGGCATTTTTATCTTCAACAACATCCTTGAGGCGATTTATCTCGTCTTTTAAAGCATCAACGGTGTTAATTGTTTGGGTCATTCTCTCTAAAATGCCTTTGACATCAAAGCAGTTTTCACAGAAAAACTTGATCTTTCGAGAATTCAACTTAATGCAGGAAAGTTCGTTGCGAGATAAACCACTGCAAGAGACGCCATGAAATCCATCATTACACAGATCACAAAAAACATCAGCACCCCCACGATTGCACTTAAGACACGGTTTTTCGTCACTCATTATAACACCAAAATATGTAAAAGTAACTATGAATATCAAATGGAACCAGAGCAAGAACTTTATTGCTGCTTACTCGACGCGGTGCAACATGATTTATTATTATTAATCGAAGGGGATGAAAGTTAGGGGTGGAAACTCGAATTTTCACTGAATAATGTAGGGTTGAAATTAATACCATTCGATAGCTTTCTATTGGATTTGGTGTGGTAATTTACCGCGACACTGTAGGTGGATGGGCAAATTTTCATTATGATTTAACAAGGGGGATGAAATTTAAGGGTTGAAACTGGAAAATTTTTCATGTAAGTGGTGGAATAAAACTATGGGATTCGATAGATTTCGGTTAATTATTGAAAAAAAGTCTTATGAGTCTTCAACCTGAAACCAACCCCTACGCTACTAACAACCCCTAAGCCCTAGCAAGCGGAGTAAATACATTTTATTTATTTTTTTGGGCTAAAATTTGGAATGCAGCTTTGGCTCCCGAAAAGAAAGGCGGGGATTGCTCTTGGGCCATATCGGACCCAGGGGGTGAGTAGGGAAGGAAAGATGGAGCGATATACCCCCCACCACTTTCCACTCAGACACGCCCACCGGCTACTGCGCATCTCCCCCACCCAATCACAGCGCTTCCCCACGACTCTCCGCCCACAGGCCACGCCTCCTCACACCCTCTCGACCAATCCGACATAGTGCAGAGCAATATACCCCCCGCCACATTCTCTCTCGACCAATCGCACCATATACCTCCCACCATAACTCCACCTACCTACCTAAATTTTGTATTGTGTCATAGCGATATACCTCCCACCCTCTCCATTAGGGGTTTACCCGTGGTAGCCAATTAAACCAAAGTCAGAGCAATTAACCCCCCATCCGGTAAATATAATGTTGGGGGAATAGAACCCAAATTAGTTACCTTCAAGATGGCGTACTTTAAGTTCACGTTAAAAAGTCTTCTAATCTGTCACGAGACCGTCTACCAAAATCAGCTCGGCCACCTAGACGCGTTTGGAAAATGGCACGACTACTTTTCCTACAAGCCGTATTGTGAGGGGTGTTTCGTCGCCATCTACAAGGAGATGACGGACCGCGAGGACGTGGACCCACAAGCGAGAATCACCAACGTCATCGAGGTGGTCTGCGACAGGGCGGAATTGAAGCGGATGGTCGAGAGGTACGGGGAGAGTTGCGAAAGGTGTTCCTGTCTTCTCTACGATGTCGAGGATGTCCAACCGAGAGGAAGCAAGATTATGGTCACCGAGTTGGTGTAATAAAATTCGTTTCATGTGTAATTTGAATTTTTTATAATAAATATGTTTGCTTTTTCTCATTATAAATTAAGACGAACTTGGAATTTAACAACACAATGCGTTCCGAGAGGTTACAGTGCGGGTGTCCTAGTTTAAAAAAAGGAAGAGGTTTACTTAATAAATTAATCGATAAACTCCCTTTTGAAGCCCACTTACCGACTTATAATTTTTGCGGACCTGGAACTAAATTAGCTGACCGAATACAGCGCGGAGACAAGGGGGTAAACAAGTTGGACGAGGCGTGTAAAATCCATGACCTAGCTTACGCGGCAAGCAGTGACCTAACGAAACGACACGAAGCCGACAGGATTTTAATACAGAAAACACTCGATCTTCTAAAGGATCCACAAGCAGGTTTTTCTCAACGTGCGGCCGCAGGTTTAATTGCAGCCATTATGAAAACAAAAACAAAATTGGGCATGGGTGTGAAACGTAAATCTAAGAGAAATATTAAATCGCGTATATTGGCCGCTCCTAAACACGGCGGTTTCTTACCATTTTTATTACCATTGTTGGGTGCACTCGGAGCGTTAGGGGGTGGGGGAGCGGCCATAGCTTCAGCCGTAAATAAAGCTAAAGCCGATAAAAAATTATTAGAGGAGACGCAACGTCATAACAAAGCAATGGAAACCAAAGGATCCGGTTTAAAAAAAAGTCGGAAAAAGAGAGGGGGAGGGCTGTACGTGGGACCCTACGATTATTATCAGAAACTCTACCAATAAAATTACCTAATCGGGCTTTAACCAATTTGGATATAGAAAAGTATGTTAAAAAATTACGCATTGCCGGATTTCGCGGAGTTTTTATGCGAAACAATTTACCCAAAAAAATTACGACTAACGAATGTGGAATAATAAACATGGACGAAGAAAGCCGGGAAGGAACCCATTGGACAGCTTACGTTTCGAGACCGGGGGCGGTTTTATTCTTCAATAGTTTGGGGAAATTAGTACCTCCTATCGAAGCGATGAAATATTTTACGAGCAACGGAAAAGTTAAAATTCTCTATAACCATGATAGATATCAAAATTTCGATACCTTCTATTGTGGCCATCTTTGCGTTTGGTTTTTATATCACTATTCCAAATGAATTGAAATCATTACCTTGGCGGAAATCGTACGAAAATGTTCTTTGTGTTAAGTGGAAAATCTTCGATTTTGAGTGCGGATTTTAACCCTCCCATCAGTTTAAATGGAGAAAAAGATGTATTGGGTTTAACCAATTTTGAAGTTTACAATTCAATTCCCAATATTGAACCGGGGGTTAATAAATTTGTTTACGGGGGAAAGGAAATCACAATCCCCACCGGATGCTATCAACTAAAAGATATAAACAAATATTTACAATCGTCTATCGGAAAAAACGAATTTTTACAAATAACTGCCAATAATAACACGTTAAAATGTCATATTAAATCTACTCAGGAAATCGACTTCTCAATACCTGACTCGATAGGTCCTTTGTTGGGTTTCAAGTCTAGGAAGTTGAAAGAAAACTTGGCACACGAATCCGATACAATAGCTGATTTAATGAAAGTGAATTCCATATTTGTCGAATGCAACATCACCGTAAACAGCTATTCCAATGGAAAACCGGTTCACATCATATACCATTTCTCTCCAAGCGCTCCACCCGGTTTTAAACAAATAGAAAAACCTCAGAGAATCATATATTTACCTATAAGCGTCGACGAAATAAGGAACATAACCCTTAAAATAGTAGACCAAACCGGAAATGTTGTTAATTTTCAAGAGGAAGTGGTTACAATCGGTCTTCATTTACAAAAGGGAGATGGGTTTTGATTTCAGTGGTAAAACATATAAAATACCACGAAAGTGTAAGGTTGGGGTTAGTAGACAAAAAGATAGGCTAAGTAAAGCAAACAGACAGTTCCTAAAGTCGTTGGGTTTACAACTTTCGAAGAATGCTTAATATCGAAGATGAAATATCACTTGACGACAGAATAGCTAGTTACGAGTATTATACCCACCAACCATATTCTAATAGTAGATTTAATAATAACGATGAGATTCGATTTCCGGCTGCAATTGATTTATGTACTAGACCTGGAGACTCTTATCTCTATATCCAAGGTCAATTAGTTACAGAAGATAAGGGGAAAACAGTTCCCGCGGTCGATACGAAATTTATCAACAATGGGATTGTGCACTTATTTAGTGAAATAAGATATGAATTGAATGGGGTAGTGATCGATTCCTTGACGAAGCCAGGGTTGGCTTCTACGATGAAAGGTTTACCTAGTTTCGACTATGGGGAGTCCGTAAAGAATAGAAACGCTGGCTGGTCTCTAGACACAGATATGAGCATACAGAATGGGAAATTCAGCGTATGTGTTCCATTAAGTATGCTACTTGGTTTTATGGAAGATTTTAAAAAGGTGAAAAATCCGAACCCTTAGAAATTTTACAATAATTAGATATTTTAGGTTATCGTCAATATACGTCAAGAATTGATTTTAATTCGTGGAAATTCCGATACCGACGCTCTCATCTGTCAGACTGACGAAAAAGCGAAAGTAATCATTGATAAGATATTTTGGAGATTACCACACGTCACCCCGGGTCTTAAAGAAGAAGTTGAATTGACGAAATTTATCGAAAAGGGCAAAGATGTAGCAGTCGCTTTTCGTAGTTGGGAATTGCATAGTTACCCCGCCCTCCCTAATACAACTAACCATTCTTGGAATATTAAAACTTCAAACAGGGTTGAAACGCCGCGATACTTGATTTTCGGTTTCCAAAATTCCAGAGATGGCGATTTAAAAAAAGACATGGGGAAATTTGACCATTGCGAGTTTTCCAATATAAGAGTTTACCTAAACAGTGACAGATTTCCTTATGAAAATCAAAACATTGATTTCACTTCAAATCATTTCTCTCCTCTTTACGAGATGTTCTCTCGTTTTAAATCCAGTTATTATTACCAGAATAAAACGGACTGTATCATTTCGCCGGATCAGTACAAAAAAGACTACCCACTGATAATCATAAACTGCAGCAATCAAAAGTATACAATCAACCAGCAGTCCGTGACTCTAAGGGTTGAATTTGACACCCTCGCCCCAATTCCAAAGAATACAACGTTGAGCGCCTTAATTATTCATGACAAGTTGTTTTTTTATAATGCGCTAACAGGTTTAGTACGATGATTATTGATTTGCAAGGATTTTTTATAAGTGAGAGTACTTTTATCGTCAAAGAATTGGCAGCTATAAAAAACGGGAAGCTACTCCATTACATATTCGAGCCTGCGGTACCATTTCAGTCAGTTCCACCAAAATATCAATGTACTATCAATTATCTAATCAACCATCATCACTGTATTCCTTATGAAAGTGGATTCATTCCATACATTTATTTTAACAAGATCTTGAAAAAAATTACGCGAAATGTTGAAGAAATTTTCATCAAAGGACGAGAAAAGGCTGTTTTTCTGAGGAAGCTACTTAAGAAAACGATCGTCACTGAATTACCCGAATCACCCCCTCTACCCCATGCTACACCCCTATGCACGGGTCACAGTTCAGATTATTGCAAATGTGCTTTAACCAATGTATTTTTTTTAAAGCAGAAATTTCAAGAGACTGTAAATAATTTTAAATAAAAGTTTTTCATTAGAGTTGCATTTTTATTGTCAACCTCACATGAACTTGAAAAGAGTGTATTGACTTCCTTTCCATAACGAGAGAGTTCATCAGCTCGGACGTTCACAGTGTGTTTGTATAGAAGAATCTCTCATTAAATGCTTCGACTTCCATATATGAACATGAAAGAGTTAAGATTCCGAGTTTATAAAAATTACAAAATATTACCTCCGCTCGGAGTAGGCTCCATAAATGGAAGAAAAATTGATTCTGCGAAGCACTAGGTGATTATAACGAGACATATAAGGTATTTCCTCTTTAAATCGCACGACAGGACGTAGTCGTCTAGCCATTATATGACTATAATTGCGTAAATTCCCATCATACAAGTTGAATTTTTTTATCTTCACTTTTCTATAAAACATCGGGACCGGGCAAGCCTGCTACCATTTGTATACGTGTTTGCGTGAGCCGTACGTTACATTATGTCTTCTCGCAGTCTATCCGATTTTTTTTCAAATTTTAACCCCGATGAAGAACAACCAGGTCCGTCCGCGGTGAGTGAAAAATTAATTGTGATTCATTTACCGGTATTCTCTAACGACAAAATTAAAATTCATCAAAATTTATTAATTAAACCTCTAAAACAGAAAATTGAAAGAAAACCAGTTGCTAATGATCAAAATTTACCCCCGGGGGTTAAAGAGTTTCTATTAGATGACGGATTATGGTGTTTGAAATTATTAGAACAATTGGGTCTTTAAAATTCGTCATGAAAGCTCGACCTACAAAATTCTCTTTGGGATTCAAAGTATGCGACATTTTTACAAACTGGTTTTTATTCTTGTTCGGTAGTTATTTAAATCCAATTTCATGAATGAAACTCGGCGGAATGTACGCACACATTATGTATACTGGTCACGTTCAAGGTTAACAGGTTAATTCAACTTGTAATATATGTTTTAAGCAATTCACATGTGATTTATGTCATCGTCCATACGCTAATCGGAGTTCCTTAATTCGCCATAGAAGAGAAAGCTGCCCTAACACCTCGATGGGCGAGAAGCGGAAGTTAGAAACTGTGCCAGATGTTCCTATTGGTAATTATGTTTAGATTTTTTTTTTTCTTTCTAACCCGTTGAATTCCAGAATTAAAAAAGTGTCATGTGTGTAATTTAGAGATGTCAGCTAAATCATATCTGGCTCATCAACGGTCAAGGGCACACAAGGAAAAAACAAGAATTAATTTGGACAACGGGGTTTATATTGTATCAACGGCGTTCAAGCAAAGATTAGTTACATTTCAAATAATGGCCCAAGAGAATTATACAGATTTAAACAAATTTTTCGACGAGGCTACGTCAAAAATCCTAAATTTATTAACCGACCAATTAAATCGACACGTTTGCTTGAAAATTATTTTCGAAATTTTCTCAATTTACGTTTTGGAAACGAAGGAAACAACGGAAATTAAATCTTTCGCCACTGCTAATAAACTTATTACCCGGTCATCAAATTTAATAGAAGTACTCAAGGATGTAAAAGAAATTTTATCAAATAAAATTATGGAGTTCGATGAAAGGCAATCAGGTTAGTTATCATAAGTTATTGTGCTGTTACTAATCTTGTTTATCTGACAGGTTGGGCCTTGGTCAAAATTCTATTCCTTGAGATGGGCATCTCTCAATTCAATCCTTTAAAAGGATCGTCCTTCATCGACTTGCCGGACCCTATCAAGAAACGAAATGCGGTACTCAACATACGAAATGAAGACAACAGATGTTTTGCCCACTCTTTAGTAGCTGCAGTTTGTCAACCTTCAGGGCCAGATGATGAGCCGGGATCATATCCTCTGTACAGCACGATATTCGATTTTAACGGTATTTCTTTTCCAACTAATTTGCATGAGATCGCTATTTTCGAAAAGCTCAATCCGGGTGTAAGCGTAAACGTGTACGGCATTGAATTAATATATCATTTGGGTAAGCCGAGATATGAAATTATCGGCCCCCTGTATTACACCATGAGTAAGAAAATTCAACATGTAAATTTATTACTTATCAACGATGACGAAATTCCTAATAGTAAACATTATTGTTTAATACGTGACTTTAGTAAGTTAGTTTCTGCTCAATTATCCAAAAGATCGAATCGAAAATTTATTTGTGATGCATGCATTATTCCATTTTCAACTAAAGAGCTGTTAGCTCGTCACGTCGAACATGATTGTGAATATGTGTACACCAAACTTCCAACAAAAAACCCCATAATAAACAAACGGGGAAAGACTGTACCGGGTAATATACTTCAATTTGAAAATTATCAAAAGCAATTAAAATTACCTTTCGTTTTTTACGGAGATTTCGAAAGTGTGTTAAAACCGATAAGCTATGTTGAAAGTGATCCCAAGAAACCGTATCAAATTAAAACTTATTTACATGTTCCTCACAGCGTTGCTTACTATTTAAAATGCTCTTTCGACGATTCACTGTCACGATTTCAATTGTTTCGAGGAGAAAACTGTGTCCAAGACTTTATAAAATCTTTGGAAAACGAGGTTGTCTCGTTGTATGAGAAATATTTAGGCGTGGTGGTGCCAATGGAGGAATTGTCAGCTATGCAGGAACACGAATTTCAAACTGCCGAATCATGTCACATTTGTAAAGAACCTTTTGAAAATGACAGTAAAAAAGAACGTGTCCACGATCACATGACCGGGGCATTCCTGTCTGCAAGCTGCTCAGAATGCAACCTGCAGTATAAAACTCCAAATTATATACCAATTTTTTCCATAATTTATCAAATTATGACAGCCATTTATTTATCAAACAACTGGCGGAGAACGAAGCCGAAATTGATGTGATCGCGCGGAATATGGAGAATTATGTCGCCTTTTCCAAGGTCATTCACGTAGGTCAGTACATTAACAAAAAGGGGCACACTGTTCAAAAGTATATGAAGCTCCGCTTCGTGGACTCGTTCCGGTTCTATACGTGTTCATTGGAAAAATTAGCCGAAAGTTTGACCCCCGATCAGTGTAATGAGGTTAGGAAACATTTTCCATCCGACGAAAAATTTGAAATGATTAGACAAAAAAATGTGTTCCCGTATAGTTACTTGGACGATTTCTCTAAATTGGAAGAAACAACTTTTCCTACAAAAGATGATTTTTTCGATAAACTCTATAACGAACCAATTTCGGATAAAAATTATAATAGGGCTCGTGCATTATGGGACTTATTTAAATGCAACACTCTGGGAGAATACAGCGACATATACTTAACTTCAGACGTATTAATTTTAGCAGATATTTTTGAAAATTTCCGTTCCTCCGCTTTAAAACACTACCAATTAGATCCGGCTCATTTTTTGACGGCTCCATCCCTTTCTTGGGATGCGATGCTGAAATATACTGGAGTCTCCTTAGAGCTTCTCACTGATATCGACCAGTTGTTATTCTTTAAACGCGGTATTCGCGGCGGAGTCGCTACAGCTATTACTCGATACGCCAAAGCAAATAATCCATATCTTCCTGATTACGACCCCCAAAAAGAGACGACATATATAGCATATTTAGACGAAACCAATCTTTACGGAAAATCGATGATGAATTTCCTCCCCATTGGGGGTTTTCGGTGGTTGTCAGATGACGAAATTCAAAATTTGGATGTAAGCTTAATTTCTGATACGGCTGATATGGGATATGTTTTAGAAGTGGATATCTTCTACCCACAGAGTCTCCACGATGCCCATAACGAGTTCCCTTTTGCACCCGAAAATATGGTACCACCTAACGGAAAATATTCGAAATTGATTCAAAATTTAAATCATAAATTCAAATACATTATTCATTACATAAGTTTGAAGCAAATTTTAAAACACGGATTGAAAATCACTAAAATTCACCTAGTGATAGAATTCAAACAGAGCGACTGGTTGCGACCCTATATCGAGCTCAATACAAGATTACGTAACGCCGCGACGACAAAATTTGAAAAGGACACTATGAAACTCCTCAACAACTCCATTTATGGAAAAACGTCAGAAGATGTTAGTAAACGGGTGGATGTAAAATTAGCCACACATTGGAAAAAAATTGGGCGAAAATACGGTGCCGAAACTTGGATTTCTAAGCCGCAATTTAAAAATAGGAAAATTTTTACCGAAAATTTCGCAGCAATTGAAATGGGTCGCACCATGATAAACTACACTAAACCTCTGTACCTCGGTTTTAGCATTTTAGATATTTCCAAAACTATTGTTTATGAATTTTACTATGATTTTTTAAAGCCCTTATATGGGGATAAAGTAACCCTATTGTACAGCGATACGGACAGCTTATGTGCCTTAATTGCCACCCCCAATTTCTATTTGGACATTAAAAAATATCCGGAAAGATATGACACTAGTAATTTTTCCCCGGATAACGAATATGGAATAATTCCTTCAGAATCTGTAATCGGTAGGATGAAGGACGAATATGGGGGAAAGGTACCCGAATGGTATGCTGGTACAGGTAGTAAAGCCTACGCCGTGGCGGTATATAACGAGAAACCTACGAAAAAAGCTAAAGGAATTACCAAACATGTCGTGGAAACAGCCTTATCTCTGGAAACATATAAAAAAATCGTCGACAGTCACGACAAAGATTTTAAGTACTTTTGCAATATGACTGTTTTCAAATCCACAAATCATGACGTGTACACGGAATTACACCGCAAAGTAGCTCTCTCATATTTCGACGATAAAAGATATCTAATAAAAAACTCTTATAAAACTTTAGCTTGGGGTCATTATGACATCGAATTTCAGAGAAATACGGATTTTTTGTTGGAATTTGGTAATAAACTGCTTTGAGCTGTTGTATTTCTAAATTTATTTTTTTGTAATTATTATTTCAAGATTTTTATTTGTTAAACATTTTTTCCATTTTATTTGGAATCTCGAGAACAACTGATGTACGGACTGAAAGCAACACTTATTCTCGAGATTCTCACCTCTGATGTTGTTCGGTCACGATGTCGGTTCACCTAGTAAGTGGTGAACTCGGTTTTCCCTAAACTTGGTTTGGTTGACAGAAAAATCTGACATTTAGACCAGGTTTAGAGATTACCGCGGATCGAACTATCCTTGTATAGTATATGAATAATTTTCAGTCATAATGTAACTTAGTATGTAAGATTATACCATGAAAGTTGTTTCACAAGTTGAAAAATTAAATGTCACCAATTATGATTTTTGTATTCCTTCGACGGATGAAGCGAAACATAGTAACCTAATGGGCAGTTGTTCTAAACGTGGACTAATTGTAGGGAGAAGTGGGTGTGGAAAAACAAACAGTTTATTAAGTCTGTTATTGGAACCGAACGGATTAAGGTTTCAAAATGTTTACATTTACTGCAAAACGTTAAATCAACCCAAGTATCAATTTTTAAAGCAAGTCCTACAACCGCTACGTGATGTGGGCTATTTTGAGTATAACGAAGGCGATAGCATTATACCCCCACAGAAGGTTGAACCGAATTCGGTCGTAATTTTCGATGATATAATCACGATTCCTAGTCAAATGCCCATAATCCGCGACTTCTTCTGTCTCGGTCGACATAACAAGACGGACCTCTTCTATCTCGCTCAAACCTACTCGGCCATTCCAAAACAACTTATCCGTGATAATGCAAATTTTCTTGTCCTTTTTCCGCAAGATGTGACAAACCTAAAACACGTGTATATGGATCACGTGAATACCGACATGACGTTTGAGTGTTTACAAAATATTTGCCGAGAATGTTGGAGGAGCAGCAAGCACAGTTTTTTGGTTATTGATAAAGAGTCGCCATTTAATAACGGTCGTTATCGCAAGGGATTCGACCATTTTTTGATTCTATAAAGAGGATAGTTTAACAAAATAAAATACATTCGTTGCGTGTCGTCATGGAAAATCAATACAAGCGTGAGCTAGCTAAAGCGAGAAGTTCCGTCAGAAATAAAATGTCTAAACTGAAGACAGATAAGGAATCGTCACAATTCTTCACCGAGCAACGATTTAAGCCCATAACAGGACCGCTTAAAAACTTAATTTCACAAATAAAAGAGGTGGAAATTAAAAAGGAAACAACGTCTCTTCCTATAAAAAAGGTCAGACCACCATCCCCCATCCCAAAATTACCGACATCGACACCCCTACCCACAAATCAGCCCCCAAGACCTGTTTGGTCGACCCCCAATTTTATACCGACGACAAATATTGGAAATTATGAGCCGCCAGCTGAGGAGGCAGAAAAAACTGATACAGAAACGTCCGAGCATTTTCATCAATTGTCACAAGCGGTTAGGGACTCGTTTCTCGAGCAATGGCCCGAACAAGTACGGGGATATATCGAGCAAATGATTTCCGATGTAGAAGGTGACTTCGATCATCAATTTGGCGTAAGATTTGAGCCGGAACTTGCAAAATTTCACATAGGAGACAGTGAGATCGATTTCCAGGACGATAAATTAATTGTTGGAAACGATCGTTATACCCTCACGCCAGGTTTATTGGAATTAATTTTTAAGAAAGAGCCTAGAGGATACACTGAAGAAGATTCAAGAAAATATGCAAATATTATAAAACTCACTAATGCCGGTCGAAAAAAATACCAACATGATCGTAGCATTGCCAGTAATAAGGGGAAGAAATATATGGGTGTCATAAGGGGATTAAAGGATGAAATATTTCCTACGAAAAAACATCAAGGTCAAGGATTTTTAAAAACGCTCGAAGTTACCGATAAAGAACCGGAATACGTCCCGTATAAAGACGTTAATACGTTAGTCGATCGGCTACGTTTGCTAATGGCGTCGCAAATGAGCGGCAATAATAATCATTTAAATGAGATAAGTAATTTGATGGATGCTCTTAAAGAAGCAAATATTATCGTATAATATAACGGCAATCGGTTTTCCATCTTAGTCTTCTCTTGCGTTTATAGCAACATGTTGGATAAATTTTTACACCACATTAGCGATACCTTCGAGCCGAGGGTCGAAACGGAAAATGCTAATAGGAAATTTTTCTATTATACGTCGTTTAGGTTAAGTGGCGTTGAAATTTCTAAACACCTTTCTAACATGATATTAAATAACCACAAGCCGTTTTATGAATTTCCATATAAAACTGCAACTGTTCACAGTGTTTATAAAGAACCCACGGATTTGAAGGTCACTATCAATGATAATTTCGTAGACTTGACAAAGGGGTTAGTACTTAAACAAGGAGACGAAATAGGTTTAGAGAGATTCTCTCCGAAAACAAGTCAAGTCTTTTTGGAAGTTATACTAAAGCTACAAATCGAAGATGGCGCCGACGACATCAATTAAACGTGACGTCATAAACGAAATACATAAACCGGCTAGGGTGCACTTTCCTCGTAGACGAGTCATTGTTAAAGGAATATTAGATACGTACCAAATAGACGTCGTAGAAATGGTTCCTTATCAAAAATTTAATAAAGGACATAAATATATATTAGTGGTGATCGATGTATTTTCTAAAAAAGTTTACGCGTATCCGCTTAAAAACAAAACTGGAGAGGAAGTGACGAAGGCAATGTCGCAGGTTTTGGAAGACGGTAAAAATGTTCCGAAAAATTTGCTAAGCGATTTTGGGAAGGAGTTCTATAACAAATCCTTCCAAAATTTAATGAAAAAACACAACATCAACCATTTCAGTACGTACTCCAATTTGAAGGCGAGCATTGTCGAGCGGGTGAATCGTACCCTGAAGAATTTAATGTGGAAAGAGTTTAGTATGCAGGGTAACTATAAATGGTTAACCCTACTCCCGGAAATTGTTAAAAAATATAATAACACTAGACACAGAACCACCGGGTTGAAACCGGTCGATATAAACAAGAGAAATGAGAAAAAAATTTTGAGAGAAGTTTATACTAATTTGAAGATTTTTAAAATTCCCAAATTTCGAAAAGGTGATGCAGTCAGAATCTCCAAATACAGACACGTATTCAGCAAGGGGTATCAGCCGAATTGGACAAACGAAATATTCGTAATAGCCAAAGTGCAATCAACAAATCCCAGAACGTATTTGTTACGAGATCAAAATGGTGCCGAAATTAAAGGAGCCTTTTACGAAGAGGAGCTTCTCAAAGTAAAACACAAGGACGTATATCTGATAGAGAAAGTTCTCAGGAAGAAAAATAAACGAGTGTATGTCCAATGGTTGGGGATGAATGAAAGAGGATGGATTAATGCCAGTGACGTAGTTTAAATTAATACTTATAAAAATTGTTTTCTTTTATTAAAAATAAACAAATACCCATAATTATATATTTTTATTACTTAAACCTATCTTTATAAATGTACATCCTATGATCTAATTGCAATACAGGTTCAATTATAGCTGATACATTATTAACACGTCGCCTAAATCTATCTCTATTTACAGCTTCCATCACATAATCACTTTTTCGAGCTTCTTTTGCGGCGAATTGCCACACGTACATCATGTACACTTTCGGGTTTAAATTAAACGTTACCCTCATTTTTTCTAATTTCCTCGGCATCTTTAATTACCACATCCGGCAGACATTTTACAAGTTCTTTTACGACCCAAGTCTTTTCGTCAGAATTATTCAAGTACTGATAGACTTTATCTATAACATTCCCTTCGCATTTTAAAGTTTTTTTCAGTACGAGCGTATAAAGAATTTTCACATCATCGCCATTTATACGTCGCAAATTATATTCGATGAGATCGACGAGACCAAACAGGGAATTCAAAGTACCCTCTGCCATGTAAATGTGGTTCCCATCTATGTTACTCTGAATCTTCATGATATTCGATCCGTTAATCAAGGGAAATGAAAACGTAAAGTTTTTAACGTGAATCGGATAAACGTTATTCGTATTTTCCGTCAGAGAATCGAGAATATACATCCTGCAGGTAATAAGTGAAGAAAAATCTTTTGGCGTCATTTCCACGAAATACTGACGGTTGGAGGCGATCCGAATTATCGGGGAGAATTGTCCGTCGGCCGTCAACCCCACCAGCACGAATTTAGACTTGGACTTATTTAAAAAAATGCAGCAGAGAAGCGGCTGGAACCTCCCCATCGCGTGGATCTTTGTATTCTGTGTAGATAGTAGTCAATTCAACAGAATTTTTTAAATCCTTGACTAATTTCGCAATTTTCTGACAAATACCGACGTCACCTCGGACATCACCCGTCACGTTTGACAGTATGTTCCTTTTAAGGTTAATCTTTTTCCACCTTTTTGACAATAACTGCCACTTTATGTCATCCACTGTCAGCCCGCTCCCTTTTAATGAGAAAGAATTTTTTCTCTATTTTCCACTGAAATGGCAGAAACTGTGAACACATTTTTAGAACCAGAATTTGATCGCCTTTCTAATGGCGACATAAAAAAGGAGGTCTTGTACTTAAAATTTTAAGTTGATATGCTTAAATGGGACTTCCCGTGGGCCAATTGCTTTCAAAGGTCTTTCAGGTCTTCAACGGGTCACCCAATCTCCACGTACCAAATTTCAGACAAATCGATTCAGTAATTTGGGCTATAATGTATTTTTACTGTTATTATAAAATTTCGATTTTTTGAACCAAACGGCGCTAAATGCGAATTAATTTTGTCTTATTTAAAACCAGAATTTGAAGACCTTTCTGATGGTGACAATAAATCTTTCAAAAACTTGTTTTTAATGGTCAAATGAGAGAATAATTTTATTAAATTTGGAAATTGGTGTGCCAAAACGGCACTTTCCGTGAGTCGATTGAATTCAAAATTTGTTCAGCTCTTCGACGTGTAATACAATCCTCATGTGCAAAATTTCAGCCAAATCGGTTCAGGGGCTTGGGCTGTACCGCGATTTTAAAGTCCGATAAAAATCAATTTTTTTTCAACTTTTGGTCAAAAGGGCACTAAGAGTTAATACATTTTTAGAAGCAGAATTTGAAGATCTTTCTTATGGTGACGTAAAAAATGGGGGTTTGCATTTAAAATTTAAAAGTTGATGTGCCAAAATGGCATTTGCGGTTGCACGATTGGCTCCAAAAGCTTTTCAGATCTAAGTTGGGTTACGAGATGCCTATGCTCCAAATTTCAGCCAAATCGATCGAGTAGTTTTGGCTGTGGCGTGTTTACAAACGTACGAACGTACGTACGTACGTACGTACATACACACAGACACATTTTAAAAACCACTTTTTTGGGTTCCTGAGACCTCAAAACGCATAGATCCGGTCTTATCTCGAATTCGAAAATTTTAGTGATTGCAGTAACCTCCCATTTTTTTAAAATTGTGTTGGGGTTGGGGAGGTTAAAAAAGATTTTTGCATTCAACATTACCGTCTCCTGTGTACTTGCCATGTTAATTCACCAGAAGTTTTCTTATGAGGATTACTTCCACGTATAACAGTAAAAAAATGGCGAATATATAAAAGAAGAGATTTCTTTGTCTTCTTGTCGGCTTCTCCCCACCTCGTATTAAGTTTATGAAAATGCAGTCAGGCGAATATTTGAAGTGCTCAACGTCCGGTTTGTCTTCGCACTCCCACTTAAAAATTTGTACGCCACAAAACACGCACTTTACAATGTCCGATTCACCAATATAATAGAATCCAGATTTTGCCAACCTTATCGGATCTTGTGATTTCGGCCACTTCTCGAATGTTACCAGACGTGCCTCGAAACACTGAAAGGAGCTCCGTTTTAATTCACATCCGTCATGAGAAAAAGCAAACATATTTATTATAAAAAATTCAAATTACACATGAAACGAATTTTATTACACCAACTCGGTGACCATAATCTTGCTTCCTCTCGGTTGGACATCCTCGACATCGTAGAGAAGACAGGAACACCTTTCGCAACTCTCCCCGTACCTCTCGACCATCCGCTTCAATTCCGCCCTGTCGCAGACCACCTCGATGACGTTGGTGATTCTCGCTTGTGGGTCCACGTCCTCGCGGTCCGTCATCTCCTTGTAGATGGCGACGAAACACCCCTCACAATACGGCTTGTAGGAAAAGTAGTCGTGCCATTTTCCAAACGCGTCTAGGTGGCCGAGCTGATTTTGGTAGACGGTCTCGTGACAGATTAGAAGACTTTTTAACGTGAACTTAAAGTACGCCATCTTGAAGGTAACTAATTTGGGTTCTATTCCCCCAACATTATATTTACCGGATGGGGGGTTAATTGCTCTGACTTTGGTTTAATTGGCTACCACGGGTAAACCCCTAATGGAGAGGGTGGGAGGTATATCGCTATGACACAATACAAAATTTAGGTAGGTAGGTGGAGTTATGGTGGGAGGTATATGGTGCGATTGGTCGAGAGAGAATGTGGCGGGGGGTATATTGCTCTGCACTATGTCGGATTGGTCGAGAGGGTGTGAGGAGGCGTGGCCTGTGGGCGGAGAGTCGTGGGGAAGCGCTGTGATTGGGTGGGGGAGATGCGCAGTAGCCGGTGGGCGTGTCTGAGTGGAAAGTGGTGGGGGGTATATCGCTCCATCTTTCCTTCCCTACTGGGGTGGGAGTTGGGGGGAAAAACCGAAAAACTATTAATTGCAATAACTCGAGAACAAGTGGAGGCATCCTTCTGAAACTTGGTATGCACGTTCGACTTTCAAGTCTGTTGAAGATGAAGCGGTGTCAATTTCGGGGGATGAAATCAACAAAAAATATAATAACTCCGCAAGGGTTGCACGCAGCTATTTGAAACCCAACTCACACATATTTCGATGAAGTCTTGTATGGGGTATGCATTTTCTGCAAACTCGGACATATGGGAATTATGGGATGAAAATTAGGGGTTGCAACTCGAAATTCCTCTTAATAAGTACTAGTCGATATTGGCGTCGTTCGCTAGCTTTCCATTATAAAGGGGTCATTCATATTTTGCGAAAAGCCACCCTTAAAGGCGCTACAACCCTTAACATGTAGAAGCACAAAAATACAAGAACTCAAAAACTACTCAACATATCAAGGCAGAATTTGGTGTGGTAATTTCCAGTGACATTGTAGACGGATGGACAAAATTTCGCTGAGATTTCACAAAGGGGATGAAATTTAAGGGTTGAAATTGGAAATTTCTTCAAGTACCTAAATGGTGGCATAAAACTACGGGGGTTCGATAGGTTTCGGTAAACCATTAAAAAAAGTCTTATGAGTCTTCAATTTAAAACCAAAACCTAGGCCACTAATAACCCCTAACCGTTAGCTAGCGGATAAATACATACATTTTATTTTTATTTTTTCTGAGATCCTATTGATTTATCTATGAACAACCGAAGTCAGTAAATCAGCAAGGACTTATTTATATAACACCGGAGAAATAAACTCATCCCTGTAAACCATAATAAATAAATCGCCGCAATTTTTTAACGAAATGGATCTGGGTGGTCAAATTGAAAACACAAGTCTCTTTAAAGCATGAGGGGGTTGCCAAATAGGGGGTTGGAGTTTAGTGGTTGAAACTTTCATGAAGCCCTGTAATTTAACACCCCCAAAAGCCAAATTTGCATAATTGGCTTATTTCGTGTCATTTACTGTAATTCTGCTTAATTACGATAAATTTTCATTCCCTTGGATTTTTCGTCCCCCTTTACGATCTTTTAACCCCCTAAGTGTTAATTTGGCACAATTTGCGTAATTTTGTTTTTCTTCGTTATAATAATTTGAAATCATTTAGATTCAAACACTAAAGGATCCTATACGATAGTGGTCCAGGAAATAAATTGAAAATCAGGATCTAGGCGACACTAAACTTTGATTTTTAGCGTGGAGGTATGTATTTAATAAAGTGTTCTTACAAGATTGAATACAAATAAACTGCCCAACAATTTAATTGGTCCACCCGGAAATTTGAGTCGAATTTAAAATGCCGTAACTCCTCAAAGAGTTGATCGATTTGAAGGAGCCTTTTTTCCACGGAAAGCCCATTTCATTGGCGTTTTAAGCAGGTCCCCCTTATTTGATATACAGGGCGTCAGAGTCGGGTACTGCAAAGTGGCGAAAATTTAAACCACCCCCGATTCACTATAAAAACACTGGACAACTTCGGTGGAAAAATGCACTATCACTAGTGATAGAGATAGTGCACCCCCGATTCTTAAAAAAAAATTTCTAAATTTTTTTGGTTGCTCAAGTTCGCCTAAAATCACATTTTGAACCACCCCTTCTGCCTCCCTCCCGGCCATCATTAGACGAAAAATTATTTATGGCATATACCGGGTGTATCACAGACCCCGCCGTATAGGGAATTAACATGGGAAAATGAATTTTATTTTTTTCCTGCTCCGGAGGATTTTCTCGAAAAGTTTTATCGTGTTTGGAGGATAGTCCATACTAGTCTGTACCTCTTGAGATTTTTTTTTCGTTCGTCAGCTCCTATTAGGTACTTAACAATGATTTTTTGAAAATTGAATTTTCGACGAAAACGAAAAAATTTTTCGTGCCCAATCGACCCGCTTCGAATGTTTACTTAGTTTGCTGCCTTTGTGGATTGCAACACAAATTGTGCACGAAAAAATGTTGCGTCTTGCTTCTACGGAACATTTTTTCGTGCACAATCGACCCGTTTCGAAGCATCCATTTATTTTGTGTTGTGTTGCAATCCACAAATGCAGCAAACTAAGTAAACATTCGAAGCGGGTCGATTGGGCACGAAAATTTTTTTCGTTTTTGTCGAAATTTCAATTTTCAAAAAATCATTGTTAAGTACCTAACAGGAGCTGACGAACGAAAAAAATCTCAAGAGGTATCAGACTAGTATGGACTATCCTCCAAACACGATAAAACTTTTCGAGAAAATCCTCCGGAGCAGGAAAAAAATAAAATTCATTTTCCCATGTTAATTCCCTATATGGCGGGGTCTGTGTGATACACCCGGTATCACATTATGATGTGGCATAATAGTCTTACTGTTTGATCTTATTCTTACGTGCCGCCTGAGGAAAGCCGCCACTGCATCGCCGCACCCCTTGAGAAAATAAAATATATTGCAGTTATTTATCGCCATTGTTTAATAATATGCCTTTATCTTTAATTTAAGTGCTATAATTCTCGTCAATAATCAATAATGATTTGGAGAATAAAAAAAACAAAAAAATTATAGGTCAATTTTCAAGATTTGAACCCATGTACGAAAGTCGAAGAATGGGAGAAAAACAAATTTGCCGCTCAGCTACGGTTTATATCTTTCATTGTATACAGATGTTGATCTCAAGAAACAGCAACAACAAAATTTCGAAGACGTGCACCTCAAATTATTTCTTCCAAGATATTTATTAAGCGGAAATCTAATTAAATGGCGAGTTGACATTTATATTTCAAGATAAATCAAATAAACTACAATTTGGGCACTGTCATCTGCATTGCAGAGGCTGAACTAACGGACAAAATTTAAATGCCAAATTTCTGAGTGTAGGCAGCATAATTTACAAATGGATTCCAATGTCAGAACATTAAATTAATTTTTGTCTTGGTAAGTTGGTGTTTCTTTATAAAGCAATTGACTTCATGTTGCGCAGAATGTAATTCTGGATATGCCACAAAAATTTCAGATCGTATCGTAAAACAATAAAGCCTGTAGTCAAGTTTCCGTAAAAAGTGTATGTAAAGTTGCCTAAAACCGTTTCGTGCCTCCCCTTAACTACAATTCATTTCCACCACTCTTGAGTTTTCATCCCCCTTATCAATTTTTCAACCCCCCGAGCGTTAATTTTGTAAAATTTGCGCAGTTTTTTTCGGCAATAAATTTTACTCATATATGTACATTGTTCTTGCCTTTTTCGCTTTTTCGACCCCCTTCGCAATATTTCAACCCCCAAAAGCCAAATTTCCATAATTGGCTTATTTTCAGTAATTTTGTTTAATTACGGTTGATTTTCATCCCTTTTGACTTTTCATCCCTATTTACGATTTTTCAATCCCCTAAGTGCTAATTTGGCAAAATTTGCGTAATTTCGTTTTTCTTCGGTAATAAATGAACTAATTTGGATGATGATTAAATTTTTCAGTTTTTTCATCCCCCTTCGCAATGTTCCAACACTTCAAACGCTAAATTTACATAAGTGGGTTATTTTGGTGATATTTTCCGTAATTTTACTTAGCCGCGGTTAATCCTCATACCTTTTGACTTTTCATGCACCTTTACGATTTTTCAACCCCCTAAGTGGTAATTTTGCAAAATTCGCATAATTTCGTTTTTCGTCGGTAATAAAATTGAACGCATTTGGTATTCAGTTTACCTTTTACAGTTTTCCAATTTCCTTCGCAATAGGTAGGTATAAGTGCGGTATTTCGACCCCCACAAAAGTTTTAAGTGCATAATTTGGTTATTTTCGTGTTATATTTCGTAATTCTACTTAATCACACCTAATTTTCATTCCTCTTGATTTTTCATCCCCTTTCGCAATTTCTCAGCCCCGAGTGTTAATTTTTTTCAAAATTCGCCAAATTTTGTTATAATTCCAGCAATTCTTTTCATTTACTCATTCCTGTTCATTTCTATTTTTAAATTCTGTAACAATTTTTTTTAACATTTCGTTTTTTGACACATCTGTGCATGTGCGGAGGCACTACTACTAGGTGCAGATTGATAAAATCGGGTGCAGATTGATAAAATCTGCACCCGATTCCACCAGTAAGACCAGCCGCCCATATATACACATTAACGTGATAAACATCTACAGGGATACACATCGCATTGATATACATCTGCCGGGGCCTTTTTATATGAATATTGTCTATTTTTATAAATAAAGTATCTTTTTGAAGTTCAATGGAATATAATGCATTTATCACACAGAAAATATGCGTTATACAAGGGTTTTATTTTTATACCCAACAAAATTGCCAAATCCTAAAAAAAAATTTTTTTTCGTGGCCAATCTTAAACCTAACACAGTTTAAATTGATTTAACATGCAAAATGAACACGTGGCCAATTTGACCCCCACTTGCCAGGTAACATTTGCTACCCTATTTTTTTTGGAATATTTTTGTTCAAATTGAATAAATTAAAATATACATAGCACAGTCTGAAAGTACGCATCGAGACCCGTATATACACAAAATTTGCAATAAATCGGCTAACTGTGTTAAAAGTTACAGCCTTTTAAACTTGAAAAATGGCCAATTCGACCCCACTTCACGATAGTTTCAAAGTCTTGTTCCACAAAATTTACTTACTGTTTAGGACGCGTTTCGGAGTGTTACTCCATCTTCAGCTATAAAAGATATTAACACAAAATACAAACAGTTGCCTAGAAAACGACAAAACGTTTGGGTCAAAGAAAAATAACAGCTTTTGAGTCACACTATTTTTTGCATTAATAAAGATTAGATTAGATTAGATTAGATTTACTTCGTTACACGTAAAAATTAATTTACAATACACGTCAATGAACAATATTTGTATAAACACAGATAAAAAGAGAAGCGGCTGGAACCTCCCCATCGCGTATTCTGTGTAGATAGTAGGTAGTCAATTGAACATAATTTTAACCTCCCTAACCCCATCACAATTTAAAAAAAAGGGAGGTTACTGCAATCACTAAAATTTTCGCATTCGAGATAAGACCGGATGTATGCGTTTTGAGGTCTCAGGAACCCAAAAAAGTGGTTTTTAAAATGTGCCTGTGTGTATGTTCGTACGTACGTACGTTCGTACTTTTGTAAACACGCCACAGCCAAAATTCTACACCTTTTCCAGTAGTAGTTCAGAAAACGTCAATAGGTGATTTCCATTTCTGACAGACTGACAGTTGACAGTCTGCTCGTAGGATAAACAAACGAACAAACGGATTTCTGGATAGTTGCTGTGTAGTTTCGGAGGTAATTTTATCAACTTTTTGGTGGCAGAGGATCGTTTTAGTGGGGTTTGAGCTATTGCCAGGGTTCTTCTGATATCAGTGGACATTGTTTTATGTGTAAGGTACGAAATTCCTGTAATTATTAATAATTAGTACCTACCGCACAAAACCTATAAAGCGCATGTTCAATCACAAAAGAAGAGTCTTAGCATTAGCTCAAACCCCTAAGAAATGATTTTCTTTCACCAAAAAGTCGATAAAATTACCTCCGAAACTACACAGAAACTATGCAGAAATCCGTTTGTTTATCCTACGAGCAGACTGTCAACTGTCAGTCTGTCAAAAATGGAAATCACGGGCCTGCCTAATTTGCTGACCAAAATGAAGAATGTCCTATAATCTCTCTAATTATGCTTCTATCATGGTGAAACTTCATATTTGGGATCCTCTTTTCAAGATGCATCCACTACCACCCTCACCCCCCACCTCCCCCTCCCCTAGAGGGCAGTTTATTCTTGCCAGATTTCGAAAATATCCGCTGACCAGGCGCTTGGAGGGTACCCAGGTTCGCCAAACTTCGTATATGAGTTACGGTACATAAGATGTACCCACTACCACCCCCACCTCCCACTTACCCCTTCCCTAGAGGGTAGTTTACTCTTGTCAGATTTTGGAAATATCCACTGACCAGGCGCTTGGAGGGTACACAGGATCGTCAAACTGCGTATATGAGTTGCGGTACATAAGATGTACCCACTACCATCCCCACCTCCCACATACCCCTTCCCTAGAGGGTAGGTTACTCTTGTCAGATTTCGAAAATACCCACTGACCAGGCGCTTGGAGGGTACTCAAGTTCGCCAAACTCCGTATACGAGTTACGGTACATAAGATGTCTCCACTACCACCCCCACCTCCCACTTACCCCTTTCCTAGAGGGTAGTTTACTCTTGTCAGATTTCGGAAATATCCACTGACCAGGCGCTTGGAGGGTACACAGTATCGTCAAACTGCGTATATGAGTTGCGGTACATAAAATGTACCCACTACCACCCCCACCTCCCACATACCCCTTCCCTAGAGGGTAGGTTACTCTTGTCAGATTTCGAAAATACCCACTGACCAGGCGCTTGGAGGGTACTCAAGTTCGCCAAACTCCGTATACGAGTTACGGTACATAAGATGTCTCCACTACCACCCCCACCTCCCACTTACCCCTTTCCTAGAGGGTAGTTTACTCTTGTCAGATTTCGGAAATATCCACTGACCAGGCGCTTGGAGGGTACACAGTATCGTCAAACTGCGTATATGAGTTGCGGTACATAAAATGTACCCACTACCACCCCCACCTCCCACATACCCCTTCCCTAGAGGGTAGGTTACTCTTGTCAGATTTCGAAAATACCCACTGACCAGGCGCTTGGAGGGTACTCAAGTTCGCCAAACTCCGTATACGAGTTACGGTACATAAGATGTCTCCACTACCACCCCCACCTCCCACTTACCCCTTTCCTAGAGGGTAGTTTACTCTTGTCAGATTTCGGAAATATCCACTGACCAGGCGCTTGGAGGGTACACAGTATCGTCAAACTGCGTATATGAGTTGCGGTACATAAAATGTACCCACTACCACCCCCACCTCCCACATACCCCTTCCCTAGAGGGTAGGTTACTCTTGTCAGATTTCGAAAATACCCACTGACCAGGCGCTTGGAGGGTACTCAAGTTCGCCAAACTCCGTATACGAGTTACGGTACATAAGATGTCTTCACTACCACCCCCACCTCCCACTTACCGCTTCCCTAGGGGGTAGTTTACTCTTATCAGATTTCGGAAATATCCACTGACCAGGCGCTTGGAGGGTATCCAGGTTCGCCAAACTTCGTATATGAGTTACGGTACATAAGATGTACCCACTACCACCCCCACCTCCCACTTACCCCTTTCCTAGAGGGTAGTTTACTCTTGTCAGATTTCGGAAATATCCACTGACCAGGCGCTTGGAGGGTACACAGGATCGTCAAACTGCATATATCAGTTACGGTATGTAAGGTGTACCCACTACCACCCCCACCTCCCACCTACCCCTTCCCTAGAGGGTAGTTTACTCTTGTCAGATTTCAAAAATATCCGCTGACCAGGCGCTTGGAGGGTACCCAGATTCGCCAAACTCCGTATATAAGTTACGGTGCACAATATGTACCCACTACCACCCCCACCTCCCACTTAACCCTTCACTAGAGGGTAGTTTATTCTTGTCAGATTTCGGAAATATCCACTGACCAGGCGCTTGGAGGGTACCCAGGATCGTCGAACTGCGTATATCAGTTACGGTATGTAAGGTGTACCCACTACCATCCCCACCTCCCACCTACCCCTTTCCTAGAGGGTAGTTTACTCTTTTCAGATTTCGAAAATATCCACTGACCAGGCGCTTGGAGGGTACCCAGGATCGTCAAACTGCGTATTACACCAGTTAAAAATAAATAAATAATTAATTTTGAAATTTGAGAACCCAAGTGACAGATCAAGAAAACCTAGACGTCAAGTCCTACAATTTAAATTTGGCAAAATCGCGCGTGCTGTGTTCCTTCATAAGCCAATCGCCGTCGCCAGATTGTCAATTTTACACGCCTAGCCGTTAGTATAATTTTTACACGACTAGCCGTGAGAAGCGGTCCTTTCACAGCTTTCCTGAGTCCCGACAATGTCATTTTCAGTTAGTGTAGGAAGAAAAAATTATTAAAATGACTTTGAATTATTGAAAAATCAGAAGAAAAAAAATTTTTATTTACTCCGCTTGCTAGGGCTTAGGGGTTGTTAGTAGCGTAGGGGTTGGTTTTAGGTTGCAAATTCATAAGACTTTTTTTCCAATGGTTGACCGAAATCTGTCGAACCCCGTAATTTTATCCTACCATTTACTTGAAGAAATTTCAAGTTTCAACGCTTAAATTCCATCCCCCTTGTTAGATCTTAGTGAAAATTTGTCCATCCAACTATAATGTCGCTGAAAATTAACACACCAAATTCTGCCTTGATATGTTGAGCAGTTTTTAAGTTCCCGTATTTTTGGGTTTCAGCATGTTAGGGGTTGTAGGACCCCTTTTAATTACGTTGTGGTTGTGGTTCGTTTTACGAGGCCGTGGATACAGGAAATAAAACGGATCTTCCAAATAACAATTTATTCACACTGAAACAAAGTCTGGCCGCAAAAATAATGCAATAAAATAAACACCTCTCGCTCAAGGAGCTCGAGGGAAATAATTTACACGGTAAAGAAAAAATACAATAGTTATAATCCCCAACCTAAATCAATGGGTTTCTAAATTATGAATGAACTCTGAGCTAGTTTTATAAAATGAAGGGTGCCGTTACCGAATGCTGAAAAAAGAATTAATCCCCAAAATTAAATAATATTACCGAACTTGCAAAAATCCGGGTTTCTACATTGGGAAGCAACCCACAATACAGGCAAGCGTTAGGAGGGGTGCAAGACACGCGCAAGTTCAGTGGCGTGGCGTCAAAATCCCAGTGGCGTAGTAGATTTCCTGAAATCGAGCAAATTTCATGCACTAAGTAAATTCTACGGTACGATAGAGGAAATTTTGTGTTTTAACAAAGTTTAGAGTGAAAATGACCCCAAAATGAACTGAATGACACTGAATAAATGGTTTTAACGGTTCGAGGGATGTGGACCCTGTGATTTCTCGTGAAAGCCCAAATTTAGTTTCTTGCTGCTTCTTTCTTCGTCTTCAGTGTACGTGGTAGAGACACTGTCCTGTCCCAGCCCCCGTTTGGGGTGTCTAGCGGAATACGGGAAACCTATACCACTAGCAATCGTTGGTACACCAGGCCAAATCACAGGTGGAAGATGTCAACGGGGAACCCTCCAAGTGAGCAACAATCACGTGTTGGCAAAACTGTAGCGTTTTTAACCGCAACTGTGAATTATTATCGACAATCCAGCGGGAACAAATTGCAAACAAATTGCAGAGCTGAAAGAGCGCGTCCCCTTATGGATATCCCCAAGTTTCCTTTACCTCTTTCTATGCTAATAAAAGGGAAGAACTGGATGCGCTTTACCAAACCCTAACTATTCTACTACTGAAAAGTAAGCAAGCTAAAGTCTACACTGAAAAGGGGGTTAAATTAATTAATATGTAGCGGATGTAAAAAGGGTTCTAGTCTAAGAGAGCCAATTAGAGATCGGGAGACTTCCAATCAAAATGCACTAACGGAACTACCAATCTAGTTGCGTAATACCTGATCTAGTTCCACCCTGCAGACCGGGAGGTGTTCTACCAATCACCAATAACCACTAAACACTATCCCCCTACGGCGTGATTACACTAACTTCAATACTACACAAGCACGAACTTTAACTACACAAAACCCAAACAACAAATAACTATTTTAAAATATTTGGAAAATATCGCAAATTCGAGAGCTTTGGAAAATACGAGTCTCTTAGTCAGAAGCCTGAGAGCAAGTTCTCTTCCCGGCGTCCTCCTGGGTCCGGCGAACCTAAAACCACCCCCTCTCTACTATATCCGGTCGGCATCCCTTCCTTAGTTCATCTCCACATTTTATAACAATTTATAATTAATTAAGAAGCTACGCGATTCGACCAGCCTTACGATACAATCCTGATCTTAAAAGCTAATCACAGATTCACATATCCTATCAATGAAACAATTTAGTTATTTTATGCAAATCTAATGAATTACCTAACAAAAGTCCAAGCAGTCCGGTGGGGTCTTTGAAGCTTTTCGAGCATGTGCAGGGTAGTGGGGGTTATTTAATGCATATGACAGTCATGCAAGTTGAAAAGCAATCTAATTTGATAGGTAGGTTCTACATATGAATCTGGTAGGATATTAAACAGGAATCTGGCTTGAGGTTTCGGTCGTCTAGCCTAGATGGCGACACCAGTTCTATTCTTGCAGTGAACTTTAATTTAAATTACAGCGTTTACGCCGAAAAGATCTGATTGGTTACATATGCGTCGGTTATGCCTACACACATGAGGTTCATACGGTGTTTAACGGGTTGTCGAGGCAATTTAGCAGGAGTAATGTTTGATTCACGTCATGCAAAAATAGTGTATCTTGGCTACTCTACCTTTGGGGTTCATGCACTTACTGAATCAAATTTAGCAACAAATTGTTATGAATAAAACATTTATGTTATTAAATCCATTTCTCGGAAATCTCTACTGTGGGAACAACTTTCTAAAAAATTGTATGCGGAGGAATTCGGTCATAAAGTTTACAGCGAGGGATGTTCTGAGAAAACGGCCATTCAAAGCAAAGGTTTCTACAAGGCCCCGGACCGCCAGGATATGCAATGCCCGTGACGGCAGATGTGCACGGTTTATGACTTTTGGCAATAAATAGTTCTAACTTATAGTTAATATTCTCGCGCCCCAATGAAAAATTTTATACAAACAATTTAATGTGGATTTACCCAGGATTGGCATTAACTGGCATATGTTACAGTACCTTCACTAGTTCTCGAGTTAATGCAATTAACAGTTTCTCGGGTTTTCGCCCCTATTTTCGAAATCTGACAAGAGTAAACTACCCTCTAGGGAAGGGGTAAGTGGGAGGTGGGGGTGGTAGTGTGCACACATTATGTACCGTAACTTATATACGCAGTTTGACGATCCTGGATACCCTCCAAGCGCCTGGTCAGTGGATATTTTCGAAATCTGAAAAGAGTAAACTACCCTCTAGGGAAGGGGTAAGTAGGAGGTGGGGGTGGTAGTGGGTACACTTTACATACCGTAACTGATATACGCAGCTTGACGATCCTGGGTACCCTCCAAGCGCCTGGTCAGTGGATATTTTCGAAATCTGACAAGAGTAAACTACCCTCTAGGGAAGGGGTAAGTGGGAGGTGGGGGTGGTAGTGGGTACATCTTACATACCGTAACTGATATACGCAGTTTGACGATCCTGTGTACCCTCCAAGCGCCTGGTCAGTGGATATTTCCGAAATCTGACACGAGTAAACTACCCTCTAGGGAAGGGGTAAGTGGGAGGTGGGGGTAGTAGTGGGTACTTCTTAGATACCGTAACTGAGATACGCAGTTTGACGATCCTGGGTACCCTCCAAGCGCCTGGTCAGTGGATATTTCCGAAATCTGACAAGAGTAAACTACCCTCTAGGGAAGGGGCAGGTGGGAGGTGGGGGTGGTAGTGGGTACACCATACATGCCGTAACTGATATACGCAGTTTGACGATACTGTGTACCCTCTAAGCGCCTGGTCAGTGGATATTTCCGAAATCTGACACGAGTAAACTACCCTCTAGGGAAGGGGTAAGTGGGAGGTGGGGGTAGTAGTGGGTACTTCTTAGATACCGTAACTGAGATACGCAGTTTGACGATCCTGGGTACCCTCCAAGCGCCTGGTCAGTGGATATTTCCGAAATCTAATAAGAGTAAACTCCCCTCTAGGGAAGGGGTAAGTTGGAGGTGGGGGTGGTAGTGGGTACACCTTATGTACCGTAACTCATATACCGAGTTTAGCGATCCTGGGTATTCTCTAAACGCCTGCTCAGTGGATATTTTCGAAATTTGACAAGAGTAGACTACCATCCAGGGAAGGGGTAGGTATGGGTAGGGGTGGTATTGGGTACATGTTATGTGCCGTAACTCAGATACGAAGTTTGGCGATCCTGGGCAGCTTCCAAGCGCCTGGTTAGTGGATACTTTCGAAATGTGACAAGAGTAAAATACCCTCTAGGGAAGGGGTAGGTGGGGGTGGGGGTGGTAGTGGGTGCATCTTACGTACTGTATCTCAGATACGAAGTTTGGTGGTGATGGGTGCACTTTAAGCGCCTGGTCAGTGGATTTTTTCAAAAAATGGCAAGTGTAAACTGCCCTCTGGGGGAGGGGGAGGTGGGGGGTAAGGGTGGTATACTGGATGCACCTCCAAAAGATGATTCCAAATATGAAGTTTCACCGTGATAGAAGCACCTCCAAAAGATGATTCCAAATATGAAGTTTCACCGTGATAGAAGCATAATTAGAGAGATTATAGGACATTTTCCAAACTGGTCAGCAAATTAGATTCTCCCGGAAATCACCTGTTGAGTTTCAGAATAATCAATAGTAATACGACGAGTAGTCTCTTGATTGCCGCGGGTTTTGACGTCCGAATGGCTGTCAACTACGAGTCAAAATGGTAGATTTTTTTAGGCTAAAAAGAGGACGAGAGCTCGCTCGAGTCCTCTTTGGCCGAAAAAAATCTACCATTTGACAAGTAGGGCATCCATGAGGACTCAACAAGGCAACCAAGAGACTACGAATCGTATTTTGCAGATTATTTTATGAATTAAAGTGTTGAGTAAGTAGTGTCAAGTTGACGTTGTAGTCTTATCACTATAATCAGGATTACTGGTATGCTAAATGCTCCTTTGGATTGGTTCAATACTTAATGAATAAAATAATCACTAGAATTTTAGAATCCGTCATTTGAAGTTCAGATTAGTCAATTGTATTTCAAAAAGCGTCAATTGTATTTCAGAAAAGTCAAATGTATTTCAGAATCGGTCTAGGACATTACGCCGTCGCCGTTTCGCCGCCGCCATTTCGCCGTAGGCCATTTCGCCGCCGGTCAACCAACCCATAATTTCTAAACGTTTTGCTTGACATGGAGAAAATTCAACCATTGGACCACCGGAGGATAGTAATTGAACACAAAAAATTTCATCCCTGAAACCCCCAACCACAAAAACTTGGCTTGGAAGAAATTTAGCACTTGAACTATTTACAACTGAAACAGACTAACTGAACGCAAAGAGTTGTACCCCCGAGAACCACCCCCTTCAAATTCCAAATACGAAAAATTGGCATAGACGAAATTTTGCCTTTGGAGCACCTGTTACCGTAGAACACTAATTGAACGGAAAGAAATTGCACCCCGAAACTCACACCCTCAAACATAAATAATTGACTCGGTGGAAATTTAACCCTTAGACCGTTGGTTGTTGCTCGAAGATACTGTTTGAGCTGTTAGTGGAGGATAATAATTGTACGGAAAAAATTGCACCCTCTTCAACCCCCAAACCCAAAAAATTGACTGTCAGAAGGCTGACGGCGAAACGGCGACGGCGAAATGGTCCACGGCGAAATGGCGACGGCGAAACGGCGACGGCGAAATGGCAGCGGCGAAATGTCCCATTCCCAATCTAAAGATGCTGTTACTGTTTCACAAGCATTCGTAAACAAACAACTTTGCGTTTCGGATTGCCTCTAGAAATTGCCACCGACCGAGTGTCCGAATTCATCTCGTCCACAATGAGTGAAGTGAACAAATTACGCCAAATCAAGCATACCAAAAGTACTGCCTATCATCATGAAAGTATTGGTTCTCTAGAAAATTCTCATAAAGTGCTAGGTGCATATTTAAAATCTATGACAAAAAAATGCAGCAGAGAAGCGGCTGGAACCTCCCCATCGCGTGGATCTTTGTATTCTGTGTAGATAGTAGGGTCATTCCAGCTCAATTCGACGGATCGCATCCGCATCGATCTTTCCGATTGGAATGAGATTTTCTTACAATAATCCACACTAGCTTAGAATAACACAGCCACAATTAAACAATTTCTTGGATTATTAGTTTTCGAGAAAATTATTTAAAAAAAAGTTTCAAGGTAGTTGTAACTGTAGAAATTATTTTAAAACCAGCTATTGATCGCCATCTTTGCTTTCTCGTCTGCAAGTTACTGTAGGTAGAAGGTTCTCCTTCTGAAAAAATTGACAGCCGTCTGCATGCGTTCTGTCAATTTTTTCTCAATGCCTACTTTATGCAATTTTTTTTCATTTTCCGATTTTTTTATCTCAGGGTCTGTATTTTTGAAACGTGGGAGCTTCTCCCCGGGGAGAATACAAGCGTAGGCTCTCAAATGACGCTCCCCCTCCATTCATTTTTCGTAGTGGTGGCGAAAGGCTACGATTTCACGTGGTGCTGAGCATGTGAGAACCGATCTCCACCGATTTTCGACAACCAATTACCACGATTGTATGGCGTGTAATCGTCATTTCCCATGGGAATTGCTTTCACATGGTTCAAAAATAGGGCCCCAGGTGTCTTTGAAAATGAGTCAATTGTAATGATGGGTGTTTGTAGTCGTACAAGTAGAGATTAGAAAGCAATCAATGTTTTGTTCGTAAGAATTCATTTCTTTCTGCAAAAAAATTTCAAACATGGCAAAATCCCAAAAGCAAGCCTAATTCAAGGTAACGGTACTCCGGTTTCGAAAAATATTTTTCACTTCATTTGGCTGCATAAGATAAGGTAGGCCTTTAGCAATTGCCCACAAATAATTTCGTTATGCTACCGTGTGTTATAAAACTGTAGTGATTATTATTGTAACGCCTGACAATCGCTTGACCATCGCCGTAATAATATTTTATGAATTTTTCTAACAGGACTACATGAAAAAATATGAATACTAAAGTCGTTTTCTGTTTATTTTGCAACCGAAAATCGAAAATCTGTTTTATCCTCTGATAAATATTTAGCAAATACCACCTTTTCATTTAGGTACAGTCCCCCGGTTGGAAGCAATGAAATTTATAACTTTTGCACTGCAAAGTCGTTGCTCGAGTTCTTTGCTATGCGCTTCCACTTTTTCGCTAGTCCCCCAAAAATTTCTGAAAATAAACATTTGAGCATATACAGGGTGTTATTTTTAAAACTTCCCACCTTGAATATCTTTGGATGTAATAAAGATATCGAATTGAACTAAACGCTGATCAATCCCGCATGGAGGGGGACACTTGTGCGTATATAGAGGGAATTTTTTCCACTTCCGGTTTAACCGGAAATGTTTTTTCAAATGGAATGACACCTTTTTCTCAAGGGATTCGGAATCTACGATTTTTTCTGAGTAAGAAGCATGTATCATACTTGACCGGAAGTGCATTCACGGCCACCCTAGATTTTCAAAAACATCGAAGAAATCGGTGAAAAATTGAGATTTTCGAAAAACGCAAAAACACTTCTACTTTAATTATTTGAGGCAAATTCATCTGCCCATTGACATTTTCTTTTTATTTACTTTTTAGTTTTTGACAGATTGTGAGGTAAGACAAAATTTGATAGAAATGAGAGAAATCAAAAAATGAAATTGCTCAGGTAAATTTGCATCAAAAAAACTAACTTGATGTGTTTTTGCGTTTTTCGAAAATCTCAACATTTCACCGATTTCTTCGATGTTTTTGAAAATCTAGGGTGGCCGTGACTGCACTTCCGGTCAAGTATGATATATGTTTCTAACTCAGAAAAAATCGTAGATTCCGAATCCGTTGAGAAAAAGGTGTCATTCCATTTGAAAAAGCAAAGTAAAGGTCATTTCCGATTAAACCGGAAGTGAAAAAAATTTACTCAACATACGCGCAAGTGTCCCCCTCCGTGTGGGATTGGCCAGCTTTTATTTCAATTCAATATCTTTATTACAGCCAAAGATATTCAAGGAGGGAAGTTTTAAAAATAACACCCTGTATGCATAAACTATGGACATTATGGATTAAACATTTTTTAATTTTTTTTTAAATTTTAAATCTTACTTGATTCCTTTTATATTCTTTGAAGCGAACTGATACATTGCATTCACAAAATATTATGATGACGATGGTCAGGCGTTACAATAATAATCACTACAGTTTTATAAATCACGGTAGCATAACGAAATTATTTGTGGGCAATTGCTAAAGGCCTACCTTATCTTCTGAAGCCAAATGAAGTGAAAAATATTTTTCGAGACTGGAGTACCGTGACCTTGAATTAGGCTTACTTTTGGGATTTTGCCATGTTTGAAATTTTTTTGCAGAAAGAAATGAATTGGTTGAAAGCTTGGTCCATTTTTCAAAGAGCAACTGATGTTTGATTACACAAGGTAGTTTCACAGTCTCGTTCCACAAAATTTACTTACTGTTTAGGACGCGTTTCGGAGTGTTACTCCATCTTCAGCTATAAAAGAAATTAACACAAAATACAAAACAGTTGCCTGGAAAATGAAAAAACGTTTGGGTCAAAGAAAAATAACAGCTTTTGGGTCGCACTGTAAATCGATCGAAAGACGCTCAAACATTGAAGAAAGGCGCGAAAGTTTGGGGAAATTTGGTGGGTGGAGGGAAAAGGTTAAAGTCACACTAAAGTCAAAAGCAGCTTCTGCGCGCCGACCAGATGAAGACGGTCAGGTTCAGCGCAACTGTACCCGTCTCTGTCTATGCCATAGCAAAGAAAGGAGCGCGACACAGGTGCCAACCCGACCAACGATCTCGGCAAGCGCTAAAAACCGCTAACGGAGCATTAGACGTCACCTGTCACCTGTCAAAGAAGAACATAACCTGTAAGAAAATATCGATGGGTCGATGGGAATTGGTGAACCTAAAACAGAGCTGAGATGACCGGGGTAATAAAGCCAATTTGATCGTTAAGGAGAGAAGATTGTGGCACATTTTTAATTTCCAGAATTTCTAGATTATTAAGAAGACGGCCTTTTGGACAAACATGTAGCAGATCTACGTTGGAATTTGGGTCAAAGGAATGTCCAGCTTTTAGGATGTGGTCAGCGAAAGCAGATTGGGTGTCAACCTCTGAACGATCAATGTTGGAAGTGATTTGTTTGTGGTGTTCCTTCACTCTCTGTTGAAGACATCTCCCCGTTTGACCAATGTAAACTTTGGGGCAGTTCTGACAAGAAAGTTTGTAAACACCAGATTTAAGAGTAGGAGCTACAGAATCTTTGAGACGGACAATGTGTTGTGAAACTTTGTTGGTGGATTTGAACGCAATGTGTTTCTTGAAGATGTTTGAAATGGTTGTTGTGGGTGCACCAATGAAAGAAAGAGTGAAGATTTTCTACTTTCAAAAGGCTTCAAATTCAATCCTACTCCCCCCACCTCAACTCACAACATTCAATTACTAGCAGCTGAAACCGAAACCATCACCCAAGTCCTTTCTCCCCCGATCCAATCTGTTATCATTCCCAAAATTTCTTCAACCATTCAAAAAATCTCTCACTCAAAATTGTCCAAAGGATCCTTTAACAATGCTCCCATCAGACAAGTCAAAACCAGAATCAAGGAAAATAACCTAGTCGTTTCTAAAGCAGATAAAGGCAATTGTGCAGTCATTTTAGAAAGAAACGTCTACATTGACAAAGTCAATAATTTCATTAATTCTGGCGACTTTTCCAAACTTAAAACCAACCCCATAAATAAGTTCCTAATCCGAGTTAAACACGAACTCAACGACATGTCTGAAACCCTAAAACATTTCAACAATTCAAAATTCTTTCTTCTCCCAATGAACCCTTCTACCCCCTCCTTTATGGCCTTCCTAAAATCCACAAACAGGATTACCCAATTAGACCCGTGGTTTCGTTCATCAATTCCCCTGTCTCACTCATTGCCAAGTGGCTAAACAAGACCCTCAGATCCCAACTTATTTTTGACAACAGGTATGCTATCAAAAATTCTTCAGACTTGTGTAAAAAATTCATCAACGTCAAAGAAGTTCCTAAAAACTCGTTCTTGGTTTCCTTCGATGTATCCAACCTTTTTCCTAGCATTCCCCCCAAAGAAATGCCTGAAATTACTTGAGAATCTTCTCCACAATTCCCCGATCCCCACTTCGCATACTTTAAACCTTTTCTCTAGCTGAATTAGTCGTAGACCAAAACTTCTTCCAATTCAACAACAACTTCTTTTCCCAAAATACAGGCTTAGCAATGGGCTCAAGTCTTTCCCCTCTTTTAGCTGAAATTTTCATGAACAATCTTGAAAACAAAATCTTTGCACACCAATCTTCTCACAAGATTATCTTTTGGCATAGATATGTTGATGATGTGATAGCTTTATTCCAAGGTTCGTCTTCTGAGTTAGAGATCTTCCTTGATTTCCTCAATTCCCTACACACAAACATTAATTTCACATGTGAGCTAGAGAAAAATGGCAAACTACCATTCCTAGACCTCCTAATTACCAGAAGTCCTAACATTTCCTTTGAAATTTATCGCAAACCTACAACCACACACACTATCATTCCTTCAACTCCTGCCACCCCCTCAGTCACAAACTAGCCTCCTTCAATTCCTTATTCCATAGACTTTTCACAGTTCCACTTTCCAAGGAAGGTTTCAACCAAGAGAAGGACATTATTTTCCAGATAGCCCAATTAAATGGTTTTTCTCGTGATCTTATTAGTAAACTTTATTCCAAATTTTTCTACAGATTTAGATTATGTTTCCATTTCCTAAAACCCCCTAAGGAATCAGAAAAGTTCTTCACTCTTTCTTTCATTGGTGCACCCACAACAACCATTTCAAACATCTTCAAGAAACACAATATCAACATTGCCTTCAAATCCACCAACAAAGTTTCACAACACATTGTCCGTCTCAAAGATTCTGTAGCTCCTACTCTTAAATCTGGTGTTTACAAACTTTCTTGTCAGAACTGCCCCAAAGTTTACATTGGTCAAACGGGGAGATGTCTTCAACAGAGAGTGAAGGAACACCACAAACAAATCACTTCCAACATTGATCGTTCAGAGGTTGACACCCAATCTGCTTTCGCTGACCACATCCTAAAAGCTGGACATTCCTTTGACCCAAATTCCAACGTAGATCTGCTACATGTTTGTCCAAAAGGCCGTCTTCTTAATAATCTAGAAATTCTGGAAATTAAAAATGTGCCACAATCTTCTCTCCTTAACGATCAAATTGGCTTTATTACCCCGGTCATCTCAGCTCTGTTTTAGGTTCACCAATTCCCATCGACCCATCGATATTTTCTTACAGGTTATGTTCTTCTTTGACAGGTGACAGGTGACGTCTAATGCTCCGTTAGCGGTTTTTAGCGCTTGCCGAGATCGTTGGTCGGGTTGGCACCTGTGTCGCGCTCCTTTCTTTGCTATGGCATAGACAGAGACGGGTACAGTTGCGGTGAACCTGACCGTCTTCATCTGGTCGGCGCGCAGAAGCTGCTTTTGACTTTAGTGTGACTTTAACCTTTTCCCTCCACCCACCAAATTTCCCCAAACTTTCGCGCCTTTCTTCAATGTTTGAGCATCTTTCGATCGATTTACAGTGCGACCCAAAAGCTGTTATTTTTCTTTGACCCAAACGTTTTTTCATTTTCCAGGCAACTGTTTTGTATTTTGTGTTAATTTCTTTTATAGCTGAAGATGGAGTAACACTCCGAAACGCGTCCTAAACAGTAAGTAAATTTTGTGGAACGAGACTGTGAAACTACCTTGTGTAATCAAGAAATGAATTCTTACGAACCAAACATTGATTGCTTTCTAATCTCTACTTGTACGACTACAAACACCCATCATTACAATTGACTCATTTTCAAAGGCACCTGAGTTAAAAAAATCGGAAAATGAAAAAAATTTGCATAAAGTAGGCATTGAAAAAAAATTGACAGAACGCATGCAGACGGCTGTCAATTTTTTCAGAAAGAGAAGCTACTACCTACAGTAACTTGCAGACGAGAAAGCAAAGATAGAGATCAAAAGCTGGTCTTAAAAATTTTTTTTCAGTCACAACTTCCGTGAAAAAAAAATTTTTTTAAAATTTATTTTCTCGAAAACTAATAATCCAAGAAATGTTTTATTGTGGCTGTGGTATTCTAAGCTAGTGTGGATTATTGTAAGAAAATCTCATTCCAATCGGAAAGATCGATGCGGATGCGATCCGTCGAATTGAGTTGGAATTGATTACTTAATCAATTCAACAGAATTTTTTTAATCCTTGACTAATTTCGCAATTTTCTGACAAATACCGACGTGACCTCGGACATCACCCATCACGTTTGACAATATATTCCTTTTAAGGTTAATCTTTTGCCACCTTTTTGACAATAACTGCCACTTTATGTCATCCACTGTCAGCCCGCTCCCTTTTATTGAGAAAGAATTTTTTCTCTATTTTCCACTGAAATGGCAGAAACTGTGAACACATTTTTAGAACCAGAATTTGATCGCCTTTCTAATGGCGACATAAAAAAGGAGGTCTTGTATTTAAAATTTTAAGTTGATATGCTTAAATGGGACTTCCCGTGGGCCAATTGCTTTCAAAAGCCTTTCAGGTCTTCAACGGGTCACCCAATCTCCATGTACCAAATTTCAGCCAAATCGATTCAGTAATTTGGGCTATAATGTATTTTTACTGTTATTATAAAATTTCGATTTTTTGAATCAAACAGCGCTAAATGCGAATTAATTTTGTCCTATTTAAAACCAGAATTTGAAGACCTTTCTGATGGTGACAATAAATCTTTCAAAAACTTGTTTTTAATGGTCAAATGAGAGAATAATTTTAAATTTGGAAATTGGTGTGCCAAAACGGCACTTTCCGTGAGTCGATTGAATTCAAAATTTGTTCAGCTCTTCGACGTGTAATACAATCCCCATGTGCAAAATTTCAGCCAAATCGGTTCAGGGGCTTGGGCTGTCCGATAAAAATCAATTTTTTTTAAATTTTTGGTCAAAAGGGCACTAAGAATGAATACACTTTTAGAAGCAGAATTTGAAGGTCTTCCTAATGGTGACGTGAAAAATGGGGGTTTGCATTTAAAATTTAAAAGTTGATGTGCCAAAATGGCATTTCCGGTTGCCCGATTGGCTCCAAAAGCTTTTCAGATCTAAGTTAGGTTACGAGATGCCTATGTTCCAAATTTCAGCCAAATCGGTCCAGTAGTTTTGGCTGTGGCGTGATTACAAACGAACGTACGAACGTACGTACGTACATACACACAGACACATTTTAAAAACCCCTTTTTTGGGTTCCTGAGACCTCAAAACGTAAAGAATTGGTCTCATCTCAAATTCGAAAATTTTAGTGATTGCAGTAACCTCCCATTTTTTTTAAATTGTGATGGGGTTGGGGACGTTAAAATCAAAGTGATTCGTGGAGTTCATGGATACCATATTATTGTTTTTCATATACCTAACACAGCTGTACATTCTGAAACTGGATATGCTCCCTATGAACTAGTATTTGGAAAAGTGTGTGTTTTACCAAGTAATGTTACCAATAAAATAGATCCATTGTATAACTTTGATAATTATCCACTAGAGTTAAAATTTAGGTTCCAAAAAGCACATCTCGAAGCAAGAGACAAATTAATTGCCAGCAAAATTAAATGAAAACAAGTGTATGACAGAAATATTAATCCTATTTGTTACCAAAAAGACGATTTTATATTAATAAGAAGTGAGACAGGTAATAAATTAAGTGAAGTTTACGAAGGACGGTACGAAGTAGTGAAAGACTGTACACCAAACGTTTTAGTTGTTAAGAATGGACAAGAAGTGATGATTCATAAAAATAGGACAAAACTCTATAAACCGAGACAAATGTGACGTACTTTTATTATTATGCAAGCAAACTTTATAGTAAAACAGTAGTATACAGGGTGTGGCAAAACTCGCGCCCCAGAGAAAATGGGCTTGTGCCGGAGACCATAAGGAATCAAAAACCTCAATGCGAAAATGTCCTTCCTCTTTTTATAACAGAGCTACAGTGTTTCTTAATCCACCAATCCCAGAAGTGATGCTACAGGTAATTTTTCACTAAAAGACCCGTTCCTAGGTTACACGAAAAATGTAAATTTGCACATTTTTACAAAAACATAGTGAGCGTTCGCGTCTGACAGTGTCACTGTGACATAAGTTGCGCTATAGAAAGTTTGGTTAGACATTATTTGACGCAAATCAAAACGACAATTAGCGGTTCTAACCATTTTATTGAAATAGCATCCAAAAAGGATAGCACAAGTAGCTAAAAGGTGGAACACATTTTCATGTAATTGAACAGAAAGGAAAGAATAAGAAATCAGAGTAAATGTTCAAAATGTCCGCCATTCATTTCCAAACATAGTCGAGCTCGTCTCAACAGGTTAAATTTTGAGGCGGTTACCATTTGAGGTGTTACTGTCTCAAATGCCTCCAGAATTCGGGCCCTAAGTTCAACTTCTGACTGAATGGGCTGCCTGTAGACAACATTTTTCACATGTCCCCACAGAAAAAAGTCTAGAGGGTTCAATTCGGGCGAACGCGCGGGCCAGTGTATTGGACCAGCTCGCCCTATCCAGCGGTCAGGATATTGTTCGTCCAAAATTGCGCGTGCTACTCGACTGAAGTGCGGTCCTGCCCCATCATGTTGGAACCACTGACCTACCAGAAAAGCAACAGGGACATCATCCAGTAGTTGGGGGAGGTCTTCATTTAAAAACTGGGCATAGAGATTCCCTGTCAACCGGTGTGGAAATTCCACCGGTCCAATCTAGAACGGTAATAATAAGTTACTTGAAGGGTAATTCTTCAGGAACATTTGTATACCACTTGATCTCCAAGCAGCCCAGCCCACAAGTTTACAGAAAACCGTTGTTGGAAACCCCGTGGAAAAATGGCCCTGGGATTTTCTTCTGTCCAAATATGTAAGTTGTGCGCATTGAAGCATCCCTGTCTGTCAAACATCGATTCGTCCGAGAATAGGACTCGTGTAACAAAGTTCGGCTCGCGTTCTTCTCGGCGCAACAACCACCTGCAGAAAGTTCTGCGTAAAGGGTAATCTTCCGGTTTTAGCTCCTGAACACGCGTGTAATGGTAAGGATGATGTCCATAGTTTTTCATCACACGATGTACCGAACGAGTAGAGACACCAACGATATTGGCTACATCCCTTAGGCTTCTCCCACTGTCTTCCTCAAAGGCATCGAGGATGGCTTCTTCATTTTCAACCGTGCGTGCTCTTCTGGCTGCACCTCCGATTTCTTGTCGATCTGGAGCCGTTTGGCCGGTTTCTCTGGTCCTCTCTACAGTCCTTAGAATAGCCTTATGGTCAGGATGGTGGCGGTGCGGAAATCGTTGGGCAAAGAGCCTGGCAGCCTCTCTAGCGTTGCGTCCACTTTCGCCATAAAGGGTTATGATTTCGACATAATCAGCGGAAGAATACATAATTCCTTACGATCTTGTACAAACTGACAGTGAAGCTGATTTCAAAAATAATAAGCGCGCAACTTATGTCACAGTGACACTGTCAGACGCGAACGCTCTCTATGTTTTTGTAAAAATGTGCAAATTTACATTTTTCGTGTAACCTAGGAACGGGTCTTTTAGTGAAAAATTACCTGTAGCATCACTTCTGGGATTGGTGGATTAAGAAACACTGTAGCTCTGTTATAAAAAGAGGAAGGACATTTTCGCATTGAGGTTTTTGATTCCTTATGGTCTCCGGCACAAGCCCATTTTCTCTGGGGCGCGAGTTCTGCCACACCCTGTATAGTTAGTATAGGTCAGTGAAGTGCTACCTTGCAGTTTTCATTTTATTCATTCTTTGTTATGATAACGTAAGCATTTCTTAGATTATTTTATTCATTAAGTATTGAACCAATCCAAAGGAGCATTTAGCATACCAGTAATCCTAATTACAGTGACAATTCCCCTCAAAGCATTTTAACCAATTATGAATTAGAGATTTAATGTTTTTAGCCAATCACAAAAAAATTACAGCGGCAATTTTTTCACCGTGACTAAATTGTCGCTTTTCTAGAAACAATTTGAATTTTTTATTATTTTATTGCTAAGGAAAACTATCATTCCTTAAGACACAGTTATTGCTGAAATCGGAAAATATGTTTATTGACTATACCTAATTTATTTCTATCAAAATAAAAATTACAGTTGTAATAATTGTTAACTGGTCTGCGCTCCTCCAGAGTTGTTTCTTTCCAGCAAGTTTTGGTTCTACTCACACTCGTAACCGAGTTTCTTCCATCCACATTCGTACTCGTAGGCGAATTATTATTTCCGTATCGAAGTTTATTTATCAAATCCGAATGGTGTTCTGCATCAATTTGCAAATAAGGCCGTATTGAGGAGGCTGCAGAATGTCCTGTAATTTTAATCAATTCCTGTTCTCAACCCGGGCTTAGAAAGATGAGTAACGGCAGTGGACCTAGCAGAATGGTTGGAAATTTTTACTTTCTTCACATCCAACCCAGCTCTTTCGGCACTTTTCTTGGCCCATTTCAGAATTTCGTTTTTTCCTACTGGACAGTTCTTATACCCAGGGATCTGGACCGGAACCTTTTGGAACCCGGAACCGTACCGGAACCCTTATTATTTTGTGGACCGGAACCGTACCGGAACCCATTTTACAGTGCGGGCAAGGAATCGGAACCGTACCGGAACCCTTTTTGAAATGCAGGCATGGAACCGGAACCGAATCGGAACCCTTTCAATTTTCGGGGTTCCATCAACCACTTTTAACTAGTGTTGTGAGGTGCGGTCATTGACGTGGTCAATGACCTATTTGACCGGTCATTTATTGGTCAATGACTTTACGTATCTGACCGGTCATTTGACCAATTTAAATTTCCCGCGCTCTATGTTGACATTTTGAACTCGACTTGACATTTCATGCTATCACCTATCACCTAACCTTAACTAAAAAATATGTAAAATGAAAATACTTTACCTTGCTTTCATGCCTTTTAAGTTTAAAAATGAAAAAAAATTGTAAGTGAGTACCGTGTGTGTAAGTAACGTTACATTTTTCACGAATAATGACCAAATGACCGGTCATTGACCGGTCACTGACCCGCCAACTTTGACCAAAAATAAATGACCGGTCATTTATCCATCACTACTTTTAACAAAGAATTCACTGTTTGTCGGGTTTGTTACAAGCAGGTACAAGTGGAAATATTTCCAGTCATAATGTAATTTTTTTTTATAAATAAGCTTGACTTCTGGATAACATGTAGATTTCTCTATTGGAACCTTTTTGGAACCCGGAACTGTACCGAAACCCTTTTTATTTCGTGGACCGGAACCGTACCGGAACCCTTTTTGCAATGCGGGCAAGGAACCGGAACCGTACCGGAACCGAAAATTTATTTTTACCCAGAACCGGAACCGTACCGGAACCTATAATTTTTTTCGATCGAGAACCGGAACCGTACCGGAACCCCTTTTTGAAATGGGTCCAGAGCCCTGCTTATACCACCCCGTGCTGTTCGTTGCTTCGAATGTTGGATTTGGTGTAAGAAATAATCTGGACGTTGTTACCGACTTAGGCCTTTTAGATATGAGTTTCTTGTACAAACTGTAAACAAGAAAATTATGAAAAATTACATAATATTTTTAATCTTCTTACCGAACTGGGCAAAAAGTTGAATCCACACTGTTAGGAACTAACCACTTGCTGTCGCTTAAACGCTGTGCTCCTCCCTGCGTCGTCTTTGAAAATATAGGATTATACTCCAAACGCCCCGTCAACTCTCCCGAGTTATCCTTCTCTTTCAAATATTCTACTAAACAGGACTCTGCCTCGCCTCCACCCCAAGCCAATTCTTCATCCCAAACCTTCACCATTGCTTCATATTCTGTTTCTTGACTTCGCTTTTTCTATAGCCACACTTATTTCGTCGTCGTTCCTTTCTCCAAATCTCTTGGGACATTTTCTTATTGATATATCAAATTCTACGTGCAGCTCACAGCAATAAAACGTAAAAAGTGAAAAAATCAGAAAAATCAATTTCTTGTTTACTCAGAATATCGGCGTTTCTATAGAGACATTTTCATAAAATTGTATGCATACTTACTAGATATTTTTTTCAGGGAATTGTCATGACGAATACCCCACGGTATTATGAAATTTTACGGCAATTTTTGCAGCCCCGAGCGTCTCGTGCTTGCTCCGCTCAAAATCGTACCTCGCGCAAGCGCTCGGTACGATTTATCTCGCTTTGCAAGCACTCGACCGTGGCTGCAAAAATTTCCGAAAATTTCATAATCCCTAGGGGTATTATATATGATAAGACTACAACGTCAACTTGACCCTACTTACTCAATACTTTAATTCATAAAATAATCTGCAAAATACGATTCGTAGTCTCTTGGTTGCCTTGTTGAGTCCTCATGGATTCACTACTTGTCAAATGGTAGATTTTTTTCGGCCAAAGAGGAGTCGAGCGAGCTCTCGTCCTCTTTTTAGCCTAAAAAAATCTACCATTTTGACTCGTAGTTGACAGCCATTCGGACGTCAAAACCCGCGGCAATCAAGAGACTACTCGTCGTATTACTATTGATTATTAATAAATTAGTATTAAGGTTAATTGTAAACCATCTGGAAAGCTGAAAGAATTTACTTGAAAAAATTTACTTTCTCCAGAAAATTAAATTCTTTTAGATTTTCCGGGGAGGTGTAGTGTTTAAGTATAAATTATTGTAGAATAAGCATAATTAGTTACTAAGTAGAATTAGCGGGAACGACAAGTAGAGTAGAAGTTGGTCAACGACCACAGCAAGTGTATTAGTGGACTCAAATAAATAGTGTTAAAGTCTAAGGCATTTGCGTTGGTCCTGGAACGGGGAACCCCTAAAGACATCACATTAGGTTCACGAAATAGGATCTTTTCAACAGACTGATAATTTCACTAAAGTTTAATAGGGACTCGGTCTTACCGGTATCACTGAAAACCTCAACAGAGTCTTTATCAGCTCCCGCATTACAGATATCGCACAAATAACCACGTTTCTGTGAGGTGACCTCGCCAACATTTATATCGAGGCAGGTCAGATGATAGTGCAACTTGCATTGAATATAGCTTATAGAATCAGTTCGTTTAATTGACTTTTTGCACAGAGCTCAGAAGAGACCGCCTGCACTCGGCGCCCTCTTGACTCAAAGCAAGGAACACCTTAATATTTAACGAACGTACCGAATCAGGAGATGTATTTAGTGGTAGGTAGGTAGGTACTACAGCCGAAGTAATTGAAAATGAACAGGGGCTGAGCTTCGATCCCAGCACGGTAACAATCTAAGATACCGGATTTCTTTGCGGTCAAGTGTTCGGCAGCGGTTTGAGTGGAGTTTTTTGAATGTTACGGTGCAGCGATCTAGGCTCAGCCCCTACTCATTTTCAATTATTTCGGCTGTACATACTTTCGATCTATACTTGAAAAATGTTTCAATATAGGTACTTGTTGTAAAAGTGCTGTTCTATTTATTGCGAGATTTAGATATTAGAAATCATCTTGTCAGCTTAATAAAATTTACTAAGTACCTACCTTATCGTCTTGCGTAAGAAATCAATATGCAAACAATGATAACAGCATTTAAAGCTACGATATGTAATAAGTAGCTCCTAGGTATTTAATATAGGTATAGGTGAATTTTTTTATATACCGGGATATCAAAAATTATATTGGTCGTGGGCGGTCATGGAATTGAAAACAGCTGTCTTAGCTTACACCTTCCATTTGCTTTATTACGATTTTAGGATAGATTGAGTATAAGGGGCCAATTCCAAGTCAGGGTTGCGACCGCACTGCTCCGCTAGTTGCCACGGAATTCCAAGTCTTATCACGCTGCGTCACCGTAGCAAAGCAGGCCGGTCGCAACGTCGACGCAAACTTGACATTTGAATTTGTTTGTAGGCGCCCCAGTTCGTGAAAATGAGCAAAACGTAAGTATTTTTACCAGAATTCGTCTTATTTTTCCTTCAATAATAAATGGCACGATGAAAATTGAAGAAACCAAGATCCAAAAATTTCACTTCTACTGAAGTAGAAATTCTTGTCGATGAAATTACAAAGAAGTGGGGGTTGCTTTATGGGTCGTTAAAAGGGCCCAAACTAACCCAATTCCATCGAGATTGTGCGTGGGAGCAGGTCTTGGGGGCGGTCAATGCGATTGCCCCTACAAGAAGAACGGTGCCAGATATAAAGAAAAAAAAGGATTTTAAGAATCGGGGAACAAATCATATGCAAAACCCGCTAACAACGGTGTGGCGGCCGCCATACTTGAATTTTGTGATGGTCGCAAACACTTGCACCACTTTCTAGTAGGTGCAAAATAACGAAGCAACGCCGTGCGTCAACTTTGACTTATTGCAACACACTTGGAATTGGTCGCATCTGAGTTACGCCACTTTCATATTTGCGCCGGTCGCAACGCTGACTTGGAATTGGCCCCTAAGTTGTTATTTTTGAACGAAATGATGATTTAAAGATTGAAATGAACGACGAATTAGATTTTTATTTGATAAAAAACAGGGGATTAAAACTTAAAGCAACTGTTCAAATTGTCCTCCGTTTTCCTCGATGCACAAATTTACACGCCTTTTCATGCTCTCAAAAGAGTTTTGCAGCATTTGCGGCGTTATTGCACCACATGCTTCACCAATTCTCTGTTCCAATTCTTGCAAATTATTTACAGCGGTTTTGAAAATTGTGTTTTTTAAATGAGGGAACACAAAATAGTCCATAATGGTCAAACCAGGCGACCTCGGAGGAAATTCAACTTGTGTACGCAAACTTATTAGTCTGTCATCAAAAAATTCACGAATAAAAGCAATATTTTCAGCTGTCGTATGTGCTGTCGCACCATCCTGTTGAAAGTAACCATGTTGAATTTCATCATTGTGAAGTTGTCCCACGAATTCACTCAAAAAATGTGTTCGGTACCTTGCTGAATTTACAGTGAAATTAAAGAAAATTGGCCCAATTATTCTTCTTCGTGATACTGCCATCCTAACAGTCCTAACACCAACTTTTTGGGGATGTAGCGGAGATTCCACAAACATATGGGGATTGTCTGTGCTCCACATTCGCATATTTTGGGAATTGACGTATCCCGAAAGATGGAACCAGGCTTCGTCAGAAAGAAATTTTAAATCCAGCAGATCATTGTGTTCCATCAAATTGTTAACAAACCACTGGCAGTAAGTAAGGCGTCTCGGATGGTCCTCTGGCAAAAGTGCGTGATATGATTGCATCTTGTATGGATGCATATGCAAACTAACCTCCCCAACAAAATCCCCATCACAATTTAAATGCAGCAGTGAAGCGGCTGGAACCTCCCCATCGCGTGGATCTTTGACTTGGGTTTCTAGTCGAATTAGCAAAGAAAATGTATGACTGGTTTCCATGATGGTTTTAGAACTTTTTTAGAACACACAAATTGAAACATTCATTAGAGAAAAGTAGGTATACGTAAGTCCTTTTTAGGCAGTTCTAAAACCGTCGTTGAAACCAGTCTTATACAATTTCTGTGCTAATTCGGCTAGAAACACAAGTCAAAGATCCACGCGATGGGGAGGTTCCAGCCGCTTCACTGCTGCATTTTTTTTGAAACCAGAATTTGAAGACCTTTCTGATGGTGACAATAAATTTTTCAAAAACTTGTTTTGGGTGGTTAAATAAGTGAATAATTTAAAGTTGGACATTGGTGTGCCAAAACGGCACTTTCCGTGGGCCGATTGAATCCAAAATTTGTTCAGCTCTTTGACGTGCAATACAATCCCCATGTGCAAAATTTCAGCTAAATCGGTTTAGGGGCTTGGGCTGTACCGCGATTTAAAGTCCGATAAAAATCAATTTTTTTTTAATTTTTGGTCAAAAGGGCACTGAGAGTGAATACATTTTTAGAAGCAGAATTTGAAGGCCTTTCCTATCGTGACGTGAAAAATGGGGGTTTGCATTTAAAATTAAAAAGTTGATGTGCCAAAATGGCATTTCTAGTTGCGCGATTGGCTCCAAAAGCTTTTCAGATCTAAGTTGGGTTATGAGATGCCTACGCACCAAATTTCAGCTAAATCGGTCTAGTAGTTTTGGCTGTGGCGTGTTTACAAACGTACGTACGTACGTACGTACACACACACAGACACATTTTGAAAACCGCTTTTTTGGGTTCCTGAGACCCCAAAACGTGAAGATCTGGTGCTATCTCAAATTCGAAAATTTTAGTGATTGTAGTAACCTCCCATTTTTTTAAAATTGTGATGGAGTTAGGGAGGTTAAAAAAATGGGAGGTTACTGCAATCACTAAAATTTTCGAATTTGAGATAGCACCAGATCTTCACGTTTTGAGGTCTCTGGAACCCAAAAAAGGGGTTTTTAAAATGTGTCTGTGTGTATGTACGTACGTACGTACGTTCGTACGTTCGTTTGTAATCACGCCACAGGCAAAACTACTAGACCGATTTAGTTGAAACTTGGAACATAGGCATCTCGTAACCTAACTTAGATCTGAAAAGCTTTTGGAGCCAATCGTGCAACCGGAAATGCCATTTTGGCACATCAACTTTTAAATTTCAAATGCAAACCCCCATTTTTCACTTCACCATAAGGAAGACCTTCAAATTCTGCTTCTAAAAGTGTATTCATTCTTAGTGCCCTTTTGACCAAAAATAAAAAAAAAATTGATTTTTATCGAACTTTAAAATCGCGGTACAGCCCAAGCCCCTGAACCGATTTAGCTGAAATTTTGCACATGGGGATTGTATTACACGTCGAAGAGCTGAACAAATTTTGAATTCAATCGACTCACGGAAAGTGCCCTTTTGGCACACCAATTTCCAAATTTAAAATTATTTTTTCATTTGACCATTAAAAACAAGTTTTTGAAAGATTTATTGTCACTATCAGAAAGGTCTTCAAATTCTGGTTTTAAATAGGACAAAATTAATTCACATTTAGCGCTGTTTGGTTCAAAAAAGCGAAATTTTATAATAACAGTAAAAATACATTATAGCCCAAATTTCTGAGTCGATTTGGCTGAAATTTGGTACATGGAGATCGGGTGACCCGTTGAAGACCTGAAAGGCTTTTGAAAGCAATTGGCCCACGGGAAGTCCCATTGAAGCATATCAACTTAAAATTTTAAATACAAGACCTCATTTTTTATGTCGCCATTAGAAAGGCGATCAAATTCTGGTTCTAAAAATGTGTTCACAGTTTCGGCCATTTCAGTAGAAAATAGAGAAAAAATCCTTTCTCAATAAAAGGGAGCGGGCTGACAGTGGATGACATAAAGTGGCAGTTATTGTCAAAAAGGTGGCAAAAGATTAACCTTAAAAGGAACATATTGTCAAAGGTGATGGGTGATGTCCGTGATGTCGGTATTTGTCAGAAAAAACCAGATTGGTACGTTAAAATGACGTTGAAGTGTCCGCGAAATCAACGTGATTTTCAACGTCTTCTCGTTAATTGTACGTCAGAAAATCAACGGCCCTTTAACGTAAACTTCTACATTATTTTTTAACGTCAACAGATAAACGTTAAAAAATTACAAAATACACGTCATTTTTCCAACAGTGTGTTTAAAGATCGTTTAAAATTTGACGTGTTTTTAACGTGTTTTTCGGTATCGAAAATAGGTGACCACTGACCAGACAATGTTAACGTCTTTTCTACGTAAATTTCCAGGATACTTCAACGTCATTTTGACGTTGACGATTCGACTAAAATTCAACGTGTGCGCTCGAAGATAATTGACAATTACTCCCCTCGACCAAACATTCAGAAAATTATCCACATCTCATCTCAACGTCGACGCTGAGAGAGAAGAGCTGTAGGTACTGTGAGTAAGTGACTACCATCAATTCCAGTTTATCCTGTGGATAATGTTTTGGAGTGATTTTACAAATGTTGTCTAGAGCTCTTATACACGGTTTGCTAAGTAATAGCGGCTCATTTCAACTATCAGCGCCACCTACACTCCCTCAATGCAACTACACAGGAAAGTCAACTTTAAGTCGGAATTTCAACGTCATTTCAGAAACGACAAAGAAACTTTAACTTACAACGTTTTTATAACGTCCAAAATTATACATATATTTAACGTTGAACGGCATCAGTGGTTACACCCTTTCGATACGTCTTTAAGTCGTCTAAATAAAAACTGAAATATGACGTTACAAATAAAACGTGCAAAAGTGTCCGCTATAATTATAAATATCCCAATTTCGTCATTTCAGACACGACTAAAACACATTCATATTACAACGTGTATATAACCTCCAAAACTACACACTTATTAAACGTTGAACGCCATGGGTATATTTCGACATGTTTTTAAGTCGTATGTATAGAAACTCAAATATAACTTTATAAATTCAATGTTTGTTCGACGTGTCCGTTGGTTATAGAAATATTCCACTTTAAGTCGTGATTTGAACGTTACTTTAAACACGACTAAAGAACGTTAATATTGTAACGTACTTATAACGTTCAAAATTACACACATATTTAACGTTGAAGTGCAGCACCATTTTGACACGACCTAAAGTCGTCCATAAAAAGACTAAAGTATAACGTTGCAGATGAAACGTTTATTCAACTTGCAAAAGTGTCCTTTGGTTAGAAATAGTCCACTTTAAGTCGTGGTTTGAACGTAACTTTAAACACGACTAAAGTACGCTTAGATTGTAACGTACTTACAACGTTCAAAATTACACTCATATTTAATGGTGACCTGCAGCACCATTTTGACACGTTTTCAAGTCGTGATTAAAAAGACTAAAGTTTAACGTTGCAGATGAAACGCTTATTCAACGTGCAAAAGTGTCCGTTGGTCAGAAATATTCCACTTTAAGTCGTGATTTGAACGTTACTTCAAACACGACTAAAGAACGCTAATATTGTAACGTAGTTATAATGTTCAAAATGACACATACACATATAGTTTGACGCATTATGAACGTGTTTTATATGTGATCAAATAGACGTCATTTTAACGAACGAATATCTACCTTTAAAAGACGTCATAATCGCAAAATGTCCAATACCATAACGTGATTTTGAAGTCAAAAAAAAGACGTGTCTGATTTCACCAAAATTTCAACGTCACCTTTCCAACCAGTAACGTGAAATCAACCACCTCAACGTGATTTTAACGTTGAAAAAGCGTATGTGTGCCCGTTGGGTAATAGCCTTACCCTCATGCGCCGGGCTCCATGAGGGCGGACCGAATTCCCGGGGTTAACTGGGAACTTCAGACCAGATTTAGGAGGATACTGGAGGCCTCAATGCGGCAAATGGGGTCGAAAGACACCCATAGCTGCTCTGAGACTTCGGGACCTAGCAGTCTGAACAGAGGGACTGGAAGACTGATACTTCTGTTGTCTGTACGGAGGGGAAAAAAAAAATACCTCGCGGTTGCGATAGGGACAGGTTGATAACTGGACCTATCAGACTTTTTTGACTAGGGACTAATTGTGACTGATGGGACTGAAAAAGACACCGCAGTTGCACAGGTACCGTGGTATTGGCAGACCCTCAGGGACTGTGGCACCAACAACCAGTTGTTGCTGATGGAGCTGTCCACCAGGAACCATCGGCCACACGGGGGGAAGATGTCTGCAGTCGGTACGGAAGGGTAGTTGTAGTGCTGCGCAGGACGCTAGGGACTAGTTGTGACTGATGGGACTGAAAAAGATACCACCGTTGCACAGCTACCGTGACACTGGCAGACCCTCAGGGACTGTGGCACCAACAACCAGTTGTGGCTGATGGGGCTGTCCACCAAGAACCGTCGGCCACACTGGGGGAAGATGAATGCAGTTTGTAACATAGAGGGACATAAATTGATACCTCAACTGAACCCTTTAGGGGTACACTTTAAGCTGCCTTCGACACCAAGAAACCAGGTGTATCCGGCAGGGCTGAAAAAGACCTGCCGGTTATAGTGGGGTCGCGGGACGAAGCGTCAACAAACTCCCTAAAGAGCAGAATTACCCGCCGTGGTATAGCAAAGCGGGGTGGCTTTTCTAGCACCCGATTAACGCTATTCAGTTTCTACAGCAGAAGTACTGGGTCTTTGCAGAACCGGGGTTCCTGTAGGAAATGGATAACTGTCACAGTGCGGGCATAATGGACCATAAGGTCTGAATGCAGCGGACCCGTCAGGGAAACGCACCGCAGAACGAAATACGAAATACGAATACGGCTCTGGCAGCCCAGCAAAGGTGTCTTGGCTGCTTTACCTGGTTTGTTTACATTATCATCACTGCTGGTCCATTGTTCCCTCAATTGGCTTTCAGACAATGCAAAATTTTGGACTACTATACATTCAGTTACTTTTTTCGGTCAGATAAAAAAATTTATGTCTATAGAAAATTTAATTTCAAAACGGATCGAGCCTGTCGACGAATCTTTCTTATCATTTTTAGGAGAAAGTTGATCTTCTACCTGGCTAATGAATAGGTAATTATACCTGCAGGGATGAGGCATTCATCCTGCCATAAAGTTTACGACTCTGTTATGAGTTATGAGTATAGGATTAACGGATTGCCTTGTAATTTTTTCCTGACAAATTCGATAATAAAGGAAAGTTGTGATGGTTATACCTAAGAATCCGTGTTATTTTTGGTATGCACCTTAGTAATTTAATTATTTTTAATTACCAATATAAAACTAATATTAGGAACCTTTTTTTATGATTTTATTATGACCATCCATTTCCTAGGCGAACGCATGTCAGTTCAACCATGGCTTTAGAAAACCTGCGAATCCTTAAAATTGGGGAACAAGGTTTATTTCCGCCTTCACTTTGGTGTAGTAGTGTTGACTTTTTGTATCGTACTACAAACTGTTGTGAATCTTTTTATGGTAAATTACACGGTATTTTTTATACTCCCCATCCAAATGTATTTACTCTTTGTAATGAACTAGTCAATTTTCAAACACGGCTCGTCCGTCTACTCTGTCCGTCGCATAACTTGAGAACGAAAGCAGATATCGAGCTGAAATTTTGTACACAGGTGTATACCCCGAAAATCTCGGCGGGGATTGTTTTTGGGCCATATCGAACCATAGTAGTCGAAGTTACGGATGAAAAACCGAAAGAAATCGCAATTTTCGACGTTTGATCGCGAACGCTGCCTCAACGCTTGAAGAGAGATCAAAAGTTTGGAAGGAGGAATTGTCGGCATTGAAAAGATCTACAAAAAAGTCCGCGACGACCTATAGCTATCTACGATGGGTAGCCCACCGTGATCGTTTTTGTGTTTTAATTTTTGACGAAAATGACTTCGGTCGCTTATTGTCGACTAGCCGTAACATATATTTATATGCTGTCGCGTACTTTTTTGTAGGTCTATTCCTTGTCGACATTTTTTCCTTATACGATTTTAATTTAATTAAGCTTTCTAAACTACAACTCGAGTAGGTAAAGTAGACCTTGTCGTGAAAGACGTAGGGCGTAGACTGCTGAAATTACCTTTCAAGGCGAAATCTGACAGTGACGTTATTATATTCTCTGAACTTTGTACTTTCCTTGTACTTAGTCAAAGAATAAAGCCATTATTATTATTATATAATTTCTGCAGTCTAGGCCCTACGTTGTTGAAGCTAATTTTACAATTTGTATAAAATGAATCAAGATAGTTTTGTATGTCAAGTAATTTTTAAATATAAATGTCAACATTCGATTCCTTTTCTTTAACTTTAATATGGTAGCAGAGCTCCGTGGTTGCTAATTTGCAAGGTTGCTAATTTGCTAAGTTTGTAAGTTGACGATAGAAAATGGAAGCTATTAGTCGGGTGAAGATTGGACTACTTGAGGGAAAATCCAACTGGATAACTTGGAAGTATAAGTTGGGTATTCTGCTAAGAGGTATTCCGGACTCTATGGATGTAGTAGATGGAAGATTGGTGGCACCTGAGGCTTTGTCAGACGAGGCAACGCAACAGGAGAAAAATGCTCATAAAGTCAGTCTGGATAGGTTTACCAAAGCGGACAGCAGTACACTCTTAATATTAACAATTAATATGACAACCGGGTCCCTTGAAAAGGTCATGAGATTTACAACGGCTAGGGAAGTATGGCTTGAACTTCATAGGCTTTACGACGGAAATGTTGGTGACAAGACCTATGATATATGCATGCAATTTTTCAGCTACAAAAGGCAAGCTGAAGACGACATTGCTACACATACTTCAAAATTGAAGAATCTCTGGAATCAACTACAAGTTGAGGTGGCTAGAGACAAGAAAGAAGCCGGTAATACTTGCAAGTGTGATCTTCCCGAATCACTTCTTATTTGCAAGATTCTTGAGACGTTACCGCAAGAATTTTTCAACTTCAAAGCGAGCTGGATGTTAATTTCAAAATTGGAAAGAACGGTTGACAATTTGTCAAATCAACTTTGCTCACATGAAAAGGCTTTATGTGGCAGAAGTAGTAATGATGAAGTTCTGGTTACTGAAGAAAGAAAGCCAAAAGGAAAGAAGAAGCCTTTTACCACTTCCTTTACCTGTAATTACTGCAAGAAGCCTGGACATAAAATCTGGCAGTGTTTTAAGTGGAAAGCTGATGGGAAACCTAGTTTGGAAAAACCAATGAGCAACAAGAAAACAGAAGAACAGAGCAATGTTTCTTTGATTGCAGAGACAAGTAGTGTTTTGACGAGTGAGTGTGATCAGAATAGTTGATTTGTTGATAATGGAGCTACAAATCATATCTCTAATAGAGCTGATCTCTTTGTGAGGTACGAACCTTTCACAGTCAAGCACACAGTTACTACAGCTAATGGAGATTCAGTGGGAGCCTTAGGAAAGGGCACAATTATTGTTGAAACAGAAGTACAGGGACATAAGGAGAAGTTGAATTTAACTGAAGTTTAGTATGTTCCAGCCATAAGGAAGAATTTATTTTCGATTTTATCTGCTCAAGATAAGAATGCCAATAGCGAATTTCGTTCAACGCAGCAGTCTTGCACACTTACAGTTAAGGGGCGAGTAGTTACTGTTGGAAGGAGAAGTCAATATGGAGGATTATTCAAACTAAATTTTCTCAATGTTAAGCCTGCGAATCCTGTAGAAGTAAATTCTGTGATAAATGAAAATTTGCTACAACTCTACCACGAGCGTTTTGGACATCAAAACAAAAGACATATCAAAAATGTGTTATCTCGTGAACTGAACGTCACAGTGAGCTCTGTGAAGGATGTGTTTACGGCAAGGCACATAGACTTAAATTTGGTACGAGAGAAAGGAGTCGAGCGCCTGGTGAAATTTTACATACGGACGTTTGTGGACCCTTTGAAAGATCGAATTCGGGCAATCGATATTTCGTGTTGTTTAAGGACGACTATAGCCGTTTTCGTTATGTGTATTTCTTAAAAGAAAAGTCTGAAGTTCCTGATAAATTGGAGGTTGTGTTGTCTGAAATAAAGACATTAGGTCATGTTGTCAAGGAGATGCTTTCCGACAATGGGGGAGAATTCGACAGTGACAGAGTGAGAAAAATCCTTCAACGAAGAGGAATTCGTCAGAGACTTGTAATGCCGTACACTCCAGAGCAAAATGGATGTGCAGAGAGAGACAATAGAACTATTGTTGAAATGGCGCGAACTTTAATACACTCAAGAGAAGGTTTACCTCAATGTCTGTGGGCTGAAATGATAAACACCTCGAGTTACATTTTTCGCTCAGGTGTGTCTGGAGTTGAGGGTCAATCTCCTTATGAAGTTTGGTTCAGAAAGAACCCTAGGCTGACTCATATGCGAATAATCAGTAGTAAATGTTATGCTCATATACCAAAGCAGAATCGAAGAAAAATGGAAAAGAAAGCCATTAAAGGCGTATTAATTGGTTATGACAACGACGATGGATATCGTATTTGGTGTCAAATTGGAAAGAAGCTTATAAGATCTCGTGATGTCACCTTTGCTGAAAAGGTATTAAATACTGCAGAAGATCTTACCCTATCTGTAAGACCTGATAATGAAAATGGTAATACTTCAAACGAAAACGAAGATAACAGAGAAGTAGAGCCGGATCGTGATACAGGACACAGAGGAGGCGAGCCTCAAGTAGAAGAAGAGGAAGATCTGATTGAAGATGAAGAGGAGGATGAAAACAAGACAGAAATGGGCATGAAGTTGAGAAATCGAGAAAATATGAAGAAATCTGAACGCTTTGGCGATTTTGCGATGTTAACTGCCGCAGACGTATTGAAAGTCAAAGAACCGTTGACTTATCAAGAAGCACTTACGAGTAATGAAAGAAGTGAATGGCTGTCAGCAATGGAAAGTGAAATGAATTCACTGAAGGAAAACAAAACTTGGAGGCTGGAGAAGCTACCATCGGGAAAGAAGGCAATTCCCAGCAAGTGGGTTTATAAAGTCAAGACAAATCCTGACGGTTCCGTTGAAAAGTTCAAAGCCAGACTTGTAATTAAAGGTTATTCTCAAAAGAAAGGCGAAGATTACGACCAAACGTTCAGTCCAGTTGCAAGAACAGGAACTATTAGAGCTTTACTTAGTATAGCTGCTAATGTAAACCTGGAATTAATCCAGTTCGACGTGTGTACCGCATTTTTATATGGCAAGCTGGAAGAGCAGGTTTTTATGAAACAGCCTGAAGGGTATCAAGATGGCACAGATCGCGTATGTTATCTCCAGAGAAGTCTGTATGGGCTCAAGCAGGCTCCTAGATGCTGGAATAAAAGAATAGCAGACTTCATAATGAGCCTTGGTTTCAAGAAAAGTGAAGCTGACGCCTGTCTTTTCATTAAGAAACAAGGAAGAAGCATGCTTGTTCTTGCACTCTACATGGACGACGGTCTAATAGCTTCGAACGACCAAAAATTGAAGGAACAGTTTCTGACACAGTTGAAAAGAGAATTCAAGATAACAGAGAAATCAGCTTCATATTTTCTTGGTCTGGAAATCACAAGGAAGCAAGACGGATCAGTAGGCGTGCGTCAGACAAGTTATGTCAAAAAGCTGTTAAAAAAATTTGGCATGAGTAACTGCAGATCTGTCTCTACGCCAATGTTAAAAGAAGGTTGTCAATCAGGGAAGCTTGACGAAGAAGTCGAAGACTGTATTGGGAGTTTTCCCTACAGAGAAGCTGTTGGAGCCTTGATGTACCTGATGACTGGAACCCGACCTGATATCGCCTATGCTGTGGGTGTTGCTGGGAACACAACATTATGAAATTGTCTATAAAGCAGGGTGCAAAGCTGGATTCCTCGAATGCTACAGTGACGCGGATCATGGTGGATGTCAAACCACAAGTAGATCTACATCAGGAGTTGTATGCATTTATTCGGGCGGTGCTGTGACTTGGCTCAGTCAAAGGCAAGCTTCTGTGGCTATTTCGACTACTGAAGCTGAATTTGTAGCCGCAAGCGAAGCCGCAAGGGAATTGGTATGGTTGAAAACTTTATATGAAGACATAATTGGTTTGAAGGAAATTCCGGTTATAAATATCGACAACCAGAGCGCAATTCGATTGGCCCAGAATCCAGAATATCATCGACGTACGAAGCATATCAGAATTCGACATTTCTTCGTGAGAGAACTTGTGTTGGATAAGCTGATTGAAGTAAAGAAGATCAATGCAGAACTACAAGTTGCGGATGCTTTAACAAAACCCCTGTTTAAGCCTCGACTGCAAACTCTTTGTCTAATTATGGGTTTGAAGATGGGATGATTAATTGATTATACCGTTCGTTTCATTCCAAGCGCCGTATAGGGAAATAACACGGGAAAAGTGTTTTTATTTTTTGTTTGCTCCTGAAACTGGTTCCGGCCAAATCTGAGTAATACGGTCAATGGGCCTCAGTGTCCTCTACGCATGAAAAAAAAATGGCCCTGAAATGCCCCCTTGTTAAAACGGGAGGACCGGTTGAAAATTGGAATTTTAAATTTCGCGGGCGTCAATTCCGCGCTGTTTGACATCTCCGAAAACTAAACTTCCAGTGGCGGCTTTCACAATTTCTTGAGTTTTCGCTAACGTCATTTAGTTACTTTTTTGGAATTTCTACAAATTATTGAGTGAATTCTGAGACGAAATAAACCGGCGCATTTTTGCAATAGTCCCAGAGAGTCTTGGTGTCAGAAACTTTACTAAAGAAAAGACACTATGAAGGTAACCTCACAAAAATTTTGTCTTTGTTCGCTACAACCAGGCCGCATTTATTAACATTTTAATTCTCGAGGTAAGTCTCTGTTTATAGTTAAAACTGTCTTAATCGTTGTTTTGCTTCAGTTATGAATATTTTCGCTGGAATATCACAGACTACGAGAAAGGGTTGGTTGAATGAGGAAATGGCCAATATTCAGTTATAGTAGGGTGCTCGCGAGGAGAAAAGTCGCTTAGTTTAGGAATTATGGGGCACTTACGAGTGAAAATGTATGGAGTATAAATTTTGGTTTCTAATGCCCTCGGTATGCTACTGTCAAATTCGTCCAAGGGTCGTCCAGTGACAAAGGGCACAAATCTAAATTTTCCAACTAACGCCGCCACGTGAAAGTTCATGTGGAGAAGTACCTTTCCTGAAAAATTCATGGTGATGTCTGTGCGGATTGTATTTTTTATTAATTTTGAAAGAAAAATATCTCCATTGATCCATACGGGGCCACGGACCTTTGGAGGCGATTATCTCGGTTTGAGCATCGGCAAAAACGCATCATTTTTAGGGGCATATTTCCTTTCCAACACGATTACTCCAAATCGGGGCGGTTAATCGAAATTAATTATTCTTAATAAAAGATGTGCTATTTTATTTTGTTGACGATCGTCTTTACAGAATATTTTTAGCGCAATCAATAAAGGAGTTAATTGTCTAAATCTGAGAGGAAGTAAAAGATTCATGCCGCCGTAACGCTCGGGTTTCCGTGCCCCCACCACTACTTTCGCTGCGTCCCGCCACTCCGCAACCCCCTGAGACATCCACATCTACAATCTTAGAGAATATCCTGTATTCCTGAAAATAATGGAAATAAGACTTGGAACTCTTGAAAAGCACTTTTTATTTCATGTAGGTAAGAAAAACAATAATTTTTAATTTGAAAATTCTTCGTCGTCCTTCTCGTTGATCGGGGAACCTCCGTGATCGGGGGTCTTCCCTCATTTGAATTTCCTTCATGTTATTTTTACAGGATCGGTTTTCCCATACCGTGGCATGAAAAAATGCAGGAAACCTTATTTTTATTGCATGCTTGCTTATGCAGTCTTTAAAAATAATCTATGGACAAATTAATACAATAATAGATGTATCTGAAACGGTTTTATGTTTCCTCAAATCCCACCACCGACTGTTAAGTAGGTAATTCACGGAAGTACCTATTGGTAAATTTTCCAGCCCAGCAAGTTAACTTTCCAAAACCGCTTAGTAGTTTTTCTTTCAAATCAATTTGATGGACTGTGGGTTGAACGGGAATGTATCTTTATACTATTTCCAGTTCTTATTCAAACCTCTGGAGTATTCTGGAGATATTCTTTAAAATGCACGAGAATAACTGGCAAGTCTGTATCAGTATCTCGAGTCGACAGAGAATTTATATACAGAGATTTGGATGAGAACTGGAAATAGTAAAGAAACATTCCGGAAGCAAAACTTCCAAAAAATGTATATTTCATGCCCTAACAGAATTTGATGCTACAAGCTAGTTCAGCGGTGTTGGGACGCTAAATTGATGGAAAATTTACAAAAACTTATGTGAATTACTTGGCGATGTAGGATTTGACGAAAAGCTAGACCAAGAGTTGGACAACATTAAATTCAAAAACTCGTTCAAAAATATGGAAACTTTTGTGTTGAACCAACAACGCCCTACTTGCGTTGACTAAGTCGCTAGAAAAACTGCCTCCAACCGAAGACAGTTTGAAGCGGCATTGCTTGAGAGTTCTATTCTTTCAGACCAAAATTTGGTTGAATTAATTAAATTCTCGACGTAATTTTCCGTCACCTGAAGGTTATAGATGGGAAAAACGACGTGGGTGACAGTCTTGGGCCAGCTCTTCAAACATAGCCCGCCGTCCCAAAGAAGCATTTCAGATATTATTGTCCTAATTTGTCCAAAAATTATTTTTAAAGACTGCATAAGCAAGAGTTGCATTTGCAATAAAAATAAGGTTTCCTGCATTTTTTCATGCCACGGTATGGGAAAACCGATCCTGTACTCTCTACACGAACTTTCACGTGGCGGCGTTAGTTGGAAAATTTTGATTTGTGCCCTTTGTCACAGGACGACCCTTGGACGAATTTGACAGTAGCATACCGAGGGCATTAGAAACCAAAATTTATACTCCATACATTTTCACTCGTAAGTGCCCCTTGGTTGAAAGATAAAGTCTAGCGAGCACCCTACTATTACCATGAACCTGGTACCAAATTCTGTTAAAGAATAACAATATGGAGAGCCACTAAAGGCTAGGTAGCACAGAAGGTAAGGCGAAGGTCTTGCTTAAAAGTTGGTGTGTCGATAGACCTTACGAGTCACAGCGAAGACAAGGATGGTTCTGATATTTAGGGTGGATACGCCTTACCAAGCACTTGTAAGGCTGATGGAAAAGGCACCTGCAGTCTCCACTCCAAGGCCTGGAAGCTGGTGGTGATGGCCTTGCCTAGACTAGTGGCTTCGGCTGTGCCGAGGAATCTGTTGCAGGAGTTACCATGCCCTGCTTGTCCCCTGGGACAAGATGTGCCTTTGCCCCAACAGTTATTTAACCGCGGAGTGCGTGTTTGGAGTGTGGACGAAGATATGTAACTGGCTTGCCAAATTTTAATTGTTTTATTCTAAAAATGTTAATAATTAATAAAATAGCATACCTAGGTCTTATGAGCCTTATTTTCTAGATATTTTAGTGGATAATTCACAATTTAATGTTGAAATTTTGAATAAATTCTTGAATAATCAAATTAGCGATTTTATGACCGCTATATGCTGTACCGACTGCTCATATAAATGAAACAATATAACTTAGATAATTATTGTCACTACAATATCTCTTGAAGATAAACACATCAAAAATATAAGCAGCAAAAATTTTATTATTTACTTACTATTTATTTTATTTGTTATTAGACTGGACTAAGGTGAGAAAGTAATAAAGTTCCTCGCGAGGATTCAATTTACAAAACAAATATAGCAAAACATGATTAAGGGGACGGTGGTAGGTTGCAAAATGTTCATGAATATTGGCCATTTCCTCATTCGACCAACCCTTCTCGTAGTCTGTGCTTCAAGTGAAAATATTCATAACTGAAGCAAAACAACGATTAAGACAGATTTAACTATAAACAGAGACTTGCCTCGAGAATTAAAATGTTAATAAATGCGGTCTGGTTCTAGCGAAGGAACCAAAGACAAAATTTTTGTGAGGTTACCCTCATAGTGTCTTTTCTTTAGTAAAGTTTCTGACACCAAGACTCTCTGGGACTATTGCAAAAATGCGCCGGTTTATTTCGTCTCACAATTCACTCAATAATTTGTAGAAATTCCAAAAAAGTAAGTAAATGACGTTAGCGAAAACTCAAGAAATTGTGAAAGCCGCCCCTGGAAGTTTAGTTTTCGGAGATGTCAAACAGCGCTGAATTGACGCCCGCGAAATTTAAAATTCCAATTTTCAACCGGTCCTCCCGTTTTAACAAGGGGGCATTTCAGGACCATTTTTTTTTCATGCGTAGAGGACATTGAGGCCCATTGACCGTATCACTCAGATTTGGCCGGAACCAGTTTCAGGAGCAAACAAAAGAAAAAAGGCGGTCTCGGAGACGGCAGGAACTTCTACGCCGCACTGCATTGGATTAATAACAGCAGCATTTATTAAATTTTTAAATATTTAAAATAAGAAAGTTGCTATGCCAAAAGGGCACTTCGGGTTGACTGATCGGCTTCAAAATCTAATCAGCTCCTCTCCCGCACAGACAATAAAATAAATTGCCACTAAAATGACATTTTTCGAAAAAATGGCACTAAGGTATTCGGCTTGAAAAAAAATCAGTTATCAAATCCGCTAATAAAAATATACATTTATGCATAGTTTTTTTTTCACGGCACCATTTTTTGGTCAAAAGGGCCCAAGTGTGAATAAATTTTTAGAAGCAGAATTTGAAGAGCATTCATATGGTAATGCGAAAAATGGGGGTTTGCATTTAAATTTTTAAAGTTGATGTGCCAAAAGGCACTTTCCGTGAGCCGGTGTAGCCCAGATTCTAATCAGCACCTACAAATCTCCCACTGAATATGTGTACCAAATTTCATCAAAATCAGTTCAGTAGTTTCGGCTGTAGCGTGTCCACAGACACACGGACAGACACACCCACAGACACACACACACACATTTTTCAAAAATAGGTTTTTTGGGTTCCTGGGACCCCGAAACGTAAAGATTTGATGTCAGTTCAATTTCGAATTTTTGATCGATTTTATATACTGCTCCGCCTTGAGCGTAGAAGTTAAAATAAACACACTTTTCCCGTGTTATTTCCCTATACGGCGCCTGGAATGAAACGAACGGTACAAATTATCAAATGAGGGAAGCTCTGTTGAAGCTAATTTTACAATTTGTATAAAATGAATCAAGATAGTTTTGTATGTCAAGTATTTTTTAAATATAAATGTCAACATTCGATTCCTTTTCTTTAACTTTAATATACGTCTCACATCAAGGGGTACTGAATGGGAAGAGCTTTTGATCACGCTTTACGTTATAAACACGCCACAGCCTAATAGCCCAGTCAAATTAGATAAATCGAGTGAAAAAAATCCCGGAGTTTTGAAATTTGGCATGGTTGTTCGCTAGTATCTACAGAATATCATACTAAAAGTACCCGAGGGTGGGGGGTGAGCGCGAGGGGGGGGAGCTGATTGAATGTGCATCTTCTGCGTTTTTCGTATATATCTCCGTAACTACCAATCCTAGCGAAAATGATTTCATATACGAAATCAAAGCAGACTAAATTTCCTATCAAAACGGCCCTATTCGTTTTTGTCGTAGGATTTATACTTTAAATGTTATAAGCTTGACAAGTTCTCATATTTACTTGGGATGGCTACAGCCAAGGAGTTTAAGGTTTTGACCCGCACAAAAATAAAGTATTGCTGAAAATTGGCACTTATGCTCTACTGGCAGTCCTGAATGACGTGTCAAAAGTTCCGGAGCCTGCAGTGCCGGTGTTGTTGACTTTTTTCAATAATTAACCGAAATCTATCGAACCCTATAATTTTATTCCACCACTTACATGAAAAAATTTCAAGTTTCAACCCTTAAATTTCATCCCCCTTGTTAAATCATAATGAAAATTTACCCATCCACCTACAGCGTCGCTGTAAATTACCACACCAAATCCAGCCCTGATACGTTGAGCAGTTTTTGAGTTCTCGCATTTTTGTGTTTCGGGGGGTTGGGGGGTTAAAATAAATTTCTCCTAAAATTCACCCTTCCCTTCTCGAAGATGCAGTGTGTAAGATGTCACAGTTTCGCAGAAGATATTGCTTCTCTGTGTCAAATTACAGGGCTTTATGGACGTTTAAACCCCTAAACTCCAACCCCCTATTTCACCACCCCCACATGCCTTAAAGGAGGTTGTGTTTTCAATTTCACCACCCTAACCCAATTCGTTTAGAAATTAAGGTGATTTGTAGATTCATGTTTTCAATACCTCATGATTTCACCCCTTTATGATTTACAGGGGTGAGTTTATTTTTCCGGTGTGACATAACTCCTTGCGTATTTTACTGACTTCAGTTGTTCATAAATAAATCAATAGGGTTTCAGAAAAAATAAATAAAATATAATTATCCGCTTGCAAAGAGTTAGGGGTGGTTAATGGCCTAGGGGTTGGTTTAAGATTGAAAACTCATATGACCTTTTTTCAATAGTTGACCGAAATCTATCGAACCCCGTAATTTTAGGCTACCATTTAGGTACTTGAAGAAATTTCCAGTTTCAACCCTTAAATTACATCCCCCTTTGATAGATCTTGGTGAAAATTTGTTCATCCGCCTACAGTGTCACTGGAAATTACCTTACCAAATTTTACTTTGATGCGCTATGTAGTTTTCGTGTTCTCGTGTTATTGTGATTCTGCATGTTAGGGGTTGTAGCGCCTTTAAGGGTAGTTTTTCGCAAAATATGAATAACACTTTTTTTAAATCATTAATGGAAAGCTATCGAATGACGCTATTTTCGACCAATATTTATTAAGCGGAATTTTGAGTTACAACCCCTAATTTCCACCCCATTTGTCTGATTTTATTGAAAATGCATCCCCCGTAAGATTTCATCCAAAAATGTATGTAGGTTGAGTTTGAAATAGCTGCATGCAACCCTTGCGGAGTTATCATATTTTTTGTGGTTTTCATCCCCCGAGATTGTCACCCCCTCACTTTCAACAGACTTGAAGGTCGAACGTGCATACCAAGTTTCAGTACTATACCCCCAGTAGCTCTCGAGTAATTGCAATTAATACTTTTTCGGTTTTTCACCCCTAACTCTCACCCCCTTAGTCCGATATGGCCCAAAAGCAATCCCCGCCTTACTTTTCGGGAGACAAAGCCGGGTACCAAGTTTCAGCCCGATATTTCAATCCGTTCTCAAGTTATCCGACGGACAGACATGAGGAGCGATCGATACGACGAGCGAGCGAGCGAATAAGCTAAAACAAGAGTGCCTCGCATATTGCTACGGCACTAAAACAAAAGAATTGGCCTTTGATTCTTCACTGATGCTTCACTGTTAAAGAATGTAGGATCGCTACAAACATTCTATACGCATCCTCTTGACAGTTTAGAAGTAGTGCTGCGGATAGAGCTCTGAAATGTGTCGAAAAAATTTTTTGAGAGTATAAAAAAAGCCAACGAAAGATGTATATCAATGCGATGTATATCTCGGTAGACGTTTATCAAGTTAATGTGCATGTAGGGGCGGCTGGTCTTACTGGTGGAATCGGGTGCAGATTTTATCAATCTGCACCTAGTAGTAGTGCCTCCGCAAACGCACAGATGTGTCAAAAAGGCGAAATGTTTAAAAATTGTTGTTACAGAATTTAAAAATAGAAAATGAACAGGAATGAGTAAACGAAAAGATTTACCGGAATTAAAACAAAATTTAGCGAATTTTGAAAAATTAACACTCGGGGCTGAAAAATTGTGAAAGGGGATGAAACAGTCAAGAGGAATGAAAATTAAGTGCGATTAAGTAGAATTACGAAATAAAACATGAAAATAACCAAATTATTACCGAAGAAAAACGAAAATATCCGAATTTGGCATAATTAACACCTAGGGGGTTGAAAAATTGTAAAGGGGGATGAAACGTCAAAGTGGATGATAATTAATAGTAATTAAGCGGAATTACAGAAAATAACACGAAAGTAAGCCAATTATGCAAATTTAGCTTTTGGGGGCTGAAATGTTGCGAAGGGGGTTGGAAAAGTGAAAAAGATAAACATAATCCAAATGAGAACAATTTATTACCGCAGGAAAACTAAATTACGTGAATTTTGCAAAATAAACACTTAGGGGGTTGAAAAATTGTAAAGGGGGATGAAAAGTTAAAGGGGATGAGAATTAATCGTAATTAAGTAGAATTACAGAAAATAACACGAAAGGGTCGAAAAAGTGAAAAAGGCAAGAACAATCCATATGAGTAAAATTCGGTAAAATTTATTACAAAATTAACGCTCGGGGGGGAGAAAAATTGTTAAGGGGGATGAAAAATCAAAAGAGGTGAAAATGTACTATAGTTAAGTAGAACTAGCGAAAATCACACGAAGAAGAAGCGGTCTGGGTAAATTTTGCTCTTTGAGGGTTCACATATCATGAAAGGGGTTGAAAAATTGTGGATGGGTTAAAAATTAATGAAAATGACTTTGAATTATTAACAAATCAGAAGAAAACAAAAAAAAATAAATAAAATGTATTTACTCCGCTTGCTAGGGCTTAGGGGTAGTCAGTAGCGTAGGGGTTGGTTTTAGGTTGAAGACTCATAAGACTTTTTTCAAGAATTAACAGAAATCTATCGAACCCTATAATTTTATTCCACCACTTACATGAAAAAATTTCAAGTTTCAACCCTTAAATTTCATCCCCCTTGTTAAATCATAATGAAAATCTACCCATCCACCTACAGCGTCGCTGTAAATTACCACACCAAATCCAGCCCTGATACGTTGAGCAGTTTTTGAGTTCTCGCATTTTTGTGTTTCGGCATGTTAGGAGGTTGAACCGCCTTTAAGGGTGGTTTTTCGCGAATGATGAATAAGACCTTTTTTGTACCATCAACAGAAATCTATCGAATGGTATTAATTTCAACCCTACATTATTCAGTAAAAATTCGAGTTTCCACCCCTAACTTTCATCCCCTTCGATAAATTTCTCATAAAATTCACTCTTCCCTTTTCGAAGATGCAGTGTGTAAGATATCACAGTTTCGCAGAAGATATTGCTTCTCTGTGTCATATTACAGGGCTTTATGAATGTTTCAACCCCTAAACTCCAACCCCCTATTTCACCACCCCCACGTGCCCTAAAGGAAGTTGTGTTTTCATTTTCACCATCCTAACCCAATTCGTTGAAAAATTCAGGTGATTTGTTGATTCATGTTTTCAACACCTCATGATGTCACCCCTTTATGATTTACAGGGGTGAGTTTATTTTTCCGGTGTTACATAACTCCTTGCGTATTTACTGACTTCAGTTGTTCATAAATAAATCAATAGGATTTCAGAGAAAATAAATAAAATATAATTATCCGCTTGCAAAGAGTTATGGGTGGTTAATAGCCTAGGGGTTGGTTTAAAGTTGAAAACTCATAAGACCTTTTTTCAATAGTTGACCGAAATCTGTCGAACCCCGTAATTTTATGCTATCTTTTACTGAAGAAATTTCAAGTTTCAACCCTTAAATTTCATCCCCCTTGTTAGATCTTATTGAAAATTTGTCCATCCACCTACAATGTCACTGAAAATTAACACACCAAATTCTGCCTTGATACGTTGAGTAGTTTTTGAGTTCTCGTATTTTTGTGTTTCGGCATGTTAGGGGTTGTAGCGCCTATAAGGGTGGTTTTTCTCAAAATATGAATAACACCTTTTTTGAATCATTAATGGAAAGCTATCGAATGACGTCAATTTCGACCAATACTTATTAAACGAAATTTCGAGTTGCAACCCCTAATTTCCACCCCATCTGTTCGATTTTGCGAAAAACGCATCCCCGGCAAGATTTCACCGATATATGTGTGTACGTCGAGTTTCCGACAGCTGCTTGCTACCCTTGCGGAGTTATCATATTTTTTGTGGTTTTCATCCCCTAAATTTCATCCCCCAAAATTCGCACCCCTTTACCTTCAACAGACTTGAGGGTCGAACGTACATACCAAGTTTCAGAAGGATACTTCCACTAGTTCTTGAGTTATTGCAATTCATAGTTTTTCGGTTTTTCACCCCTAGTTCCCACCCCCTTGGTCCGATATGGCCCAAAAGCAATCCCCGCCTTACTTTTCGGGAGACGAAGCTGCCTACCAAGTTTCAGCTCGATATCTCTATCCGTTCTCAAGTTATCCGACGGACAGACTGAGGAGCCAGCGAGCGAGCGAGCGAATAAGCTAAGACAAGAGTACCTCCGCATTCTGCTACGGCACTAATATGGGACCTGCGGCATATTGTTAAGGACACTTTGGACCATCGAAATCTCTTTTTACGACTTTTTTCGGTGGTATCGAAAAAAGTTACGGTCGATGAAACTCATAAAATTGATATTTCTTCGCGGCACGAGATTGTACAAATTTAATTTTTTTTCACAAAGCCTAAAACAGATAGAAAACTCATTCCTTTTCTGGTCGATAGAGAATTTTTCGTAGAATAACGTGATATTTATGTGTTAAAATAATACAATCGACTTCATACCAGACAGAGCTTTTTTTTAAACGAAGCATGACGAAATTGGTAAATGTCTGAGTTTAATAATCCATAACTTTTGTTTTCACGATATCGATTTCATTTTTTCTGGTACCAATAGATGCGCTGAAGTCTTAGCAACATTTCATCTCGCATAACTATATGTCGCGTTTCAAAAATAAACTTTTTACAGCCATTTTAAGGAAACTGTGACACTCGCGCTGATCGCGTCGAGAGAGAGACAGCTTACTACAAACGTATCGCGCTAAACGAAGAGCGCGAATACGTTACAAAGCGCCACTCCTATAGTTTACCATATTTTGTATTATCTTAAGCCTTTCTGGTTTCTGGGTCCGCAATATCAATATTTCAACATTATATTTTTTGTAATGCACAATATATGACATCAATTACAGCTGTTAATTATTAGGCGCTGCAGCAAACATTTTGATGGAGGTGCAAAGAATGGCCCTAGTGTTTAATATTTTAGACCAGTGATCTTAGATAAAGGTAATTAGTTATTTACGCAATTAGTTATGAAAAGCCCTATATTGTTTGACGAGCCGTAATATTTGCCAAAACGAGCGATAGCGAGTTTTGCAAAATTATGCGAGTCAAACAACTTGTGCTTTTCATAACGTATTATTATTATTACGTACAACATTTTACATACCTAATTGCGTAAAATCCAACTTTTCAACACGCAATTAGGTAATAGTTATTTGCGAGTCAAACAAAAACGCAATTAAAGTCCGTTCATTTTCTATAGCAGAGCTAAAATTTTTCAGGAACTGTACAACCCTAATTTGTAACGGCGTGTACTTTTGACAATTTGATCGAAATTTGTCGGCAAAGCAAAAACATGACAAGCCAAATCTTCTAGGGTTTATTTTTATTGTTAGCAGCAGTGTCACCATATATGTATTAGAGGTATATGGCTAACTCCCTATTTCAACCCATTGAATGGCCAGGAACCAAAAGAGAGGGACATGTTCGTCTCCGTCTAATGCTTTTTGTATCAAGGATTGCATACTTAGCTTGATTATGACGGGGTTTCTCGGGTATCAAACATAGTGGCGCAAATTTTAAATTCAATCTCAAACTCGCACGCATTTTAATCGCAGCTAATTTGGGCAATTTTTATGGAGTTGAGGTGGTGCAGTCGTAATAAATGATAAATGTCATTTTGACGGTTCACTCTGTGGTAAAAGTCATTCTAATAATCATTTTCGCCTTTTCGTGTGCAATTTAGCAAATTGCTTGCTTCTAAAATGAAAATCAGCTTCCATTTTCTAGGTGGTGATGTAAACTATCATACATTAATATAATTCTGTCAGTTTAGCACAGGTATCGATACTGATGTTTATTATTTTCTGAAGAAGAAGAGTCTTGTAGGTAATAAAGCTAAGTACAAAGTAGTTTTTTAGTTAGGAGGTCCTCGAGTGGCTACAGGTATAAGTAAGTAGGTACACGTACTTACGCCTTTCAGAATTGCGTCCCACTTAACTAGAAAAATTGAAGATTTTTGTCACCATTTTTTGCTTTTGTGAAGACCTAAGAATCATGAAACTTAACTGAATCTTTATTATTTAAATGTACACGATCTACTACATATTTAGGTACCTAGGTACTGATTGTCTAAAAGTTTTCCTCATTTTATTTGTAACTCGTTTCTGTAACCTTCGATTACTTCCTTGGACTTAACTGCTGCCATAGACGAATCATCTGCTGCTTAATTCTTTGAGACTTCATCTTATCTGCTTCTTTGGTAAATTGAATGGTTCTTTTTGCCTTTCTAGGTGAATCCAGATCTAAAACATCAACTTTACTTATAAATCTTGGATTTGCAAATTTACGTTTACCTTGATGTTTATCTGGAGAAATTGTTCTCGGTGGTATTAATTATCTCATTTACATTGGTCAATATCTGTAAAACATGCAGGTACATTAAATATAGAAGTCATGTTGACTTTGATGCTCCAGTTGTGACCGCCTCAACACATTTCAGTCAGTCAGTCTAAACCGCACACTTCCAACCAGGCACTATTAGTTTCAAGGTGCTTTAAAAACCTGAAAAAACAAATAATGAACCATCATAGGCATAATAAAGATAAGCAGGAATTACAGAGGTAGGGTTTGTTCTTTGAGATAAAGGGAGTTATTCTTATTAAGATCAGTAGGACTTACTTGGGTAACCGATCATGTTTCTTCAGCGCCGTTCAGCCTACGCTTTCCTGGTTTTTTATAGCACATATAAACATTGATGAACCATGATTATCTCTTAAAGGTAGATTTTATTAATGGGGAGAAAAAGCAACGAACGAACGTGAGGGCGATAATGACAACACTTTGACAAGTTGTCACTGAAGTAAAATGATAAGTAAAACGCGTTGCTTATGCAACACCACAAGCTTCCAATGGCGATAGAACGGTCGCGACCGGTCGCGTCTATCTCTCTTTTATGTTGCGGCTTCCCGGAATTAATCAGCAATATACCTCTAATACATATATGAGTGTCACAGATAAACGTACCTGACGCCTTTTCATGAATATTTTTATTTCCACTTTACTCAAAACTGCACGCACACAAAGTCCATTTTGGGCAAATTCAGAGCAATTGCAAAATTTTGACATTTGTCATGTTTTCTGACGTATATATATATATATTATCTAATTCCCTTATACCTTTCGGTGTAGGGTTGTTTACATTTATTTACAATTCGATTGTTTCGTACACAAATCTACGCCATAAATTCTTGTTCTTGGCCATAACTTTTGCTTCGTTCCATGTTTTTCCTTTCTTCTTCAAAATTTTGTTCATCATACTGTCCCAAGTTTCAGAAGGTCGTCCTCTACTTCTTTTGCTCTGCTTTTTTGACTCCCATACTTTCTTTACTAGTCTATTTGCTGTCAATCTTTGTAAATGCCCCCACCAGCTTAGCTGTCTTTGTTCAATGAAATCTAGCACGGATATGGTGTTTAGTTCCTCTCTCACCTGCTGGTTTCTAACTCTATCTCTTCTTGTTATACCTTTTACTTTCCTCAAATATTTCATTTCCATTGCTTGGATTCTACTCTTCATTCGTGTTGTTAGTATCCAGGATTCACATCCGTAGGTAAGTATGGGTCTGTACACAGTGTTGAATACGTTCATTTTCGTTTTCGGTGTAATTTCTTTGTTGCCTATAAACTGTTTGCTCAGAGCATAAAACGTTCGGTTTGCCTTCTCTATCCTTTCATTTAGGTCTAAATCCTGGTCGCCTTGATCGCTGATTATTACTCCCAAATATTTAAAGTTAGACACTTGTTCTATTGACGTTCCTTCCACTTGAATATGTATATTTTCCTCACTGGGTGTCACTGCCATTACTTTTGTCTTGTTCTTATTTAGTTTTAATCCGTGGCGATCTAATACTTCATTCCATGCTGCTAAGTTATGTCGCAACTTCTTTTCTGTTCCTGCCATTATGACCACGTCGTCCGCAAAAGCACATTCTGTAATTTCCAGGGGTTGCAGCTTCCTGTATCCAATCTGTAATCCCTTCATGTTGGGTTTGCATTCCTTCAGAATATCATCCATAATTAGAGTGAATAACACCGGACTGAGGACTCCTCCTTGTCTGAGCCCCTCTGTGACCTCAAATATTTCAGATTTCATATTTTTGCTGATTACATAGTTGGAATTGTTAGTATATATGCTTTTTATTGCCTTAATTAATTTCGGGTTAACTTTTCGTTCTCTTAAGCTTTTCCATACTCTGTCTCTAGGTGTTCTATCATATGCTTTTTCCAAATCTATAAAGGCCATATATGCTTTGCTCTTTGATTGAATGGTTCGTTTTATTATTTCTTTTACTGTAAATATGTGGTCTTGTGCGCTGTAACCTTTTCTAAAACCACTTTGTGATTCCATAAGCTGTGTTTCTACTATTGTTCTTAGTTTTCTCTCAAGGATTCTTTCGTAGATCTTCAATGCTGTACTTAACAACGTAATTCCTCTATAGTTATTGCAATCCTTACTATCTCCTTTCTTGTATACGGGTACGATCATTCCTTTTTCCCAGTCTTTTGGTATTACTTCTTCTGTCCAAGCTTGGTTGTATATTTTTAATAGCATTTCCATCCCTTTTTCTCCCATGTGTTTAATCATTTCCACCGTTATTCGGTCATGTCCTGGTGCCTTTCCATTCTTCATTTTTCCTATTGCTTCTTTCATTTCTTCTTCTGTTATCATTTCTGTGTGTTCTTCTATTGTCTCATTCTCTTCCGGATTTTGCCGTTTTTTAAATTCCTTTGGTGCCACGTTTAGCAGTTCCTCGAAATACTCCTTCCATCTTTCCATTATACTTGCTTCGTCCGTGACAGTCTCACCTTGCTTTGTTTTAATTGCCGTGGTTTTTTCTGGTTTTCCACTTCTTAGAGTTTTTACAACTTTGAAGAACAGCTTTTGGTTGCCCTTACTATTATTCTCCATACGTGTTCCAAAGTCCTCCCATGATTGTTTCTTTGCTTCTCTGATCATAATTTTTACTTTTGTTCTCTCTGCTTTGTACGCGTTTTCTGACGTACCGCATTGAAATCAGTTCTACCAACTCACCTGTTAGTAAAATTCCTTGCAAAATTTCCTCATACCAACCTAAAATTCAAATTTTGACGTTCTGTCGCTTCAATAGAAAATGAATGGAGAGTAGGTAAAATCAAGTTTTGGCGAATATTATTTAAGCTTGAGGAGTTAGGCTGTTTGTACAAAGTTTCTACAAAATGCCTGGCCATATTTACGGCCCTCTCCCCCTCTCTCTGAAAAAGCGAAATTTTGTAGATTTGATAAATAAAACTGTTGAAGATAGTGTCGATTGATATATATAAAATCAAGTAGTGTTGTTATGTAATAACAAAAACCAGTTGTACTGTCTGTCAATAAGAACCATCCGTTAATAAAATCTTTTATCTTAATACTCTGCGAATCTTCAGATCTAACAGGTTATGGGCGCCAGTTATCACTTCTAAATTAAAGATAAACGATAGAAGAGAGAAATAATAGGCCTAGGTATGAACTCTAATTCTGTACGCATCGAATTGCTGAACAAGGATAACTTTGATACATGGAAAATCCAGATGCAGGCATTATTAACAAAAAATAGTGCATGGAAGTATGTGAATGGAACAAGTATCAAACCGGCAGATCCAAAGGAAGTTGAACTATGGGAGGAAAACGACGAAAAAGCGAAATCAGATATCATCCTCGCAATAAGTCCTTCAGAACTAAAACAAATTAAAGGTTGTTTGACATCGCAGGAAACGTGGAAAAAGTTGGAATCCATATATCAATCCAAAGGACCAGCAAGAAAAGCCACTCTCCTGAAGCAATTAACCCTACAGAAAATGAAGGAAGGCGACGATGTAAGGAACCATCTGAACAAGTTTTTCGACGCTGTGGATAAGCTCGCGGAAATGGAAGTAGATATCAATCCAGATTTACTCGCAGTGATGTTGCTCTACAGTTTACCAGCCAGTTATGAAAACTTCAGATGTGCGATAGAGTCCAGGGACGTTCTACCAACTCCAGAAGCCTTACGGATAAAGATTGTCGAAGAAATGACTGCTAGGAAATGCCATGAAGAAATCCCAAACGCGATGGCTGTAAGCAGGACTGGAAAATTCTTCAAACCAAGCCAAAATCAAGGAAAGAAAACGTCAACGTCCAACAATGATACATTTAAGTATAAATGTCACCGGTGCCACATTGTCGGGCACAAAGCGTCCGTATGCCCTAACAAGTCGAAGGACTCGACGAAGATCGTGACTGACTCTAGCATGTATTTCACGGAAAAGGAGCAACAAGCTTTGATGGCCAAAGTGGAAGAGGGTAAATGGTGTTTGGACAGTGGGTGCACTTCACATTTGTGTAAAGAAGCTGTGAACTTATTGACTTGGCATCGTCGAATGGGTCACTTGAATATGAAAGATCTTGAAGAAAGTCACAAAACAGGAAGAATAGCAGAAATGAAGTTTGACAGTAAGAAGACAGATCACATCTGTGAAATTTGTTTGCAAGGAAAGATGACGAAATTACCTTTTTCGAAGAGAACATCGTCATTTGCGAAAAATAAACTGGAAATAATACATTCGGACGTGTGTGGACCAATGAGGACTCAGTCAAATGGAGGAGGAAGATATTTTGCAACCTTCATTGATGAACATTCTCGGTGGTGTGAAATTAAAATTCTGAAACACAAGAGTGACTTGTTAAAAGCATTTAAGGAATATAAAGCTTATGTCGAGAACAAAACTGGAAAGAGGATACAATATTTGCAGAGCGACAATGGCGGTGAATACGTAAATGCGGAATTTAACAACTTTCTGACTGAATGTGGAATTGGACGAAGGTTAAGCGTAGCTTATTCTCCGGAACAAAATGGCATGGCCGAAAGAAAGAACAGAGTACTGGTGGAAATGGCGAGATGTTTGTTGGTGGAATCGAAATTGTCTTCTTCATTTTGGGCGGAGGCGATAAACACGGCGAACTACATCCGCAATAGGTGCCCGTCTCGAAGTTTAAACGGAAGAACACCTTTTGAGAAATGGTATGGTGAAGTTCCGAATATTAACTATTTTCAAGAATTTGGTTGCTCTGGTTACTCGTTGAACGCAAAACCGAACAAGGGAAAATTCGAACCCCGATCAAAGAAGTGCATATTTCTTGGTTATGCGGATAATTCGAAGGGTTATCGAGTCTGGTTTCCAGAAGAAAGAAGAACCGAAGTAGTACGAAATGTGAAATTTATCAGAAATGACCAAATGCCAAGAAATGAAGATTATGTTTTTGAAGATTTCGTCTCATCCGAAGATACTAATCCAAGTTCAGTAGTGGAATTCAACATTATTTCGGAAACTGAAAATAATATTGAACGGGGGGTAGATGTGGCTACTGAAGAAAATAGGGAGCAAATTTTCGAAGAAAATGATGAAGACGAAATATTGGAAGAAGATGATCCGGAATTTAGAACCATACGAGGAAGAGGCAGGCCGAGAATCATGCGCACTGGAGCCAGGGGGAGACCGAAATTGGAATATAACCTGGTACGTGCAAATATGATTGATGAAAATTTTGCTTTCGTTGGTGAAATTACAGTTGCTGAAGCCGTCAACGGACCTGATGCTGTCGAATGGTTCCAGTCAGTGGCAGATGAACTGATGTCGATCATCAAGAACGACACCTGGGAGATAGCAGATTTACCAAATGGTCGAAATGCTATTGGAAGTAGATTTGTTTTACGAAACAAAATGAAGCCAGATGGGACATTGGAAAGACGAAAGGCTAGACTCGTCGCTCGTGGTTTTACACAACGTTACAACGTTATGGGATCGACTTCCTTGAAACTTATTCACCCGTGGCGCGTCTAAGTTCAATAAGGCTGCTGGTAGCTTTGTCTGTCCAATACAACATGAACATAGCTCAGTTCGACATCACAACCGCATATTTGAACGGGAAATTAAATGAAACTATTTACATGAAGCCACCGGAGTTATTGATGGAAGGTCTGGAAATTCTGATCGAAAATAAAACACTTGATGTTAAGGTTAGAAAGAAGGCAGATGAAATGTACAAGAGTCTATTAGTGGACAACAAAAAGGTTTTACTTTTGAAGAAAGCTCTGTATGGCCTGAAACAATCTGGAAGACAATGGAATGAAAGACTGGATGAAGAACTGAAGACATATGGAATGATTAGTACGTCTGCAGATCCATGCTTTTACTTCGTCAATGCAAATGGAAAGAAAATGTTTGCAACAATATTCGTAGACGATATCCTAATAGCGTACACCGAGAAGGAGCAAGTAACAAAATTCAAGAGTCACTTGGGCAGAAGCTTCGAACTGAAGGAAATGGGCGCTGTGAGTTACTGTTTAGGAATGGAATTTACGAAAATCGAAGGTGGAATGAAAATTTGCCAATCAAGTTACACAAGGGAAGTTCTGAAGAGATTTGGAATATCAGAATGCAAGGCAATTTCAACGCCATTGGACGTCAATGTAAAGTTAAAAAGGTCCAAAGAACATCCACCTGAGGACGTTCCTTATCGTGAGCTCATTGGATCCCTCATGTACTTGTCTGTAGGAACGAGGCCAGACATCGCTCACGCTGTTAGTTGTCTAAGCCAGTTTAATGACTGCTATAGTCGAGATCACTGGACAGCGGGGAAACGAGTTCTTCGTTATTTAAAAGGAACTGAAAATAAGGGATTAATTTACAAGATGGAACCAGAAGTCTGCAAGATAGTCGGTTATGTGGATGCAGATTGGGGAGCTGATACTGAAGACCGTCGATCATACACTGGTTACAACTTCATGTTAAACGGGAGTTCCATCTCGTGGGAATCGCGGAAGCAGAGGACTGTGGCTCTATCCACGACGGAAGCCGAGTACATGGCCCTTAGCGAAGCGGCTAAAGAGTCTATTTATTTACGACGACTTGTGATGGAGATAGGTTGTAAGGAACTAACCCCGATCACATTGTTCAACGATAACATGGGTGCTTTGAAACTAGCAGCAAACCCTGTGTTTCACGGTCGTACAAAACACATAGACATTAGACATCATTTCATCAGAGAAGTCATAAACGAAAATTTGATAATAAACGAACATGTTTCGTCGGAAGAAATGGTAGCTGATATTTTGACAAAAGGACTACCGAAGGCGAAGCACGTGAAGTGTACTGAAGGTTTAGGACTTAAGTAAACTCAATCGAAGGGGGAGTGTTGAAGATAGTGTCGATTGATATATATAAAATCAAGTAGTGTTGTTATGTAATAACAAAAACCAGTTGTACTGTCTGTCAATAAGAACCATCCGTTAATAAAATCTTTTATCTTAATACTCTGCGAATCTTCAGATCTAACAAAAACTAACCATGAATCGAAATTTATTTGTTGTAGCTGTACCTACTGTGCCGTTTGCAAAAATATTTTCTTTTTCCTCAAGTATGTGTGATTCGAAATAAAGTAACAAAACTTGACATCTGGGTCGTCGGATTTTATAATCAAATCATCTACGTTTTTAGCTTCTTAAAGAAGATATGTATTCTCTCGAAAGATTTCAGCGACACTTTTTTGTCGTAACGGTCAAATAAAATAACGACATTTTTTATATTTAGTGTTCCTTAAATGCGCAGTACTTTTTGCAAAACTGTATTCCCAAGGTCGTTAAATGTTCTTCTTTTTTCATTGATTTCCTGATGGAGCATCGCCATTCCAACATCTATCAGAATGCTTTGTACGTCTTTAGGATATTCGTAAGAAATAGAAGCAGAATCCTCCAATTTTGACTTTAAGTCACTTTTAACAGTGTTTAGGATTGCTCCGTCTTCATGAAATATCCTAGTTATTTTATTACGTAGCTTGGGAGGAGGAGCGCATTCTAATGAGTTCGCGGTCCTCGTTCAGCGCGTACGTTTGTAATAAGCTGCCTCTCTCTCGACGCGATCAGGGGCTAGTGTCACAGTTTCCTTAAAATGGATGTAAAAAGTTTATTTTTGAAACGCGACATATAGTTATGCGAGATCAAATGTTGCTAAAACTTCAGCGCATCTATTGGTACTAGAAAAAATAAAATCGATATCGTGAAAACAAAAGTTATGGATTATTAAACTCGGACATTTACCAATTTCGTCATGGTTCGTTTAAGAAAAAGCTCTGTGTGGAATGAAATCGATTGTATTATTTTAACACATAAATATCACGTTATTCTACGAAAAATTCTCTATAGAACAGAAGAAGAATGAGTTTTATATCTGTTTTAGGCTTTGAGAAAAAAAATAAAATTTGTACAATCTCGTGCCGCGAAGAAATATCAATTTTACGTCTTTCATCGGCTATAACTTTTTTCGATACCACCCAAAAAAGTCGTAAAAAGAGATATTGGTAGCCCAAAGGGTCCCTAACAAGATGGCACAAGTCCCATATTTTTATACTCCAAAAAAAATTTCTGCTTTAAATAAGCGTGTTTCAAGCATCTATCCGCAGCACTAAAGCTTGTGAGGTTTTAGAAGATGGTATTAGAGTAATCTAAATAAATTGCAAAAGCTTCCACTAGATGTCGCTGAACTAGAACGTGGTTATCGTGTCATTTTTTATTACAAAATAGGTACAGTAAAGATATACACAAAATATTCGGGGTGAAAATATACACTTTAGTCTACACTAAGTACAGAGAAGACACCTAAATCGGAAAATCAAGGATTAGGTACACGCACGAGTGTTGTTAGGAAAAAACTTGGTCAATATCTCAACACTAAAAAATGAGAATCTTAAGTACGATAAAATACATTACTCTGTACAAATAGATTTTTCCCACCAAGGACTGTTATTTCAATTGCTAGTTATCCAATGAAATGCATACATTTCACAACTTTGCGATGATTCGATTGAATAACTACATTTAATTGAAACATCAGACTTTAGTAGTTACATTAAAGGTAAAGCTTTTGTGATGATAGAAAATACAATTAATTTTTGTACAGTTAGACGACTAAAATAGAGAGAAACGTTACATTTCAAAAAAACAAAATAAATAAATTAGTTTTAAAAAATCTAAAAACCTGGTGATGTATAAGAGAGTATTATTTATTATGCGTTTTTATCACAGATGTTATTTGTTTTATTTTTTTGCTTTTAAGACTTTAGTTTTGCTTTTGTTCTTCCGGTGTCGTTTTCGTCCTGCTTCTTTGGGCGCAGGATGAAGTTTAAGTTGAACGCTGTGTTTACGGCGTAGTAGACGTTGGCGTTTGGAGGAAGGACCATTTCTGAAAAGAACAAATAAATAGATTGTGTCAAACTATGCACTTGATGTATCTCCATCTCTTTTCGCGTACTAACAAAGCAAAAGAGAAAGGAGGATGGACACAAGCTCGCAATAACCTGAACTGCGATAAAAACTATGTATTCTTTCATTCCCGGAAAAACATTTGAACACTGGCTCCAAAATGACTGCTACAACGCCGCATTTCAATTATTTTTTCGAAAAATGTACCCTGTTACACCACTACATACTATTATGATAAAATTAATGTATATGCAATGTATGCCGAACCCGTGTGTTCCTAACATGTCCACAGTTGTTTCAAAATGGCAACATCGCAATTTTCTGTACCGGTTTAAACAGTAAAATTCCCCATAAAGTTTCGTGCTAATATTTTTCACGATTTCAACAACGATAATGTGAATTTTATCTTTGAAATAAAATGACAGGCTGACATATTGGTTACATGCTGTCACTGTTTGCGGTACGTATATTTGTAGTATTGATAATTTTAATAAATCTGAACCTCCACAGATCATTTTTATTACCTGTAGTTGAAACTTAATAAAGTGAGGTTATGTTATCGTTTATTCATACCGGCCAATGACTGGTATGCATAAAGTGTTACAAGATGCTCATACTTCCATTAGTGAAGGATGCAAATATGAATTTTTCGTGCACGAGAAAAGGATAGAACTACAAGCAAAATCTCTGTTACCGGCCGGTATGAATAAACTTTTGCTGATAATTCTATTCTTTTCTCGCGCACGAAGAGCTTATATTTGCATCCTTTGTTAATGAGAGTGTGAGCATCTTGTAACGCTTGGCTGGTATGAACAAACTGTTACAGTATGGTCATACTTGTATTAATAAAGGATACAAATACAACTTTCTCGTGCACGAGAAAAGGATAGAACTATAATCAAAACCTTTGTTACCGTTTATTCATTCCGGCCAATATTCGAAAGCAACACAAGTTAACACAATTTTATTGCAGGTATTGCACACACACAATTTCTAAAACTAAAAACTAAGAAATTTTTTGTTTCCTGACCAGAAAATTATCAATCTTTTTTTTAAATTTTCTTTTCCAGTTCATGAGTGTCTTTTTTCACTGATCCAACTCAGCAATTTGAACACCCTCTAAGTATGGCTTATAATGCTTTTTGACAGGTTTTTTCAGTGGCGTAGAGTGGGATCGATCCATCAATAACTTATCATTATTTGTGGAGAAAATCTATTTTGGTCCAAAAAAAATTACAATAAATGACTTACATGTGAAACAAATGACTTTGAATGACTACTAAAAAAATGAATGACTATAAATGATTTAAATGACTTCACTGGAAGCCCTGTTAGTGTCAGTAGAATTTTGCCTCATTTCTGAACCCCTCTCTTGAACAGCAATTAACAGCTATTATTTTGAGGTTAAGAAATTCAAAATCAGTGTCATCATTAGTTCGGCAGAAAATTTTTCATTTCATTATAATACTGATATAAAAGTGCAACTATTATTTAACTTTCTACATTTTTAAAGAAAACTGATTAAAAATTATTAAAATGTCATGTCAGTTATCAATTCGATGAAGCTTTTGGAAACTTTAGCCACGTAAAAATCGAGCAACGAAAACATAGTAAGATACAACCGAACTTTGAGCAACAAAAGCATGAAGATAAACACGAACAAAACTAAATCAATGATAATAAGCAACTCAGAAAAAGAACACAAAATAAGGGTAGACAATGTGATTCTGGAACAAGTAAAAAAGTTTAAGTACCTAGGAACGATGATAGCACAGGATGGAAGTTTAAAGGAAGAAATTATAGAAAGAACGGGAGCAGCAGGAAGGCTATTTAATGGTATCAAAAACTCCTTCCTGGCGAACAAAGAAATACCGAAACAAACGAAAGTACAAATTTTTGAAAAAGTAGCAAAGCCAATCTTAATCTATGGTTCAGAAGCGTGGACGATAACTGAAACTCAGAAGAACAGAATGCAAAGCATGGAAATGAGACACCTAAGGAAGATAGAGGGAAAGACAAGATTAGATAAAATCAGGAACACAACATTCAGAGAAAATCTCAATACAAAACCGATCAGTACAACAATAGAAGGACAACTGTTCAGTATTGTTATCTAAAAATGTAAAACATCGCTGCTGTGCATCAACCAAGATAGCGTTGGATTGATTTTATATAGCAACGGCGTTAGCAACCAGCGAGAGAAAAAACATCATGAACCAGTTGAGCAAAAATACAGTTTTTTACGTTAATTCAAAGTTTTTGGTGTTTTATTCAACTAAGTTTGGTATGTGAAGGTACTCCGAAGTGTAAAGGAATCTCTGCATCAACATAAATAGTCCTTCGACAGCCGGATGATATCGTCGTATCGCCACTTTGCATCATCACGCACAAAACAGCATAGAAGAGGATCTTGAGGATCTTTCTGAAGACACACACATCCAATTTAAGGTCAGATTACCTTATTATTATCGTATCATTCGCAACAAGTTTATCATGGCACCGCCGAGTAAGAAGAAAAACAGAGAATTAAGGTCTGAAGTTGCCGCCCAACTTAGATCAATCATCAATCAATTAGACCATTTTGAAGCATATTTGAATGGTATTCAAAGGGAAAACTTGAACAAAAATATCGTAACTGAGTTAGAATCACGTCTTACGCGTGTGGAAACTTTCTACACCAGATTTGAAGAATTAATTCTGAAACTCGACGCACTAGCTGATGATGAATCTGCCAGTGAATTTGAAAGCATTAACGATTTCGGTGATCGCTTTTTTAGATTATTGGCTGTAGCAAAACAATTTATAGTTGATTCCCACCATTTGCAACCCAGACAGGTTGGTACCGTTGATTTTGGTCAAGGTGTAAATTGTGATGCAAACTTTATAAACAATAATGTTCAAAATAAACAAATAAAGCTTCCTGTAATTAACTTGCCGCATTTTGGCGGAGAATTCACTGCTTGGGTCGGTTATAAAGATGCATTCGTTGCTTTGGTTCATAATAACCAATCAATTTCTAATATTCAAAAGTTTTTGTACTTACAATCTACTTTGAAGGGTAACGCATATAAAGTAATAGACAACATAATTCCCAGTAATGATAATTATGCATTAGCATGGGGCCTTTTAGTAGAAAGATTCGATAACAAAAAACTCATTATCAACAGTTATGTCCAAGCTATATTTAACTTGAAGACTGTCACAAAGGAATCTGCCACATCTTTACGCGAATTAACTGACAACTTGAATAAGAATCTGAGAGCTCTGAAAAATCTTGGCCAACCAGTTGACAGCTGGGATGCATTGGTGTTACATATTGTGTTGAACAAATTAGATTCGAGTACAAAACTTGCTTTCGCGGAATACAAAATCAAAGGGGAATTACCTACGATTGCAGACCTTACTGAATTTTTGAATTTACGATGCATAATATTGGAAACGCAAACCACTAAAGACTCGAATAAAGACGCAACCGTTAAATCTTCTCAAAAATTGGTCAAAAAGGAACTTTGTCATGTAGGTCAGAATGGTTCTAACCAAGATTTTAACAATCGTACTTGTCCTTTGTGTCAGGATTCACATGCTCTTTATTCCTGTGAGTCATTCAAAGCACTTCCAATAAGTTCACGCAAAAGTCAAACGATTAAGGCTTTGCATGAATTGTTTTCGGTCAAATCATTTCGCCAGACAATGCAAGTCATCGTCATGTACAAAGTGTCACAAAAGACATAATACAATGCTTCATTTGGAAAGCCAAACAATCAGTAATTCAAATAATTTAGCCACATGTCAAGAGAACCCTGACATTGCATCCAATTCGTTATCTGAGGAGTCTGCACCAGAGATGTCTACAGCACCAACATCGCCAATACAATTAGTCACCAACAATTGTTCAGCACAATCCTTCATCGCTTCTCAAGTTTTATTGTCTACTGCCATTTTGTTTATCAAAGATAGAAATGGTAAATTCAATCAATGTCGCGCATTATTGGACTCTGGTTCGCAATCCAGTATTATTACACAAGAACTTTGTGAGCGTTTAGGTTTACAAAAAATACCTATCAATTCAAAAATTATTGGAATAAATCATGCAGTTTCTAATATCAAACATCAATCAAATATTGTGATCAAATCATGTATTAGTAATTTCGAATCTCAATTGCAATGTCTTGTATTACCTCAGATTACTGATTCTTTGCCCGCTGCTTCGTTTGACAAGGCTCTTCTGAACATTCCACAAGAAATACAGTTAGCGGATCCCAATTTCAATACTGTAGGTCCTATTGACATATTACTTGATTCAAATATATGTTGGCAACTGCTTTGCTCCGATCAGATCAAGTTAGGCAGCAATAAGCCGGTATTACAACAAACATTGTTAGGATGGATAATCGCAGGAAATGTGCCTCATATTCGCACACAATGTAATTTTACGTCAGTGTCAAATTTCGTTGACTCTAACTCTTTTGAGAGACAAATTGAAAGGTTTTGGGAAGTTGAAAGCCTTCCATTCGAAGCAGGTAAATCGAAATTCGAGAATTCATGTGAAACACATTTCAAACAAATAACGGTTGGGAATATATTAAATCCACTCCTTCTTAAAAACTGTATATTGATATGGGGTGACTAGTTTCGACAAATTTATGCCATCTTCAGACCGACAATTTATTACCTAGTGCTTAGCAGCCATTTTAAGAAAGGCTTAAAATGGCTGCTAAGCACTAGGTAATAAATTGTCGGTCTGAAGATGGCATAAATTTGTCGAAACTAGTCACCCCATATCAATATACAGTTTTTAAGAAGGAGTGGATTTAATATATTCCCAACCGTTATTCATTATGGACCTTCTTTACACTTTTTCCACCATTACAATTAACATTTCAAACAGACTTATGCTAGAAATCCAGATGGCCGTTTTGTGGTAAAAATTCCATTCAAGGATAACTTAGATCAACTTGGTGAATCTCGTCAACAAGCATCAAATCGCTTTCTATTGTTAGAACGTAAACTTTCTAAAAATCAAGATTTAAAGAATGAATACGTCAAATTCATGGATGAGTACGAGCAATTGGGACATATGTCAAAAATTGATGATGATAATTTACATCATAATCCACATTCCTACTACATTCCTCATCATCCTGTCTTCAAAGAGACAAGTTCAACCACAAAACTCAGAGTCGTCTTCGATGCGTCAATGAAAACATCAACGGGTGTTTCTTTAAATCAAACACAACAAGTCGGTCCAACTATACAGAATAATCTGTTCTCTATACTTTTGCGGTTCAGAACCTATGAAATTGTTGTAAAGGCAGATATAGAAAAAATGTATAGGCAAGTGCTAGTTCATCAAGATGATAGAGCATATCAAAGGATATTTTGGAGATCAAATCCACTGGAAGCCATAAATGTCTATAAGCTCAATACGGTACTAGCTCAGCACCTTTTCTTGCTATACGCAGCCTTTCTCAAGTTGCTATAGACAATCAAGATATGCACCCTAAAGTTTCTGAGATAATCAAATCAAATTTCTACGTTGACGACTTAATCTCAGGTTCAAACACTGTTGACGATGCAGTCGAAACACATAAATTGCTTTCAGAAATATTATTGGCAGCTGGTTTCCATCTAAGAAAATGGTTATCTAATCAGTCAGTTGAGCATTCAGAAACCTCTAAAACTGTACAATTTGGAGACAGCAATGAATCGAGGACTTTAGGTGTGTGTTGGGATGCTCATCTCGACAATATTGAGTATTCTATCAAGCAGCCAAAGAGAACTAAATCTATTCTTACCAAACGAGTCATTTTATCGACATTGTCACAGATTTTTGATCCTCTGGGTCTTCTAAGTCCTGTCAGAATTATAGGAAAAATTCTAATTCAACAATTGTGGAAGGATGGATTAGGTTGGGATGATCCAGTACCACATGAATTGCACAATCACTGGCTTAAATTTTGCGCCGAATTACCTAAATTATCCGACTTTGCAATACCTCGTTTTGTTTTAGTACCAGAGTTGGCTAGCATAGACATTCACGGATTTGCAGATGCATCGGAAACTGCATATGGTGCTTGCATTTGCGTCCGAACTATAGACAAATTTGGTCAGATTTGTACTAAATTATTATGCTCTAAATCTCGTGTCAGTCCCCTAAAAGTTGTCACAATTCCGAGACTTGAATTATGTGCAGCTGTATTGCTCACTCAACTAATGGAACAAACTCTATTAGCTTTGAATATGACAATTGGAGATGACAACTTGCATCTTTGGTCGGATTCCACTATTGTAATTGCATGGCTGAATACTTCTTCGCATTCATTAAAAACATTTGTAGGAAACAGAGTAGCATTCATTCAAGATAAATTTGATATCAAATGCTGGAAACATGTGAAATCTGAAGATAATCCAGCGCATTTAATTTCGCGCGGTATGTATCCGAGTAATTTGTTGGAATCTGATTTGTGGTTCAATGGACCCAACCGGCTCTGTACTGATAAGGCAGAGTGGCCAATAAAGAATACAAATTCAGAAGTAGAAATCTTGGAACTAAAAAAGGTTAAGGTTCTATTTTTGCAAGGAAATGTCGCCTCATTGTTCACAAAATATTCATCAATTTGGCAATTACAAAGGATCATTGCCTACATGCGCAGATTCATGTATAACTGTCAATGTGTTAAGAAAAAACTACCACGCAAATTTGGACCCTTAACTGCTTCCGAAGTGGATGACTCACTCATGACTTTGGTCAAAATTTGTCAATCGGAATGTTTCAAAAATGAAATCTCAGATCTAAGAAACAGTAAAAAGAAACAGAAAATCAGCAAAGTTCAAGCTTTATCTCCTTTTTTAGACGACCAAAATATCCTTCGTGTGGGTGGCCGTTTGAACAATTCTGAATTTTCAGAAGATAAAAAGCACCCTATTCTATTGCCAAGCAATCATCCCATTACTTATTTTTTAATGCAGATAGAGCACAATAAGTTAATGCATTGTGGCCCACAACAACTGTTGGCTCAGATTCGAGAAAAATATTGGCCATTGCGGGGTAGAGATGTGGCACGTAAGGTAGTCCATACATGCGTTAGATGTTTTAGGGCTAATCCTAAACCCATGAAGCACATAATGGGCAATCTACATAAAGATCGTCTTCAACACTCTTTTCCATTTTCTCACGTCGCACAGTGGTTTCAATCTGTGTTAATCAGTGGACATTTGCAAAAACTAACACTTTGCAAATATTCGCAATACAATCATCTCAGATTGTTCTCTGGGAACTATTTCTTGCAATTCCAAGCATGTTTTTTTTTTATTTTAAATGACTCATATTTTTTTGCCTGTCAAAATCAACATTTAGGAAAAACTAGATTTCATGCTTAATATTACCATCAATTTGAATTACCGTGAACACCCTATTAACTAGACTTTTATCTTTTAATACTAATGCATTATGTACGTTATAGTTTGAAGACTTTGTGGCTAATTCGAAAGATCCAGACAATTTTAGGATCCTCGATTTTATGTGCAAAATTTAAAATGTCAAAAAAATCTAAGAAAAATCGATTAAAATAAAGTTTTAAGAAAATGTTTGAATTTGTTTACAAAGTGACTGTGGATAGAATATTGACTGATGTTTTGAGTTTATGGTCAGTGGTAATAGCACATCCGCTTAGTCCAGATGAATGAGATATTTAAATTTTTCTAATGTGATGACATCAATTTATTAGGTTTTTCGGAGTAGAGCCGTCAGTCATTCCAGATATCACTTGCCACTTTATAAAATGCGATTAAACAAGGTCTAGCAACCTATGCATTAACAAGTCGCGTAAATGTCATTATCGTGAGTTTAAGCAGTTTTCTTGAATCAATTGCGACATTGTCGTTATCTTTCTAATAATTATGGAGAATCTGCAAACAAACAGAAGCCTATATCTAATTTTGAAGAGATTGGGTGATCTAAATAACTTTAATGGACTAAAAAATAGTGTCCTAAGCAACTTACATATTAATATTTTGGAAAATGAGGATAGTGTTTTAACAGAATGCCTGCGACAATTTTGTCTGAGACTGCATAATCACTAGAAACACCCCACTACACCGAAACACTTGATTTACACGGCTGACGCGTTTCGAACACAATGTGCTCATTATCAAAGCCGAATCTAAAAAACCTGTTACTCAAGTTACCTATAATTATAATTTACTATTTTTCATAGGGCCGTTTGCACAGGTTTCACTTAAGAATAAACCTTAGTTAAGTTAGACTTAAATGTAAGTGTAACTTTGTGGGGGAAAGCGTTGCACGCACTTCATTTAAGGAACACTTTTGTAAGTACAATATGAAATGTGGCAACATAGCAAATTGTTAGAGAATTCTTGTTTTCAGGGTTTTTTACACTAAGCCATATAACCCACAACATAACCTTAATTTGCTGGTGCGAAATAAAAACAAAAATAGAAAGTTTTCCAAAATATCCGGGGACTGTTCGTCTTAAGTAAGTAGATGCTAATATAATATAGCGCAATTTCAAGGCCTTTATTTGCTTCAGTATGAATAAACGAGAAAGAGCACCAAATTATTCCGCTGAAGAAATCCGTCGACTTCTAAACATTTTACAGAGTTATAAAAACATAATAGAGTCAAAGAAGACGGACGCAGTGACATGGAGACAGAAACAAGAAGCTTGGCAGAGGATAGCTGCAAATTTTAACTCTGATAATTTGGTCCACAGATCTGTCGATTCGTTGAAAAAACTCTATGAAAATAAGAAAAAGGAAGCCCGGAAGGCCGTCTCCTATGACAAATACCCTCCGACAGGGGGTGGCCCTCATAAGCCCCCTCCACATGACCCCAACGAAGATTTAGTCTTAGAATTAATTCATCCCACCACTGTCCGCGGGATGTACAACCCATTTGATGGAGACTCAACACAACCTGAGCAAATAAACATTATTGTGGAGGAAACACCAGAAGAGGATACAACATTAAATGAGGTTTATCAATAGCAATTAATCGGAGCTTAAATTGCAACTTTTTAGTATAGGAAAATATTGATGTGTCAACTAATGTGGATTGGGGAGACTTCCAAGCATCTCATTTGCGGACGCCTGTAAATAGAAAATTAAAACACAAGATTAAAAGTACCATTGCAAAGGTGCAATATAAATAGTTTCAATGTTACATTACATGTGAATATTTGTTTTAGTCTACATCCGAGGCAATTGACAGTACTTCAAATGAAGTTGCAAACCTTACTGGGAAATCATTAATAATTGATAAATCCGCACCACCATGTAAAGATGATGAAAGCAACGATACACCATCAGCTTCTAAATGGAGTAGCAGGAGAAGGCCTGTTGCGTCAACATTGCATACATCTCATTTATCAGAAAAGTACACTTCTTTGGCCAACCTTAAAACTGAATTGGCAAGGGCTCAACTGGACTGTGTGAAGCAAGAAATAAGACAAAAAATGGAGGAACACGAACTGAGAAAAAGAGCATTGGAATTAGATATAGAAATAAAAGAGTTGCAAGTCAAAAAATTGAAGCAGTGTTTAACAATGTCTGGAAATTTAGATATTATGTAGGCACTTTTTGTTTCCGTGATTTTTTCTTACCAAAGAATTGCAGTTTTTGTTAAATTGAAACACTGTTGTTACTTAGAAATAAAGTATTTTCATGATTTTCTTTAATTCAAAACAAAATGGACATATTTACAATAAGATAGCTCTGCGTGTAAAATATGATTACAACATTCTAGCAAAATATGTGTCAATAAGCAACTGTCTTGTAGGGTCCTGCCTGTTGATATTAGCTTGGTTATTGTTATTATCAATATTGCCATTCTCTATCATTGCCTGTAGCTCATTTGCATCCATATCTTCAGGAACAGGTGGCTCTTCTTCTCCCATGTCTTTAGCTATATTATGGAGAATAGCAGTTGCAACTATGACAGCAAGTGTTGTCTCCAACTTTAAACGTATTCCATATGCCATACAAGGAAACCGTCTTTTCCAAATTCCAAATAATCTTTCCACAGGATTTCGACTTCGAATTTGTGACTCATTATAAAGTTGATCCGCTGGTGTCTGTGGGTGTAATAAGGGGGTCAGTAGATATGGTCGATTCATATAACCACTATCTCCTAAGAGAAAAGAATTACCATATTCTCTAGCCTCAAATTCCATTCTTAATCTAGAGTGATTAAATATAGTAGAATCATGTGCTGACCCGGGCCACCTTGCCACTAAGTCAATGAATTTTGTGTCTGCACTAGATACTGCCTGTATATTTAAAGAGTAATAATTTTTACGGTTTCTGAATATTTCAGCATCATCACCACCAGCTGACTGAATTTTTACATGAGTTCCATCCACCGCACCTATAACTCTTGGAAAGGCAGCAATTTCATGAAAAGCTCTTTGAGCCGCCCTTATTTGAACTTCTGTTCTTGGCATTTTTATGTATCGACCTCGTAATCCTGCGATTGCCAAAGACACTCTTTTAACGATTCTTGAACATGTTGAAATGTGTACTTTTCCAAAATCTGCTATGACAAGTAATTGACTTCCGGTTGCGAAGAATCTCAGTGCAATTAACAACTGTTCAAGAGGAGGAAGACAATTGTTGCTGAAATGACACTACTATTACCTCCTACTAGAGCCTACGAACATTTTCATACTTACATATCATAAGCAAATTCTAACGCTCCTTCAAGCTGAGGTAACAAATGCAAAACTGTAGGTTTTGTCAACCTAAATCTTCGGAAGAAGGCCAGTTCATCAAGGGTGTCAAAATAATTTATTCTAATGTTAATTTGTCGCGGTACACCCACTTCAATCAATTCAAATATTTCCAGGTCGTCTTCAATTACATCATTATCTAAATCATTATTATACAAGTCCATTTTTATTAAACACTGTGAGTAACCACCACAATTTTATAAAAATGTTTGTTGATTTTTAGGTTAAAAAACGTTTAAGCGGCAACACATCGACGGCTTAACGTAAGTTGAACTTAAGGGACGCATCTGTCATCTAAAACGGGCCGTGCAACGAATAAAGTGTCGCTTGGACTGTTAAGTGCTACTTATAAATTTAAGTGGAGCCTGTGCAAACGGCCCATAATTCTTTACGTACTTAGTTGAATAAAGCGTTTAATTTACCCCTGTATAGGTTATGTTTTGAGATATAATAGGGTAATCCGAATAGGGTGATCCGAATGATTACCTACCCCTAACACCAGGGCATTTTTTGATAGGGAGACCTCTCGTTTCGTTGTCTTCTCCAACCCTGAGACATATACAGGAAAACCGACTCTCATTCTTTCAAAGGCAACAACTCATCGTTGAACATTTCTGGAAAAGATGGCAAGTTGAATATGTGCCAGAGCTACAGCGAAAAACGAAATGGTCCGAAAATTGTCCAGATTTGCTAAAAATTGACTCTTTAGTGCTTATACAGGACGATACTGCACCACCGTTAAAGTGGCCATTGGGTCGAGTGGTGAAATTATTTCCCGGTAAAGACAACGTTGTTCGAGTTGTGCAAATTAGAATTGCCAATGGAACTCTAATCAAGAGAAGTGTACAACGTGTGTGCATTCTTCCTATTTACGATTAAATTCGAGTTTTTGTTGACATTTAAGTGTTGTGTTGTGTGCATTTTTTATGTTAATTGACTATTATCACGTTTTGGATATATCTTACTAATATTATATTTCTTTGAAAGAGCACCCTTTCAAGGGGGGCGGAAATGTTCAGTATTGTTATCTAAAAATGTAAAACATCGCTGCTGTGCATCAACCAAGATAGCGTTGGATTGATTTTATATAGCAACGGCGTTAGCAACCAGCGAGAGAAAAAACATCATGAACCAGTTGAGCAAAAATACAGTTTTTTACGTTAATTCAAAGTTTTTGGTGTTTTATTCAACTAAGTTTCGTATGTGGAGGTACTCCGAAGTGTAAAGGAATCTCTGCATCAACAACAACTACGATGGTTAGGTCATGTAATGCGAATGAACGAGAACAATCTGGTGAGGAAAGTGTACGAAGCGCGAACTGGAAAGAAGAAGCAAAGGGGAAGGCCAAGAAAAACATGGACAGAGGGTGTTAGAAGTGCAGTGGTAAAAAGAAACATAGACTGGAGTGAAGTGAAACAGATAACGCAAAATAGGAAAAAATGGAGGGATGCATGGAGAACAACAACCAACTAACCGACTCAACCCCGCCTTACATCCTATAAGGGTAGAAAGACGCTAGGATAAGGTAAGTAAGTAAGTAGAAATCGTGCAACGAAAAAAAATCCCTAACAGCCATATCCGGTTCGGAACCAGGGTGGAACTTGCTCGAACTTCGTCGTTTCTCTTCAGTATCCCTTTAAATTTTTTTCTAGTTTTTTTTCCGTAAGCAGCAAAATCTTAATGGGCTGCTGGCCGTACAGTTCCATCAACCTTCACTATCGATTTATCCCCGACTATATTTAACGATGTCAATAATATGTTTTCGATAATAATCCCATGACGTGCACACAAAATAACATGTTTACCGATCATCAAAAACAAACATGCGTTCAGGTTATTGCCGGGTCGACAAACTCACCCTTATCCGGTAAAACCTGAGCCAGGGTGTACCTATCCGGATTTCCCTCCAGCCCCAACTTGTACATGGCATTCCTGATAACCTGAGTCGTCCTCTCGTTGTTGCTCAGCATTATGCTCTTGTAGAGCACGATCCCCTCCGTCTCCACGGAATCCGTTTCGTAGGTGACTTTGATGATGTAGAAATCGGGGCTGCTCTTCTGCGAGTGGCTGGGACTCAGCGTTCCGCTGTTGCCTGCGTAGGGCACTTGCAGTTTGTTGTTTCCGGCGCTGCCCGAATGCGAACTGTTCAAGGACACGTCGAGGGAGGGCAGGGAGGAGTTGCTGCTGGAATTCGACAGCTGGGAGGGGCTCAGCTTCCTCTCGATGCTGTTGTGGGGGGAGCTCGGCACGCTGTCCACGTCGCAATAGAATTGGGAGCTGTTACTGCTCGAGGTACTCGCGATCGAGTCGTTCTTTTGGTGTCCGCCGGGGACTTTTTTCTTGTTCTTGACGTTGTTGCCGGAGGCGGGGGGTTCGATTTGACAGCTGAGTTGGTAGGCCTCCTTGTCGTCCAGGACGAGAATCGAGTCAAACCACCTAGTAACAATAATAATAATAATATAGTCCCAGCGGTTACCAAAACAATACTGCATTTTTTGATCATGGAATATCGCTTTGCCTCATGATAGTATGATCCATAAGGAACAATTTGAGATCAGGACTCACTCGAAATTTCCCTTAGGATCAAAGATGGGGGCCCCGTTTGGAAATAACGCTCAAAAATGTGATTATCGTGAAAATATGAAGTAAAATCACATGCGATTGGAATTTCGTGTACTTTTCGCTCGAAATAAGTCGAAAAGAACAGAGTAACGTTTTGTGTTAAAATTGGCCTAAAAGTGTTTTTAAGCTACGTAACACTTTAAGGCAAGTTTTGCTTGGAAAGGTTATCTGTTTTTTAAGCAAATTCAAAAATTTCATTATTTCTCTCTTTATTGGAATAAAAAATGTTACCTCCTGCTAGCGAGAATTACTTGAAAATCCCATGTTTTCACACTTTTTCTCTGAAATCCTGTATATCCTTCTATACAGGGCTGTCCGGAAATAACATCACAATATTTCGGGTGGTCATTATACACCTAAAAATAGGAAGAAAAGTTCGTATGAACAGATGTCCGAAAGTGCCTCTTGGGGGCGCTACAGGCCTTAGAAAGTGCTTTTCAAAAACATGTATTCATTAATTGACAGCTGTCAATTGAATAGCATCGACAGAAAATTTCTAAGCCCTCCAGATTTTAAATAACGACAGTCAATTTTTGATTCTTTTATAGCCGCCATATTGAATTTTAACACCATCAAATGCACAAAAAAATGGCTTTTCAAAAATGTACTCAACATGAACTTTTGTCAGAATTTGAAAATTGGTAGGAATAATTTTCAAAATCAGCCTAAACTTAGAAGAAAAACAAATGCAAAAAGTACGCTGGCTTCTTCAATCTCTTGTAACATGTGAAAACAATTGAATACAACAGTAATAAAATACGTCTTGCGGTCGTGACTCGGGCTTTCACATATTTTTTGAAAAACGTCCATGTTGGTTACATTTTTGAGAAGCTAATTTTTCTGTGTATCCGGCGGTGTTAAAATCCAATATGACGCCCATAAAAAAAGAAAAGTTGACTGTCTATTCAAAATCTGAAAGGCCTAGAAAATTTCTGTCAATGCCATTCAATTGACAGCTGCCAAACATCTAAAAGTTCCAATTTTCATTTCAATAACATCAATCGTTAGGAAGATATTAATTTTTCTTTAAATTGGCAATTTTCAAATTTTTTGTGATAACTCAGGAACGAATCAAAATATCGGGAAATTTTCTTCAAATTCTCAATCGCCAAGAAATAGCGCAACTTTTCACTAATTTAACCGAAGATCTCAATGGGGAGCATCGAAAAATTATCCACCGTGTATAGGTCATTCTCCCGTGCATAAGCACATACAGGGTGAGTCTGAAAGACTTCACATCCTTTATACCACAGAATCTACTGTTCAAATGATGAAGTTTGGTGCAAAAATTATTGGTCAATTGTGATTCCTCTTGATGTTATAAGCCGCCAAAGATCTTCATTTTTAAACGTTCTTTTTAAATAACTTTCTAAAGGTGTATCGTAGGATTTTGAATTTTTGCACAGCATTGTTACAGACCAAGAAGCAACTGTTGATGGTAATTAAGACATTATCCAAAAAGCGGATCTTTGTTATACAGAGTGGCCTCGATGTTATTTGCCCTTGAACTTTTTTATGTTTGAAAATATTGCCAATTTGCCTATGCGGCCGTATTCCTCGTTCAATTCTAAAACTTTTTTGGCTCTTAAAATTTTTCGAAAAAACTAACCACTCACGAGAAAAATTGAAAAAACCGAAAACATGATGCGGGCAATCACCTTAAAACCAATGATGAGTCTACCTCATAAAAAAGTGAAATTACCATCAGTGTTTTTTCTTCAGTTGTGAGCAATGGTTCTGGGCACAGATGTAGAACAACACCTTCAATGCAAAAAAACAGTTGAAATGTGATGCGTGTCAACGTACATTTTGATTTTTATTGAAATTTTAGGTTTATCACGATGATCATGTTTTCGGTTTTTTCAATTTTCCTCGTGAGTGGTTAGTTTTTTCGAAAAATCTTAAGAGCCAAAAAAGTTTTAGAATTGGACGGGGAATACAACCGCAAAGGCAAACTAGCAATATTTTCAAACATAAAAAAGTTCAAGGGCAAATAACATCGGGGCCACCCTGTATAACAGAGATACGCTTTTTGACTAATGTCTTAAGTACCATCAGCAGTTACTTCTTGGTCTGTAACAATACTGTGCAAAAATTCAAAATCCTACGATACACCTTTCGAAAGATATTTAAAAAGAACGTTTAAAAATGAAGATCTTTGGCGGCTTATAACATCAAGAGGAATCACAATTGACCAATAATTTTTGCACCAAAATTCATCATTTGAACAGTAGATTCTGTGGTATAAAGGATGTGGAGTCTTTCAGACTCACCCTGTATGCACATTCCGTCATGGAAATATGAGACGACACCTTGAGATGAGCAACCGATTATTCCTGCTTTGCTTTTTATCAAGTCAGTCTGACTTTATTCTTTATATTATAGACAAGTATTTTACTTAATTTTTCAATAAACAGTTGTAAACCATTAATTGATAATTTTCTATAAAGTATTTTGGGAAACCCAAAATACAAGTAGCGGCTGGAGCTAAAACGGCGAAATTTTGGTTTTGGGGTAATTTTAGTGTGACAAATTATCTGGGGGGAACAAAACAGGTGATTGTCGACCACAGGCGTACAAAACAGGGGGGGCTTAGGAGAAAAATCCTCACAACTTTCTTTTCTCCAGCTTTCGTAAATTTCTGAATTCAGATAACAATTCTCCAAACAATTCTATATAAAAAAGATACTCTTGGTATGTACTAAGTCATGCCCATGGTAAGAAATTTATAAAAGTAAAAAAACAAGTTGGCTTGCTTCACAAATGTCTTTAGTCTGTCACTAACGACTACAATTTTTTATTCTAGATCCAACCGTTTCAAAAACAATTAATTAAATACCTGTTTTTGCGAGATACTTACCAGGTCTGTAGCGCCCCCTGGAGACATTTTTGGACATATGTTCATATAAACTTTTCTTCCTATTTTTAGGCGTAGAGTCATTCCCCGAAATATTGTGACGTAATTTCCGGACACCAACACCTGTATCCTTTTAGCCAAAAAATGGTGCCGTGAAAAAAATCTATGCATAACTGTATATTTTTATTAACCGATTTCATAGCCGATTTTTTTTCAAGCCGAAAACCTTAGTGCCATTTTTTTGAAAAATGTCATTTTAGTGGCAAAAGGGCCCTTGTTTCAATACATTTTACAAAAAAGGATATCGGATTCGACAGCTGTTGTTTTGCCGGATGAAAAACCTTAGTTCAATTTTTAGAAACTTTTGATTTTTGGGACAAAAAGACCCTTTTTTGAATTTTTCTTAGCAAAAGGGCATATTATCATTATCAAATTCGATAGCTGTTGCATTGCCGGATCGAAAACCTTAATGCCATTTTTTCGAAAATTGTCACGCCCGACCTTGGTTAAATAAAGTTAAATGCTACATTTACAAATTCTGTGAAAAAGTAGAAGTTTCAGCCGTCTACGAGACTGCCAATTTTTTTATTTAAATTTGTTAGTCATTTTCACTTTATTTTACAACTTTTCGGTAGAAGCGGGTTGTAAGACAACATCAAAAAGTGTTCTAAATTATTTTGGACTGCCTTTGTATTCCGTTAAATTATATTTGTCCATTTGCTTGTATGCTTCTTATATTTTTCGAAATCTTTTTTGCAACCCAAAAGGTGTTAATTTGAGAGACATTTCTCATGATACTAATGAAAATTTACAACTTTTTCTTTACTTGTTACTACAACTAATAGTGAAATGCTAAATATCTGCTATAAATGATAAAATATATAGCAGATAAATATCAAAATGTGATATACAGGGTGAGTCAACAAGGCGACGGCGGTCCATAACTTCTGAACCCTTCCAGATAGGAAATCAATTCAAACGCCATTATGTACAACACCGCCAATTCTACATCCCAAAAATACTTTCAACTATACAGGCTGTCCCAAAACACTTGCAACGCATGGCAACTTGATTTTTTTAAATGGAACACCATCATTTTGATGCCATATTCTGGATCACCTATAACATAGCTTTACATCGACATAAGACATTCGATGGTTTAAGGCTCTGTTCTCAAGTAATTAATTCTTTTTGAAAAATTTCGACTATTGCGGGTGCTTCTTAAAAAAATTCCTGAGAACTCAATTTTGTATCCAGAGAGCTGAGGTTCGGTACGAATATAAAGGAAGGTCTATTCAAGCTATCTGAGATGATAACTATCATGATCACTATACAGGGTGTTAACAATTCTGTGTCAAGTTTGGAAAATTTCAAATATGCAAAACTCCATTTTTTCAAATGGCACCCCCTGCTGTTATTGTGCCATGGGGTTCGGCTGTTGAAGTACTTAATTTTTTATTAAGTATGTCCTATACCTAAAGTCAATACTTCAAAAGATATTCTTTGTCTTATTTATTTTATTGAAGATTATTACGATCTCAATTAAAGCATGCCATGAACTGTATGACAGTTATGATTAACATTGTTTATTTACATAGTTACCAGACAGTTTGCACATTTATTGACATACACAATGAATTTCAACCATAAGCAATAAACCATGTCAATGAATTCTTTCTGGTTGTGTATATCAATAAATGTGACAAACTGTCTGGTAACTATGTAAATAAACAAGGTTAATCATAACTGTCATACAATCCATGGCATTCTTTAATTGAGATCGTAATAATCTTCAATAAAATAAATAAGACAAAGAATATCTTTTGAAGTATTGGCTTTAGGTATAGGACATACTTAATAAAAAATAAAGTAATTCAACAGTCCAACCCCATGGCATAATAATAGCAGGGGGTGCCATTTGAAAAAATGGAGTTTTGGATATTTGAAATTTTCCAAACTTGACACAGAATTTTTGACACCCTGTATGGTGATAATGATAGTTATTATGTTAGATAGATAGAATAGACCTTCCTTCATATTCGTTCCGAATCTCAGCTCTCTAGATACAAAATTGAGTTCTCAGGAATTTTTTTAAGAAGCACCCGCAATGGTCGAAATTTTTCAAAAAGAATTAATTACTTTAGAACAGAGCCTTAAAACATCGAATGTCTTATGTCGATGTAAAGCTATGTTATAGGTGATCCAGAATATGGCATCAAAATGATGGTGTTCCATTTAAAAAAACCAAGTTGCCATGCGTTGCAAGTGTTTTGGGACACCCTGTATAGTTGAAAGTATTTTTAGGATGTAGAATTGGCGGCGTTGTATATAATGACGTTTGAATTGATTTCCTATCTGGAAGGGTTCAGAAGTTATGGATCGCCGTCGCCTTGTTGACTCACCCTGTATATCATTTTGCTAAATAGGATCATTCACAACACCAAATCTAAATCTTTACTTTTACTTAAAATGACACAAATCACAGTCATCTTATTTTAACTTATTTACGTGCTGACCCTATGGCGGCCATCTACGAAACTTATGGTGAAAAAGTATCGGGTAAAAAAACCGTTACCGTGTTATTTAAAATAACGGAGTAGACGTCACTTCCCACTTCCGGTACAAAAACAAAAAATATATTAGATTCAAAATTATTCTATACGCCGGTAGGCCATGGAAATCTGGTGATAAATTGGCAACAAGACAGTTGCACCAAAAAATCCGTAATGTATACAACTGACAGCACTGACATAACAGATTTAGAAAAATTTCATGGCCTGGAATACAACATACAGGGTGTTATTTTTAAAACTTCCCACCTTGAATATCTTTGGAGGTAATAAAGATTTTGAATTGAAATAAAAACTGGACAATCCCGCACGGAGGGGGACACTTGCGCGAATATTCAGGGAATTTTTTCCACTTCCGGTTTAACCGGAAATGACCCTAACTTTGTTTTTTCAAATGGAATGACACCTTTTTCTCAACCGATTCGGAATCTACGATTTTTTCTGAGTTAGAAACACGTATCATACTTGACCGGAAGTGCAGTCACGGCCACCCTAGATTTTCAAAAACATCGAAGAAATCGGTGAAATATTGAGATTTTCGAAAAACGCAAAAACAAGTCAAGTTAGTTTTTTTGATGCAAATTTACCTGAGCAATTTCATTTTTTGATTTCTCTTATTTCTATCAAATTTTCTCTTACCTCACAATCTGTCAAAATCTCAAAAGTAAATAAAAAGAAAATGTCAATGGGCAGATGAATTTGCATCAAAAAATTAAAGTAGACGTGTTTTTGCGTTTTTCGAAAAACTCAATTTTTCACCGATTTCTTCGATGTTTTTGAAAATCTAGGGTGGCCGTGACTGCACTTCCGGTCAAGTATGATACATGTTTATAACTCAGAAAAAATCGTAGATTCTGAATTCGTTGAGAAAAAGGTATCATTCCATTTGAAAAAACAAAGTTAAGGTCATTTCCGGTTAAACCGGAAGTGGAAAAAATTTCGCGCAAGTGTCCCCATCCATGCGGGATTGGTCAGCGTCTATTTCAATTCAATATCTTTATTACATCTAAAGATATTCAAGGTGGGAAGTTTTAAAAATAACACCCTGTATACAGTAGGGTGTATCGAAATAAAAGAATTTTGGAATTTCGTTTTGTAATAGTCGCCAAAACTTGCCTTTTACTATCCTGAAAAGATAGTTTATTTAAGGTTTTGCTATAGTTCAACGTTTTCAGCCCTCTACCGCCCCTCAAATATTATGTTATTTTGAAATCTCAAGTTTAAAATGAAATTTTTTTTGAAATGCAACATTTATTGTGTCACTAGTAGCCTCGGAGTAGATTTTAAAGATCACTAACAGCCGTTTTTTCATCTCTAGTTAAATTTAGCTACCTACTAGATGGCCATTGCATTATAGTTTCAAAGACAATTAACTCATCAATCAAGTTGCTGGTGCATGCATGACAGAACTTTTGTATGACAGTACTGGTTGACGTCTAAAGTTCAAATGTTAAATTTTTGTAAGTTTTTTAGTCTTCGAAGGCCCACCAAATATAGGCCACTCGAGACTGTTTGTAGTGTAAATTGCCTTTGAAATATTCTTATTAACTCGAAAGGGAAGCACAGAAATTCGAATAAAAAACGCAGGAAAATATAACGTCTGAACTTTAGACGTCAACCAGTACTGTCATAAGTTCTGTCATGCATGCACCAACAATTTGATTAATTAGAGTTAATTGTCGTTGAAACTAGGTATATGGCAGTAGGTAGCTAAATTTAACTAGTGATGAAAAAAAACGGCCTTTAGTGGTCTTTAAAATCTACTCCGAACCTACTAGTGATAGAAAAACAATAAATAATGAATTTAAAAAAATTATTCGTTGTAGACTTGGAATTTCAAAATAACCAATATTTGAGGGGCGGTAGAGGGCTAAAGATGTTGAACTATAGCAAAACCTTAAATAAACTTTCTTCTTAGGATAGTAAAAGGTAAGTTTTGGCGACTATTACAAAACGAATTTCCCAAATTCTTTTTTTCGATACACCCTAATATACAGTGTGCAAGATGAATTTTTACATCATCGTAGACCCTTATGAGGTACATTTTTGAGGTAGATATTCAACTCAAATGTAAATTGTAAACAATCTCCAGCCTACTGCGACCTCGCGAATATAACCATTTCTCGACTGATGTACTACTGACCTGTCAAAGGCTGGATCCACAGTGAAGTTGTAAGCGTTGGCCGCCCCCTGCAGCAGCTTGATCTGTGCCAAAACCTCGAACTCTTTTCTCTTCTTGTCGAAATTGATCAGAACGTCCCCTATGGCGTCCGGTATGGCCGTGTCGATCATCGTCAGGTCCGTCAAAAAGGTCCCCAAATAGGGAATCGTCCCGAAGGAGATGTTGGCGGTGTGATGGTTCTGTCTTTGAAAGACCTTCTGCAGCTGTTTGTCGTTCTCCCCGACCGTGTCGGCGTACTTGGCGGTGCCCTCTCTCATCAGAAGCTCTCGTTGCGTCCACTGGTTGTTGTCCTCGCTGAAGATCTTGGCCAGCTCCTCGAACAGCTCGATCTTAACAGCAACAACAATAATATATTTATTGGTTTCGTTTACAAAGAAAAATCAAGTAAAAAAAGATTATATCCACAAGCAGACGAATATGGCAAATTATATGGCAAAACTTCCAGAGAATGACGATTAACTTACCAAGGAATGTTATGACGATTCTTACAGACGCAGATATCAACTGACATCCAAGGAGGTGATTATAATGCGCTGGATTTTTCAAGTACCGCAATTAGTATAAATAAGTACTACTGTATTATAACTAGGAGAAACACTGGAACCCATACTTCTCAGATTATAAATGCTTATTCTGACTAGTTTCGGAATAGTTATTTGTACAGCAAGTAAGGAAAAGTATTACTTTTTCATATTTTTTCCATATCTTTTCCACGAGTTGTACACATTATTTTTTCGTGTACTATCCTGAAATAGCGTTAACAGCAAATCAAAAATTATTCGTACAGGGTCCAATAGTTTCTGAAACTCCATTTACATAGTAACGGAAAAAACAAAATAAAAAATGCAGCAGTGAAGCGGCTGGAACCTCCCCATCGCGTGGATCTTTGACTTGGGTTTCTAGTCGAATTAGCAAAGAAAATGTATCACTGGTTTCCATGATGGTTTTAGAACTTTTTTAGAACACACAAATTGAAACATTCATTAGAGAAAAGTAGGTATAAGTAAGTCCTTTTTAGGCAGTTCTAAAACCGTCGTTGAAACCAGTCTTATACAATTTCTGTGCTAATTCGGCTAGAAACACAAGTCAAAGATCCACGCGATGGGGAGGTTCCAGCCGCTTCACTGCTGCATTTTTTTTGAAACCAGAATTTGAAGACCTTTCTGATGGTGACAATAAATCTTTCAAAAACTTGTTTTGGATGGTTAAATAAGTGAATAATTTAAAGTTGGACATTGGTGTGCCAAAACGGCACTTTCCGTGGGCCGATTGAATCCAAAATTTGTTCAGCTCTTCGACGTGCAATACAATCCTCATGTGCAAAATTTCAGCTAAATCGGTTCGGGGGCTTGGGCTGTACCGCGATTTTAAAATCCGATAAAAATCAATTTTTTTTTAATTTTTGGTCAAAAGGGCACTGAGAGTGAATACATTTCTAGAAGCAGAATTTGAAGGCCTTTCCTATCGTGACGTTAAAATGGGGGTTTGCATTTAAAATTAAAAAGTTGATGTGCCAAAATGGCATTTGTAGTTGCGCGATTGGCTCCAAAAGCTTTTCAGAAGTTGGGTTATGAGATGCCTACGCACCAAATTTCAGCTAAATCGGTCTAGTAGTTTTGGCTGTGGCGTGTTTACAAACGTACGTACGTTACGTACGTACGTACGTACACACACACAGACACATTTTGAAAACAGCTTTTTTGGGTTCCTGAGACCCCAAAACGTGAAGATCTGGTGCTATCTCAAATTCGAAAATTTTAGTGATTGTAGTAACCTCCCATTTTTTAAAAATTGTGATGGAGTTGGGGAGGTTAAAAGTAGCAAAAAATGTCATTAAAAATGTTTACTTCCGATAAAAAGAAGAATTCCGCCTATGTTTTAACGGCGGCTGCAGAAAAAACAGCAAGTTTGCTTCTAGTAAAGTCAAGAAATAAGTATGAGAAGTGTTATGAAAACTTCAAAGAGTGGAGAACGAACAAAAAATTGCAGGAAATGGACGAAAACATGATGTTAGCTTACTTCTTTGAAAAGGTAGGAAGATACGGTACATTTTTATTTCGTTTTAAAGTTTTTGTGCGTGTTATAGTCCAAGCAACTAAAAGCCTCAACATTATGGTCCACTTACTCAATGGTGAGAAGCTTTTTACAAGTGAAAGAAGATGTGGATATTTCAAAGTACGCAAAGTTGCGTGCATTTCTCAAAAGGCAAGCGCAAGGATATGAACCAAAAAAATCGAAAAATTTGTCCATGGATAACGTCACACAGTTTTTAAATGAGGCTCCCGGCGACTGCGACTTCCTTCAACATTCCGGCATCCTGTGGGTTATCGTATTCAAATTTGTCAAACTGTATTTTTAATATTTACAGTGGTAAAGACGAAAAAGAATAAATCATTAGCATTTTGTTAACCGAAAACTAAATTGTTATTTAAAAAAGCGTTGCTATGTGTTAACTTTTCTACATAGCAACACTTTTCCACATAGGAACGCTTTTCTAAATAATTCTTTTCATCGGCAGCAAACATTTTCAATGACATTATTTGTTAATTTTTATTTTGTTGTTTTCCGTTACCATGTAAATGAAATTTCAGAAAGTATTTGACCCTGCACAAATAATTTTTGATTTTAAATGTTAACGCCATTTCAGGATAGTACAAGGAAAAATAATGTGTACAACTCGTGGAAAAAATTCTTTTCCATGCTCGTTTCAATTAATACACTCGGCTTCGCCTCATGCATTAAACACTCACTCGCTTGGAAAAGTAATACTTTTCCCTACTTGTTGTACAAATAACTATTCCATCTTCAGAGGAATTTTTGCGGGAGCTCAACTAACTTTAACGAAGATACAACTTTTACATTTTCCGAAACTAGTCAGAATATAGCACTTAACAACCATGTATCGTAGATAATTTTTCGCACAATCGCATTTCACCAGCAGGTAATGACAAACTTGGACAAATCTTTTGAAACCGACCCAACAAGAAATTTGAAGCAAAATGGCAGTCGGCAATCACAGGAAACCCAAGCTTTATTAAATTAAAACGTTTTTGATACCCATTTGACATTTCCGCTCATCATAGTAACTATGGTAAGTTGAAATATCGAAATGATTGTGTGAAAAAGCATTTATAATCTGAGAAGTACGAGTTCCAGTGTTCCTCCTAGTTATACAGGGTGTTTTGCAACCGCGTGTAAGTTTTTTAACCTCGGATTGCCCATCGAAAATGGTAACGATTGGTACAAAATTGTTTAAGTCGAAGTCGTCTCCTAAGGAAGTTGTAGAGCTTTAAAAGTCAGCCTACGGGAGCAGTTTTTCTTAGTTATCTCAGGAACGGATTAACGGATTTGAATGAAATTTGGTGGACACTAGTAGCCAGTGAATATACATCTACACGGTGAATTTCGTTGGATTATGACTATGGGATCACCAGCAAACAGAGAAACCCTTGACATTTTTCTTCCGGAAAATGTTTTAAGGTCACGCGTTTTAAAAATGGTGGTGTCTGTTATAAAGAGCAGCTCAAACTACAACATTTACTATACTCGGTATTTTTTGATTTAATAAGTGGTTTTAGAGATATCCGTTCCTGAGACAACTTGAAAAATTTTCAAGGTCACACATTTTAAAAATACTATTCTTGGTATTTTTTTATTTAATGAGGGTGGGATTTCAAAAGATTTTATCTTTAATACTGGCATAACTTAGTTACCATTAATCCCTAGTGGTGGCGCTACCAAACTGAGGGTACCAACCTCACAGCTCCAGCGAAATAATTCAGCTGTCGTCTGTCGAGCTGTCAATCAGCTGTAATTCTCGTTTAAATTTAACATCACAGTTTAATATGGCCTTTCGTTGTCTGCAAAGTATTTGTGAAATCATGTTTCATTTTTGTGCTGTACAAGTGAATTTTAACAACGCGACGCGAGTGTCGCAGCATTCCAATTTGGTCCAGTGCAAGTGATGATGACAATCGTGAAAAGGAATACCAAAAGTACCTTTTAATCCACAGGAAATAACGGAGCAACAACTCTTCCAGCGAACTCGACTGGAATCCTTATACTGGAAAAGGGCGGTATATGCGTTTAACACCTACGCACAAGCTATACGTGGTTCTTCAGTTTTATGCGAGTGGTGGTTTTCAGTGATTGGTTGGTTCCAGCGCCAGAAGTTCGCAGTTAGCTGCCAGTCTTGTGATTCACGAACTAAGTAAAGCCCTTGTAGAACTTTCTCCACAATTCATTCAGTTTCCTACTGGGGAAGAGTACCCTCAAGTCAAGGAGGCATTTCACGCACTGGGGAGAGCCATGCATGGGACTGGATTGTGAAATCGCAGCCATCACGGATTAATGTGTCCCCCTCGAAGTAAAAAATCGACATGTCTGAGAATTTTTCGGAAAAATAGCCTTAAATGTGATAAAACCGGCCTGTTTCGTCTGACCACCCTGAATATAAGTACTTTAGCAATGTCCGGCAGTGTACTGTGTTTCACTCTCTCATACTCAAACTGATGAAAATAAATATGTGTGTACCTACCTACATAAAGCACTCGTTTTTTTAATCAATTTCACTACCTTATTTGGAATTAAAAAAAATGGTCAACTTTTTTAAAATATTTTATGGGCAATAAGGTAATTACAAAAAATAATTGTCTCAAAATCACTTTTACTTGATTCGAAGCTGTCGAGTCCAATTTGATAAACAAACGATAACTATTTCAGTGCACGGGGAGGCTTTACGTAGTTTTCTGCAATTGCAATTGAGGGGATTGTTTAAAGGCATCTCATTTAGCTTCCATTCCCCTCTGGTAGGTACATTTCCAAACATGGGATGGGAGGTGCTTCATTTAGTTAATCAGGCACTGAAAAATTTGAGGATTAGTCCAACTTCCAACACATGAACTAACCTACCTAACACAAAATGTAAACAGTCCAATGAGAGCTGCATCACAGGTGCATTGTACCTCCAGATATACTATGGGCAATCTTCTTCAAAACCAGATCAAAATTTGCCCAATCTTGTGTCTGCAAAGGCGATCAGCCGATGAGAAAACGTGGTTGCTTCCTTGATTTCTTCGTATCATTCACGCACTGCACGTTGTCGAAAAATCATGCATGATGCCTCAAATGCATGCTAAACGCGGTTGCACTGCGCCACAAGGGCAAAATTCGATGCATCCTCTAATTTTCGCAAATAATATAATGACAGATCACTGACAAACTGATCTCGTCAATCGTCATTTTGCTTAATTTTGCTATGGTTGGTACCATCGGTTTGGTAGCGCCACCACAAGGGACTAATGATAACTAAGTTATCATGATTGTAAGTTACAACCTTTTTAAAATCTACCCCTGAGTGGTTTTAGAGATATCCAAACAAGAAAAACTGCTCTCTATGGTAAAGTCCTAACTTCCTTAGGAGACGACTTCGACCTAAACAAGTTTATGGCAATCGTCACCATTTTTGATGGGCAATCTGAGGTTAAAAAATTTACATGCGGTTGCAAAACACCCTGTAGAATTTTACTAACGAGGTAGAAGAAGATACCATAATTATGACTTTCCTAATTTAAGTTAGGTTTTCTTCGCATAAATTGCACTGGAGTTACACTACAGGAATTTTTAACTTCCTCGATATTCGAATTTTATGCGCAAGTTGGCAAATTTCTAACGAGAAAACTTTTAATGAATCCAGCGAAATATGTAGAAGTTTAGGTTTACGTGAAAAATGCTTTGGTCACAACTTGCCTATTGGTTGGTCTACCAAACTATTTATTAATTTCTGCAAGGAAGTTCGCCTTTATTAATTTTCTTTCGCAAAAACAATTTTTTAATTTTGAGCTGCAATACACTATTATTATTCATGGCTTGTCGCTCTTGATGTACGATGAACTTTCTCTTTATTCAGGGCACGGATTAGGGTTTTCAATCCCGGGATCTCGGACGATTTTCGATCTCGAAAATCCCATCTTTTTAGATCCGGGATTTTCGGGATTAGATGCACAAGCACAAAACCAGTTGCAAGCTTTTAGCGTGTTTATTTAGCATCAAATTTCGACTTTTCTGTATATAACAATCTGTTAAATAGTTATCCCCCACCAGTGCGCTTTTTCGAGCATATGCACAAAAATTTTATCCAGACTGGGGGACGGCTATTTAGAAATAAGTTTCCTTTCTTTTTTTATTGCTATTATTACTTTGTTTATCACTTTTTCATGTACATAATAAATTAGTATATTAAAAATCACGTTTCATAAGGCCAATTATTATCGCACGAGGATATTTGGACGAGGGCGAAAAGCCCGAGTTTTACAAAATCCGAGTGCGATAAGAGCCTTATGAAACACGTTTTTTAAACAATTTTTTCTATTTCGGATGCCCAGCTTGTTAATAGGTACCTGTTTTCAAGAAAAATTCATATTGTCATTTTCAAAGACAGGCCTGGCAGTTAATTCGATTGTTAGACACAATAGTTGTCTAGGTTAGGATGTAAACAAAAGCCGTGCTCTAATAGAGCCCATCAGACAACGTAAATTTTTGTGTGTATCCAATGGTGTTAAAATCCAATATGGCGGCCATAAGAAAAAGAAAAGTTGACTGTCGTTGCTCATAATCTGTTAATCTCTGTTAATGTCATTGAATTGACAGCGATTTTCAGTTTTTTGAGGACAACTCAGTAACGATTCAAGATATCGGAGAATTCTTTACAGATTCTTAATCACCCTCAAAAAGCGCAACTTTTTTTCTAACTCTAATCGTTTCCGAGATCCCAATAGTGGGCAATAAAACTGGTAACACCTGTATGCCCTATATTAAAAAAATCGTAAGTCGGGTACTAATGGAAAGTGCAAAAAACTCCTAACTACATGATAGTACTAGGTGAACTCTCCACTGTGCGGAAGTTCAGGTAAATCGGAGTCGCCCCATATGGGCAAATCAGTCAGTGAATTTGACCATTTTAGCTGAAACTAGTATATTCTGCAATTTATATCTGACACACCGCGAGCTATATTAAGTCGGCACTATTTTTATATAAACTACATAGTCGGCTGTCTATAACTTTGAAACAATCTAGCTTTGAGCATTCTTCTTTCATCCAGGAAAAAATGTGGAAACCGTTCTTTCTTGAATCTTTCCAGATTTTTTCCATTAACAAATTTTCGTAATTGTGAGATTCTAGTGCATGAGCTTATAGACAAAACCTTGAACTTTCAGGTAAACTTTGCCTCAATGCGATATCTGCTATACTTTAGAAGATATGAGTTTTTTTAATGCCATGTTTTGCTGATCAGGAGAAAATTTCATATTCTTCAAAATCCTATAGAAAGCAAAAATAGCCTTTGAAGCCCCGTATATCTCTTTAACATTGGAAGTAACATACCAAATTTAATATCTGAGACTTCATACGACAGCAGTTCTTAGGGATTACATGGAATTACCCCACTGTCATATGTCAATGGGTAACGGGGCGAACGCAACCTTTATGACGTCATATCCGAAAAACGTAGCAGGTGGCGAATGTCCACCCGAGTCAAAAATACTTACTAGGGCACCTACTAAACATTCGTAAACAAAAATTCTCCCTACTTCACTCTCCCTAGTCCTGGGGTCCAATTCTCGAATCGTACGAACTGTTTCGTATACGGAATCACTAAGGTACGCGCAATCTGATTGGCGGCTGCTTAGCAATATCGCATAGGAAACAGATTCGAACGATTCGAGAATTGGGCCCCAGATCCAGGACTAAACCCTTAGCTACGTCCTGTATAAAACTCAAAAATATGCATAAAACTAACGAAGATACAGGGGAAATAAAAGTGACCGGTTATCTTTTGGTCCAACAGGAGAGATTTCAATTCTTTTAAGAGAGTAATTCTCCTTTCTGGCGAACAAAGAAATACCGAAACAAACGAAAGTAAAAATTTTTGAAAAAGTAGCAAAGTCAATCTTAAAGGTGTCGTGAACTCGTTGCTGGCGGCTCGCGGTGACGTCATTGGTGCAAGCATCGAAGCGTGGAGTAGCGCAACCTGAGGTTTTTAACAATATTGTTGGGGTTTGTTACGGTTCGATTTGAGCAGATCGTTCTAATTTAATATTAAAATATACAATGTAAATAACAAATAATTATTTTAGGCACTTTTAAACTATAAACGTTTTTTGTCGTCGACTATCGCAACTTTACTACTGCCAAAATTGTTTATAATCAACCACATTGTACAGAACGCCTGGACTTTGCCCGGCTACCTGATGTTGGTATTTCCACCCCGGCTGGGGTGGCACACACACATTACGGCACGCATGCCATAATACCGTGCCATAAGTTGCCATAACAACAAAATAAACCCACCAGTTAATTATTTATTTATATTAATATGAATAGTACAGTTTGAATTTCCAGATATTGAAATACCCGATGTCGATGATGTTCTAAGGACACATTCGCTTGTTGAAGCAGAAATACAAACTTGTTCACTGGTAGATCCGAGGGTTCTGGCAATCTTGTTTTTGTTTTCTAGTGAATTCGCAATGTATCCTTCACAAACTACATCGCTCTTCCAGTCACCGTGTCTTTTGAGAGTTCTAATATCGGCACCACTATCTGCCAAAATTGTAGCAGACGTTCTTCGAAATGAGTGACCAGTATACTGAGCAAAATTAGAAATTTCCAAATACTTGGCGATGTTTCGAGGCATTTGACCGAACGTGTTAATTCCAACCGGATTACAGATACATTTACCGGAATTATAAAATAAAAAAAACTTGTCAATTTTGACATGCTTTGGTCTTAAGCTCATATACTTCTTAATGAGGTCAATATAATTCACTCTCCCATCATCATTTAAAATGGTAAATGTCCTAGGCCTGTGCGTCTTAGTATCTCTGATGTAAATGATTAGTACAGAGCCTTCCTCCTTGACATCACCCGTACATAAATTATAGAACTCAACACGCCTGCAAGCTCCAAACAAACCAAAAATTGCAACCACCTGCAAAATCCCATTATTTTTAGACAAAATCTGTAATAGCTTTTGACAATAGAACCTTCATAAGTAAGTACTTGTCATTCGGCGCATTTACAAAGAAACTTGTCAATTGTTCCTTTGAAAACACAGCAGACTTCTCTGGCGAGTAACCAACTGACCAGCTCTTCAGGAACGCCGTAAGTTTGGGAAAATTTGTAACATCAACGTTGTCTTTAATTCGTAACATGCATTTCAACTTCGAGAACAAACACCATAACGATGAAGACTTGTAAACCTTCGACTAATAAAAAAATGCCTATTAATAAATCAAACACTATGCGAGCTATTTACCTGATCTAGAAAATAAGCAAGCAGAACTTTTTCTGTGACTGCCTCCGCATTGTTGGCTCTCATCCATTGCCAAAACTTGTCGTACTCCTTCTTGTAACTCACTTCCGACTTTTTAGGAATAAGACTTAGTTCAGCTTCTTCAGCTTTTTTGAGTAAGTATTTGGTCACATAATAACAAATCTTCATCAGAATTCATCTTATTTTAAAGCTTGTTTAAAGAAGTTGAATTGACATTTCTAATTAAACTTAGCAACCACATTTATCAAGGGTTGGTTTTAGCAGGTTACCTACTACAAATAATTATATTTCGTATAGAAATGAAATTTCTAAAAAATCAATTGCCGATTTATTATAACGCTAGTTCGACGACAAAATAGTATATGAAATACGTTTACAATGCGGAATTATGGTATTCGTGAAATTAGCGTATTCGCTACGCTCATACGCTAAACATTCACTCATGCCATAATCCCTTGCATTATAAACTAATTTCATAATATACTATTACCTACTTGCGTTTTGAAAAGTTGGATTTTACACAATTAGGTAAAATGTTGTACGGAATATGTTTTGAAAAGCCTAAATTGTTTGACTCGCATAATGTTGCAAAACTCGCTATCGCTCGTTTTGGCAAATATTACAACTCGTCAAACAATAAAGGACTTTTCATAACTAATTACGTAAATAACTATTAGAACATTAACACGCCCTAGTATTTAAACGGATTTACTCGCCAATCTACTCGTGTAGGAAAAAAATGCATTATTTTGCACTTATTTTTTTAGAATTTGATAATATTCACCTGTTTACTTGTCGAATCGATTGAACATACTATCAATTAACTCCTTCAGTCCTTCCTCTGCCTTCTTCGTAATTATTATATGCTCGTTCTTGTAATCGCTGCTTCTTGTCTTTGTCGTTATCAATTCCATTTAATATTGTATCGAAGGAACAACATCTTTCTTTAAAAATAGTTACGTTTTACCACCAAGTACCTAATTCTTGTTTCGACAATGAAGTTTTCTCGAAATCGTTGTCTCTGCACTCTGCAGTGAGCCGAGCATTTTCGAGTGTTCTTTGCGCGGGAACGAAATTTGATCTTTTAATTTTATCCAACCACTGTTTGGAAACTTTCCGATGCTTGTTCTTATCGGGAAAAGCAAAAAAAACTATATTACCTGGATTTTTCGTTATTACCAATGACGTCACAGATCGTATTTTTCCACATTTAGAGGCTTATAACTCATTTATCGTATTTAAATTCTACTTGCAGCGTAAGAATCGTAATTTCTTACAGAATTTTTTGATAAAAAGTTGCCCAACGAGTTCACGACACCTTTAATGTACGGTTCAGAAGCGTGGACGATAACGGAAACTCAGAAGAACAGAATGCAAAGCATGGAAATTAGATACCTAAGGAAGATAGAGGGAAAGACAAAATTAGATAAAATCAGGAATAGAACATTCAGAGAAAATCTCAATACAAAACCGATTAGTACAACAATAGAAGAAGGACAACTAAGATGGTTAGGTCACGTAATGCGAATGAACGAGAACAATCTGGTGAGGAAAGTGTACGAAACATAGACTGGAGTGAAGTGAAACAGATAACGCAGAATAGGAAAAAATGGAGGGATGCATGGAGAACAACACTCAACTAACCGATTCAACCCCGCCTTACACCCTATAAGGGTAGAAAGGCGCTAGGATTAATTAAGTAAAGTAATAGAGTAATTACCTTCTCCTTGGAGATGATCTGCCAGGTGCGCTGCAGACGGTAGATGGGGTTGCTCTGGAGGCCCGAGATGATGGCCTTGAGGCTGGAGAAGTTCTTGATCAGGCGGAGTTCCTGGGCGACGTCTATCCAACAGGAGATGATTTGGGCCCGCTCGGTGGCCCTGAGGGCGGCGTCGACTAGAACGGAGGATATGACGCGGAAGGAGACGGCGTTGAATTGGTTGACGGTGGCGAGGACGGTGGCGGCCTCGTGGGAGCGGCTCTTATCGCGACGCGACCACACCGCTCCCAGGCACTGGTGGGGGACGAGCTTACGGAAGAGCTCCTGTAAGGAATTAAACGGATTATTAATTCAATTCGAAGGTACAATGGAAATTAATCCCCATCTAATGGGCGGGAGTTGATAAACAGCTTCCGTAATGTTCCTCAGATTAAATTAATAACGGTTATGAATAGAACCTTTTTCCTATTGTTGGGTTATCTACGTCTTATACAGGGTGTTTCTTTTAAAGTGTCAGTTAGCGATATTTAGAAAATTATTTTGAACAGCTAAACGAAAATTCACACCCGGGGGTTTCAATTCATTGCCCATCGAATGAAAATATTTTCAACACTGACGCACTTCCGGTTATACCGGAAGTGACCGCCATCTTTGTTATTTTAAATGGGAAGACTATGTTGGGACTCTAGATTCGGATTGGCCTCTTAATTGTGAGTTTATTGCACCCCCACTTTGCCCACCTAACTGTCATAGTTTTTGACATATGTCAAAATTTCTGTAAAAAAATTGATTTTTATCCGGGAATAGAAAAATTTGTATCTTTCAGACGGTTGAAGATTAAGAAACCAAACTTATAGGGTTGCAAGTACAAGGTTTGAGATTTAGGCTGATGGCTCACTCGTTCTTGTTAGCATAACGATATGGCGGAAATTAATTTTTAAAAATTGCGTAACGAGATTGTCCACAACTCAATTTTTTCAAATGCGAGTACCATAATCTTATGTATCCAAAAGATGCAAAATAAAATTCTCTTTAGGCTAGTATTAACATCGCCTATACCTATTTTCAATATTTTTGAAAATATTTGAAATAAATATACTTATTTGTGCGAATAAAAAAAATTGATAGCAGCAAGCCTTGGATCAAAAATTAGTAATAGTTCATTCCACACCTTCAAAAATTTGTCTTAAAGCTTGCTGGGATAATTTTTTTTAATTTGCACAAATACATTTATTTCAAATATTTTCAAAAATTTTGAAAATAGATATAGGGAATGCTAATACTAGCCTAAAGAGAATTTAATTTTGCATCTTTTGGATACCTACAATTATGGTACTCGCATTTGAAAATTTTGAGTTTCAAAAAATATTTTCCGCCATGTTGTTAAATCAACATGATCAGGTGAGACCTCAAAAGAAAACTGAAACCTTGTACTTTCAGCCCTCCAAGTTTGGTTGCTTAATCTTCAACCGTCTGGAAGATACAAATTTTTCTGTTGCCGGCGAAAATCAATTTTTTTACACGAATTTTGACATGCAGGGTGTAATTTTAAAACTTCCCACCTTGAATATCTTTGGATGTAATAAAAATATTGAATTGAAATAAAAGCTGGCCAATCCCGCACAGAGGGGGACAGTTGCGCGTATATTGAGGGCATTTTTTCCACTTCCGGTTTAACCGGAAATTACTTTAATTTTGTTTTTTCAAATGGAATGACACTTCTTTCTCAACGGATTCGGAATATACGATTTTTTCTGAGTTAGAAACATGTATCATACTTGACAGGAAGTGCAATCACGGCCACCCTAAATTTTCAAAAACATCGAAGAAATCGGTGAAATATTGAGATTTTCGAAAAACGCAAAAAACACGTCCAGTTAGTTTTTTTTATGCAAACTTACCTGAGCAATTTAATTTTTTGATTTCTCTTATTTCTACAAAATTTTCTCTTAGCTCGAAGTCTGTCAAAATCTCAATTAAGTAAATAAAAAGAAAATGTCAATGGGCAGATGAATTTACATCAAAAAATGAAAGTAGACGTGTTTTTGAGTTTTTCGAAAATCTCAATATTTCAGATTTCTTCGATGTTTTTGAAAATCTAGGGTGGCCGTGGCTGCACTTCCGGTCAAGTACGATACATGTTTCTGACTCAGAAAAAATCGTACATTCCGAATCCGTTGAGAAAAAGGTGTCATTCCATTTGAAAAAACAAAATTAAGGTAATTTCCGGTTAAACCGGAAGTGGAAAAAATTCCCTCTATATACACGCAAGTGCCCCCCTCCGTGCGGGATTGGTCAGCGTTTATTTCAATTCAATATCTTTATTACATCCAAAGATATTCAAGGTGTCAAGTTTTAAAAATAACACCCTGTATGTCAAAAACTATGACAGTTGGGTTGGCAAAACTGTGACAGCTTTCAATTAAGAGGTCAATCTGAATCTAGAGTCAAAACATAAGCTTTCCATTTAAAATAACAAAGATGGCGGTCACTTCCGGTATAACCGGAAGTGCGTCAGAGCTGAAAATATTTTCATTCGATGGGCAATGAATTGAAACCCCTGTGTTTGAATTTTCGTTCAGCTGCTCAAGACGATTCTCTAAATATCGCTAACTGACACTTTAAAAGAGACAGCCCTGTATAGGGCTGTTTTCTAAGTACACCAACAAATTTGAGGGGGTGATTCTTCACCTTATTCTTATAGCTATATACCCTAAAGTGCTTAGTTTTCAAGATTCAGGGTGTGCTCTCAAAAATATACCAACGGGTGTCCTAAAAAAAACCGAACGAAATATTTTCGGTAATAACTCGTGCATTTCTTATCCGATTTGGATGAACCTGGCCTTAAATTGAAGCCAAGGAATCAGGCTTTCGAACTGTCTAAGAACTTACGACAGATGGTGCTGCAATAGATCTCTTAGTGATACTTGTCTCAAAGGTTCATTTCAGGGGCGTGGGGATTGGTCAATTATCAACCAGTCGTTATGAGACTCACATGCTTTGAAGGACGTTCATTTTTCTTCAAGAATCTTGTTTCAGAAGTTAATTTGGTTCACGCATTGACTTTCTGTGACTATTTAAAAAATGTGTTTTCACATTTTTTCATGCAGAATGAACATGACTAAAGTAACAATGAAGCAACAAGAGCTTAATTCTCAGTAATAACCTTTAAATTTCCTCCAGTTCGTATCCGCTTGTGGTTTTCATTCAACTAGATCCTGTATTACTGAAAATTAAGCTGAAAATGCGTCACTGTTACTTCAGTTATGGTCATCAGGGGTGAAAATAAGGGAAAACATATGATTTTTAAAAAATCACAGAAAATTAATTCGTGAATCAAAACGAACTTCTGAAAGAAGCTTTTTGAAGAAAAGTAAACGTGCTTCAAGGTAATTTTTATCTCATAACCATTGGTTGTTAACTGACCAATCCCCAAGCACGTAAAGTAAGCCTTTAAAACAAGCATGGCTAAGGCTACTACCGCAGAGCCATCTGTCGTGGTCTCTTGAATGAATCGATAGCCTGATTCTTTAGCTTTAATTTAAGTCCACGTTCATCCAAATCGGTTAAAAAATGGATGAGTTGTCCCCAAAAATATTTCGTTATATTCTTTGATAATATTTCATAAACAATTCAAAGTATTTTATGGAAACTTAGTATACCTACCTACATTTCTACCACATAATAAGCACTCTTGTGACGTAAACAGAAAGTTCCGTATAAAATCCAGGGGCATAGGTGTAGGAAACCAGGTCAATTAGGGCACGCCACTGGTACTCACCAAAGTTGATTCACTTTAAAGGGCACTTAAAATGACAAGAATGGCATTTTTCCTGTTGGTTAATAGTTATTTTCGCACAATCGTATGTTATAAATCTCTTACCGACGTAGTTAAAAGAAGGTGTAAGTTCAACTTACCAAGCGCGGTTTGGTTTCCCAGGCAACGAAAAATAACAGTGCTGTTATGAATTCATAACAGCACGCATATCTGACACAGGCATGGTAAGTAAAACAATTGAACTGGCAAAGGTGTCGAGAGCATTTGGAAAATTCGGCGACCTGTCAAACAGGATTTGTTTAATGGCTGACGAAAAATGTTCAATAAGTTAATTTCAATTGTGCGAAAAATCATATACGATACACGGTTGTTAAGTACATTTAACATAATCTCGGAAATTGCAAAAACTCGTCTTCGACTCGTTTTTGCAAACCTTTCCTCTGTTATACTGTACTTACCAACCTAATATCGTAATATACTATTACGTAATTAGTTATGAAAAGTCCTATATTGTTTGACGAGCCATAATATTTGCAAAATTATGCGAGTCAAACAATTTAGGTTTTTCATAACGTATTCAGTACAACATTTTACCTAATTGCGTAAAATCCAACTTTTCAAAACGCAATTAGGTAAACGTAATTTTTGTCATTTTAACTGTTGGTGAACACGGCCGTAACCTTATATTTTTATCCTTTATTACAATTAAGTAAGTATCTTATTACACTCTATTCCTTCCACCACTCATTAGTCGAGTTCTCGTGTTTACAAAGTTAAAACATAGAGTTTCAACATGAAATGAAAGTTACAGTCTGACACGTGGTGACCGAAAACGTTGAGCGTCGCGTTGGTCAGTTATTCATCATAACTCACCGCAATTTTTAAAGTTACAGTTCTACCGTATGATTTTTTAAATTATTCATCAAAGCAACCGTTGGAAAACAAAAGTCGTATCTTTGATTACTTCTGATGGTTCAGATTTTACAGCTGTCACTTTAATCTGTCATCATCTGTCATTTGCAGAAATAAATATTTTCAAGTTTGTTTACAGTTTCACGGTTTTTCACGATGGTTTTCTTGGTTGAGCATAAAATATTCGCTGTCAAAGCTTACTTTCGCACTGGTTTTCAAGCAGAAAATGGGGAATGGCGTTACAATGTGCGGGCGTGTCTCGAAGAATTCCGGCAGCAGTTCCCAAATGTTGCCATTCTTGATGCTGATTTCTTTTCAATGGTTCGACGTTCAGTAAGCTTGTTTGAAGAGACAGGCAGCATTACACGAAAGAAGGGTAGTGGCAGACCGACAGTTCAGACAGAAGAAGCAGTCCAGAATGTTCGACAAGTCTTCGAGAATGAACCAACCACATCCCTGCGAAGAGCTGCCCAGCAAGTTCAGCTATGCTATAGCACCACTCGCAAAATCGTGAAGAATCAACTCCATTTATTTCCCTACAAAATGCAGTGCTATCACGAACTTTTACCAGGTGATCCCGACAGACGTGTCAGATATTGTCGTTGGTTTACTGATCATCTAATGAACGATGACAATCTTCTTGATCTGACTTTTTTCACGGACGAGGCCTGGTTTCATCATTCTGGATATGTGAACTCGCAAACTATGCGAATGTGGAGTGCTGAAAATCCTCACATTTTTCGAGAAGCTGCATTGCACCCATTAAAGATTGGCCTTTGGATGGCTGTGTCTCGTCGGCGCATTATTCCAATATTTTTTGATGAAACTGTCACTGCCCAAAGATATCGGGACAACATCTTGTCTGTTTTTTTTCCACAATTGCATGATGACGAGCTGCAGAATGGAATGTTCCAACAAGATGGGGCCACAGCCCACACAACCCAAGAAACAATTGCCTTTCTAAGAGAATTTTTTGATGATCGCCTTATAAATTTGCGTTGTATTCCGGAATTTCCACCAAGATCTCCAGATTTAACCATCTTAGACTATTTCGTGTTTCCTCACTTAAAAAACACAATTTTTAAAATGCCAGTCCGGACCCTTCCGGAGTTGAGAGAAAGAATAATTGAAGAATGTGCGAATATCACTCCTGCAATGTTGCGAAATGCATTTGAGAACATGAAAAGACGTGTTAACCTGTGCTTAGAAGTGAACGGTGAACATTTCCAACAGTTTTTGTAGTTTCAATTTCCTCGTCCATATCCAAATAAATGTTGTTACATAGGATGCAATCTTTTTTATTAATCAATTCAACACGTGTTTATTAGAGGTTATTTGCAGGGACAAAGGACTGCACTAGCAAAAATTCCCTAATTATTGTTTGTTCCCGCGAAAAATTTGTAATCCACTTAGGAACTTTGATGAATCTGTTCATCGACATGACCTTGAAGCTGGAAGCTGCCAAATTAAATAACCTAGCATTTTACCAGTTTGTTTATTGCTCTATTAAAATATCAATAAATAAATAAGGCCATCAGGCACATAATATGGCACTCATGGCAGTTACAGTATCTTTCAAAGCACGAAAGAGCAGGGGGTGATTCAATTCCAAGGGGGCTCTTTTGAGTTCCAGTCCAGGTATCTAGGCGCCTTCTATCCTAAATAATTTCAGTAAATCTTTCAGAATTTTGCATCCTGTACCATCTGAGAATCCAACTTACAAGAAGACTTTACAGTGATGATGTTTTTCTGTTATCGTTATTCCTTCCGGAGTTCCCGAGAGTCAGCCTCTGCCACTACTCTGCCGAGTCTCCATTGTCTTGAGTGCCAGTGTGGCCCCGAGGGCAAATATTTTGTGCTCTGGCAAGCAAACCATCAGAAATCCACTCGAAAACACAAAAATGTTTTGTAAATGAAATGACAGTGACAATTAAGTGACAGCTTCAAAATCTGCTGAACCATCTGAAGTAATCAAAGATTCGACTTTTGTCTTCCAACGGTTGCTTTGATGAAGAATTTAAAAAATCATACGGTATAACATCGGCCTCTAATAACATTACAAAGTGACTGAGAAACAATATGGCGGAACTTCCGTTTGGAGCTAATACACCAACCACGAAAACGTCATCGATGATCCGTTGTTCTATCCCATTAAATTAAAGGTGAAAAATATCGATAATTGGAACCATTACCTTATTTAGTAGGTAACAAAACAGAGTAAATGTATCAGTTGTTGCCAACTTGATATAATTATCTTCGCATCGCAGTGTAGATGAAGAAATGACAATTATCAGATTTTTTTCTCTTAATACAAAATCTTGACTTATACCTTTCAAACCATTTTTTTTTTGGGTCTGTAACACAAACTCCCCGCCAGATTTAGGGCTGATTTCATAATAAAACTTAAAGGCATCTTAAAGTTAATGTCGACTTTAAAGGGGATTTTGACCAATCAGGAGCAGCCGTTTTGAAACGTTGCTAGGCAAACATTTAAAGGACACTTTAGTTTTGATTATGAAATCGGCCCTTAGTTGCAAATGTCAATGCGTTTTCGTCATTCAAAAAGAAAACTTGCATTACACAACAGACAGCTGAAAGATTTATATATCCGGTTTCTACTGTATTTGATTAATAACATAATAGGGTAAGTGCACCGGTGTTTGATTTCCGATCGTCGCAGTTTTTGCCTTATTTGGTTAAATTAATAATAATGCAACAGGCAAAATATCGATAATCCTATTTTGTTGGGAAAAAATAAGAGCGAACGTACTAGCAAGCAAAAATTATTGGGAATTCACTGGCTTTAGCTTAAATTGAACCGAGTAACTTTTCGTAACCCTACCGTAAAAAACGTATCAGCAACTCAAAGCAGCAGTCTATTGAGTTTGTTGCTCTTACGCGAGGGAATTACGGTAGTCTCAGATTTTTACACTTTTAGTGCCGTAGCAGAATGCGGAGGTACTCTTGTCTTTGCTTATTCGCTCGCTCGCTCGCTCGCTCGCTCGTCGTATCGATCGCTCCTCACTCTGTCCGTCGGATAACTTGAGAACGGATTGAGGTATCGAGCTGAAATTTGCTATACGGAATCTTGCCCAAAAAAGTAAGGCGGGGATTGCTTTTGGGCTATATCGGACCAAGGGGGTGGAAATTAGGGGTTGTAACTCAAAATTCCGCCTTATAAGTATTGGTCGAAATTAACGCCATTCGATACCTTTCCATTAATGATTCAAAAAGGTGTTATTCATGTTTTACAAAAAACCACCCTTAAAGGCTCTACAACCCCTAACATGAAGAAATACATAACGTCGGATAACTTGAGAACAGAGTGAGGTGTCGAGCTCAAATTTACTATACGGCTTTATACACTAAAAAGTAAGGCGGAGATTGCTTTTGGGTCATATCGGACCAAGGGGGTGGAAATTAGGGGTTGTAACTCAAAATTCCGCTTAATAAGTACTAGTCGAAATTGGCGTCATTCGATAGCTTTCCATTAATTATTCAAAAAAGGTGTCATTCATATTTTGCGAAAAACCACCCTTATAGGCGCTACAACCCCTAACATGCAGAAACACAAAAATACGAGAACTCAAAAACTAGGTACTCAACGTATCAAGGCAGAATTTGGTTTGTGAATTTCCAGTGACATTATAGGTGGATGGACAAATTTTCAAAAATATCTAACAAAGGGGATGAAATTTAAGGGTTGAAACTTGAAATTTCTTCAAGTAAATGGTAGCCTAAAATTACGGGGTTCGATAGATTTCGGTCAACTATTGAAAAAAGGTCTTATGAGTTTTCAATCTAAAACCAACCCCTGGGCCATTAACCACCCCTAACTCTTTGCAAGTCGATAATAATTACATTTTATTTATTTTTTCTGAAACCCTATTGGTTTATTTATGAACAACTGAAGTCAGTAAATACGCAAGGAGTTATGTCACACCGGAAAAATAAACTCACCCCTGTAAATCATAAAGGGGTGAAATCATGAGGTGTTGAAAACATGAATCTACAAATCACCTTAATTTTTCAACGAATTGGATTAGGGTGGTGAAATTGAAAACACAACTTCCTTTAGGGCATGTGGGGGTGGTGAAATAGGGGGTTGGAGTTTAGGGGTTGAAACGTCCATAAAGCCCTGTAATTTGACACAGAGAAGCAATATCTTCTGCGAAACTGTGACATCTTACACACTGCATCTTCGAGAAGGGAAGAGCGAATTTTAGGAGAAAATTATCGAAGGGGATGAAAGTTAGGGGTGGAAACTCGAATTTTCAATGAAGAATGTATAGTTGAAAATAATACCATTCGATAGCTTTCTATTGATGGTACAAAAAAGGTATTATTCATCATTCGCGAAAAACGACCCTTAAAGGCGATACAACCCCCTAACATGCCGAAACACAAAAATGCGAGAACTCAAAAACTGCTCAACGTATCAGGGTTAAATTTGATGTGGTAATTTACAGCGCCACTGTAGGCGGATGGGCAAATTTTCATTAATATCTAACAAGGGGGATGAAATTTAAGGGTTGAAACTGGAAATTTTTTCATCTAAGTGGTGGAATAAAATTATGGGGTTCGATAGACTTCGGTCAACCATTGAAAAAAGTCTTATGAGTCTTCAACCTAAAACCAACCCCTACGCTACTAACAACCCTTAAGCCCTAGCAAGCGGAGTAAACACATTTTATTTTTTTTTTTGCTTTCTTCTGATTTGTTAATAATTCAACGTCATTTTCATTAATTTTTAACCCATCCACAATTTTTCAACCCCTTTCATGATATGTGTACCCTCAAAGAGCAAAATTTACCCACACCGCTTCTTTTTCGTGTGATTTTCGCTAGTTCTACTTAACTACAGTACATTTTCATCTCTTTTGAGTTTTCATCCCCCTTAACGATTTTTCTCCCCCCCGAGCGTTAATTTTGTAAAATTCGCGCAGTTTTGCCTTTTTTCGGTAATAAATTTTACCGAATTTTACTCGTATGAATTGTTACTGAGTTTTTCACTTTTTCGACCCCTTCGCAATGTTTCAACCCCCAAAAGTCAAATTTGCATAATTGGCTTATTTTCGTGTTATTTTCTGTAATTCTACTTAATTACGATTAATTTTCATCCCTTTTAACTTTTCATCCCCCTGTACAATTTTTCAACCCCCTAAGTGTTTATTTTGCAAAATTCACGCAATTTAGTTTTCCTTCGGTAATAAATTAAACTCATTTGGATTATGTTTATCTTTTTCACTTTTCCAACCCCCTTCGCAACATTTCAACCCCCAAAAGCTAAATTTGCATAATTGGTTTACTTTCGTGTTATTTTCTGTAATTCTGCTTAATTACGATTAATTCTCATCCACTTTGACGTTTCATCCCCCTTTACAATTTTTCAACCCCCTAGGTGTTAATTTTGCCAAATTCGGATATTTTCGTTTTTCCTCGGTAATAAATTGAACCCATTTGGATGATGATTAAACTTTTCACTTTTTTCATCCCCCTTCGCAATGTTTCAAGTCTTCAAATGCAAAATTTACATAATTGGGTTAATTTGGTGTTATTTTCCGTAATTTTACTTAGCCACGGTTAATCCTCATACCTTTTGATTTTTTCATCCACCTTTACGATTTTTCAACCCCCTAAGTGCTAATTTTGCAAAATTCGCATAATTTCGTTTTTCGTCGGTCATAAAATTGAACGCATTTGGGATTCAGTTTACCTTTTACAATTTTTCAGTTTCCTTCTGTAATTCTACTTAACTTGGGTTAATTTTCATCCTCCTTGACTTTTCATCCCCCTTTACAATTTTTCAACCCCCTAAGCACCCATTTTACTAAATTCAATATTTCAACCCTCCAAGGGCTAAATTTGCATAATTGTCTTATTTTTGTATTATTTTCTGTAATTCTACTTAACTTGGGTTAATTTTCACCCTCTTTGACTTTTCATCCCCCTTTTTTTCATAATTTCGTCTTTTTAACACCACTGTGCGTCTGCGGAGGCACTACTACTAGGTGCAGATTTATAAAATCTGCACCCGACTCCACCAGTAAATTCAGCTCGCCCCTACATACACATTAACAAGGTAAACATCTACAGGGACACACATCGCATTGATATACATCTTTCGTTGGCTTTTACACAAGTCCACCATTTTGAATCCCACTGGAAATTCACATAAATTTTCTGTCGAAACTGTTAGTCAATAATAAATTGTTGCAAATGTTACAAAACATTACATCCTGTCTGACATTTTACAGTTTTTATACATAATGATACTGTCTTGTCAAGAAATAACTATTTTACGATTAAATGCGCCATTATGGATCCCGACAACGTTTTACATGAACACCTTTCGTCGAGATTTCTAGAATACAAAACTTCTTATCAATTTTACACTAATTATTCGTGTTTTGTACGCAAACAGGTAATGGTGACGCTCTTAATTGCGTTATTGAGAAATACTTAACGTTCTTTACGTGTCATACATTAACGTCACGCAATCGTAAGGTCTTATGCAGATATAATTCACTAATGCACCGAGGAAAGTGTTTTTAGATAATCAACGCAAAAATTTTGTTCCTATGATTGACGTGTTTTACAAGCTTTGACCTCGCACAAAAAAAAAACGCCAAAACGCTTCTGCATCTACTCGATTTGCATGACATCTAATGCACTTAAAACTGGACACCTATCTTATGAAAGGATTTGTGGATCTCTTTCCATTTTCTCAAGGAAAATATAAAAATATTTACCACGTTGGTTGATGTGAAATTGAAGTAAACAGTTTATTTTGATATTAAATTGGACCTTCCACCTTGGTACGCATTTACAGTGAAGTTGGTGATGGTGACAATTACCTCTTTTCATTATAAAAGTTACATAACAGGAACAAAAAAAAGTCCTAAGTATCTTTTTTGTTCCTCGTCAAAGAAAGAGATGGAAACAACAAAATTATCCATATTGTCCTGTGCACAAAGTATTTTATGAGGATGCGAACTATTTTCGTCCGTAAACACTGCAATCACCTTTGAATAGAGTCATAATGCCCTCGGTACGTCCTGCACACAGGGCCATAAATAGAAGTAAGTACTTAAATTGATTAATGGCGTCTCTCTCTCTCCGCTTTCATTTCACCCCGGCATGGCGGCTCGTTGATAATGCACAAGCGAATTACGTAATATTCAAAGCAATTGTTAACTTTGCATTGTGGCATTTACGGTCTAAAATCGATTATTTGATTAATGAGTTTCTGATGTACGAACGACAAACTTACGGGAATAATAAACGGATCAGGGGATAATCGGAATTGTTAAATCGTTCTTCCATCCTTGTCGCTCACAAAACAAACGAAGATGAATAGTCAAATTTCTCACATCAATCATTGTAATTGTATGGTCTTAATTCAAAACTTATCGACACTTCCACGTATAATACGAGAAAGGTATTTAGTAAAACGAAAGAAAAGCAAATGAGTATTCTGAATAGTGCCTTCTTGACGCTCACTCACTACTCAATAGTCAAATTTAATTTTGCAATTGTAAGATTTGTTATTTATGTTACGACCTGGTGCAAAATACGGCACGCGCCGCAGATCTTTACAGATAAGCTGTAACACCTACTGTATAATTAATTAGTCTAATTTAAAGATAATTTACAAGTCATTACACAATTTTCTTCAAATAACTACATATAGCCTTGTATACAGGGTGAGTCAACAAGGCGACGGCGGTCCATAACTTCTGAACCCTTCCAGATAGGAAACCAATTCAAACGCTATTATGTACAACACCGCCAATTCCACATCCTAAAAATACTTTCAACTATACAGGGTGTCCCAAAACACTTGCAACGCATGGCAACTTGACTTTTTTAAACGGAACACCACCATTTTGATGCCATATTCTGGATCACCTATAACATAGCTTTACATCGACATAAGACATTTGATGTTTTAAGGCTCTGTTCTAAAGTAATTAATTCTTCGCCGAGGCTAGAGTAACGTCGGATAACGTCACCGGTCGGATCCCGTCAAGTGTGCGCTTGCGCGCTAGGTCGTTTTAAGTGTTTAGATGAAAACGCAGACCTTGAATAATATGGTTTTTATTAAAAACAGACTTTACCTGACATAGACCTGAATGGAAGTTGAAAAAAACGAATTTGAAAAATTATCCGACTTCGGGATTCGAACCCACTAGCAAAACAGTCAAAGAGTTGTGCTAACAAAGCTTCCCACCACACGGCCACGGAACGCTTTAGATGAACGTGCGTGAAACTTGTATTTCTATAATCTTTTGTTGTGACGTATCCGACGGTACTTCGGTGGATAACGTCTGACGTTACTCTAGACATTATCTTAATTCTTTTTGAAAAATTTCGATCATTGCAGGTGCTTCTTAAAAAAATTCCTGAGAACTCAAAAACGAACGACTTATCTTTCTCGGGAGGAATGTGCAAAAGATTTTTTTCTCACTGACTTCAGTTTCAAGACAAATATGACGTTTCACCAACAGTACCGCCAACTATACAAAAATTGGCAAAAAATTTGAATTTTTTATCGCGAATGATTTATTCTGCCCCGTGGTTGAAACTGTCCCCTATCAATGATCGAGTCACCTTCCTGGCTATGTCGCACTGATGAGAAGAAGCAACAAGATCGAAACGATGCCGCGACTATCCGAAAGAACTTAATCATTGATTCTGCATAAATATCAATAATTTAACGCGCTTTCACAAACTCACCACATCCATCCTCGTAAGTTGTTCGGCGAAATGTCTGACCGGCACATCTGGCAGCTTATACAACCGCCAACCCGCCGCCCCCGTCCTGAGGGCGAAGGCCGGCGGCGGCGCCAGCAAAGGATCCACCCGGGACTCCCTCGCGTACCTCTCCAGCCTGTGCTGAACTTTGGCGTGGAGTTCGGTGGCCGGCAGGAATTCCTCGCTGAAATGCAGGAGATGGGTGAGGGCGGGGTGGTTCGGGGGATCCTTGAAATCCTCCGGGTAACTGTCCAGCCAGACGTGAAGGGCAGAAATTAGGGTCCTTGAACGACAACAATTTATTTTTATTGATCACGTTCGGTAGATTCAAAATTACTGTTTAGAACTCCATCTTCAGCTAGAAAGTGCTTTTTTTCATAGACTAGCTTTAAAACGTACCATTATTGACTTATTTTTGAACTGAGAAGTCGTTTTTCTCTATCTGAGGTTTAATAATCAATCCATTATTAACCTAGGTCAATAATAATGTCAATGTACAAATGTGAAATGGGCATTCACGCTAAGAGTTGATTCTCACATCAATTAATGCTAATAAACAAACACCCATTCTTTAACACAAAGATGAGAATAGCAGCAGCTTTATTAACGTAATTCGAATAGATAGGTACAAAATTTGTCAAAATCAGTCGACTAAGTAAGAACCCCGTGTTGAGTAATTGCTTGCAGGTATTGTAGTGACGCCGTGTAGTGACGGTACGACGATTTCGCAAGGGAATATTAATTTATTAACATAAACAATAACTAAAAATTTTCTATTAGTTGGCTCCTGCAGAATTATGTACTATCACGGGCAAAAAAAACGGGCCATCAAATTTTCTGTCACTTCAAAAAAAGGCAATATAGTCCAATAGTCCGGGAGGTAGCGACAGATTGACTTGACTCATTTCATTAACTTTCTAAAGTCATTTTTCCTATTACGTGTGTCGTTGTGATTCGAAAAAGTCGAGTCTGCCATGCAAGTAGCGGGACAACGCCCCACGTGGGCGGCTCAAGTATGCCAAAAAAACTAGTCTCATTGATGGAAATCATTAACGCTACCATTTTTTATATGAATTACGGAAACCTCGAAGTCCAAAAAAAAACGGTCTGCCACTTCGCCTGCGGGACAAAATATGTCTGCCAACCACATTTCTTAGAAAATTGATTAATAAAATTGTCTAACGATACTGTCATATTTAAATTATCTACCCGTAGCAGGTGTAAAACAGGTGGCATAATAGTGTCATTAGGCAACAATCTGTCTATTCTACACCTCCTACAGTAAATAATTTGAAGCTGGGAGTAGCTTGACAATGTTATTAATCAAATATCTAGGAAATGTGGCGGCCAGGGCGAAGTGGCAGACCGGTTTTTTTGGACACTTTGAGGTGTACCTATGTAATTCATTTAAAGGATTTCAGCGTTAATGATTTCACTTTTTTTACCATACTTGAAGCCCCTGTCCTGCAGGTACCCTGGCAGACCGCCAATTTCTGTATTTATGACACACAAATTAACGAATAATGTGGAAAAGAATGTTAATGAAATCGAATATTTCTGTCGCTGCCTGCCCGACTACAAGCTTTATTGTCATTATGACTGATGTTTGAAATTGTTTGAAGTTTGTGATGGCTGCCCTTTCATTGTCAAATGGCTCGTGACAGTACTTCCCAAGTCAAAATTTTCTCTACCTTAATGTATAATATACAGTGGTCAAACATTGAAGTGGTCCACTGAAAAATTTTGGTCTCAATAAAACTGCTGTAACTTTTGAAAGCACTGGAATCTTTGATAAATCTTTTTTTGCCTTGTAGCTTAATTTGTTGGCTACGCGATGCTGTGAAATAATTTCACCTGGTCATATTCAGAATTTGCTATAGGGGGCGCTGTGTTCAGATGTTGTAAAAATCGAGAATTTTTGTCCGCTCCCATTTCTATGAAAATTTTTTCTGAATTGTTCGGATTGTTGCACAAAGAGTGCCACCCTATAAGCTACAAAATGGTAATTTTAGTTCTGTCTTATCTCCTCCAATGACTGCTCAGATTATAAAATGCTACTTTTTTAAGTTTCTTTAATAACCTTCTTATTATTAATTAAAATTAAAGTTTTCTTGGCTCATTTTAAAGGAAAAACTCCATCATGGGCCTCTGCGGTAGTAGAAAAGATCCAAGGCTCGAATTAACAAAAGCGGGGCTTACGAATAAGGGGGAAGCGAGTTTCAAATGCCATCCAAATTTTATGAGACGCAAAAAAGTCAAATTTAACTGTCTTCAACAAACCGCTAACTTTTTTGGAGAATTTCAGGACGTCGTCTCCTTAGGTGGGCTTAGATATAGCGACCCACTACCCCGCAATAAGCACTATGTTTTAGACGAAAAATCTGGGACTTCTTTTACCTGGGAATTCCGTAACCTACGATACGTAAAATGCGTATCTCGGGTAAATTGGGCGGAATTGTCAGTGTCAGATAAGTAATAATGAAACATGTTAACAATTAAGGGTTTGCCATGGTAATCATCACATATTGCATTTAGCATTTTACGTATCGTACAGTTCATTTCAAGGGTTTAGTCCATTAGATCGTAAAATGCAAATGAGTTCCGCTCATCGTCGACCTGACCGTCGTAAGTAACAGTGAAACCTGGTTATTCCACCACAGTCAACACAAAGTACCTACTTTTAAAAAGAATTGTGTTTCTACGGAAATATAATTAGAATTATTTTATTGTTTATTTACTATTTACTCGCTTCAGACTATTTGCACTTTCGAACCATTGATTTCTCAGAATTGCGCAAACGAATTATTTCTCTACGGGAATGTAATTAGAAAATTATAAATCCTCCGCAAACTATTTGCAATTTCTTCATATTTCCTCGAATTGCCCCAATAATGACTTGTGGTTTATAAATGAGCTTTTCCAGGTATATTGAATTATCCTACTTTGTAATTAGGGGTGCAAGGGTATAAATACATATTAGAATTCAAAATGTGTTGTTCAGTTTCTGAAAAATCGTTCAACGTGTTGTGTGTCAAAATGCCTCGCAGATCTTTGGAAGTCGACGATTTAATTCGCAATTTGGTCAATTATTTCACGAAGGAAAAGGAGAATATAATATTATATGATCAATGAGTTTATGAGTGGTGGAATAGTTTCGCGCCCCGATCGAGTCCTAGAGAATACTTTAACGGGTGATATATCCGTCTCTTCCATTTATATGTGTTAAACAGAGACGCGATAGTAGACACTCTTAGGACTGTACGTTACAACGTGGGTGAATTGCCAGACGTTGTGTAGAAAAAGACGGAGCTAACCTAGAGCGTTGTACCTGAACCGGACTGACCGGACTAAACCCTTGAAATGAACTGTAGATTACGGAATTCCCAGGTAAAAGAAGTCCCAGATTTTTCGTCTAAAACATAGTGCTTATTGCGGGGTAGTGGGTCGCTATATATCTAAGCCCACCTAAGGAGACGACGCGACGTCCTGAAATTCTCCAAACAAGTAAGCGGTTTGTTGAAGACATTTAAATTTGACTTTTTTGCGTTTCATAAAATTTGGATATGGCATTTGAAAATCGCTTCCCCCTTTCGTAAGCTCCACTTTTGTTAATTCGAGCCTTGGATCTTTTCTACTACCGCAGAGGCCCCTGATGGAGTTTTTCCTTTAAAATGAGCCAAGAAAACTTTAATTTTAATTAATAATAATAGTCCAGTCAAATTAGACCTCCAGGAGGTTACAATAAATGTTGGAAAGCGGGAGATGATCTTAAACCCTTTAGTAGGCATCTAATAGAAGTATCCTAGTTTTGCAACTTCCCAGGATGTGTGCGTATGATAGGGTGTCCAAAAAACCCCGAAATTTTCGGACTTTTTCAGTTTCTCGCTTATAATTTCTAAACAGTGCTTCCTAGCGGAAAGTTCCCTATATTCGAAATTAAAGCGCACTAAATTCTGCGTCGAATGAGCCCCTCAAACGTTAAGTTCGACCATGTGGTAGGGTCGCAAACCATGGTCAAAAACGACAATTTTGTGAAAAATTGACAAGTAGTGACTTTTCGTCGTCTGTAACGTCCAAACGGCTACTCTAATTTAAAAAACTTATAGCTTGAAAGTTGTAGACCATCAATCGCTGATTTCAAAAAGCATCACAAATTTAAATTTTGGTTAAAAGTATTCAAAAAATAATTTATCTATAAATGTAGTTAAGAAATGAGACAATGAATAAAAGATCAATTTTTTCGAAATCTTTTGGAGGTGGAGGGGCCAGGGTCGTTCGCAGGCTCGATGAATAGTGTGTCGCCTTCAAATAGTTGAAGCTTTAGATCTAGAAAATCAAAAGAGAGCAATCCATAAACAGTCATAAGTCAGTACCTAAGCCTCAACTATTTGAAGGCGACACACTATTCATCGAGCGTGCGAACGACCCTGGCCCCTCCACGTCCAAAAGATTTCGAAGAAATAGATTTTTTAATAATAAATTGTTTTTTGAATACGTTTAACCAAAATTTAAATTTGTCGAAATTAACGTTTGGGGGGCTCATTCGACGCAGAATTTAGTGCGCTTTAATTTCGAAAATAGCGAACTCTCCGCTAGGAAGCACTGTTTAGAAATTATAAGCGAAAAACTGAAAAAAGTCCGAAAATTTCGGGGTTTTTTGGACACCCTATCATACGCACACATCCTGGGAAGTTGCAAAACTAGGATACTTCTATTAGATGCCTACTAAAGGGTTTAAGATCATCTCCCGCTTTCCAACATTTATTGTAACCTCCGGTCCCTATTTGACTGGTCTATAAGAAGGTTATTAAAGAAACTTAAAAAAGTAGCATTTTATAATCTGAGCAGTCATTGGAGGAGATAAGACAGAACTAAAATTACCATTTTGTAGCTTATAGGGTGGCACTCTTTGTGCAACAATCCGAACAATTCAGAAAAAATTTTCATAGAAATGGGAGCGGACAAAAATTCTCGATTTTTACAACATCTGAACACGGCGCCCCCTATAGCAAATTCTGAATATGACCAGGTGAAATTATTTCACAGCATCGCGTAGCCAACAAATTAAGCTATCAAGGCAAAAAAAGATTTATCAAAGATTCCAGTGCTTTCAAAAGTTACAGCAGTTTTATTGAGATCAAAATTTTTCAGTGGACCACTTCAATGTTTGACCACTGTATACTCCGTTTACGATGTTTTAAAACGGCAGTAGGCTCTGTTAGGGTGACAGAATTCACTGGGTATTGTACTTTTGACATTTGTCAAATTGTTTGTCACGTTGAAATCTGTACTCAAAACTATCCTTTGTTGCCAAATCGTAGACAACAATAATGTCGAAAAAGTATCTAAAGAACTAAGGGAGTCTCCTTTCACTGAATACACAGTGATTTCTAGATAGCAATCAAGCATGGTATACGACGTAGGTAAGCATTTTGGAAGCCCTATTCTGAGATTTGAAGAGATGTTTCTAGGTGCAAGATTGTGATTTTGACGGCCATTGAAATGGTTGAATCTTAAATCTATACCCTCATGCAAGTGTTAAATGAGATGCAGTCGCTATTTCTAAATCTTCATCAATGGATTGCTTTCGACTCCTTGCAAAAATGATAATGATTGTTTGGAAACTACTGCGTCTATTAATTAACAGAAATAGCTATTAACATACCTAGGTATGTTATGATAGTCATAACATCCGAGGTTTGTTCAATAGTTTATCGGTTTAGGCGATTAAAGCCAAAATTAATTGAAAAATTTGCACAAATTCGTGGCACTTTAAAAATCGAGACGATCGCGTTTACATGGGGTTGTTGTTGTCATGGCTCGTTGTTTAGAAACAAAAGTCAGATCAGAAAATCAGAAAAATGGATTCGGACGTCGTTTCTGTGGGCGTCGTTGAATTGCCTCAAAACATTCTGGACGAAGCAGGGGAAGCCTTGCACAGCTTAATACCGAAAAAATCGAAAGCCAGGTATGAAAAAGTGTATGATGCATTCAAGCAATGGCAGTGTGTGAATAATGTTCAAATTGTCAACGAAAGTGTTCTTCTGGCCTACTTTCACGAGCTGGTAAGTTCATGTTCGTTTAATTTAACTTATCAAGGTTTTTTTTATCTAGTCGAAGAAGCATAGTCCTTCATCATTGTGGGTTTACTATTCCATGTTGCGGAGTACCATCAGTGTCAATGAAAATGTGGACATAAAAGTATTTCAGAAGTTGTATGCATTTGTGAAAAGGCAGAATGTAGGCAACGTAGTGAAGAAAGCGAAAGTTTTGACTGATGACGAACTCAAGAAATTTCTGATTGAGGCCATAGACGAACAATATTTGTTGTGCAAGGTACCTATGTCAATTCTGTATTATTCTGCTTATGGAATTTGAACATTTTAGGTTGTTACTATTTTTGGATTATTCGGCGCTTGTCGATGCGACGAAATATATAATCTGTCAGTGAATGACGTCAAAATTGAGGGCTCCATTTTAATCGTGACAATCAATCAGTCCAAGACTTACAAGCCAAGATTTTTTACTGTTGTTTCGGATGGTGCTGTAAATCAAGTGGAGATTGTGAAAAAGTACATGAGACTGCGACCAAAACACGCGAAACATGATCATTTCTTTGTTTTCTTCAATGGGGGAAAATGTAGCACACAACGAGTAGGCATTCACAAGATTGCGGCAGTTCCCAAATTGATAGCTACCTTCCTCGGACTTCCGAACACCGGCCATTGCCTACGACGAAGCTCTGCTACAATCCTGGCAAACACTGGCGCTAATGTAACTGATTTGAAGAGGCTTGGTGGATGGAAAAGCTCTACCGTCGCTGAAGCATATATTGAAGAATCAGTGCAGAACAAGATCAAAGTAGCTAGAAGGATGGTTGGCAGTGATGAATCTAGTACTTCCACTTCATTAACCCTTCAAGACGATGTTACATGCAGAAAGACAACAGAAATAGTGCCCAGTACTTCACAACATGTAAAATCTTCCGAGATATTCCTGCCAGAAGCTACCTTTTCAGGCTGCACCATTAATGTGTATTATGGCAAGAAGGAGTAGCAACCGAGGGAGCAGCGTTTGCTAATTTAAATTGTCTGTTGTAATAAAAGTTGCGTTGATTAGAGAGACACATTTATTTCTTTTTCTTATCTTTTACTTGTACGGTAAAATTACCGTACAGAATATGGTTATGATCTGCTTACCAGCCGATTTTTATGCATGTTCACAGGGCTTTAATCGTCAAAAACCGATAAACGATATTTTCATCAGGTTACTAAAACGAGACTAAAACCTATCGTAATGCCTACTTAATGAGACAACTAGTTTAACAGTTTACAAGAGGTAAAGTAAATGTAAATTCTGATTATAAGAAAGGTAGGTACCACTTTGTAGTGTAACTGCATTAGATGGACGATGACATTTCGGAGGAAAATTGGAATAGTCCTCTTCTTCCATATCATTAATTTCTATGATTGGCAATAAAGAAATGCAAGAAGACACTAACTGAAATGCATCAAAATCAGAAATAAGCGGTTCAAATCCTCTGTAGGCTACCGGCTACCTACATCAACGAAGAAGTTGGATTTGTAAATGTAATTTTAATGGAGGATAGTACCTATAGTACTTATTGTATGATATAGACAAAATAAAGACAGATAAATAGGTGTAGTAATAAATTATTGGCTTTATCTACTATATCTAAAGGTCTTTGCATATTGTAACTCTCTTAAAAAAGATGAATATAAGTATCCAAAAATGAGATATCCTTATTACTTCCGAATGCTCGTTGGAACTTCCAGAAGGGCTTCCTCCCTCATTTGATTGAGTTATTCACTTGCGGTTTTCTTGATTCTATTACATAAATCGTAAAATTTCACCTATAATTAATTATAAGCTTACCAGATCATAGCCTAATGAATGTTTAGGTAAGCCCAATTTGGCGCTTCTGCACTAGGAGTAGGTAGCTTTTCAGTATTTTTTTGTAAATGTTCTGTGCTCAACTCAACAATGACCGAATAAATATTTGTCAAATAACAATCAAAGTACAAATGTGAGAACACGGCTACGAAGTTCCGTCAAATACAAATTTGGTTATTTAATGTTGACCAACTTAAAGAAGACATATCATCGTTTCTAAACATCATGAATGAATTATACTATTTTGCAGGGCTCACTTACTTCCTGTGCTGCTCGTGCTGGTCCGCCTTGCCGTTGACGGGCGTTTCGGACAACTCCTCGTAGCGCTGCAGGAGCAGCTTCAGGACCTCTCGGGGAGTCGAGAAACTCCTGTACGTGGCCAGGAAGACGTTGATGTAAGTCGTCTCGAGCTCCCCGTCGTCGGTCGACAGGGCCTCCACTAGTTTTTTTAAAGTTCCCGCCTTGACGAAACGGACTCTGACGGTCTCCCACTCCAGGTGCGAGATCTCGTCGTCCGAGTCCTGAAAATTACACTTTGCGATGAGTTTCCTGCATCTAGTTTGGGGCCTTGTAAAAAATAGCAAACGATCCAAGACAAATGCATCCTCAGTTGGTTTTGGAACCGATTCCGACATAAAATAACTTTTTACTAAATTATTAACAAATATCAGGGAGAGAGAAATAATCAAAGAGTTCCAATCAGAACACAAAATTTGTATCTAAATTTTTGTCAGCGGCTTAGTGACAATTTTTTTTTAAATGATCTACTCCTCTGGCAAACGTTGATAATTGTGATAACATTATCATGATGAGGAGCCATAATCAGGGTGGCAAAAAAAACAGTTTTTTTTTTATTTTAAACAAAACATGTTTTTTTTATTTAAAACATGTTTTAATCGTATTAATTTTTACGAAAATTGCATTAAAAAATTTTCAACTTTTTAAAAACATGTTTGAAACAATGAATTTTGTACATTACAGGCATCTGTAAAATTTTCATTGAGGCCCGTTTGCACCATCGCCACTTAATTTTATCCCCTATGTAAGCTTTCCTTAACTATAAGTGTCACTTAAATTTTGATAGTTTTGCACCAGTTCCGCTCAGATCGCGCTTATCAAAGTGAACCTTAATCTAGGGATTTTTGCTGTTTTTAGTTTGCACCTAACTTAATCTCGCTTCTTCTTCTTCTACGATTTATATGGGCCTCAGCATCAAGGCTATTTAGCCCAGGTATGGGTTGCCCCACCGGTAAATAGGCGAAAATAGAATTAAGGAAGAACGGGGTCCGCGAAGAACGACGGATCGGTCTCGAAGACCTACCCCGAACACCAACCGAAAAGTTTTTTTTGGTAGATATAATTAAATCGAAATTAGAAAAAGGTCCACGAATACGGCACATCCGGTGCCATCCGGCCTGGATACCGGCGTGAATATCCGCAAACCAAAACGGCACAAATACCGAAATCGAAATTAGAAACAAGTCCACGAATACGGCACATCCGGTGCCATCCGGCCTGGATACCGGCGTGAATACCCGCAAACCAAAACGACACAAACACAGAAATCGATAATAGAAATTTTAGGTTAAAAACCACGAGAATTTAAACACCACTATTTTTTTTCTCCCAGCGGCGTCCCGCACGACGAACACAACACAAAGATGATGGATGAAAGCCTAGCCGACTCTTCTGTGGACGGTTGGGGGCGAAATGGGGTGAAATCCAACGCGGCCACGTGCCCAGGGTGCAAAGTGAGGTTAATGGCAGAGCACGTCTACTCTGCGTCGCAGCCACAGCTAGACTATCCTTAATCTCGCTGTCAAACGACAGTCTGAAGGTTATCAATGAAGTTTTAGGTGATTTGTTTTGAACGTTTGAACATTTTGAACCTTAATAAGCAATTAGGTAAGTATTTGCTCAATGCAAAATAGTTCTGCTGTTGAATATTATTTTTAAATTTAAAGACATTATAGAATGTAAAAAGAAACGCAGTTATTTCTGAAACAATATTACAGAAGTCGAGTCAACTCCATGGATCCTTGTGATTGTCCCACTCCCACACACGCGTACCTACCTGTCGTATGGGAATTAATTTGATTTTCTATTAATTCCAAAATATGTACAACCGTATTTTTTGTAAGCCGAAATCTTTTAAAAAATGACAATTCATCCAAATTGTTAAAGTGATCGGCCCTCTCATATATCTTCCGTGGAAAACCATTCTCAATTACTTCTAATACATCCAAATCATCTTCAAGAATATCAATTTCGATTTCATCCATTGCAGTGCTATATTTTCTTAGTTTATCACACTTTTTCACTTCTTCTGTCACTTCAAATTCACTCGAATATAGGTTAAGTTTTAGCTAAACCGCAAAAATTCTACGGCTTAACATAAGCGGCACTTAGTAGGCTTTAAGCAGAACTTTCGACTCGGTGCAATACACAAAATTTACGTAAGCCGTACTTAGCCGTTAAGTGGCGATGGTGCAAACGGGCCTGATGAATTGAATGAATTCGTAATTGTTAAGTGCCCAGTGCAGCTGAAGTGCCTAATTATTTTGTAATTTGTGGTCGTGGATCATCGTGCGTACTTAGACTGCTTCTTAGCGCTTCGTACTCTAAGTACTAAGTACTAGTAAGTAGTGGTTAAGAAAGTATGATACCTATATACAGGGTGTCTCTTTTAAAGTGTCAGTTAGCGATATTTGGAGAACCTTTTTGTACAGCTAAACGAAAATTTGCACACGGGGGTTTCAATTCATTGCCCATCGAATGAAAATATTTTCGTCTTTGACATACTTCCGGTTATACCGGAAGTGGCCGCCATCTTTGTTATTTTAAATGGAAAGCCTATATTTTGACACTAGATTCGGATTGGCCTCTTAATTGTGGGTTTATTGCACCCCCACTTTACCTACCTAACTGTCATAGTATTTGACATATGTCAAAATTTGTGTAAAAAAATTGATTTTTGTCCGGCATTTGAAAAATTTGTATCTTCCAGACGGTTGAAGATTAAAGAACCAAACTTGGAGGGTTGAAAGTACAAGGTTTGAGATTTCGGCTGGTCGCTCCCGCGTTCTTGATGACGTAACAATATGGCGGAAATTAATTTTTTAAAATGGCGTAACGAAATTGTCCACAACTCGATTTTTTTAAATGCGATTACCATAATTTTATTCATCCAAAAGATGCAAAATTTGATTCTCTTTTGGCTAGTATTAGCATTCCCTATACCTATTTTCAATATTTTTAAAAATATTTGCAATAAATGCATTTGTGCGAATTAAAAAAATTTATCACAGCAGGCTAATTTGTCTTAAATCGAATTGTGAAAAAATGTATTCGTTCAATAACTTATCGCAGGTCGACAACAAAAGCTCTTTTGATTTTCTATCTGTACGAGGTTCAGCAACTGCGAAAGAATTGTGTCTAAGGACAAGCTTTCCTGCATGTACTAAAATTTGCCAAAAGTGAAGAATAACGAATTTTTCAAAGGTGTGAAGGACATTTTAAACATTTCATCGCTCCAGGATCTCCTAGTTACATTGCTTAAACTTTAAAAACACATTAATATTTAATACCTTCGATTAATGAATACATTACAAATTAAAGTTATGTCTGTATTTTAACACGTGCTCGAACTTTCTCCCTTCAAACTCCAGGCATAACTCCACTCTTTTCATTAAATTTGGACCTGTCGCTCTTCTAATTTCATCTTCATCCAACGTCTGCAATGCGTTTTGAACTCTGTCTATCATGTCTTCTTTTGTTGTCGGGGGGAAAGCGTACACTTAATCTTTAATCGCCCCCCAAAAGAAATAATCTAAAGGCGTTAAATCAGGTGAACGCGCTGGCCAAAGGAAAGGACCGTTATTAGCAATCCACCTGCCATTGAACGTATCTTCTAAAAAAGTAGATATTATCCTGGCCCTGTGAGCCGGAGCACCGTCTTGTTGATAGTAGGCTGCTACATACTCTGCAAGAGGCAAATCGTCCAGTGCGGGTACAACAATGTTTTGCAAAATATTCAAATAGCCATTGCTGTTCAGATTTTCATTGTAAATGTAAAAGCATAACACTTGATTAAATTTAAGTGCACAGAACACATTGAACTCCCAATTTTCTTGAAAATGTACCTCGCGAGTGGCATGTGGGTTTTCGGGAGCCCAGTAGTGAATATTATGACGGTTGAACATTTTGTTTTTCTTAAATTTAGCCTCATCAGTCCATATAATATTTCTGAGAAAATTTTGATCTTCTTGAGAGTTTATCAGTAACCATTCTACAAAGCGTAACCTTCTTTGGTCGTCACCTGGGTGCAGCGAATGAACACTGTAGAAACAAAACGGATGCCATTTGTGCTTTGATAAAATCCGATTAATACTGTTTCTCTTCAAGCCTAAATCTTCTTCAGCTTCTCTCAAGGAAGCAGTAGGGTAAGCTGTGAAATACCCTAGAACTGTAACTTCATTATCCTCGTCGTCTACGGCTGTTTTTGTTCGGACTCGCTTTCGGAGAAAAGCACCATGTAAGGAACAATTACTTAGTAATCTTCGGATTGTACGTTCGTTAGGTCGAGGCTTGTTCGGATATCTTTCGACGAACGTTCTGCAAGTTCTTGCGGCGATTTGTCCGCATTCACCATGTATCAACAATAAATTTAAAAAATCTTCGTTAGTATAACCCAAACCCGCCATTTTTTTAGCAACAAATTTGACAGTAGCGCAAAAGCCATAGCTAACTATGTTTATCAAACACTGCTTGCTGTGATAAATTTTTTTAATTCGCACAAATGCATTTATTGCAAATATTTTTAAAAATATTGAAAATAGGTATAGGGAATGCTAATACTAGCCAAAAGAGAATCAAATTTTGCATCTTTTGGATGAATAAAATTATGGTAATCGCATTTAAAAAAATCGAGTTGTGGACAATTTTGTTACGCCATTTTAAAAAATTAATTTCCGCCATATTGTTACGTCATCAAGAACGCGGGAGCGACCAGCCGAAATCTCAAACCTTGTACTTTCAACCCTCCAAGTTTGGTTCCTTAATCTTCAACCGTCTGGAAGATACAAATTTTTCAAATGCCGGACAAAAATCAATTTTTTTACACAAATTTTGACATATGTCAAATACTATGACAGTTAGGTAGGTAAAGTGGGGGTGCAATAAACCCACAATTAAGAGGCCAATCCGAATCTAGTGTCAAAATATAGGCTTTCCATTTAAAATAACAAAGATGGCGGCCACTTCCGGTATAACCGGAAGTACGTCAAAGACGAAAATATTTTCATTCGATGGGCAATGAATTGAAACCCCCGTGTGCAAATTTTCGTTTAGCTGTACAAAAAGGTTCTCCAAATATCGCTAACTGACACTTTAAAAGAGACACCCTGTATATTAATTATATTATTAATCTTATATCTATCTAAGGCGGCCTGAACGAAACTGCACCTTATGACATGTGAATAAAAGTGAATTAAAGATTATCGAACTGGGTAGGTACCTATCATAATCTCAACAATCATAATATTAGTTCATAATACAATTTTTTTAAATACTGCCCTTGCATCTTATCTGATGTGTCAATCGTGGCATATATGATCATATATGAATTATGAAAGTATAAAGCTATATGAACTTATAGAAATTTGAAATCTGCCATGTATAAATTTTAAAAAAACATTGAATAAAAAAACACGTTTAAAACATATTTGTTTAAAACGAACGGCCTTGTTTAAAACACTACTTGATTGAAAACAAATGTTTAAAACATACCAACCCTGACCATAATCAGCGCGCCTTCCAACCCTTCATGGCTGCGTTTTCCCTTCAAACTTGTTATAAAATGGAGGTCTATTATATAATTTGCCCCCGTCTGCCTTTTATTTCAACATATTTATTAGACCATATAATCCATGAAAACGCACGAGCACGAAGCAGACGTGCTCAGCGCTGCGTTAAAGAATAATTTACATTTTTCTGGCTGAAAATGATCTTCAGACTACACCTAGCAGGTATTTCCTCAATTCTAGGTTGTATAAAGTATATATGAAGTGCTACTCTGGCAGATAATAAGTAATTCATTTAGTAGGCTGTAGTAGTAGTAGTAGTAGTAGGCTGCGTTATCAATTCAATTGCTGGGACCTGCTTTTGTAAAAAGGCGCTCAAAATGTATTTTTTTTAAACGAGAAAACTCGCACTAAAAAGTTGCAAGAAAATCAAGCCAACTGCGAACTAAATGTCATTATGTTAGTTTAAAGCGAGGGGCAAATCTATGAGCAAAATCTTGTACACTGATTTCACCTTCCTGTGTGATTTCACCTTATTTCCCTTGTTCTCACCATTCTTTCTTTCAGATGAATCTGAAACCGATAGAAGCAGTATCATATTTCAAAGAAGGTCTCTATGCAAAATTTTACTAAAAAGCAAATTTAAGAATACGAATGAAAAATTCATTGATTTAGAAAATTGTATTATTTCCAAAACGTTTGGCCCTGAGTAGTTTCACATCAGCAGCGTTAGAAATAAGTTGCGGAATTTCAAACGACAGTTTATATCGAAATGGAATGCTTGTAACAGAAAGCTTATACCGAGGCCTATACCCAGTAACTTCGGACCAACTAAACGAGGCCGGCCTACCTCAGATTTTATCTAAAGTAGTAGTCCTACGAAACGCAGAAGACCAGCGGAGTTACGTGCATTACATTCTGCGGATGAGTTAGCCTATGCTGCGCAAATTAATCTCAGAGCTGACGGAAAACATTTACAAGTTGATATCATCAAGAAAGTAAATGAGCCAGGCTATAGTTGCAAAAATACAGAAAATACTTCTCGTAGTATGTCAACTGTACAAGCGTTGTCTACGATTGTGGAGGCCCAACTGTCTAAAAAACAATACAACATTATTATAAATTATGCAAAGGAAATTTTCCCAACTTACAAAGAAGTAAAAAAAGAAAAAGCCAACTGCTACCCAGAGGGCATGCTAATAACGGAAACTGAAGCAATAACACCCGTACAGCCACTAATAGATCACACCACAGATCGTTTGCTACATAGTCAAGAAGAAGTCATTTCCACCTTGGATCCCTCAGATAATCTAACTTTCATTTCTAAGTGGGGATTTGATGGCAGTTCAAGTCATACGCAGTGACACCAAGCACATGTTCTTGTCGATGTTCTTCTAAACGTTTTTGTAGACCTATCAAATTGCAGTACAAAAAAGAAACCACAGAACGTGTAAAATTAGAAAAGGAGAATATGGACAAAGAAATAAGCAATTTATTACCCACAAAAGTTACCATTAATTGTAAGGCGTGTACAGTAAAAGATAAACTTATTTTGACAATGGTTGACGGCAAAATTTGCAATTCGCTTACAGAAACAAAGTCAACAATGAGATGATATTTATGTGATGCAACATCCAAAAAGTTCAATAATGTTGACAGAATGATAGAATGGCCTATAAAGAAAAATTATTCATCCTTCGGAATTTCTGTTTGCATTCATGGATAAGAATTTTTGAATGTGTTTTACACATTGCTTATAAGTTGCCCGTGAAATCATGGCGTATCAACAAAGAAAATACAAGAGAAATTGAAGAAAATAAGAAAAGCATTCAAAGAAGTTTTAGGAATAGAATAGCAATGGCACTAATAGTGGACAAACCTAAGCCTGGATACGATAACACTAATGATGGTAACGTAGCAAGAAAGTTTTTCCAACAATATGAACTATCCGCATCTATAACTGGAATAGACCAAGAATTAATTCATAGATTTTATATCATACTTCAAGCCCTGTCTAGTTGCTTTAAAATAAATGTCGATTTTACGAATTTCTCCTTAGAAACATCTCGGCTTTACATAAAATTGTATGCTTGGTATCCTATGAGCACAAGTCTCCACAAAATTCTTATTCATGGTGGTGAAATAATATCTGAGGCTTTACTCCCTATTGGACAGTTGAGCGAAGAAGCTCAGGAGTCTATAAATAGGGATTTCAAAATTTATCGTGAAAACTTTAGCAGTAAAACTTCTAGAGAGGCAACATGCGAGATGTTTTAAATAGACTTCTAATTTCCTCTGACCCTGTCATCACCTACACACGCTCTCTCCCGGTACTTAGCCGAAAATTTCCCTTTGGGTCTTTTGTTTTCATTCAGACACATTATCAATCATAATATTTTCATATTTCAAATCATTCTGGTGAATCAGTCTATGATTCATAATTTTGAGTACTCTCTTGTATGACCCAGTGTGAGACGTTCCAAAATTGTAAAAGAAAAGTGGAGGTACTATATCATTTGTTCCCGTCTGCCTCTCTGGCTAATGATCAGGTTTGTTATAGTGACTCAGAAAATCCCCAAGGCAGACGTCATGAGCGCTGATTTTGCACCGGCAGACGATTATTTTGTACATGATACAAAATCTCCACCACGAATATCTCGGAAACGAAATGAAATATGAAAATTCGCTCCGACAGGTCAATTATTACGTCAAGGAAGGCACTTAAATCAATGCTTTTTGTGAAATTTTACAATGCACCACTTAAATTTCCACCCACCCCAACTTTAAATTTCTAAGGAAAATCTTCCTTTTTCTACGGTATTTTTGAACTCCTCGATAAATGTACCTAATATAGATTAAAATAATCTACATAAGTATATAGAATACAAATTAATTGACAAATTTAACGGTCCTTTATTCGTACTTCTTATGTTTTCAAAGGCAACTCGAAAAAAGTTAGAAAATTTTCTGATTGTTAGATTTCGTAACCACGGCAGTCGCTCAAAGCGTTAATTGAAAGAGTCGCTCTACGCTCAAAGTTACTGCACTTTGCGAGAGATGCTCCAAGGTAAAAAATTGTAAAGGGCCTTTCTTGTAGAGAATTTAATAGCCTTCAATATACAGGGTGATTCTGATATGCAGTCATTAATTTTCAGGGGTCATTCTACGTCGAAAAATATAAAGAAAAGTCCCTATAAACATGTATCCGAAAATCGTTCTTAAGGCGGGGGCCTAAAATTCGAATTTTATTTAGTCACTTATACGTAAAGGAAATGAAACTTTTGTCCTACGTCACAACTAAAATAATTGCTACCGCTAATACAATTAATACCAGCTGTTACCAGTAAAGGTTATCCGAAAGGTAATTTTTCAAACTATTTTTGTAGGTATTCACATTGAACTCAAAATTCAAAATACGACAACGGGGGAATTTTTTCATCTGTGCGTAAGACAAAAGTTTCATTTCCATTAGGTATATTAAGTTCTTCCATACTATCTGACATTATTAAGGATCACCAGGTTACTTTAGTTACTAATTTTTAGAAATTAAGGAGGAATTTGATTTGTCTTTCGTGGCTCCAAAATCTAAGTATTGCAGAAAAAAATCTTAGGATTTCAGCTTTTAACCTCCCCACTCCACTCCACCATTTAAAAAAAAAGGGAGGTTACTGCAATCACTAAAATTTTCGAATTCGAGATAAGACCGGATCTATACGTTTTGAGGTCTCAGGAGCCCAAAAAAGTGGTACGTACGTACGTACGTTCGTAAACACGCCACAGCCCAAACTACTCGACAGATTTAGCTGAAATTTGGTACGTGTGCATGTGATAACCCAACTTAGATCTGAAAAGCTTTTGGAGCCAATCGTGCAACCAGAAATGCCATTTTGGCACATCAACTTTTAAATTTTAAATGCAAACCCCCATTTTTCACGTCACGATAGGAAAGGCCTTCAAATTCTGCTTCTAAAAATGCATTCATTCTTAGTGCCCTTTTGACCAAAAATTAAAAAAAATTGATTTTTATCGGACTTTAAAATCGCGGTACAGCCCAAGCCTCTAAACCGATTTGGCTGAAATTTTGCACAAGGGGATTGTATTACACGTCGAAGAGGTGAACTAATTTTGGATTCAATCGGCCCACGGAAAGTGCCGTTTTGGCACACCAATTTCGAAATTTAAAATTATTCTCTAATTTACCCATTAAAAAAAATGCAGCAGAGAAGCGGCTGGAACCTCCCCATCGCGTGGATCTTTGTATTCTGTGTATATAGTAATCAATTCGACTTTTTTTTATGCTTATTGTCTGTGACGAATTTCGCAATTTTCTGACAAATACCGACGTCACCCATCACATTTGACAATATGTTCCTTTTAAGGTTAACAGTTTGCCACTCTTTTGACAATAACTGATACTTTATGTCATCCACTGTCAGCCTGCTCCCTTTTAATGAAAAATATTTTTTTCTCTATTTTCCACTGAAATGGCAGAAACTGTGAATACATTTTTAGAACGAGAATTTGATCGTGTTTCTAATGGCGACATAAAAAGGAGACCTTTGTATTTAAAATTTAAAGTTAATTTGCCTAAATGGCACTTCCCGTGGACCAATTGCTTCCAAAAGCCTTTCAGGTCTTCAACGGGTCACCCAATCTCCACGTATCAAATTTCAGCCAAATCGATTCGCTAATTTGGGCTATAATGTATTTTTAGTGTTATTATGAAATTTCGATTTTTTGACCCAAAGAGCACTAAATGCGAACGAATTTTGTCTTACTTAAAACCAGAATTTGAAGCCTTTCTGATGGTAACAATAAATCTTTCAAAAACTTGTTTTGGATGGTTAAATGAGTGAATAATTTTAAAGTTACAAATTGGTGTGCCAAAACGGCAGTTTCCGTGGGCCGATTGAATCCAAAATTTGTTCAGCTCTTCGACGTGCAATACAATCCCCGTGTGCAAAATTTCAGCCAAATCGATTCAGGGGCTTGGGCTGTACCGCAATTTTAAAGTCGGATAAAAATCATTTTTTTTTCAATTTTTGATCAAAAGGGCACTAAAAATGAATACATTTTTAGAAGCAGAATTTGAAGGCCTTTTCTATCGTGAGGTGAAAAATGGGGGTTTGCATTTAAAATTTAAAAGTTGATGTGCCAAAATGGCATTTCTAGTTGCACGATTGGCTCCAGAAGCTTTTCAGATCTAAGTTGGGTTATCACATGCACACGTACCAAATTTCAGCTAAATCTGTCGAGTAGTTTGGGCTGTGGCGTGTTTACGAACGTACGAACGAACAAACGTACGTACGTACATACATACAGACACATTTTAAAAACCACTTTTTTGGGCTCCTGAGACCTCAAAACGTATAGATCCGGTCTTATCTCGAATTCGAAAATTTTAGTGATTGCAGTAACCTCCCTTTTTTTTTAAATGGTGAAGTGGAGTGGGGAGGTTAAAAAAATTTTTGAAAGATTTATTGTCACTATCGAGGTCACCATCAGAAAGGTCTTCAATTTCTGGTTTTAAATGAGACAAAATTGATTCGCCTTTAGAACCCTTTGGGTAGAAAAATCGAAATTTTGTAATAACACTGAAACCACTTTATAGCCCAAACTAGTGTTTTGGTAAGTGGAGGTGAGGTGACCCGTTGAAGAGCTGAAAGGCTTTTAGGAGCAATTGGTCAACGGGAAGTGCCATTTAGGCATATCAACTTTAGAATCTTAAACAGAAGTCCCTGAAATCAAAGACCCACGCGTTGGGGAGGTTCCAGCCGCTTCTCTGCTGCCATTTTTTAAAATTCAAAATAGCCCATTTAACAAATTTTAAATAATCCTCTTGGAAAACAAAAAATCAGTCGTGTTTAGAAGATCATGACGAAGAGAATAAACTTGGTCTCAAAGAGGAGCAAATGACTTAGTACAGCTTCATTTTTGTACCTGTTTACAACCACCCTCACCAAAAACGCAGCAGTCTGAACGTCTGTCAAACGTTTTTTTTTGTTACTTGTCACATCTCACTTGAAAGAAAAATTGACAGGCCAACGGGAGCAAATGATATAATTATGATGGAGCCTCGGATGGAGCAAATCATATATCAAAATTGTCGCTAGCCCGCTGTCTATTCGTAAAAAATAAATAAATCGATATTAAGCTTATTTTCTAGCTAAGATCGTCAAAAATCTTAGAAAATACGTAAAAAAAAACACTTGGACGTCTCATAATTTCAAAATAGCAAAGGTGAGAAAGAAAGAAAAACTCTGAAAAAATAAAAACCAAGGCAAAGTTCTCATAGTCGTCATTATATTTTAACGCCTTTGCTTTGATGTTGCTACAACAGCGAAAATACAAAACCAGATTTAAGGTCAAGGTTAAATTTTTAACAAAACAAATCAATAATATGCTTTCTAAATTGAAACATCCCATAGGCACCTACATATTTAGTTCTCTGACAAATATTTTAACTCTAAACAAAAAAGATTATACTCACTAGTCCCTGTGTACTTAAAACGTCAAATTGACAAGTTGTTACATATTTTTTATTAGCAGAAGACCGGTTTGGAGGGAATTGAAATTTATACTTTATATAGACTGTTTGGAAAAATTTACATTTTTGCGAATTTGCGTTTTTATTATTTTTCAAAAGGAACAAGAAATAATTTTATTTTGGTGATCATTTATAATGATCTGGTTTTTTAAAATTGGTTGGTTATCATATCAGTCAATGATGTTAGGACAGTGCTATTTAGAAAATATATGATAACGGTAGGATAGGGGAACAAATAAATCGTAGTCTGTTGAAACAACGCTTGTCTAAAGTTAGTTCGCACAGTCCCCTGTAAAATGACGGATGACAGGTCCTGTACGAACTAACTTTGGACAAACGTCCTTTCGGACAGATTTGTTTTCATAGCCACCCGTTATCATATAATATTTTCTAAATAAGAAACACGCTGTATGTATGTAGTAACGACAGTATTCTTTTAACAAGTAACAGGCCATGAAATTTCTGTTATAAAATCACAATCGATAGAAACGATAGAAAATTACGTTTGACAAGTCTGTATGTAGAAAATTACATAGAATGCTAAAAAACCAGCTGAAATATTTAGAAAAGTATCAAGGAATGAACACAAAAAGCAAAAGAAAAGTTGTTAGGAACAAAGAAAAAACACGAAAAAGAAACTATGAAAATAAGGACAAAAATCAAAACAAAGCCAACAGAAGGACGAAAATATAAAAATATAATGTATAATAATGCTGTAGTAGAACGATCTCTTTCAGCTAACACGTCATCAGTTTTATGCAAAATATTGTAATTTTATGTCTGCAAAACAGGGTTGAACTATTATCGGAAAATACACTTCTTGCATTTTTAACTTCTACGCTCAAGGCGGAGCAGTATACAGGGTATCCCTCGACGAGCGTCAGTTAGCCGTATCTGGAGAACTGCTTCTAGCATCGTCTTGAAAATTTGTACACAGGGGTTTCAATTAATTTTGAATCGACGTAAAATATTTTCATGAATGGCGCACTTCCGGTTATACCGGAAATAGGTACTAACTTCCTTATTTTAAATGGAACACCCTGTATATTATGATATTTTTGGATTCTACGTTTCATTCTAGGTAAACTTTACTAGGAATTGCTATGCCAAAAATTAACCATTTTTGAGAAAATCAAGAATCTCGCTTTTTTATGCCAAGTGCAGACCTAACTTCAAAAAGCTGTAACATCCTTACATTATGAACTGAGGAAACGATATTAATTTGGCATGAAGACTAATGTAGGGTGTATCCGCCCCTCGACTCAAGTTGAGTCAAATACATACAGGGTGTTCTCTGCAAATTTTTAAACATCATCGACTTCATTGGTCAAAAAGTCAATTTTTTCAAATGGAATGCCCTAACTATTTTATGGTACATCGATGCAGAATTTGATTGTCTGTCATTTTAGTCTACACGTTTGCCACATTTAAATAAACAGTTTTTGTGATATTTCTATGTATTTGGAATTTGACCAAAATTTCATATTTTAAAACAGGATTAAAATAAGATTAAATTTTGAATTGAGCAGAATTAAGGAACTCTAAAGGCTCCTAAAATCATAGCTAACTTTGGTTATTAAATCGTGCTAAATATGAAATTTTGGTCAAATTCCAAATACTTAGAAATATCACAAAAACTGTTTATTTAAATATGGCAAACATGTAGACTAAAATGATAGACAATTAAATTTTGCATCGATGTGCGATAAAATAGTTGGGGCATTTCATTTGAAAAAATTGACTATTTGACCAATGAAATTGATGATGTTTAAAAATTTGCAGAGAACCGCCTGTATGTATTTGACCCAATTTGAGTCCAGGGGCGGATACACCCTACATTAGTCTTCATGCTAAATTAATATCGTTTTCTCATTTCATGCTGTAAGGATGTGACAGCTTTTTGAACTTAGGTCTGCACTTGGCATAAAAAAGCGAAATTCTTGATTTTCTCAAAAACGGTTGATTTTTGGCATAGCAATTCTTAGTAAAAGTTTACCTAGAATGAAACGTAGAATGCAAAAATATCATAACATACAGGGTGTTCCATTTAAAATAAGGAAGTTAGTGTCTATTTCCTGTATAACCGGAAGTGCGCCATTGATGAAAATATTTTACGTCGATTCAAAATTAATTGAAACCCCTGTGTACAAATTTTCAAGACGATGCTAGAAACAGTTCTCCAGATACGGCTAACTGACGCTCGTCGAGGGATACCCTGTATAAAATCGATCAAAAATTCGAAATTGAACTGACATCAAATCTTTACGTTTCGGGGTCCCAGGAACCCAAAAAACCTATTTTTGAAAAATGTGTGTCTGTGTGTCTGTGTGTGCGTCTGTCCGTGTGTCTGTGGACACGCTACAGCCGAAACTACTGAACTGATTTTGATGAAATTTGGCACACATATTCAGTGGGAGATTTGTAGGTGCTGATTAGAATCTGGGCTACACCGGCTCACGGAAAGTGCCTTTTTGGCACATCAACTTTAAAAATTTAAATGCAAACCCCCATTTTTCGCATTACCATATGAATGCTCTTCAAATTCTGCTTCTAAAAAGGTATTCACACTTGGACCCTTTTGACCAAAAAATGGTGCCGTGAAAAAAAACTATGCATAAATGTATATTTTTATTACCGGATTTGATAACTGATTTTTTTTCAAGCCGAAAACCTTAGTGCCATTTTTTCGAAAAATGTCATTTTAGTGGCAATTTATTTTATTGTCTGTGCGGGAGAGGAGCTGATTAGATTTTGAAGCCGATCAGTCAACCCGAAGTGCCCTTTTGGCATAGCAACTTTCTTATTTTAAATATTTAAAAATTTAATAAATGCTGCTGTTATTAATCCAATGCAGTGCGGCGTAGAAGTTCCTGCCGTCTCCGAGACCGCCTTTTTTTAGATACTGCCTGATAGGTTTATCATTTGCTAAATGTCAAACAGATTTAGCAAGACTTAAAATAATTGCGAAAATTCGTGGTACTTTTTTTACCATTTTTTCCAACATTTTCTTTAAATTAATGCGCACGTCTTTTATACATATTACTTTTTTAGCCAATAGACAAAGCGTATTTTAGACCGTCGCCTAGATACCACTACTACTACTACATCGATTAAATTGCACAAATGCAATTATCATTATTACACTTATGTAATATGTTATCAGACAGTGGCGTACCTACACTAAGAAAACCGATTTTTCTCTCAGTTCATTTTGAAAATAATAAAATGTAGAAAAATACTAACAATTTTGACGCCAACATCGACGGTTACCAAGGCTCCATGGCTTTCTTGTGAATTTTATTTTTATTAATGATGTTGACTTGCGCATTAATCTTCTAAATCTCCTTCGTGCATTGATTGTATCATTTTTTCAAAAGCAGTCCTATAATGTAATTAGCCCTCGTATTCCACTCGGGCAAACTGTTCCCGAAAACAATCAGTGCACTAAAAAGATTATCATCTATGAAAATTTGACAACACAGAACAAAGAAAGAAACTTCACTTGAACTGGATACGATTTTAGCATAGCGACAATACATCGCGTGAAAAGTATACTCTTGTTCTTCTTACCGAATGCGAGGACGACAGACTCCTGGTCGGCCGATGGTAACGAACTTTCTTGAGGTAGACGGTATAGAGGGCACCGTCGGCCTTCTCCTCGCCCCACAGTCGCCATGTGGGCTGCTGAAAGAAAAAAAGAAACGATACACACTAGGGCCCACCACGAAACATCTGCGTTTTTCCGATTGTTTATTTTCCCGGCATTTTTTAGGAAAATAAACCGTTTAAAAATTATTGATATAAGTGCGTTGTACCTCCTCGATAAGATAAAATTGGCTCAGGCCCACGACAAACATATCGACAACTTTCATGATTCGAATAAGAGAGCAAACAATTTGTTTGATTTTCCGTTTGATGTTGTGTTAAAACTATCTACAATCTACATGTCCAAGGCATTGCGATAATATGTCGTGAATGATTCACTAGGGCTACGCTGATAACGGAGGTGACTCACGGATGCTTGGAGTGCATATTTTTTGCACTGGAGGAAAACAAAAACAAGGATTGTTTATTTGCTTGATGATACGGTTTTATTAGAAAAATTTGCTCTCACGCTTGGTTAATTTCAAAGCACATTTTGAACTTTTGGAATTTTTTTTTGAAAATCTGCACACCTCTAAATTACCCTAAAACAATCTTCAAATTGTATTTAAAGAAAGTATGTAAACCTGTAAAATCAAAAGTTGTTCAAAAATGGAATTATTAAGATGCGAAATATCAATTTTGGGAACTTTTGTAACAATTTTGACGTTTCTAGTCCCTGGCTATAGGTACCTTTGCAGCTATAGTATCTAATTAGGTACAGTGAGATCTAATAAAAAACGAATACTCCGGAACATTGGCTAAGCTGAGATGACGTTCATGTGACAGTAGAAAATTTCGATCTGTCACTTTTTGTTTTTGACAATAAAATAAAAGAAGGCAGAAACTTGACATTCTTGATTTTGATTATTGAATCATTTAGCCAACTTAAATTATTCCATAGCGCACTGTAATTCGTTTTTTATTAGATCTCAAGGTACAAACCATTTTTTCCAGAAATTAAAAATACCAACCTCAAAACGATTTCAAAATAGCGAACGACATCACAACTTCTAACGGTGGACCAAATTTTTGGAAAATCATGAGGGAAACCTTTATTTTGTATTTTGTGACGACTTTGAATTATTTTGAGACGACTCGAAATTATACCTCAAAATGATTTAAAAACCGCTGAAAACGTCAAAATTTTCTTCCTTTTTTACCAAACTGCCCGAAAGTTCTATTTTGAACAATAAGTTATTTCTAAGGTAACAAACAAATATGTAATACACTTTTGAACAAAATGCATTATTGCATTCTTTTTCTTATCTTGCAATGATAATCTTGTTTTTAACATTAAAGCTACAAAGCAGAACGAACTTTTGACCCTCACTGGCCATCAATTTTTTGACATTTTTCATTTGCAATCTGACAAGTCTTTCCGATTGTGCTGGAATTGGCTTGTTCAGAAAGAATTTTTTGAATAATTTCGGGAACCTTTTGACAGCCGGTCATTCACTTCAATATCACACAGACACAATTTTCTCTACTGGAACAAACAGTAGCATTTTGTTCGTTTTGAAGAGTTTCAGTAATCGTTTGATATGATTTGTGGGGCCTACCACGTGTTTTATACATTTATGAAAACCTCAATGCGAATTTTATCTTCGACACAATACTTGTACAGAATTTTGTGTTCGTCGTTTTCGGCGATTATACAGGGTGAGTCAACAAGGTGACGGCGGTCCATAACTTCTGAACCCTTCCAGATAGGAAATCAATTCAAACGCCATTATGTACAACACCGCCCATTCTACATCCTAAAAATACTTTCAACTATACAGGCTGTCCCAAAACACTTGCAACGCATGGCAACTTGATTTTTTTAAATGGAACACCACCATTTTGGTGCCATATTCTGGATCACCTATAACATAGCTTTACATCAACATAAGACATTTGATGTTTTAACGCTCTATTCTAAAGTAATTAATTCTTTTTGAAAAATTTCAATCATTGCGGGTGCTTCTTAAAAAAATTCCTGAGAACTCAATTTTGTATCTAGAGAGCTGAGATTCGGTATGAATATGAAGGAAGGCTCATTCTATCTATCCAATATGATAACTATCATTATCACAATACAGGGTGTTAAAAATTCTGTGTCAAGTTTGGAAAATTTCAAATATTCAAAACTCCATTTTTTCAAATGGCACCCCCTGTTATTATTGTGCCATGGGGTTCGTCTGTTGAATTTCTTTATTTGTTATTAAGTATGTCCTATACCTAAAGTCAATACTTCAAAAGATATTCTTTGTCTTATTTATTTTATTGAAGATTATTACGATCTCAATTAAAGATTGCCATGGACGGTATGACAGTTATGATTAACATTGTTTATTTACATAGTTACCAGACAGTTTGTCACATTTATTGACATACACAACCAGGAAGAATTCATTGACATGGTATACCGCTTATGTTTGAAATTCATTGTGTATGTCAATAAATGTGACAAACTGTCTGGTAACCATGTAAATAAACAATGTTAGTCGTAACTGTCATACAGTCCCTGGCATTCTTTAATTGAGATCGTAATAATCTTCAATAAAATAAATAAGACAAAGAATATCTTTTGAAGTATTGACTTTAGGTATAGGACATAATTAATAAAAAATAAAGTAATCCAACAGCCGAACCCCATGGTACAATAATAACAGGGGGTGCCATTTGAAAAAATGGAGTTTTGCATATTTGAAATTTTCCAAACTTGACACAGAATTTTTAACACCCTGTATAGTGATAATGATAGTTATCATGTTAGATAGATAGAATAGACCCTCCTTCATATTCGTACCGAATCTCAGCTCTCTAGATACAAAATTGAGTTCTCAGGAATTTTTTTAAGAAACACCCGTAATGATCAAAATTTTTCCAAAAGAATTAATTACTTTAGAACAGAGCCTTAAAACATCGAATGTCTTATGTCGATGTAAAGCCATGTTATAGGTGATCCAGAATATGGCATCAAAATGCTGGTGTTCCATTTAAAAAAATCAAGTTGCCATGCGTTGCAAGTGTTTTGGGACACCCTGTATAGTTGAAAGTATTTTTAGTATGTAGAATTGGCGGTGTTGTACATAATGGCGTTTGAATTGATTTCCTATCTGGAAGGGTTCAGAAGTTATGGACCGCCGTCGCCTTGTTGACTCACCCTGTATAGTAGTCCAAATCCTGTAAGGTTATATGGCCCTCATAAAAATTTTGCATTGTCTGAAAGCCAATTGAGGGAACAATGGGCCAGCAGTGATGATAATGTAAACAAACCAGGTAAAGCAGCCAAGACACCTTTGCTGAGCTGCCAGAGCCGTACTCCAATTTAACGCCAGTCGAGACCGCAGCGATTATATACGATTCCAGCGTATATCTTGTTCTATTTCCGCAATTATTTGATGTACCTATTAATTGTAGGTATAGACTTAATAAATTATTAATTAAATAAATTAATTTTTCTGATGTTGATTTTATTTCATTGGGGAAAGAAATTTTGAAGCCGGGCCTGCGAAGCTACCAAAAGTGCAGTGCGGGAAAAACCCCAGTAATGACCTATTAGGATTATTTACAAATTTTATTGCTGCCATATAACCTTACAGCATTTGGACTACTATACATACTGTTTTACATCTAGTTCGACTTATAGGCTTATTTTCACTGTTTTCGGTATGTATACAGGGCGGCCATAAAAGTCCGGCCAGCCTTCCTGTATCTCGGGAACCGCTTGAGCTGCATCGTGACCTTGAAACGTCAGAGTTATGACATACAAGTGAAAAATTTTAAAAGGCACGAGGGAACACGTGACCTCTCATTTAAAAGCTAATTTGATTCTCTGTACGACGTGAAAGTTCGGAGAAGATTGAAGTCTAAAAAGAAATCAAAGTTAAATTAAAATCTGTCTTGATACATATAGATTTAAAATGAAATTTGCCCTTTAGCGGCTTAAATTTGCAAAATATCAATAAAAGTAAGCACAGGCAACACACTAATGTTAATGTGTCAAAAATCTGAAAATCGGGGTTTCAAAACTAGATATATCTTCTTAATAGTTAATGGTAAGTAAATGAAACTTGGGACTTTCATATTTTTGACACATTAACATTAACACAAATTTCCTAGGCCTCTTAGATTTTGAGTAACGACAGTCCTTTTTCTTATGGCCACCATATTTGATTTTAATACCATTGAATACACAAAAAACAGCTTTTCAAAAATGTAACCAACTTGGACTTTTTTGACAGATCGTAAAAATTTCAAATTTGGTGTGAACAATTTGTATAATCGGCCTAACCTTAGCGAAAAAACAACAAAAAGTACACCGACTTTTTCAATTTCTTATGATATGTGAAACGAATTGAATTTAAAGATAATAAAACACGTGTTGGCATCGTGTGACTCAAGCTTTGGAATTTTGTCTCTCAAAAAGCCCCGATTGGTTACAATTTTGAAAATCCCATTTTTTTGTATGTCTAGTGGTGTTAAAATCCAATACGGCGGCCATAAGAAAAAGAAAAGTTGACTGTCGTTATTCAAAATCTAGAAAGCCTAGCAAAATTTTGTCAATGCCATTGAATTGACAGATGTCAAAAATATAAAAATTCCAAGTTTCATTTAAATAGCATCAACTGTTAGGGAGCTATGAATTTTTCTTTAGAATATCAATTTTCAGTTTTTTCGGAAAAACCTCAGGAACGAATCAAGATATCGAAGAATTTTTTACATATTCATAATCACCTTAAAAAATAGTAACTTTTATGTAATTTAACTGATCTTCTAACTCTTACAGTTTCCGAGACTCCAATAGTGGGCAATGAAATTTTTTTAAGAACCACTTTTTTGTAATCCTGGGAGCTTGAAACGTGTCATGATTTGAGCCTAAACCGTCAAAAACCCGTTTTTCACTATTCAGAGCTGAAAACGCCCCACAGAATAGTGCAAAAACGCTTTTTTGACGGTTAGCCTCAGATCGTGATTTTCAGCTCAGAATAGTACAAAAACGCGTTTTAGCACTATTCTGAGCTGAAAATCACGATTTGCACTAAACCGCCAAAAACGCGTTTTTGTACTATAAAATCACGATTTGAGGCTAACCGTCAAAAACGCGTTTTTGCACTATTCTAAGCTGAAAATGCCCCACAGAATAGTGCAAAAACGCGTTTTTGAGGGTTAGCCTCAAATCGTGATTTTAGTGCAAAAACGCGTTTTTGACGGTTTAGTGCAAATCGTACTTTTCAGCTCAGAATAGTGCAAAAATGCGTTTTTGGCGGTTTAGTGCAAATCGTGATTTTCAGCTCAGACTAGTGCTAAAACGCGTTTTTGTACTATTCTGAGCTGAAAATCACGATTTGCACTAAACCGCCAAAATCGCATTTTAACCTCCCCAACCCCATCACAATTTAAAAAAAATGGGAGGTTACTGCAATCACTAAAATTTTCGAATTTGAGATACCACCAGATCTTTACGTTTTGAGGTCTCAGGAACCCAAAAAAGGGGTTTTTAAAATGTGTCTGTGTGTATGTACGTACGTACGTTTGTACGTTCGTACGTATGTACGTTCGTTTGTAATGACGCCACAGCCAAAACTACTAGACCGATTTGGGTGAAATTTGGAACATAAGCATCTCGTAACCTAACTTAGATCTGAAAAGCTTTTGGAGCCAATCGTGCAACCGGAAATGCCATTTTGGCACATCAACTTTTAAATTCTAAATGCAAACCCCCATTTTTCACGTCACCATTAGGAAGACCTTCAAATTCTGCTTCTAAAAGTGTATTCATTCTTAGTGCCCTTTTGACCAAGAATTAAAAAAAATTGATTTTTATCGGACTTTAAAATCGCGGTACAGCCCAAGCTCCTGAACCGATTTGGCTGAAATTTTGCACATGGGGATTGTATTACACGTCGAAGAGCTGAACAAATTTTGAATTCAATCGACTCACGGAAATGCCGTTTTGGCACACCAATTTCCAAATTTAAAATTATTCTCTCATTTGACCATTAAAAACAAGTTTTTGAAAGATTTATTGTCACCATCAGAAAGGTCTTCAAATTCTGGTTTTAAATAGGACAAAATTAATTCGCATTTAGCGCTGTTTGGTTCAAAAAATCGAAATTTTATAATTTTATATATTTTTTATAGCCCAAATTACTGAATCGATTTGGCTCAAATTTGGTACATGGAGATTGGGTGACCCGTTGAAGACCTAAAAGGCTTTTGAAAGCAATTGGCCCACGGGAAGTCCCATTTAAGCATATCAACTTAAAATTTTAAATACAAGACCTCCTTTTTTATGTCGCCATTAGAAAGGCGATCAAATTCTGGTTCTAAAGATGTGTTCACAGTTTCTGCCATTTCAGTGGAAAATAGAGAAAAAATTCTTTCTCATTAAAAGGGAGCGGGCTGACAGTGGATGACATAAAGTGGCAGTTATTGTCAAAAAGATTAACCTTAAAAGGAACATATTGTCAAACGTGATGGGTGATGTCCGAGGTCACGTCGGTATTTGTCAGAAAATTGCGAAATTAGTCAAGGATTAAAAAAATTCTGTTGAATTGACTACCCAAGTAACAATTTAAGTTTTATTTTAATCTACGAGACAGCTATAAAACTTACTAACAAGAGTTCCTTTAAAGCTACTCTCCCTTGAAGCAGTATTGAACACTGTAATAAATCAGTTATAAAGTAAAAAAGGAGAATCTTATGAGGTTCTTCCAGTATAATTTTTAAAACTTCTTAAAACCTTTCCATCTTAATGCAACAGTGTTGCTAACATTGTCAAGTAATCTATAAAACTTTGCTTAAAACTTTAATAAAACTTTCCAGTCTTAATAAGATCTTCAAATTGAATTCAATAAAACCTTACCTATATTACTTAAAAAAGTTCCACGCAGAGAAAAAGGTTTTGAAAATAGCATCTATAATTCTTTGTACCTTTATTAAGATTTTAACTTTGCCGTTTTATATTCTTTTGTATCTACAATGGTGAATCCTGTTTAAAATGTACGCTGTATTAGAATTGCAGGTTCCGTATATATACCTATATAATTACGGATTCGTTGTCTTCGAATCCAAAAAACGTAAACAAAGGATTGTTTACTGACAAAATTCTACAAAACAAGCATAAAAAACTTACGCGCCCTGATAATAAAGATTCCTTTAATTAATAAATTTTAATTAAGAAAAACAAATTTTTATATAAATGCTAAATGTTGTCCAAAACTTTACTTATTCTGTTGCAGATTGAGTAGCTTTGTAAGTCGAGCACATTTTTTCTATCTATCGCTCAAATTCAGGGACAATAAATAAATTATATTTTTTCCACATTTCATTTCATCAATATGGCGGCTGAATATTTCGGCTGCAATCATGGCGTATTTGTTCATAAAACTATTAACTACTGAATTATGTTTTAATAAGTCTAGCTTGTTTTGTAAAAACTTTTTTAGAAATATTAAAACGATTTGTAATTGAAACAGATTTGCTAAATGCTATCTTAAGGGCAAAGACCGTTGTCTGAGAGTAAATAACCTGTAGAGCTGTTACATTTAAAAAAACAGTTTTGAAACCATTTATAAAACTCTCTAATAAAGCAGCCATAAAGTTAAGCTATTATTTATTAATTTAACAAGTCCATTTTGACTTCAAGAATTTCTTAAGATGAAATACATTTAACGAGGTATTTTACATAGCAACAATAAAACAGCATTAAGAGCTGTCGGCGTTGAGACCATGTAGTTTTATAATTCATTCTTAGGGATGCAGATAAAACTTATTTATAAAACATTTTTGTCTTACAGTATTAACGCTATTTAAGACAACTTTTATAAAACTGCTGATGCCCGGTTTCTGAAAGCACATTTATGAGACCGATAAAGTTGTTGGACCGATAAGCGTCCAATAAGTCCAAGAATCGTTTCCGAAACGTATAATACCAGTTAACGGTTCCATAAATCTCCTGCTAACTTATCGGACCTCTACCGTCGAGATAACTGTTCGTTAGCTATGGACGCGTGCGCATTACGGGTTTAGAGAAAGATGCAGATGTATCGCCAACGCATAAGTCAAGTCGCACTCGTCACTCGCACAACCGATCAGTTGTCATTTCAAACAATTTTTGGTCCTGTAACATTTTTTCTTCAATAGCTTGTCGTCTTAACTTGAAGATTTCTAATTCTTCACTCATTCTTTGGTCAACTTCCTCGATCTGTTTTCTCTTCAGCTTTGGTCCTAGTGTAGAAAACAAATGAGTTCAAATGGGATTTCAAACTCAAGTCTACAGGAAACGCATTCCCACCCCATAGCATCCCTCATTCCTATACCATTGTTTGCAACAAATCTTTCCGCGAATATTCGGCACTAAGCAGGAAATGGGTCATTAGCGCCGGTGTAAATTCTTACCTACCTACTTAAATGAATAATTTCGTTTTCCCCAATATCTATAATACCGAGGTACATTGTAGGCGCTGTTTGTAAAACATATCATTTGCAAGTGTTGACAATGTCGCTATTTTTAAAGGGATGAAATTTAAATTTCCCTCGTTAAACTTGTAGGATGAAGTCAGCCGCGAACACTCCGACATCTGTTGGTATGCATAGTAACTGCTTAATCAGCCTTTAGCTATGCGACCAATAAGTTATGGAACGATATCTTTCAGAAACGATTTCATAGATTATCGGCTCAATAACTTTATCTGTCGGTTAACTATGGAACCAATAAGAGGACATTTCAGAAACCGGGCATGACTTCTGTAATTCCATTATAAACCTGTCATAAAACTTAGGCAAGACTGGTTATTCTTAAAATTGTTACTTGGGTACTATCTACACAGAATACAAAGATCCACGCGATGGGGAGGTTCCAGCCGCTTCTCTGCTGCATTTTTTGCACCAAAATCACGATTTGAGGCTAACCGTCAAAAACGCGTTTTTGCACTATTCTGTGGGGCGTGTTCAGCTCAGAATAGTGAAAAAATCGTGATTTTGACGTGATGTAAATCTGACGTAAGACGAATCGTAAATTTGTCAAAACGCACAGAGGACGCTTCAAACCGTAAGATTCATGACAAAGTTTCATTTTGCAGCAAAATAATTAAGAAATGCGGTTTTTGCCTTTATTGGCGAAAACGTAAGGTTCATTTTTGGTGTTATTTCAATTTCGAATTTTGGAGTGATTACAGTAACCTCCCATTTTTATATAGTTGTGGGGAGGTTAAAAAACGTAAATAGTCAGCAACAAACTATGAAACACAGACAATGCATGAACTTGACCGAAACAGATGGCCACAAAATACGGAGGTGACCAGTTTTAAGTATTATTTGGATGGAAGATAAAATTCACCTTGTATTCATGAATCTCTAATCCATTTGTTTGCACCTCGAGAAAATCGAAACTGTATTCTAAGAAGAACAGTTTTTTGACAACTTTTTTGGTAAGTGCTTTAGTTATTTGTTAATATATTCAGATAACCTGCTACAAAGAAAATCCAATTAATTCCATATCGATCCCATCATTTCTCTTGACAGTTGATTGAACGGGAACGGTCTCGTCTCGCGCTTCAATTATTATCCCCAATCAATTAAACTGACAAAATTTGATTGTGATTGTACAGTCGAGAAACTAAATAATCCACTTTCTGTCGATCTGTTGGCCGGGTAACTCTTTATTTACACACAGTCCGAGGTTCCTTGACCTACCAACACAACCCCCAACTGGTGCGGGTCTAATATCAGATAGAAATCACCACTCTCGATGGTGGTGTTCCAAATTCTGTCCGTAACGCTCAAGACTTTCTCGACTGTACCTATATCGTCCTTCATTTTCAGACATTTATTTTTTAAAGAGCACCGTCTCGCAAGCGTTGTTGAGTGTCATCACGTGTTATTTTTTACCTTACATAAGAACGCATTAGAGCACCAGGTACTAAGCCATTGTCCCACTCCGCCGAACCGTGGAGAAGACGCCCTCCACTTCCCGACACGCGAGTTTCACCTTTTTCAACCGCCAGACAGTGATTCATCTTTCGTCTTGGAATAATTTTATGGACAGGGCGAAGAACCCTCGTCACCCTTTTTACCCCTTTTTTTATCGATCAACGGATGACGCGAGTAATTCCCTTGTCCCAGTTTTTCTCTCCAATTAATCATACTTAATATCATAAGAGCAAAAGATTTTTTCGAAATAAATCGAAAGGTTGCGCGAAAACGCGTTGTCTAGCAAAAACTACGAGGGCGGCTGGACGCCGTCTCGATTTAAAAAACCGAGAGCATAGCTCGAGGTTTTTTAGAGATGGCGTTCAACCGCGCGAGTGGTTTTTTAGACGACGACGCGTTTGAGTGCAAAACCTTGAAGATTTATTTCGAAAAAATCTTGAGCTCGAATGATATTCGTCGGATTAATACATGAAAGAAGCAGAGAAAATTCCAGCAAATTTAAAGCATCAAGTGACTGAGTTTACCGTATCTAGGGAAACATGCCTATTTGTTATTGTGGTTGTCAAAAAAAGTGTAAAAAATAACAACAAACCAGTGAAAGCATGAATTCAGCGAAAAAGCAAGATTTGGAGACGTCCCTGCAAGTTCTATTAAAGCTATTATCGAAAATGCAACTTCTGCGAATACGATTAACACTCGGAAATCTATTTGGAGCCAGTTCATGCAGTTTTGTGGCCAAAGAAAATACGAACTGGAGGAACAGACCACGACGGAGAGAATCTGTGAAATTCTTCAGGATTGGGCAGTAAATATGAAGAAGACTAACGGAGATGATTATACCGGAAAAGAGGAAAAGAAGTTCAGCAGCGTTATCTTCCGATGAATATACTGCAATTCTAAAAATATGGGATGAGGAGAGTCCGGATGGATTACAACGTAAGTTCTATCACATAGCTGCTTTTGAACTGGCCTGGAGAGGTGGTGAGGCGTACAACTGCGTCCTGGAACATTTTAAAGAAGAGACAAGAAGCGACGGTACACCGACAGGTACGAGTATTAGTGGAAAACTATTCGTAAAACTGATTTGAATTAATTGAGATTTATAGGAAGAATAGAATACAATCCGCTGTTCAGCAAAACTACTCAAGGGGGTGCTCATGGGCTTGCTGACAGTAAGTGGCTGGTTCCCAACAAAGATGCTGATATATGTCCTGTTCGACTATTCAAAAAGTTGATGAGCAAGAGAACTACGAAGATTTCAACGCCTCGACTATTTTTAACAGTGAATCCTTCGTGGAACAGGGAGAACTCATGCGGATGGTATAAGAACATGCCTGTTGGCAAGAATGAGGTGTCAAAATGGACCAAAAACGCTGCAGAATGGATTGAGTTGGACGTCGTATCAAAAAAAATAACAAATTCTAATCGAGCGACAGCCGTAACCCAGCTGGCCAAATCTGGAATAGGTGAAGAACAATTAATCAAGATAACCGGCCACGCCGCCTCCAGCTCCATATCTGCAAATTGACCAGGAACATCATTTAAGAATCGTGCGGCAGATGAGAAGTGGATCTCCAACAACTGCAGCAGTTTCAGATCCTGTTCCTACACTTGGGGCTCATCACGACAGCAGTAGCAACGCCACTGTTATCACTGCGTCTTCTATGATAACAAACCAAATCACTGGAAACGATCTCAAAAACCACCCTACTTTTACTAACTGTTCATTTTTTATTAATTGTTCTAATGTTAGGTAGGTAATACAAGTAGATACCGAATAAATATTTTTCTAAACCTAACTTTACCTAGCCTTATTGTAAAAAAGCACCTGGTATTTTTTCCGTGAATAAAATGCTAGTCGCTTTTTATTCAAGAAAATGTCATGTCATTGGCAGAAAACCAGAAAATTCTGCAATTTTATTGGTTTAAATAGTTTGAATGCATTAATCGATGAGATCAAATTGCCGCAATTACGACGACTTACTAATTAAAGTTTTAATAAAGCGCCGGCAAATTAACGCGCGCTTCTCTGGAAATGCCGCGACCTTTTGACATTCATCAGTTTGGTTGAGTGAACTTCGAGTTTGTTCGCTGGAAAAAAAATTACGTCGTTTTATTGGGAATCGCAATTAAAGTAATTGTGTAATTGCAATTTTCTTCATGCGACGTCGCTCTGAAAGTCGTTTTCTGGAAAGTATTTATTAACACCCGGTTGGGAGGCAGATAAGAAAATTCAGGGAAGTTGCATTAATTTGCATAGCACTTGGTGTGCAAATTGCTTAATGGAAATTATAGGCAGGAAGATTGAAACGGAAATCAGCAGAAATCTACCGAAAACAGAATTTTTCCGCTTTAAACGTTTAAAGGGGTGAAAATTTGAGAATTATTTGTTTATTTCTACTCAGGAGATTAAGTTTTGACATTAGGTCCCTCACCGGGGTCGATTTTCAGAACAGGTGCTCAAGACAGGTTGTAAAAAATTGTACAGATTGTCCTACTCGTAATTCTACAATAATAATAAAAGTTGACGATAATAACTTATTATAGCAGTGATAGAAAACTTTAATGCTCTCTACTGAAAAAATGGTCATTTGAGCACATGATAAACGAGAACGCACCAAGGCGACAAACTCGTAATCAAGCCTGAAACCGGTACGAACTTTTTCGGGTGGCAGCTCGAAAGATTCGCGTATTTAAATTTAATTATTTTACATTACACGGTTCGTCGGAAGTAGCTTTTAGTTGAAAAAAATTGTCCGCGCGTGATTTTATTTTCTATCGATTAGGACTGATTTTCTGACTCGGAAAATATTAAAATTAAAATCTGTTTTTCGATTAGATTTTGTTTTATGTAATAAGAAATAAATTAAATATGATCATTTCATTAGATCATAGAAAACAGCGAGGAAAGGCTCATATTGGCATGATAGAATATAATACGATGCACCTGATGAATGTGTGCCAGTTGCGTGTAAAAAAAACCGACAGCTACAAAAGCAGCTGGAACCTCTACCGGTGGATCTTTAAATTTGTGTGAAATATCGGGTCAAAGTAAATGATTGTCCATACTCAAAAGGCAACATTGCACAATAGCGTATGCTTTTGAATGTAAAGTCCACCTAATTTCGTTTTATGGAGTAATTCTTTACAGTCCCTCATTAATAGAGCAGTACAATCTAGTACAAAATATATTTTTTTTAAATCAAACATTTGGTATTCATTCACAAAGGGCAATAGGGTCTAGACCAACGATCCCTTTTTCCACAAATGTCATCGTGGATGTCGTATACGGACCTATTTCTGACAAAAAAAACTGCTTCGGAATGTACCGAACCGATTTGACTGAAATATGGACAGAAGGCGCAGTGGAGACCCCTCTGAAATGAAGCTTGGATGATATTTAGTGCTTTTTGGGCATATGAACTTGGAAATTTTACACATATGTAGGTATTATGTAAATCTCCACTTTTGCCATACCTTACCTTCTACAAAGGTCTGCAGATTCTGCTTTTAAAAACGTAGATAAAGAAGTTTTAGAGTTGCGGCAAAAAATTCAAGAAAACATTCAGAAAGCAACGGACATACGTGAAAGACTAATGACAAAGAAGGTAATGTCATATAATAATAATGTTATATACGACATCCACGATGACATTTGTGGAAAATGGTGAGTTTCACACTAGACCCTATATTGCACTTTGTGAATGAATATGCCAACTGTTTGATTTAAAAAAAATATATTGTACTGCTCTATTAATGAGGGGCTGTAAAGAATTACTCCATGAAATGAAATTTGGTGGACTTTACATTCAAAAGCATACGCTATTGTGCAATGTTGCAATTTGAGTGGACAATCATTTACTTCGATCCGATATTTCACACAAATTTAAAGATCCACCGGTAGAGGTTCCAGCTGCTTTTGTGGCTGTCGGCTTTTTTACACGCAACTGGCAAACATGTCAGGTGCATCGTATTATATTCTATTATGCCAATATCCAATATGAGCCATTTTCCTAGCTGTTTTCTCGGCTTATTACCACTTCGTGACTTCCCATTTCGTGACGCCAAAATATTTTACCTGCTTTCTTCCCACTTCGGGACGGAACATTTTGACTCCTTATTATTATTCCCATTTGGGGACGCCTGTACATACAGGTAGTGCCTTGTTCACCACCCGTGGTTTCAGCACGATTAGCGTAGGCAGGTAGCTAGAGGGTAGAGGGCGCTCATTACCAAACACGTGTGTCTTCTTGGAATTGAATTTTCTATACCTAACCGAATACGGACTGTTGGAATGTCGTAATCGTATATTTCCTTTTATCATTTTTTAACTTCTACGCTTCGCGGAGCAGTTACTAAAATCGATTGAAAAATCGAATCGCCAAAAACATCAATTCTTTACGATTCAGGGTCCTGGGAACTCAAAAAAGTGGTTTTTGAAAAATGTCTGTCTCTGTCTGTCTGTCTGTCTGTCTGTGATCACGCTACAGCTCATACTACTGAACGTATCAGGATGAAATTTGGCACACATATTCAGTAGGCTGCAGTAGGGGCTGGTTAGATTTTGGGCCACATCGGTTCACGGAAAGTGCCCTTTTGGCATATCAACTTTAAAAATTTAAGTGCAAACCCCATTTTTCACGTCACCAAATGAAATCTCTTCAAATTCTACTCCTAAAAATGCGGGTAAAAATGTATTCACACTTGGTGCCCTTTTGGCCAAAAAACGGTGCCATGAGCAAAACCTATGCATAACTGTATATTTTTATCACCGGATTTGATAGCCGAATTTTTTTCAAGCCGAAGACCCTAGTGCCATTTTTTCGAAAAATGTCATTTTAGTGTCAAAAAGGCTCTTGTCACTTCAATAGAAAATGAATGGAGAGTATATCTAGTATTGAATTATTTTTTGAGTGGGGAGGCTTTTCCGAGGGTTTTTCGATTTCAAAATTAAACTTCAATTGGCCTGTTTGGCAAAGCCGACCATTTGGTGATATTTCAGCACAGGACCCCAATTTTCGAATTGAGTGAACTGTTTCCTTTGGCGGTTGCTTAGTAACTTCCCATGAGAAAATCTTCACCCGATCGAAAATTGGGCTCCAGGTAGAGAGGTCCGGGGGAATTTCCCGCTATTGTAGCGATTCTATCAAGAGGAAGGATTAAGGCAGGTGCTCTGATTTATTACCTCCAACAGACGAGGTCATTAAAATTCGTAATTTTCAAGGAATCCAAAAATAAGCGGATTAACAGAGGTTTACAGACTTCCTGTGTTTTGCTAAACAAACACAAATACAGAAGAGTTTACAGCCCCGAGTCCACGACCTATCCTGCAAAACATGTGCTCCGAAATTTCTTCGAAATTCGAATTCTACAATGCAAGGATCGCACAGCGGGAGCGGTTATAAAACAGACCTTTCGGCTAGCTACCCGCAATAATCATAAAATATATTTCTTTTGTTAGAGCACGTTCAAGGAGGCGGCAGAATGTTTCTAATTCTCGACCTTATTTTACAAACGGCCGTTTGGTATTCCCACGTACTGAGTCATTGCTATGTTTAGATAGCGTCGAAATGCGCCCCCCAGGCTTTCGACCGGGGCAAGCACTCCCAGGTGCCCCCCCCCCCCTAGATCCGGCCAAAAAAATATTGGATATTGGAACATATCCTTAAAAAATATATACTGACAGGGAATGACATAAAGCGACAGTTACACTCTTAGATTTAATTGTACCTATGCTTCAGCGAATGGGGGTGGTCTTACCACTCCCACCCTTCCTATGAGATTATAGTTGGTTAATGGTTTTTCCTAGTCTAGTTTATCTTCGTTGTTCGATTTGGCATCAGTAGACAGCAATGGACGAAGTTATAGAATTGGTGAAATCAACGAAAGGTCGCGATGTGGCTTGTTATTCGGGCTATCGCCATCATTTTAAACGAACAAATAAAAATGGAACCAGATTTTGGATGTGCATAAACAGAAAGTGTAGTGGAAGTTTAACAACTTCAGAAAGTAAAGTTGTGACTAAAAATAACAATCACACCTGTGTTCCTGATGAAGCCCAGGTCGAAGTACAAAAGTGTTTGGACATATGCAGAAAAAGAGCGCGTGAAGAGGTTACACCAATACCAAAAATTTTTTCTGAAGAGCTTTCTACAGTAAAGGATGCTGGTTTGGAATTCGTAACCAAAATTCCTTTATTTGTCAGCAAGAAATCGGCTCTTTATCGAGATCGTCATAAATCTTTTGGGATCTCAAGTTTTTCCAGTAGAGGGGACATTAGTCTTCCGGATGAACTGACGAAGGAATTTTTACTTGTCGACGATGGCACAGAAGATAGAATTCTTGGATTTTCGAGCAAGTTCGGTAGGGAGTGCATTTTAGAAGGCCAGGATTTTTTTGGAGACGGAACTTTCAAAAGTTGTTGTGGAAATTTTAGTCAACTTTATACCATTCATTGTGATCTTGGAAGTACAAGTCAGTGTACAAACATTATTCCTGTGCTGTATGCGCTGCTACCAGACAAGAAAGAAAGGACATATGACCGTCTTTTTTCGTTAATTCAAGAAAAGATGCCTTTATGGTCTCCTCGCAAATTTAAAATAGACTTTGAAAGTGCGACTATTCAAGCTATCCGAAACCATTTTCCAAACGCCGATCTAAAGGGATGTAATTTTCATTTTAATCAAAGTTTGTGGAGAAAGGTTCAAGAACTCGGCATGACAACAGCTTACAAGGAAAACGAAGAAATAAGGAAACATATCAGAATGTGTGCCGCTTTGTCCCATCTTCCACCATTTGCGACAGAGGATGGATGGTTATATATAATGGAATCTTGTCCCAGTGACCTTGATAGCTTAGCTACATTTAACGATTATTTTGTTGAGCAGTGGTTAGAAAATAGTGCAGTTAAAGACAGTTGGATTTGTTATGGTGAGCGGCACAGGACTACAAATTCCTTAGAAGCTTGGCACAGCCGTTTAAATAGATCTGTAGGCAAAACAAGACCTAATATTTTTGAATTAGTTAAGATTTTAAGAGAAGACGCCAAGCATTTTGGTTTCATTAAACAGCGGCACGATTTAAATATGACCCCCTCGAAAAGAAAAAAAGTGTATGTTAACCTTGATGAGGCCATTTCTAGAAATGTATCGGAATTTGTTTTGGGAAAAAATGGTATTGGAGAGACTTTACAAAAATTAAGTTACTTGGTAAAATTAGATTAGGAATGTAGGTAACCATCTTTGTGTTATTGTATATTTTATGTCACTAATAACGAGAGCTTTAATAAACATTGGCGTCTATTTTATTCTATTTTATTTACTTATTTGCCTATAGAAATGATACCACACAATAATCGGTGCCGGTTTAGTATGCGGTCTACACGTTTCTACACAGTTTAGCCTACGGTCTACCAGTCTTAATTTAAATTGGAAAAAAACATAGCATTGGAAAATAATTTATATTTATCTGCGATAAACATGATTGTCTAATGTCGGATAAAAATTCTACAAAAAGATCTGCTTCATTTGTGATCAACACTTTCCATGTCAGGTAGTCTAAATGCGATTGAAAATGTGGATTTATACCTGTCCAGTATGTACCTATCCGACCCTAGTTTAATGACTAAAATTTGATTTGATAGGACACGAGATAATGTACATTTAACCAAAGGATTAAGTTAAATCCACTATTACCTATAAGTACATTTAATTGCACCCGTATTGTGCATGATCCATTGAGGCAAAATAATTCGACTTGATTATTCGCATTGATGAAAAAATGAAATTTATAAAATTACAGGTGTGTAAATTGTGTCGAGCCTGTAGACCGAATTCTGTATCAGTAACTATATTATTGGTGTAGAGACCGCATTGACCGCATACTAAATAGGCACCCGATAATCATTAAAAATGTTTAAAGAAAAAGATATTTTGTTTATGTTAAGCATTAAGCGGATAAAAGTCGCCATCCCAGCTAAGAAATATTTCTAGAATATAGGATCGATCAACAACTAACGGTTCTGACCAGGTGTGTTATCTTCAAAAACCCATTACCAGAAATTAAACTAAATCTCATTTTTAATTTTCTCAGAAGCAATCGGTTGTCCTAACAATTATACCCGTTCCGTCTCGAAATGGGAAAGGTAGTCGGGGGTATTTCAGCTAGTGGCACGAAGTGGGAAAAATTTCGGTCGCGTCCCGAAATGGGAAGTCACGAAATGGGAAGACACCGTTTTCTCTGATCTAATAAAATGATCACATTTAATTTATTTCTTATTCCATAAAACAAAATCTAATCGAGAAACAGATTTTAATTTTGATGTTTTCCGAATCAGAAGATCAATTTTAATCGACAGAAAATAAAATCAGGTGTGGACAATTTTTTTCAACTAAAAGTTGTTTCCGACGAACCGTGATTACTACGTCAAGTCAAATTTTCCAAAGCACTCCCTACCCCTACCAACCCCCTTTTCAAAAATTTAAATGACAATACCCCAGTTGTGATACATCATTTGAAAGCTCATTTAGTTGCGAATTCAATTTTGTAAAAATTTTTGACTTTCGTTGAACTCCAGCCCCCTGTACGGTCGAATTTTGAACTACGTTAGGGCCATTTGTGATACATCATTTGAAAGGGTTTGAAATTCTTTGTAAACTGATTTTTTAAATCCATCCATTCGTTCAAAAGTTACAGCCTAAACTTAAAGGATTTCTAGGCCCAGAACCAGCTAATATTTTTCAATATAACTTTTGAACGAGTGAATGGATTTCAAAAATTCTTGCATCAGTATACAGAGAATTTCAAACCCTTTCAAATTACTATCACAAAGGGCCCTAACGCAGTTCAAAATTCGACCGTAGGAGGGGCTGGAGTTCAACGAAAGTCAAAAATTTTTACAAAATTGAATTCGCAACGAAATTTGCTTTCAAATGATGTATCACAACTAAGGTATTGCCATTTAAAATTTTGAAGAAAGGGTTGGTGGGGAGTAGGGGGTGCGTTGAAAAATTTCGACAAGCACGGATTTGGTGTCCCCCTCCAAACAAAAATCGACCTGTTTCAGCGTTCTTCCCTCAAATCACTGTTCCAGGAGTTATTCAGGGTGTTTCGTTTTATAGTCTAGTTTCTATAGTCCAAATAACTGGAACAATTTGGTTGAAATTTGGTACAAAGGCATCTCATTAACCTAGCTTAGATCTGAAACGCCGGAAGGGTAATTTTGGCACGTCAACTTTTATCTCAATTTTACAATTTTAAATACAAACTCCAATTTTACAGCACTGTAAGAAAGGCCTTGAAATTCTGCTTCCAAAGATGGATTTACTCTTAGTGCCCTTTTGACAAATATTTAAAAAATGCTAGATTTTTAGCACACTTTAAAAACACGCTATAGCCCAAATCCACTGACAGATTTGACTGAAATTTGGTATGTAGACATTACGTAATTGAACTGAAAGCAGAAAAGCTTTTGAAGCCAAACGGGACACTCGAAGTGCCATTTTGGCACATCAACTTTGAAATTAATGCAGGGTCCTGAAACGCATATCAGAAAAATGTTCTTAAATGTACAGGGTGGTTAAAAAAAATTACATGTTGCACAATCTGTGCAATATTGCGCAATTTTCAACTATTTCGCACCTTGTGTCGTCATTGCACACATTACACAATTACTGCACACAGTACCCATTATTACACACATTACACAACAGTTGTACGCCGCACTACTTTGCAGTTCAAACCTAGTTTAATGAAAAAATTGTTAAAAAATCTGCATATAGTACGGTAAAATTGTTCAGTTTGAGGTATACCTATGATTTTGATGGAAAAAGCAATATTTTCTGGCGTACTAAACGCGTTCTAAACACAATGGTATCGTCATTGAAAAATTTTTAATGATGATAAGTTTTTTTTTCAGTTTTTTTTTCAAAGACCACTTCAAAGACAAATCACGCCTTACTTGTCCGTTCTGAACTGAAAATGCATAGTTTGTGCTTATAAAACGTCAGCAACTCGTTTGTGCACTGTTCCTGAAAAAATGACAATAACATTGCACACTTGACTGCACAATATAACACACCATTACATATCATTGTACAATTGCACATTGCACATTATTGCACATCATTGTACACACGTGTTCAAACATTGCACGCATTGAATACCCCTTGAATTTGACAAATTGTGGAATTTATGGAAATATTACCTTCATTTGTATTAATTTGTGTTCAAGTACCTACGTAAAATGAAGGGAAAAAAATCGTCTAGTTTGTGGCATTTTAAATTTGGGGCTTCCTGCACTTTTCCTATTGGCATGAGGTTGGTGACGTCATTTTGCGGTCATCGTCCACCATCTGTTTCGTTGTCACGGTCAGCTGTTAGTTGTCCTTCTGAGAATGTCCTCAAAGCAGTGCCAAGTGACGTCATTGCTTTTTAAAAAGGTTAACTTTTATTTTTATTTCTCAAAAGCGGTGGGGAATTCAGCGAAATTGGTAATGAGGAGACGCGTGCGTGTGGGTACGTCAACATGACTAGCTAACTCACTAACTGGCTAATCCTTTCCCCAGCCCCACTTTGTCTATTTGTTATGTAACCGTCCTTGGTCCTCTGGGTAGTCTTAGCACAATATATCCCTTTATACAACTTTATTAACATTTTATCTAGGGGACTAGGGCTCATCGGTTGACTCTTGTATTTAAAGAGACAAATTAAAAACGAACAAAATTTTCCGTGAGACAAAGACCCATCAATAATTAGACGGATATCATTTATTGATTTGTTCATTGTTGGTCAGAATCCATCGTCAAATTTGCAAGTTTTAGATTATGGCTCGTAATTAGATAACATTGCGCAAGTGAAATATTCTTTTAGAAAATAGTAATCAACTTAATAGAGTGAAATTCAGACAAAAAAATTATTGTCATGTTGGTAACTGTGCTCCACTGATTAATGACGTGTTTGCACAGTTCAATTATGTAATTAAACGTAATGTAATTGACATGAAATCGATGGTTTCGGTTGTTACTAACCGACTCAGGTGCCAAGAAAACTTGAAGCATTCTTTGTTAGGAAAACTTGGAACGACCTAACGATTTTTCGCTGACGACATTTTGGGTCCAAATTTTGCTGTACTCGCAGCGGGTTTAAACCCTAAACGAACGCCGAAAGTTTCAACTCGCCAGCTTTATTCGTTTAGAAGTGAGGACAATTTTCGATTTGAGGGATGAAAGTTAGGGGTTGAAAAATAAAAAATTTAGAATAACGCGGTAACGATTTGAGCTATTCAACCGAAATTTGTACTGGAAGACCACAATCTTCAGGGTTTGCAGTTTGTTTCAACTGAGAGCGGGATATTCGGCCGAAAGGCCATTTTGGATCCAAATCCAATAGAGGACCCGAAGAATGAAACATAATTTACAGATGACATGAGTTCAGTTAACAACTTTTGACGCGTTGACGTCGGCCGAAAAAAAAATAAGTTCTCATTTTTGATGAACAATTCAAAAAAGAAACTGCCTGTTTCCGTCCAAGCTGGAGAGCTCTTAATTCAATAATGGACACAAGAACGGGGACTTTTAATCAAAATGGTATAGAAATAGAGAGAAATAGTGCAGTAGTGAGAAAAAAATAGCGAATGCGCCAAGATAAATTAAAGCATTCCTGACTCAAAGGTGCCAATGGTGAGCAGTCAAAAATGAACCACCCTGTACCTGTAATGTTTTCTTCACGGTGCCGCGTCGATTTTTTGTCAAAAGGGCACCAAGCGTGAATACATTTTTAGAACCATAACTTGAAGAGCTTTCTTATGGTGAAGCAAAAAATGGGGGTTCGTATTTAAAATTTTAAAGTTGATGTGCCAAAGAGGCAGTTTCCGTGGACGGATATGGGCCAAAGTCTAAACAGTAGATACAAAGTGCCCACTGAATATACAATATGCCAAATTTCATCTCAATACGTTCAAAACGAGGGGCTGGTCACGATGTATTTTAGGGGACAAGAATTTCCTTCATTGCCAAAAATTTCCCATCATTTCCCCATTTCCTCCAAAAAAATTCCCCATATCCCCCAAACATTTTTGTTATGATTTCCCACATTTCCTCCAAAATTCCTAACATTTCCCCCATTTCCTTAAAATTGCCTATTATTTCCAGCATTTCTAACAATTTATTTCCCCATTTCCCCAGGTTTGTTGTTTCTTCTAAAAATTTCCACTCTCACCTCGCCTTTATTTCTCCTCATAAAGTCACAAAGCTCATTTCATAAAATTATTTTCATAATACCGTGCGAAAAATGGCTATTTCGTATTCAAAATGATTTGATATCAATTAGAAGTTTACTTGAAAATTTTTTATTTAGATTGTACAAGTTGGACATCATTTCCTCTTTATTTCCCCAGCATTTCCTTTTATTTCCTCAGTATTTCCTTGCCATTTCCCAGCATGCCTCTAATTTCCCCAACATTTCCCCATCAAAAATGATCTTATCATTTCCCCAAAATTCTCCCATTACCGAAGAATTTCCCTAGCCATTTCCCTGCAATTTCCTGCCATTTCCTAAGCTCGGGACAAGAATTTCCCTCGTGACCAACATCTCGGTTCAAAAGTTTGAACTGCTGCGTGAACACAGACATTTTTCAAAAAACACTTTTTCGGATTCCCAGGACTTTAAGGGCCAGAATTTCAACCGAAGGTTAACTAACAATTTGTTAGTTAGCCAATCAAACCGTCTGAAACTTTTTAAATTGATTTATCTGATATCTGATTGGACAACTAACAAATCTGTTGGTTAATCATTGATTGAAATTCTGGTCCTTAAAACGTAAAGATTTGATATTTTTGGCGATTTTAGTAGATAACTGATATGCGAGTGTAGAGTTAAAAATTGCGAATAATCGCACATCAATCCCAGAAATGACAAGAATGTCAAAGAATGCCAAAAATTTCGATTAATTCCAAAAATGACGATTAATACCAAAAAGGCGTCGAAAAATACCACCAAAATTTACAAACCTGAGAAACCGGACGAAATATTTTCAGGTTTAAAATCAGCAATATGTCTCAACGGATTTTCATGAAATTGGTCTTAAACCTCGTCTTAAAGTAAAGCTAAGGAATGAGGTTGTCCAATAAGCATTTTTTGGTATTAATCACAGGAGTTAATTTAATTATAAAGTATAAAATAGAATGAACATTAATTAATTTCTTCCAAAAATCATGAAAATTGTCTATTTCTTTTCTTTATTTTTTTTTCGTAGTTTTGGTACGAAGAAACAAAGGAAACCAAAGGAAACTACCGTTAGATTTAATGGTAAATCTTTGAAACAAAAATCAGATTACATAGTACTCATAATAATGTGTAAGTAATGTGTTTCTCGTGACGAGCTGGACGCTCTATTGAGTTAGTTTCAGTCGCTCTAAAACTAGTGTGTTAGTGTTATGTTGATCACACTACAATAAAGTCCGCTGAAACCGAATTGTGCGTTTACCTCTCACGACTACTTTAACAAGATAGCAAAATTTTTCGGTGTAGAGCACAGGGTTGGGTAAATGTCGCAATATACAGTTTTGCGACATTTACGACATTTGCGACATTTACTACGTCGTAAATTGAAATAATGTCACAAATGTGTCGCAAATGTAGCAAAATGCTTGCTTTAGCGCCTTCTAGCGGTACTTTTCGCCGAGTGTCAAAGTTTAGGGTTATGTTTATATACAATTAAGTTTGTTGTCGATGTCGTCGTCTCTCGTCTTTCGCCGTTTAGTTAATAAAAGTTAAATCTATAGACAAAAAGTTAACTCAAGTCATTTAATCTTCAAACAGTAATTATCGGTGTTTCGAAGTTGGAGCAATATGTGAATATGTGACGTGACGATGGATAAATACAATTCTAATAGGATTAATAGGAATAGTACAAAGTTGGTGCGTGGAAGAAAGCAGCATAATTACTATGAGGACTTGAAATACATCAATAAAAGATTGGGGAATGGAAGAATTGCAGCGGAGTGTACTGTCTGCAATGCAGTGCTACAGAACACAGCGATCGCCCGTCTTCAGACGCACAGGTAACAATATAATTTTTCAATTTACGAAATATCTGGGTAACCGCGAGTTTTATGTTCATTTACAGAAAACGTTGTCATCCTGACTCCTCAGAATCTTCAGCTTCAGAGAAATCTGGTTGTGGGAATCGCTCAGATGATAATGTTGAAGTCGAGGATGAAGTCATTGAAATCATAGAAACCTCTGCGAAGGAAAGTGCTGATAATGGTTCAAATGAGGGGATCGAAGAAGAAGTTGTGTTAGAAATTGATGTAAACAATTGCAACGATGAAAATATGACGATTGCGGAACAGGGACTTGATGATACAACACGTCTTAGAGTCTTGGATGAAGTAAATTTACACTTTGCCAATTACGATGAGTTTTTAAACTATAATTTTGTTTGTTTTATAGGATGCTCTACAGAATTTGTTCTCGTTGCCTGATGCCTCAACCTCAACCTCAACTCAGCAGAACCATGATGATCATACCTACTCTTCAGCGCACTCAGTGTTAGATGAACGTAAAAAAAAATCTGAAAAATCTATGAGCAATCTATTTGGTTCTTCATCTTCATTAGTAGGAAGCACTCCATCTTCAACTTTATCATCATATTCATCAGGTACACCATCTTCAACCCCAGACAGTGCATTTCACTCACAAAAGTCACAAAGGCAGAAAACTACACCTTTTCCAGTAGTAGTTCAGAAAGCGTCAATTGAATTTCAGAAAGCGTCAGTTGAATTTCAGAATTGTCACTTGAATTTCAGAATCCGTCAATTGTAGTTCAGATTAATCAATTCAAATTCAGAATGCGTCAGTTGTATTTCAGAATAGTCAAATGAATTTCAGAATACGTCAATTGAATTTCGGAAAGCATCAAAAGCAATTGTAATTGACGGATTCTGAATTTCAATTGATGCTTTCTGAAATTCAATTGACGTATTCTGAAATTCAGTTGACTATTCTGAAATACAACTGACGCATTCTGAATTTGAATTGATTAATCTGAACTACAATTGACGGATTCTGAAATTCAACTGACTATTCTGAAAATCAATTGACGCTTTCTGAACTACTACTGGAAAAGGTGTAGAGACACAAGATCTTCAACTTTATCATCATGTACTCCATCTTCAACCCCAGACAGTGCAGGTCACTCACAAATCTCACAAAGGCAAAAAAGTAATAGTACCACGAAAAAAATTAAAAAAAGTGAGCCGCCCAAGTTAAACTCATTTATAGATACCATCACTGAAAAATCAAAAGTGGAGGCTGATATGGCACTAGCCAAATTCTTCTTTGGATGCAATATTCCTTTTTCTGTAGTAGAGAGTGACCACTTCAAAAATTTTGTAAGAAAATTGCGTCCATCATATATGCCGCCTTGTCGAAAAACTTTATCAAATACCCTTTTGAATAAGGTTGACAATGAAATGTTGGTGAATAATAAAAACCACCTAGACAAGGAATCATCCATACTAATAGATGGTTGGAAAAACTCTTCAAACAACACAAATAATGTGGTGACTCTGTTACATGCAGCAGGTGGACAAAGTCTTTTCTTGGAATCATATGATTTTTCCACAACGAAAGAAACGGGGGAGGCTCTTGCAGATGTTTGCGAAAAATCAATAGAGCTTGCCCAGTCCAAATATGACTGTCATGTTTATGCAGTTGTTAGCGACAATGCTTCGAATATGTGCAAAATGGGTCGCCTTACCCATCTTTGGCATAGCACCTGTAGTAGCCACACAGGAAATCTTTTAGCGAAAGATATTGTAGATTTGGAAATCATGGCTAAAGTCAAAACTGTTTTGAAAGAGTTTAAACATACTAACTTGGAAAATTTAATACTTCAAAATCATGGTTCAAAAATAGTTTTGCCTGTTGACACCCGCTGGTGCAGTAATCGAGATTCTTGCATGTCATTCATTAAAAACTTGCCAATAATGAAAAAAATTGCAGCCGAAGGAACAGTTAAAGTAAAACCTGAAGTAACCTACAATTTATACGATGAAGACTTTATTACAAGTGTTGAAGAGACCATTGGTTTATTGAATCCTGTATGTGAGTTAATCAACAAATGTCAAGGAAAGAGGTTTTCTATTGCTGATGCTGCAGAAGAGTGGTTATGTCTGAAAAATAAAATGCAGGAATACAACGATATTGTTAAGGAAGCTGTAAAATCGCGTACAAAAATGGCTCTGAATATTTACAGTTTGGCCGCAAACTTTCTACATCCCGTTTATAGAGGGAAACAATTAGATGACACTCAAAAGGACATGGTTCAGGATTTTCTAATTGAAAATTTAGATAGCGAAGGATTGGATGGATTAAATGCATTCAGTCAGAATAATGATGGTGATATTTTCCAAAAGCTCCGGAATAAAAAGATTACATCAGTTTCTACCTTTTGGGGTCTAGTTGAAAGAAGTTTTCCGACACTGGCTGCTTTGGCACAGAAGCTTTTGAAAATACCTGCATCGTCTGCGCAGCTAGAGAGAGTGTTTTCAAACTGGTCGTTTGTTCACTCTGACCTACGAAATCGCTTGACCAAAGATAGATCAACAAAACTACTATTTGTATACTATTCTCTCAAATTGATAGATTCAAATCAATCTGATCAGTATTAGGATTAGGAAAAGTCCTAAAAACTGACACGTTACCTTTTCATTTCCTTTTTTTTGTTATCATGTTTTTATAACTTCATATTATAAATGTATTATTAAACTTCATATTATAAATGTATTATTATTATAATTATAAACAAAAACATTTTGCTCCGGCTAATTCATCTGTTCTGTTACTTTATGTATAATAAAACGTATTCAACTAGATGTTTTTGTTATTCTTAATATTTCCTAACAGGCATGTGCATAAGCTATCTAATGAAGTTTTTTAATATCAAAAAAATACCTACCTTCCTACCTATTGGAAAACAGAAACAAAACCTGTTGAAGGATTTTTCATAGTTTTCTGTTTAAAATGAATTAATACGAGACATTCTTAGAAATTGTGGATGTGATGCTGATGGAATGATGATGATTGATATTATATTATTTTGATGGATACAAAATAATTTTGGATTATGTAGCAAATGTAGCAAATGTAACAAATTCGGTACAGATTTGAATGTCGCAAATTACATTTGCGACCGTCGTAAATTGTGTCGCAAATGTATAATTTGCGACGGCCCCAACCCTGAGAGCAAGGCGAATTAAATCCATACGAGTCACATAATGCCGCTTAAACTCCGAATAAAAGAGATTTTGAGCCACAATAAGTTAAATATTACACTGTTCCTTGAGCCTTTACAAATATTCAGTTTTTGGCCTACTGATATCATGAACAGAAAGTTGCCAAAAATGACAAATTCAAGCAAAAAGTAATTGGCTATAAAATGAATCCATCAAACAAGAAACAAATTGTAATGGTTATGTATTTACCGACCATACTGAAGGGGAGAAAACAAATAATCTGGAGTAAAGCAATAAAATCCTCCATATAAAATCTCGAAAACTGAAAAAGATGATCATAAATTTGGCGGTGATTAAAGCAAACTGCAATTAACACATAATAACAAACCAATAAAGTTTGATACATTTTCTCGGGCCAGATGTGCTTGGCATAATAAATTTTATAATTAGCAAGTTGGCATTTATGCCCAACTTTTATAAACATCCACAGGTCGGCCTTGCACTGTGTTGTTTTCACGTGTTTCGCCCCGCAATCGGCGGACCACTCACCGTAAAATGCACTAAAGTGCATCCATCAACCGGAAATTCATTCATCAACAATCAATCGACATTTTATCAAATAATTTTTTTTTCACGACACTTACCTTCACGTACCACTTGGCGGTTTTCTTGCTCTTCCTCGGCCCCGTGCACACGCAAAACCTGAACCGCCCCCCGAAGGAGTCGCCGTTTTTCCCGCTACTCCCCGGACTGAGGGTCCTGCATTTCGAGGCGAGAAACTTGGTCTTTTCGGTGACACTGTGGTAGAATTCCTGTTGAAAGCCGATCGGAGTGGAAGAAGAATTCGTGGGCAACAACATTTCGCGAAAATTACTTTCGAGATTTTATTTTAAGCACGAATCGGGGTGAATCGATAAAGCCGCGGAGTGTTGGCTCGATCCTCGTGGTCGGAGCGAGGATGACAGCACCGACAAGGAAGGAGCCCACGTTCGATCTGTCGACGGCGAGCGTCCCCCACAATAAATGTGTATCATTGGCATCGCTGCTACAGCGTGGATTTAATTGACGTTTCTAACGCACGCGCCGATTTGTCGTCCTCGACTATAAAAATGACTAAATGAGAAAGTGGGGGAGGAACAGTCGGCGGCGTCTGTAGCCCAAATGCCAAATGTTTCTGGGTGGAAAAAAAATTGTTTACAAATCGTATAGTATTGGTTAGAAGTAATTGAATTACTATTTCAGTCACAGTAACTTGTAATAACTAATTGAATTACATTCTGGAAATTGAATACTGATAAGACAAAAGGGATGATAATAAGCAAAGATGATAGAAATAGATATGAACTAAACAATTACTCCGTATACATGCACACGTTTAGCACGAGCTAACTAAGCTCGGTACTTTTTAAACAGCGTTCCACGAGATTTTGCGGCGGTGGAAGCCTTTGAAATATACAGGGTGTCTCAGAACGCTCGCACTAAATTCTAATGGAGTATTCAGGATTAAATTCTGAGTCGATCCGTGTTTTTGAAAATTTCCAGGGTCCAGTAGTTCCAGAGTTATAAGAGGTTTAAGAGGACCAATCAGATTTCAGCTCTTAATTGCTTTACAAGGTAATTTAATGTTAGATGCACTATTTCCTAGGTAACAAGATACAACAATATAAATTTTCATTAATAGTATCTTGTTACCTAGGAAACAGTGCATCTAACGTTAAAGTACCTTATGGAGCAATTCAAAGCTGAAATCTGATTGGTCCTCTTAAATCCCTTATGACTCGAGAACTATTGGTCCCTGGAAATTTTCAAAAACACGGATCGACTCAGAATTTACTCCTCTCAGCAACTATTTGTTGATTATTTGGCAGGCAGGAGAAGTGCTACTAGGTCGAGACATGAAATATCGAATTTTATTGACTTCAAATGTGGTGTTCCTCAGGGCTCGGTCCTAGGTCCTATTCTTTTTTCCCTCTATATGACTAATTTGGAGTCCAATATAAGATTTAGTAGGTTTCACTTTTATGCTGATGACACTCAACTGTATATTTCTTTCAAAAAAGAGCATGTGCAAACTGCTATTCAGCAACTGAATTTCGATCTTCAGCAGATTCACTTATTTTTAGAAAATCACGGTCTTTCTTTAAATGCAAGTAAATCAAAAGCTATGCTTTTTGGAAAAAAGAGTGATCGATTGCAGTGTATTAATGACATCAACATTGTAGTTGGTGGCGCAGGGATTATGGTGGTTGACGAGGCAAAGAGTTTGGGACTGACACTGGACCATACTTTCAGATTTAAGTCGCATTTGAACTCGTGTAGGCGGCGTGCGTTTGCAAACCTTAAATTGCTTTATGTTAACAGGGACTTCTTAGACACTTCTTTGAGGATCTTGTTAACAGAATCTTTTGTATTATCTCAACTTAATTATTGTGACGCAGTGTATTCTTCATGTATAGATAGCAGTGACAAACGTGCTTTGCAGGTTGTTCAGAATTCATGTCTGAGGTTTATTTTTGGTATTGCTCGGTATCAGCATATCTCTCATAAATTAAATGAAATTCCATGGCTTAATATGAGCAACCGTAGACTTCTTCACACCTCATGTCTTTATTACAAATTAATAATCTTGTGTACTCCCAAGTATCTGATGGAGAAGATTTCTTACAGAAGTGACATACACAATATAAATATTAGGAGAAGAGATATGTTAAATATTCCATCGCATCGAACTGAATTTTACAAGAGGTCGTTTTCATACTGTATAACGAAAAATATTAACAATATTCCTTTTCAGTGGCAGTCTATGTCGTTTCAACTGTTTAAAAAAACCCTCTTTACAACCCTTTTAGCTTCTCAGTTGCCTCAATCTTAAATTTTAAATTTTAAATCAGATTTATTAGGCTTGACATCTCTCTTTTCCATACTTACAACTCGTCCACTTGTCCACTTTCCGCTTATGTAAACTGGTAGTGTGAGCTCAGTTCATTATCTTAATTTAAATCAGTATGTATGATGCGTATATGTAAATAACTTATTTTCTATTTTTTATTTTTTTTGTCATTTGGTTTTTCTCGTATTTTGATTTTGATATAATATTAGTGTTATTTGCATTGAAGTGCACTGTATTCTTTTTGCGCGGGGAGGGCATGGAAGATCAGTCCCATCTTGTATAGGTGGCTGAATGCTCTCCTCGAGATTCACCGTAGTTCTTAAGAGTTTTTTCTTGTCTTTTCCTTTTTTTTTGTTTTTGTTATTGCAACATCGGTGAATAAACAAATTATTATTATTATTAATACTCCATTAGAATTTGGTGCGAGCGTTCTGAGACACCCTGTAGTTTACCCATTTGATTTCGAAGGGAAAACTATATTTCAAAGGCTACCACCCCCAAAAAGCCCCGTGGGACGCTGTTTAAAAACTACCGAGCTTAGTTAGCTCGAGCTAAGTGTGTGCATGTATATGGAGTAAATGTTAGCATCAGCATTGACAATAAGCCGATTGAAATAATAAAAACAATAAAATACTTAGGGATAATTGTGGACGATAAATTGAAATTTAAAGAACATGTAGAATACATCTGCAAAAAATTTCAAAAAAAATGGCAGTGCTATATACAGGGTGAGTCTGAAAGACTCCACATCCTTTATACCACAGAATCTACTGTTCAAATGATGAAGCTTGGTGCAAAAATTTTTGGTCAATTCTGATTCCTCTTGATGTTATAAGCCGCCAAAAATCTTCATTTTTAAACGTTATTTTTAAATCTTTTGAAAGGTGTAGGTATCGTAGCATTTTGAATTTTTGCACAGCATTGTTATAGACCAAGATGCAACTACTGATGGTACTTAAAACATCATCCAAAAAGCGGATCCCTGTTATACAGGGTGGCCCCGATGTTATTTGCCCTTGAACTTTTTCATGTTTGAAAATATTGCTTATTTGCCTATGCGGCCATATTCCCCGTTCAATTCTAAAACTTTTTTGGCTCTTAAAATTTTTCGAAAAAACTAACCACTCACGAGAAAAATTGAAAAAACCGAAGACATGATGCAGGTAATCACCTTAAAACCAATGATGAGTCTACCTAATAAAAAAGTGAAATTACCATCAATGTTTTTTCTTCAGTTGTGAGCAATGGTTCTGGGCACAGATGTAGGACAACACCTTCAATGGAAAAAAAAAGTTGAAATGTGATGCGTGTCAACGTACACTTTGATTTTTATTGAAATTGTAGGTTTATCACGATGACCATGTTTTCGGTTTTTTCCATTTTCCTCGTGAGTGGTTAGTTTTTTCGAAAAATTTTAAGAGCCAGAAAAGTTCTATAATTGAACGGGGAATACGGCCGCATAGGCAAATTAGCAATATTTTCAAACATAGAAAAGTTCAAGGGCAAATAACATCGGGGCCACCCTGTATAACAGGGATCCGCTTTTTGGATGATGTCTTAAGTACCATCAGTAGTTGCATCTTGGTCTGTAACAATGCTGTGCAAAAATTGAAAATCCTACGATACACCTTTCGAAAGATATTTAAAAAGAACGTTTAAAAATGAAAATCTTTGGCGGCTTATAACATCAAGAGGAATCACAATTGACCAATAATTTTTGCACCAAGCTTCATCATTTGAACAGTAGATTCTGTGGTATAAAGGATGTGGAGTCTTTCAGACTCACCCTGTAGATGTAGTCCCTTTCTAACCAGTTGGGCACGGAAAACAGTATACAATACCATTGTACAGTCGAAAAACTAAATAATGCACTTTATGCCAAATTCTTGAGCGAATAATTCTTAACTGGCTTACAGTCCTAGGTTTTTTGACCCAGCATTGCATCCCCTAATTGATGCCGGTTCTAATGACATGGAAATGCATCACTATCGAAGGCTGGTTTTCTAAATTTTGAGCGTAACGCTCAAGAGTTGGGTGCATGACTTACTTTCTCGACTGTACTATCTCATTATTATTATGCGAGCACACTACTTTATTTGGCAAATATGGAAGAAATAAATAGATTACAAACACTGCAGAATAGGGGTATGCGAATAATACAAAAATGTGATAGATATACTAGTATAAAAACAATATTGGAAGGACTAGGGTGACTTAAAGTTGATAATTTTCTAGAAATGCAAACTATGATCTTTATTCATAAAGCTAGGTTAGGAATGATGCCAAATTACATTACAGACTTGTTAGTCACGTTTGATAGTATGTACAGGTACCTACAACACCAGGAAAAAAACAGATTTCATGCTGCCATTTACGAGATCCAACGCAGCACATAACTCGGTTTTTGTAAAAGGCGTCTTACAATATAATAAGTTACCGCAATACTTGAAAGACACTAGTAATTTTAAACGTTTTAAAGTAGCAATAAAGCAGTATTATATTGATAACTCCAAAGATGAAGGATAATAAGTAAGTTAACTGTTAAATTTGTAAGAATTATATTAGTATATAATTAGTACCTATTATTTTGTTGCAATTATGTTTAGTTTATGAGACATATATAGACATATACAGTGCGAGTGTAAAGTATGGAATAAAATTCCTTAAATTTTTGTCCTTGATTTGTGGCAAAAATTCTCGGACAGGTCAATTTTATTTTTGTAATGCGGACTTGATGGAGGGGACAGTTATTTTCTCACACTTCCGGTTTAACCGGAAATGGCCTTAACTTAGTTTTCTCAAATGGAATGACACTTTTTTCGCAACGGATTCGGAATCTACGATTTTTTCTGAGTCAGAAACATGTACCCTAGATTTTCAAAAACATAGAAGTAATCGGTCAAAAACCAAGATTTTTGAAAATCGCAAATACACGTCAACCTTATTTTTTTGATATAAATTCAACTGCCCAATTTAATTTCCTTTTATTTGTGTTTGTTGTTTCAAATTTTTTCACTTTTCACAATCTACCAAAACAGCAAAAAGAGTTTTTTAAAAATGTAATGGCGCAGTTGAATTTGCAACAAAAAAATAAGGTTGACGTGTACTTGCGATTTTTAAAAATCTTGGTTTTTGACCGATTTCTTCGATGTTTTTGAAAATCTGGGGTGGTCGTGACTGTACTTCCGGTAAAGTATGATACATGTTTCTAACTCAGAAAAAATCGTACATTCAGAATCCGTTGAGAAAAAATTGTCATTCCATTTGAAAAAACTAAGTTAAGGCCATTTCCGGTTAAACCGGAAGTGTTAGAAAATAACTGTCCCCTCCATCAAGTCTTCATTACAAAAATAAAATTGACCTGTCCGAGGATTTTTGCCACAAATCAAGGACAAAAATTTAAGGAATTTTATTCCATACTTTACACTCGCACTGTATATCTATTTTGTGATTTTGTATAGCTGAAGAGGCTAAATAAATGCATTATTATTATTATTGTAATTGGTATTTGTACATAATTCGATTGCTTTTTATGCGTATTAACCATCCCTACTCTACTTCATCACTTAAAAAAAGGGAGGTTACTGCAATCGCTAAAATGTTCGAATTTGAGATAACACCAGATCTTCAGGTTTTGAGGTCTCAAGAACCCAAAGAAGTGGTTTTAAAAATGTGTATGTTTGTACACTGGCCGGCAAAAGTTTTAAACGGGCAGGTAGGAAAATGTTTCACAATGTGTCACAATAAACATTAATTTTAACAAATTGATCAAAATTCAATCATTGCCAAGGCAACAGTTATGTGAAAATGTTCTATGGAGTTTAAACGGTGTGAAGACGGCTCAACGCCATCTAGAGGTCTTTACCAACACTTACGGCGGATTTCTCGTCAACAAGGTTGACATCGAAAACCAAAGTGTGGTTGACCACCGTGCTATGGCAGCACGAGCAAAGAGCAACGACGAGCACGAGCAAAGACCTCTAGATGGCGTTGAGCCGTCTTCACACCGTTTAATCTTCGCTTTCCGGCTATATAACCGGGTTGGTTTGGTGATCGAGTTGCCTTCCGGGCTTTGCTGTACTGATGAGTTCTAATAAGAACGAAACCGGTCTGCAGCTGTCGGGGGGGCAACTCGATCACCAACCATTGTTTTCATCTTCTATGGAGTGTTTTCGGTGCTACTATAGTATGTGGTCTACCGGCTGCTATCGGTCTACCTGTATAACTACCTGGAATCTACCATCCCTCTTAAGCCGATAAATTCGTTAAACGTAATCTGCATGCCATCACATCATTATCTTAATACTTTTGCTTAGGGACATTAGAAGAGTGAATTTTTAAGAAAACCAATTTAGAGATTACCCTCGGAATTACGATTGTACGTACGTTCATACGTTTGTAAACACGCCACAGCCAAAACTACTAGACCGATTTGGCTGAAATTTGGTACGTGGGCATCTGATAACCTAACTTAGATCTGAAAAGCTTTTGGAGTCAATCGTGCAAGCGGAAGTGCCATTTTAAATTTTTAATGCAAACCCCCATTTTCCCCGTCACAACGACGGAAATTCACGATCAGTGGGGGCTGGAACTGTCAAGGGGCTAACTTATCCGCACTAAAAATTCTAAACAGAGAGCATATTGTTAAATTCCTTTTAGAGGCTCCAGACGATACATTTCTTCCTGTTGAAAGTAGGTAACAAAAACTTTTATTGTGTTGATCTTGTCGGAGAGAAGAATTAGCAAAACTCTCTTAAGGCTAAAGGGACGAAAACTATAATTGATCAAACATTCAATAGTAATACGACGAGTAGTCTCTTGATTGCCGCGGGTTTTGACGTCCGAATGGCTGTCAACTACGGGTCAAAATGGTAGATTTTTTTAGGCTAAAAAGAGGACGAGAGCTCGCTCGAGTCCTCTTTGGCCGAAAAAAATCTACCATTTGACAAGTAGTGCATCCATGAGGACTCAACAAGGCAACCAAGAGACTACGAATCGCATTTTGCAGATTATTTTATAAATTAAAGTATTGAGTAAGTAGTGTCAAGTTGACGTTGTAGTCTTATCACTGTAATCAGGATTACTGGTATGCTAAATGCTCCTTTGGATTGGTTCAATACTTAATGAATAAAATAATCACGGTAATTAATAATGAAGAAGTGAATTTTTTGCAGACCTACAGGAAGTACATTGCATTAAAACCGGCGTCAATTGTTTATTTTTTATAAACAAGGAAAGTGTACCACGCAAGTAGTGGGTAAGAATACACTTGGTCAGGTTCCGCAATAAATTGCTGGATTCGTACAATGGGCCTATACAGCGATTTTTCTTTATTAGTGAATATCAATCTACATTAAAAATAAAAATACCAGTATTTTTTTATTTTGGAATATTCCCATTAGTAGACCTCTAAAAAAATGTTGAAAGTTTAAAGAAATCTGAGCCTGATCAAACGCACGCGAGTAGGAGGGAATAATGACGTAAAGTGGTAAGATCCACTCACCTTGTAAACGCGATTGTTTTGCCAATCCTGATTGTTGAATAGTATACGTCACGCGCTTGACTCTCGGTGCCGAACCAATAGCATATGAGATCAGTAGCCAGGCAAGTTGGTTCCGTTTGAATGCAAAATGAATTTCGCAGCACTTTGAATTATTTTTTTAAAGTCAGGGTTTACGTTAGGGTTGCAGTTTTGTCATGACAATTAAGAATAATTTTTAGTAATGGCCTGAACGGATTCTTGAATTTCCACAAAACTGTATATAGGCCCATTGTCCGATCCTGGTGCCTACACTGGACATTGCTTTAGGCGCTCATTATCAGCTACTTTGCTGGCCGAGGGGCTGATTTAACTAGCATCAAGCAACATGGAGGGTGGAAATCTTCCTCAGTGGCAGAAGGCTATATAGAAAATTCAATCGAGAATAAAATGAAAATAGCTCGGCAAGTCCTCCTAATAGGAGAAGGCGCACGTGGTCCCTCAACAAGCAAATCAAGCAATACCAATCATTACAACAGTGCCAATACTGCCAATTTAAATTTAAGAAGTGATGCCATTACCATCACAGAGAATATTCATAGTTCAGATTTGCCACATTCTATTCCTGCATTTAATATTACTAATTGCAACAGATGTAAAATTGACATAAATGTAAATATTAATAAAGAAAATAGTTAATCCTTCAACGGGTAATACAATTTCCTCGTACAAAATTTCAGCAAAATCGGTCCATGGATTTGGACTGTATCCTGTTTTAAAAGTTCCTTAACAAATCTAGAATTTTGAGCTTTCTGTCAAAAGGGCACTAAGAGTGAATAAATTTTTGGAAGCAGAATTTGGAGGCCTTTCTTATGGTGACCTGAAAAATGAGGATTTGCATTTAAAATTTAAAAGTCGATGTGCCAAAACGGCAAATCGGTCTAGTAGTTTTGGCTGTGGCGAATTTACAAACGTACGAACGTACATACACACAGACACATTTTTAAAAACACTTTTTTGGGTTCCCAAGACCTCAAAACCTGAAGATCTTGTGTTATCTCAAATTCGAAAATTTTATTTTAAGTGGTGAAGTGGAATGGGGAGGTTAAAAGGACTCTCGAAAATTTTTATACAACGCACGTGTGTGTTGCACCATACGCGTGAAACATGGTCTTCTAATCTTCTCACAAGTTTATTGAAATTTTTTGGATTTCAATTTGATTTGTTTCTGACGGGGGACACAAAATAACTTCAAATTACAGAGTACGGGCCATAATCGCCTAAGCAACAGATGAGCTCGATATTTAACGAACTGTCGATCGTGTTCGTTCGTATTCGCGGGAAATTTGAAGAATGAACTTTTTGGCCTTTGGTTATATGACTTAATCTCGGGGAGCTGCTGGCTGAGTATTTTCCACAGGTAGAGGCTACCGATATCTAAAACCTGACAGCCTAAAATTTACATTAAATTAATTAGGGAAGCAGGAAAGAAAATGAAATCGGATTCCCCACGTAAATCCCCATGGACACCTCGCCGAGTAAACATACTGTATAAATAATCGTGCAGAAGTGTTTAGACAACACGATCCAAGGGTAGGACAAGTTCAAACGTCAAAACTGTCGCTTCTGTAGCGTTTAGTGTTTATGAGATCGAGGAAAAACCCGACCTCGGCCATTATACTGGTTGATAAACAGAAGTCAGCTGATGTCATAGAGGAGCACACTGATGATATTAGCAGGATATCTAGTAAGAAACCCAATGAAGACCTAGAAGCAGTTGATAACACCAACGCTCAGCCCGGGTCAGAGAAATGGACTGACGTTGTGAGGCGAAAAAATACTCGTAAGAATAAATATATTACGGGTTCCAGATCAACGAAAAACGACTCTGGTAGCACTTCGGAGCTGCCAACGGTACCAAGAACAGCATCTATCCATCTCTACCGACTACACCCAAACTGCACCAACGAACAAGTACTTCAATATATCACTAAATCGTTTCCTGTGGGGACTGATGTAACATGTGAAAAACTTCGAACCAGAAATGAAAAATACAACTCGTCATTTAAGGTAGTTATGCAAAGGGAATACATTGACTCAGCTATGGATCCATCTAAATGGCCAGAGGGCGCTTGCATCAGCCGTTTTTTTCAGTGGAAAACACGGGAGAATCAACAGACATAACGGAACCGAGACCCGAAGACACAAATCATCTAATTTTAATATACAAAGCTTAACAAGTAAAATTCCGGAACTCGAAATTATCTTGAATGAGCATAGGATCGACGTGTTGTGCCTCTCAGAACATTTTCAGCATCAAGACTTAAATGCCCTTAGTTTCAGTGGATTCAATACCTATAGCTTTTTCTGCAGAAGAGATTATAGGGGCGGTGGTGTTTGTATTATAGCCCGTGCCGAATTAGACATCACTAAAATTGACCTTAACATTAGTGTCGAAAAAGATTTTGAAATGTGTGCTGTGAAGTGTACTTCTATTTACAGGTCACCCCATGGAAGCTTTGAGAACTTTGAGTCACTGCTCAATTTGACTTTAGAAAAAATTTTTTGCCCAAACCACAAACATATAGTTACAGGAGATCTCAACGTGGATCTCTTAGGTCAGTCAGCAAATGCCAATAAATTGCGTAATTTACTCCTGGCATACGGCATGCATCCCGCAATTCAAGAACCAACAAAAGTGACAAGCACGTCTAGCACGTGTATTGACAATTTATTTACCGACGGCGAACACCAGGTTATGGGAGTCTTTAGCTCCCACCTCTCAGACCACACTTATCAGATAGTGAGGTTTGGGGAGGCACACCGGCTGGGCTCCGGTGGACCCCCGGGCGAGGGCCGTATTGGACGAAAATTTAGTAAGTCAAATGTTGACAAATTTAAAACCCTAATGGAGCGTGAGGAGTGGGAGGAGCTTAGATTAACTGACTTAGATACCAATACAATGTTCAATAAATTCTACCAAACAGTCAAAGAGAACTTCGCTCTCGCGTTCCCTATAGTAAAAACGAAAACCCGAAATTCGTATAATGACAAGAGTAACCTTTGGATGACTAGCAACTTGAAAGGATTAGCATCGTTCCTACGGGAGATGCATAATACATGTAAAAACACCGACAATCAATTCTATAAGCAAAGATATAAACAACTTAAACTATTCTATAAGCAGCAAGTGTCAATTTCCAAACGAACATACAACGACTGCAGAATTGAAAATTCAGACAATATTACCAAAGAAAGTTGGAAAATAATAAAAGAGAATTCAGGGGACAAAAAATCATTTAGCATAGATGGAATACGGGATAACAAAGGCGACATAATAACCGACCAACAAGAAATATGCACCATTTTTAATAAATATTTCCAATCTGTACCCACAGCAACGTATACTGACGTAACATTAAGCCGACACAGTATCACAGTCTCTCCGGCGACCCATTCTTTTTACCTATCACCTACAACAGTAGGCGAAATTAGGCGCGCAATTTTAAAATTGTGTAATAAGACGTCATCAGGAACTGACGGAATACCGGGTCAAGTAGTGCGGAGTGCTGTAGACGCGCTGTGCCACCCATTATGTATGATCATTAACAAAAGTTTCGAGGAGGGAACTTTTCCGTGCGATCTAAAAATCTCCAAAATAGTTCCTATTTTTAAAAATATTATAGGTGTGAGAAATGTTAATCTTCGTATTAGCGAAGCTCTGATTGAGAAAATCAATGATTTCATCTTAGAACAAAAACAATCAGTAGGCACCTAAGAGAATATGAGTACGCAACTGGATAGGAAGACGAGACAAGGGAGGACCTGTGCTCTTCTATTGAAAGAACTAGCCACAGAAGACCTAGAAAAGTATAGACTTTGTCTACGTTTCACAACCGAACAATTTGCAAAAATTCTCAATTTGATTTCTCCTGTAAGTCAGCGAGCATCAGCTGCCGTGAGAGAAGTTATCCCATCTCCGACTAAACTTGAGATAACTCTTAAGCCTCATTCACAACCAGTTTACGTACGTGACATAACAAAGTTTAACAATAGCGAGAAAAGTCAGAAGCTCTCATGAATAATTGTTGACCATTGTTAAAGTTTGTTACGTTACGTACGTAAAGTGGTTGTGAATAAGCTCTTAACCTCGGCCACTGGAAACAGCTACAAAACTCTTCAACATCTGTTTCGTGTGCCACAAACACTTGTGTTCCCGATATAGCTCGACTTGCAACGTTTCTGCTTCTGACCACCGTATTTTTAATTTTCGCATTGCTTGTCAATTTTCAAGTCTGTCCACTTTGACAGTAGAGCAAGGAAAGCTTCCATGATTGTAAAATTTAAGGGTGAAAGGGGAATGCTAGTAGGATAGTGAATAACCTGGCAGGCTAGCTACTCTATACCATACCGTCTACTGGTACCGGCATTATACCGCGGGGTTTACACAGGGTTAGTAGCTATAGTATTTTCAAATGTAATTGCATAAGAGAGTTTGGAATTTTCGAAAATTCCATTAGTCTCGAAATGGAATTCAGCATGACAATTCCTAAGAAAATGAACCTATTATGAAAAAAGTGTTCGTGGTATCATATCGCCAATAACGAAAGTTAATTCGATGAAATCCATGTTGTCTGTCTCAATCTAAATTGAGAATTTAACCATTTCAGGAAAGACGGGCCAAGAGAAACAGACGCATAAAAATACGTTTTAAATAAGCTAGAAAGCAGGAAGCGTAGCTATGACAACGACATGTTTACAAATCAACAAATAAATTTGTTTAATAATTTGTTACAAAAACGCTGTATTTCGCTGTTTTTGTGGTAAAAAGCACGTGAAAGGGGTGGAATATTCCTTAATTATATACAATTTTACACCTACTTAACGATTTCACTGGTAAAATGGCAAGATTTGGGAAGAAAAATTTTGAAGAAATTAAATCTTCCGTCGCAGAATCTACACCGATCAACACGAAGAAATCACATTGCTCGGTATGGACTCAATTTACAGACTTTTGTAACGAAAGAAACTACACCTTGCAAGAAACCTTAACCAACGAGGAGTTGTGTATGATTCTAAAAAATTGGGCCTTCAATATGAGAAGAAGGGACGGAAATGACCACAAGGAGTCAGTAGTGAAAACGATTTGGAATGTGACGGCGAAACTTCTGCAGGAAAAATTTATGGAGGATTTTAACAGAATCTTGGATCCATTTAAAGATGCTAGTTTCAAGGAAGCCCGAGCTGCGAGAGACGCCAAGCGTCGTGAATTACAAGTCGATATTTCTAAGAGATTTTCAAGCCACCAGTTTACGGAAAAAACATATTTTTATGTTTCACCTTGTACCCTGAAGGTGTCAACACCACCCCCAAGATCCCCTCTACACTTTCTGTTCCAATAAAGTTTATCCTGTCAGAGGAATTTAGAATTTTAGTGTCGCATTTCATTTCTTCAAAACCCGCCTGCCCCAAATGAGTTTTTTAATGAAAACCCGTTACATACAATATTTTGAAGTTTCACAACAGCTAGCTTTCATTTAATAGTAGGTACGGAGACCAAGATAGGTACAGTATGCGTCAATGTTTTGCTCGATCGAACAGACTCGGTCATAACGCCTAAAAACCATACTTACCTGAAATCCAATCATTGTCATATCGTTCAAAGCAATAGTCATGACCGTATCTTTACCTAAAGTTTTCAGTTGCGGAACAAACAATCGAGCAAAACATCTGACGCATACTGTACATAACATTTAATTATTTTCCAGGAGTATGCAATTATGAATATATGATGTAGTGATGTGGGGTCGGTTAATAACCAAAATGATATATATCCAAAGTAGCATAAATAACCGCTATGTTAAAAACGTTTATAGCGGATATATATCCAAATTTCCCGCGCATTTAAAAGTAAGGTTAGGATTAATGAAATATTCCCAGAGACAACTTCTATTTCATCATAAAAATCATAAAATTGGCGAAATTGTGGTGATGCCTCGCAGGCAGGACGAAGTGTGGGAATATTACAGGCGTTTTGCCAAGGGAAAATATATTTATGGTGAATGTAATTATTGTAAGTTGTCGTTAATTGCCAATCCAGGCCGAATGAAGAAACATTTGTTAAAATGTTCACAAGCCGTAAAGTTGAGAAAGAAGTTCAAGGCAAGATATGGGAAAAATGAAAATGCGAATAAGCAAGTAAGTACTACATTATTCATGTACCTACTTGGTGGTGGTGGTAATTCTAGATTTTTTTTTACAATCAGGAGCGGAGCGCAGAAAACAAATCCTCAAGTAGTATTATTTCTCATCAAAGTGCCACCTCAACATTATCGAAAGGCAGCACTGCATCAACAACAAGATCTGCTGCCGGAGATGCCAATCATAACTTTATGCCAAACTTTTGTGATAGAATGACATGTTCGGAACAAAATAATTTAGACCAACAGTTAGCAAGGGCCATTTATGCTTCTTCATCTCCCCTGTCATTGGCAGAGAACAAATATTTTAAGGTTTTTCTTAAGAAAATCAGACCATCGTACAAGCCTCCCTCAAGATACCAAGTTTCAACGACCCTCTTAGATAAGGAATACAATACTGTACAAGCTAAAGTTAATCAAACAATTCAGAAATGTGAATCCCTTGTTCTATTGAGTGATGGCTGGACCGATATCAATGGGATTTCACTAACAAATATTCTATTTTGGACACCAAAGCCAGTATTTTTTCGAGCAATTGATTCAAAAACAGAAAGACACACATCAGAATATATGGCAAAGATCTTCTCACAGATATTAGAAGAAGTTGGTGCAAGGAAGGTAGATGCCCTAGTAACAGATAATGCTCCAAATATGGTAGGATCATGGGAAATACTAAAACAAAAATATCCACATTTAGTAACATATGGATGTATCGCCCACTGTGTGAATCTAATGCTGAAAGATCTCTTTGAACTTCCGTCTATATCAAAGTGTGCTGCAAACGTGAAAACCATAATTAAATTTTTCAAAAATAAGCAGATACCAAAATAGGTGCTGAAAGAAGTTCAGTTAAACGAAATTAAAAAAGAAATTGCCTTAGTAACGAGCGTGGAAACTAGATGGGGCTCCACCATTCTTTCATTCGAAAGTTTGTTGAAAAATAAAGAATTTTTAGAAAAGGCTGCACTGCACAAATCTGTAAAACCAATGTTGGATGAGAAAACTCGTAAACTGATTTTAATTGATAATGCATTTTGGATAAAAGTTGAACATATTATAAGGTTAACAAGACCGATTTTGGACGTAATTACGAAAATTGAAGGTGATGCCCCGTTGCTGTATAAAGTGTATCCTTTGATACAGAACCTTGAAGTTTTATTTTCTGAAGAAAGTCTCGTCTTTTTGCCAGCTGTGGATCAGACAAAAGCTAAGAAAATTTTCGAAGAAAGGAAATCATTCTTATTTAAACCTGTGCAACTGGCGGCACATTTCTTAAATCCCAAAAGTCACGGTGACACCTTAAGTGATGAGGAAGCTAACACAGCTATTAGCTTCATATATGATTTTGCTGACAAGCGTGGATATAACTGTGAACAAATTCTAAAAGAAATCGCAGAATACAGAGCAAAAGCAGGCGGTTGGGCCAATGATTGTGCATGGATGGCTTCACACAACACGGAACCATCTATTTGGTGGAAAGGCTATTTTCCAAACAAAGAGTTAACGAAAGGCGCCCAACGAATTTTAAACTTTCCTGCTACATCAGCGAGTTGCGAACGTAATTGGAAAACATTTTCTTTAATAAAAACGAAAAAACGCAACCGTTTGACAGTAGCCAGAACTGATAAACTGGTGTCTATAAAGTATAACTTAAATTTATTGTCCGATGCTTCGAACGACACAAACATCTGTCAGACTGTTAACAGAAATGAACAAGAAATTGATTTAGAGTCTATATCAAATGACGAAGTAACTTTAATGGAATGTGAATATGATGAAAATGCAGAAAATGAAACAGAATATGAATCTGATACTACAGACACAGAAGCTGTAGAAAGTGAATTTGAATGGCAAACAGATCAATCAGAGGGTGAAACAGATAAATCAGAAGATGAAGGGATGACACATCCAAATGAACAGCCAGATTTTGATTTTGTCCATTTTGATGACGATGGTGTGCACCTAGATATTGTAGATGGTCAGCTAAATCTTGGAGATGAGCATCCAGATGCTGCATCACCAAAAGAGGGTGATGCGAATTCAGGTTTACGGTCTTCCAAAGTTCCAGTTGTCTACGTGCCTAAGTTTTTTGTCGTGAATCCTAATTAGTAATTAATTTAACTTTTGTCTTGTCAACATTAGGGTGGTCCTTATTTAGGCAAAGTCAAAATTTTCTTTGTCTCACCCCTTGAATTGCTTTCAAAAGCCTAAAAAATGGGCTGTGTAAAATTTCAGGTCGATTATATGTATAATATTATGCCTCAAAAGCCCTCAAGTTTTACATGCTGTTTAAATGGGGAAAAATGAATGTTTCGGTTTTCGTCGAATAATTTGATAAAAAAATATCGTAACAAATTTTAACGAAAAGATTCGGAAAGACTAGTATTTTCTTCACAAAAGTGGCAATTTTTTATTTTTCTAAGTTACCTTATATTATTATTTTAAACTTGAGTTAATTTGCGACAATAATAATTGAAAATTCCCTCTTTTCTCGCAAATTAACCCAAGTTCAAAATTATATAAGGTAACTTAAAAAAATAAAAATAGTCACTTTTGCTAAGAAAAGACTAGTCTTTCTGAATCTTTTTGTTAAAATTTGTTACGATATTTTTTTATCAAATTATTCGACGAAAACCAAAACATCCATTTTTCCCCATTTAAACAGCATGTAAAACTTGAGGGCCTTTGAGGCACGGGTTAATATTATTCAATCGAGCTGAAATTTTACACAGCTCATTTTTTAGGCTTTTAAAACCAATTCAGGGGGTGAGACAAAAAAAATTTTTACTTTGCCTTAATAAGGACCACCCTAGTCAACATATTTAGTTCTGTTCAAGCAATCAATAAGTGAGAAGTGATAGAGAGTTTTAACGCCCTCTACCGGAAGAATGGTCAAATGAGCACAAGAGAAGCGAGGGCACTTTGCAGCGACCGACTCACTTTCAAGCCCGGGACCTTCAAATTGCCAGCTACGGCAAAGGAATTGTATTTAAACCGATTTAAATACCTGAATCTTTCGAGCCACCATTCAAAAACTTCGGACCGGTTTCGGGTTACTTGACCCTCATCAGCGAAGTGCATTTGAATGGTGGCTCGAGAGATTCAGCTCCAAAGACTTTATTACAAGTCTGCGATGTTTTGAGAAGTGATAGAGAGTTTTAACGCCCTCTACCGGAAGAATGGTCAAATGAGCACAAGAGAAGCGAGGGCACTTTGCAGCGACCGACTCACTTTCAAGCCCGGGACCTTCAAATTGCCAGCTACGGCAAAGGAATTGTATTTAAACCGATTTAAATACCTGAAAGATTCACCTGACCTGACCTGACCTGAAAGATTCAGGTATTTAAATCGGTTTAAATACAATTCCTTTGCCGTAGCTGGCAATTTGAAGGTCCCGGGCTTGAAAGTGAGTCGGTCGCTGCAAAGTGCCCTCGCTTCTCTTGTGCTCATTTGACCATTCTTCCGGTAGAGGGCGTTAAAACTCTCTATCACTTCTCAAAACATCGCCGACTTGTAATAAAGTCTTTGGAGCTGAATCTCTCGAGCCACCATTCAAATGCACTTCGCTGATGAGGGTCAAGTAACCCGAAACCGGTCCGAAGTTTTTGAATGGTGGCTCGAAAGATTCAGGTATTTAAATCGGCTTAAATACAATCAATAAGTTATCGTTAATTCGTTATTCTTATTTTAGTTATTTTTAAAGTTTATTTTCTGTGCTTTGTTTTGTGTTCCATGTTCCATTAAAAATAATAAAAATATAATATCATAATACATACTTACATAGTTTAAAGTTAGTATTAAATATTAATTAATAAGAAAAGTAATTGAAAGTGAAAAAAGAGCTAACACGAACAGAAGTCGGTTCAGAACTAAAATTAATATTTCAACGTTTTATGTACTTAGATATATTTCATAATACAATGCTATGTATTTGGTGTCAAAATGATCAGAAAGATACAACAGATGAAAACAAACAGTTTTCAGTAAAATCTAGTTTTTGGCAAAAATAGCATGATATTTATCATGATATATATCACAGGATATAAATAACCGCTTTTTTACATCACTAAATATATGTATTCTCAAAGTTTGAATATTTCATAACTTCAGAAATGAGTAGAAAAGTTGCTGCGGCAATTTGAAGCTCTCTCAGTCTGCTATCATTCATTCCATGTTCAATCAAATTGATTATTTTTAAGTAAAAGGACTTAAAAACTATGTGCATCTCGTTTCCAAGGTCGTTTGAACAAAATATGCCAAATTGTTCTTAAAGGCTTTACTCAACTCAACAAATGATAAAATGAGACAAAACAAAAAAAAAAAAAGGCGGTCTCGGAGACGGCAGGAACTTCTACGCCGCACTGCATTGGATTAATAACAGCAGCATTTATTAAATTTTTAAATATTTAAAATAAGAAAGTTGCTATGCCAAAAGGGCACTTCGGGTTGACTGATCGGCTTCAAAATCTAATCAGCTCCTCTCCCGCACAGACAATAAAATAAATTGCCACTAAAATGACATTTTTCGAAAAAATGGCACTAAGGTTTTCGGCTTGAAAAAAAATCAGTTATCAAATCCGGTAATAAAAATATACATTTATGCATAGTTTTTTTTTCACGGCACCATTTTTTGGTCAAAAGGGCCCAAGTGTGAATACATTTTTAGAAGCAGAATTTGAAGGGCATTCATATGGTAATGCGAAAAATGGGGGTTTGCCGAGGGGTCATCCACCACTGGCATTCGGTGTACATTTTACAGGCATTACAAGCATTATTTTGGCATTACAGGCATTACAGGCATTAATCCAGCAGTACAGGCAGTAACGAGCAGTACCGGCATTAATACGCATTAACAGGCATTAGTGGCAATATCTAGCGGAAAACAGGCAGTATCTGGCAGTATCTCGGGAATTATTGAGCAGTATTTCCTAGAACTAATAAAAGCTGGTCTTTATTTTGCTATTGTATTATTATTATTTTGCTCAATTTCAAGCTCAGTTGTGTTGTGTTTATTAGTTCAGGCCACGTGCAACTTGTAGGACGTGCATGTGCATTGTGCAGTGACTTCTCTATTCTCTAATTTGGAAAGGTAAGTCGTATTTTACTCAGCATTTTATTTACCTCGAAATGTACCGTTCGTTTCATTCCAGGCGCCGTATAGGGAAATAACACGGGAAAAGTGTTTTTATTTTTTGTTTGCTCCTGAAACTGGTTCCGGCCAAATCTGAGTAATACGGTCAATGGGCCTCAGTGTCCTGTACGCATGAAAAAAAAATGGCCCTGAAATGCCCCCTTGTTAAAACGGGAGGACCGGTTGAAAATTGGAATTTTAAATTTCGCGGGCGTCAATTCAGCGCTGTTTGACATCTCCGAAAACTAAACTTCCAGGGGCGGCTTTCACAATTTCTTGAGTTTTCGCTAACGTCATTTAGTTACTTTTTTGGAATTTCTACAAATTATTGAGTGAATTCTGAGACGAAATAAACCGGCGCATTTTTGCAATAGTCCCAGAGAGTCTTGGTGTCAGAAACTTTACTAAAGAAAAGACACTATGAGGGTAACCTCACAAAAATTTTGTCTTTGGTTCCTTCGCTAGAACCAGACCGCATTTATTAACATTTTAATTCTCGAGGCAAGTCTCTGTTTATAGTTAAATCTGTCTTAATCGTTGTTTTGCTTCAGTTATGAATATTTTCACTGGAAGCACAGACTACGAGAAGGGTTGGTCGAATGAGGAAATGGCCAATATTTATGAACATTTTGCAACCTACCACCGTCCCCTTAATTATGTTTTGCTATATTTGTTTTGTAAATTGAATCCTCGCGAGGAACTTTATTACTTTCTCACCTTACAGTCCAGTTTAATAACAAATAAAATAAATAGTAAGTAAATAATAAAATTTTTGCTGCTTATATTTTTGATGTGTTTATCTTCAAGAGATATTGTAGTGACAATAATTATCTAAGTTATATTGTTTCATTTATATGAGCAGTCGGTACAGCATATAGCGGTCATAAAATCGCTAATTTGATTATTCAAGAATTTATTCAAAATTTCAACATTAAATTGTGAATTATCAACTAAAATATCTAGAAAATAAGGCCCATAAGACCTAGGTATGCTATTTTATTAATTATTAACATTTTTAGAATAAAACAATTAAAATTTGGCAAGCCAGTTACATATCTTCGTCCACACTCCAAACACGCACTCCGCGGTTAAATAACTGTTGGGGCAAAGGCACATCTTGTCCCAGGGGACAAGCAGGGCATGGTAACTCCTGCAACAGATTCCTCGGCACAGCCGAAGCCACTAGTCTAGGCAAGGCCATCACCACCAGCTTCCAGGCCTTGGAATGGAGACTGCAGGTGCCTTTTCCATCAGCCTTACAGATGCTTGGTAAGGCGTATCCACCCTAAATATCAGAACCATCCTTGTCTTCGCTGTGACTCGTAAGGTCTATCGACACACCAATTTTTAAGCAAGACCTTCGCCTTACCTTCTGTGCTACCTAGCCTTTAGTGGCTCTCCATATTGTTATTCTTTAACAGAATTTGGTACCAGGTTCATGGTAACTGAATATTGGCCATTTCCTCATTCAACCAACCCTTCTCGTAGTCTGTGATATTCCAGTGAAAATATTCATAACTGAAGCAAAACAACGATTAAGACAGTTTTAACTATAAACAGAGACTTACCTCGAAAATTAAAATGTTAATAAATGCGGCCTGGTTGTAGCGAAGAAAGACAAATTTTTGTGAGGTTACCTTCATAGTGTCTTTTCTTTAGTAAAGTTTCTGACACCAAGACTCTCTGGGACTATTCCAAAAATGCGCCGGTTTATTTCGTCTCAGAATTCACTCAATAATTTGTAGAAATTCCAAAAAAGTAACTAAATGACGTTAGCGAAAACTCAAGAAATTGTGAAAGCCGCCACTGGAAGTTTAGTTTTCGGAGATGTCAAACAGCGCTGAATTGACGCCCGCGAAATTTAAAATTCCAATTTTCAACCGGTCCTCCCGTTTTAAGAAGGGGGCATTTCAGGTCCATTTTTTTTTTCATGCGTAGAGGACACTGAGGCCCATTGACCGTATTACTCAGATTTGGCCGGAACCAGTTTCAGGAGCAAACAAAAAATAAAAACACTTTTCCCGTGTTATTTCCCTATACGGCGCCTGGAATGAAACGGACGGTACCTATAATAGTAAGTGATTCGGATAATTAAATATAATGCCATCCTAAACATCGGAATTAAATATTGCCGACCCAATATTTTTGTGTATACCTATAATACCTATTCTTTCGAACTATATTATCGGGTGGTTCGTCGGGTGATGGTTTAATTTTGGGAATTGATCAACTTGGCGAAATTAAATACATTGATGCGCTGCTAGTGTAGGTATTTAATTTTTATGGAATGAGATTCCCCGAAATGCACGCTACCTACGATTTGTTTACGTCGTTGATTAAGAATCTTTGTATTAATGCCCTCGCGAGTCACTATCTTGTTTTAGCTTTTTAAAAACGCTCTCTCGGCCAAACCATCTTTTTTGAATAAAGAAACTCAAATTAGATTCAAACAACTCTTCAGCGGCACGTGTTCTTTACGAAAATTTAATATTAGGTACTTGTATCAGTTTAGTCTGGAGTCTAGTAGAGAGCCGAGTATAGAAAACACAAAAGTCAACTTTGTAGCGATTGACGAAAACAATAATAAAATTATTATTGCCTAGATTTTTGCAATAATTATTGTTCCTTTCGCATCTTACTCCGGGAGGCAGCGAACATTTTAGATTTAGCAATTTTAGCGCCGAAGCATATGCCCTGCAGGCACTATAGTTTTAGAGAATTCGCTTGCTCGGCGGCTCGTTATTTTAAATAGCGTCTACTCCTACACTGTCCCGTCGCATAACTTGAGAACGAAAGCAGATATCGAGCAGAAATTTGTACACGTATGCATGCCCGGAAAATTTCGGCGGGGATTGCCTTTGGCCATATTGGGCCAAGGAGGTGGAAGTTAGGGATGAAAAACAGAAAAACTGTTAACTGCAATAACGCGAGAACCATTGGAGGTATTTTACTGAAACTTGGTGTTTGACCTTCAAGTCTGTTAAACGTGAGGGGGTGTCAATTTCGGGGGATGAAATTAATGAAACTTAGGGGACGAAAACCACAAAAAATATGGTAATAATTAAAGTTTACTCTACTAGAAACACCCCACTACACCGAAACACTTGAATTTCACTGCTGAGTGCTGACGCGTTTCGAACACAATGTGCTCATTATCAAAGCCGAAGCTAAACAACCTGCCTGTCTAAAAACTGAAATATTTATAGGCCCACGGGTGCTACACGGGTGGGCCTATAAATATTTCAGTTTTTAGACAGGGAGGTTGTTTAGCTTCGGCTTTGATAATGTGTTCGAAACGCGTCAGCAGTGAAATTCAAGTGTTTCGGTGTTGGGGAGTTTCTACTTTCTAGTGTTAGTGCATTTTTCCACCGAAGTTGTCCATCAGTGTTTCCATAGTAAAGTTTACTGAAAAATGTTCGCTGACTGCCTCCCGGACTATCTTTAAGATGTGCGACTTCACCTTTCTTAACAATAATTGTTACATGCACTTTACGTCAAGGTAAAAAAAAGTTAAAATTTACTATGCATTTACAGAGGCATTTTCATTGCGCTTCTTAATAAAGTAAATTTACGTTTGTAGATGCAGATGGAGATGCAGATGGATGCAGAAGTTAATACATTTTTAACGAAAATTCAAGTGAATTTACCACAAAACTTAAGAACTTTATTAGAATACACCGGATATGACAATTTAAAATCAATCTCTTTAATGGCGGAAGATGACATTGCGAATGTAGAAAAATTTGCGAGAGAAGATATGTCAAATTTGCTCACCGCCGAGGACTTGTCAAAATTTTATGGTATTTATAAAAACAAACCAAACATATTTAGAATTCCTGATGGTCACAAAAAGTTGCTAAGATACGTTATTGACGAGAGCAAGAAAGAACTTACTAACATGCAAAAGAAAAGAGCTCTTGAAAGAGCTAATATCGAGGCTAATGCTTTAGATGTAGCACCCAAAGATAACGGTGAAACAGGTACTAAAACAAAGAAACAGAAAATTGCAGGAGATTCTGACGACGATAAAAACCACATAAAGAAGTTAACGAAAAACTATATTTTTTCATTGCTAGCAGCCTTAAAAAGTAATGAAATTAACCCTAGTGAAGATCTCTCTAAGAAGATTAAATTACTCGAAGATTTTGAGGAAGCAAAAGTGAAAATGAAAGGAGACAATGATTACGCAGAAATTGAGTGCCCATTATGCTTAACTCTCTGCAGAGTAAACAGTGTGAAAATAAAGTCGGGGAAAAAATGGGTACTATCTAACTATAATAAACATCTGAAAAATCACATAGGTGACCATAATAAAAAAAAAAAGTATACCAAAGGCAAAGAAGGACAGAGCACGAATTCAAGTATATTGTCTTTTTTTAAGACTGTTCCAACCGAAGAGAAAGAAAAAGTTCCACGGAATGAAAAAGAGACAGTCAGATCCAGACAAAATAATGATGACAATACCGAACTAAGCGAAGAACTAAGAAAAACGCAGCCGTCTAATTCAATTAGTCCGAGGATTAGTGCCACTGAAAGTCCCACATTTCCGACACGGCGTCTGAAGGTATATAGAATCGAGGATAGCGAGGAGGAGGACAGAATTGTTCAGCAGAATAATGAAGACTCGAATGATGATACTCGTGAAGATGAAACTTTTCTGAAAAGACACGACGAACAAGACGACAATCTCAGTCAAGATCTGGTTTCGCCGGACCATTTTTCTGGTGATGATTTTTTTGTGCAACTTGGGGTTGCTAATGAGGCGAGCAGCTCCAACTTAGCACCTGAGCCTCATCAGTTATTAAAATGGAAGGATGCAAAGTTTACACGAAGTGAAAGAAGAAAGAGAAGCCTAGATGTTGTTAGAAAGGGACAACCAGATATCAGCTCCTATTTTAAAATGGTTCGGGATTTGGCACAGGAAGTTGAAAGAAACAATGACGCAAAAACAATATTTTTGACTTCAGCTCCTAAGACTTCGCATCTGGAATCCTGTAATGATATTAAAGGATATTTGGAGGAACTTCTAGCAACAGCTACGAGAAACCAAAAATTAAATAAACATGCACACCAATTTAGTGAAACTAGCAAACTTTTTAGTTTGTACATTTTTTTAATTGGTGGAAGATTGTTGTATGAAACCTTATACTCAAATTTACAAAAAAGTCTTCCGTCAATCACAACATTGTTGAGAACACTGGATGAAGCTTGTAAAATAGAAGAAGGCGCTGTTCGCGTTAAGGATCTCAAAGAATATCTCCTTAAAAGGAACTATCCACTCCATATATTTGTAAGTGAAGACCAGACAGCCATAATTCGCAAAGTTGACTATAACCCGAAAACTAATCAAATGGTTGGGTTTGTCCCAAAGTTAGCGACGAACGGTTTTCCTGAGACAGGGCAATTTTGTTTCAATACGGTGTCAAATATTGAGAATGCATTTGCTGAAAACGATTTGTCCATTAATGCATATGTCTTCATGGCGCAGCCGTTATGTGACAATGCATCTTCATTCTGTCTTGTTGTATTCGGTACCCAAAATCGTTTCAATCATCAAGACGTATTACATAGATGGGAATTCCTAGAAAAAGTAACCAAAGACGAAGGCATAACAGTAGAAGGATTTTCGAGTGATGCAGATACCCGTTGTCTAAAAGCAATGCGATTGAAGACAAAGTTAACACAAATACCACACGAAGATGAAGCATGTCCATATTCACCTTATTTTGGAGTAAGTTTTTCTTTTTTCGGTTTTTTGATATTAGTAGAGACGACGCGGACGTTATTTACACGCCAATTTAAAAGTCGAATTACGAACATCAAATCTTTGCCTGATAGGGTGCCAGGAGCTCAAAAAGTGATTTTTGAAAGATGTCTACCGTTTTCGAGACTCAATTCTTTTTCAGTCGGCAGCCCAGTCGGCAGCCCAGTCGGCAGCGAAAGTCTAAATAAATCGCTCCATGGCATCGTCTTTACTATAGCTTTACTGTTTTTAAACCTTATTTACATGAATAATTCAATGGCATTTTTTTTTACTTATTTATAGATGGAATATAATATTGAAAGCCCTCTATACTATCAGGATACAATCCACATCGCGACAAAACTGAAGACTAGACTTCTAAAGGAAAATATTCATTTACCGATAGGAAGCTATGTTGTTTCCCCAGACCACATAAAACAGTTAATACGAACTATTTCTAAAGATAAACATTGCTTGACTGAAAGTGATTTAAACAGTAAGTAGTATGTTTTATCACGAAGTAACATAAAGATGCCATCTCTTTGCTCTTTCAGGTACAGATAAAATGAATTATGATGCAATCGATAAATTATCGAATCCAAAGGTACTGAAACTATTGGAGGATATTCCTGATAGCAACGCCACCAGGCAGTTTTTGCTCTTCACCCGCTATATCATAGATTCACATTTGGATAAGTCTTTAGGGATTGAAAAAAGAATTTATTTTATGTGGTACTCTATATTTTTCATCAGACTATGGCGTGAATGGCTGTGTACTAATGGATTCAATTTGAACAAAAATTGTATTACTCTGAATACATATTCATGCATAGAATTAAATGGTCACAATCTCTTGCTGTCGATCGAAAAATTTCGGCAATATAATAAGCCAGAATTATTTTTACCTTGGTTATTCAGCAGTCAGCCCTGCGAAAAAATATTTCGTCAAGCAAGATCTATGACTTCAACTCTCTCCACTGTTGTAAATTTTTCTCTTCAGGATATTTTACACAGGCTTCATAGGATTCAAACATTAAATGACATCACGGTTGATTTAGGTAGGTAAGATTTGCGTTCTACAACTTTATAATAATTCTGATCAATCTATGCCAAAATCCGAAATAATGATTAAAACTTACTATTCGTTAATAACATGAAAGTGAGAAAAATTTTTTTGTTTTAGGTAATCAAGGTTTTCATTTTCCTAGAGAGGAAAATAAAAGGCTTGGACATTCCAGTGTAAATCACTTGCCTCCAAACCTATTACCTACAACCGATATTTTAAAAGTTTTAAATAATGCAAAAAATGACGCAATAGCTGATGCTCAAAAATTAGGAATTACATTGGATGAACCCGAAGTGGCAACTACTAAAATATATATGTCAGAGTTAACAACATTTATTACAACTAAGGACAGAAATCGTCATGTTAGTGAGGAAACACTAGTAGGAAGCTTGGGCACAAATTTGGAACCTGAAGAAGAGCTATCTAATGATTTATCTATATTTAAAAACATGGAAAACTTAGATCTGAAAGATTATTCTGGAGTTAGAAATGATAATAGTTCCAAATTTATTAAGGTAGTTTTAAATGACTCTAAAACTGTGACTGTCAGAAAGTCTGCTTTATGTTGGCTGTTCAATGACAAACGCGGGCGGCTTTCAACTGATCGCATACAAAGGGTTCGTGGAATGACTTCCTCGAAAAGTGCCAAAGAAAAAACGCGATTAACCCAGCCTCGGAAAAAATTGGAACACTATTCGGAAGAAGTGACTACCTCAAGCGAAAGCGATAAGTATTCATTACGTTCTGACACTGAAAGTGACAATTTTTCGGACAACTCAACAGGCAATCCAACCAGGAGTCCGCCAAAACTAATCATTGAGAAAGAAGCCTATTATACCGTATTTTACGATCATCAATGGTACATAGGCCGTGTTTTGGAAACTGATGCAAACCAAAGCAAGATGAAATTTCTAGAAAAAGATCTGGACCGCTTCGTTTGGCCACGTAAGGATCTAATTGAAGACGAAGTTTCCAATGAATTTTTAACCTATGGACCAGTAAGGCTTAAGGGAACAAATCCTTTTTATATAAATAGGTTCGACCTGGTGAAAATTAATGGAATGTACAAAGAATGGAAAAGAAACAGAAATTAATGCCTAACTATCGGGAACGTGATATGACACCGTTGCGCCCTTTAATTAAATAGGAGTGCCTCGCATACGGCTAACTCTCGGGTTAACTTCTGTTTCGTCATTTCATTAACAATTAAAAATTGTATGTATTTTCAGTTACATTTATTGTTTCATGTTGTTTACAATAAAAGGCTTTTCTTTTCGAAGACCGGCAGTATGGCATTATGTGAACAGTACTGGCATTATGAGCATTACACCGGCATTATTGGCAGTACGCCGGCATTATTGGCATTATCGGCATTAAGCTGGCATTATCGACACTGAGGAGGAATTAAAGGCATTATTGGCATTAAATTCCTCAATAATGCCAAATCGGCATTAGGTGTACAAAATTTAAGGTGGTGGATGACCCCTAGGGGTTTGCATTTAAATTTTTAAAGTTGATGTGCCAAAAAGGCACTTTCCGTGAGCCGGTGTAGCCCAGATTCTAATCAGCACCTACAAATCTCCCACTGAATATGTGTGCCAAATTTCATCAAAATCAGTTCAGTAGTTTCGGCTGTAGCGTGTCCACAGACATACGGACAGACACACGGACAGACACACGGACAGACACACACACAGACACACAGACACACATTTTTCAAAAATAGGTTTTTTGGGTTCCTGGGACCCCGAAACGTAAAGATTTGATGTCAGTTCAATTTCGAATTTTTGATCGATTTTATATACTGCTCCGCCTTGAGCGTAGAAGTTAAAATTAAAATGCGAGAAACGTAGAATATCTGAAAATGCAGCTTCAGTAAATATTTCCTGTTATTCTCGCACTGTTATTGCAAACGAGAAATGAGGAAATTCCAATAAAACTGACGGGGCGACCGTTTAACACAAAATTAGAATTCTCTTTAACGTCGATTCTCGCCTTCTCTCTCTTGGATAATAAATTCTGGGAAATCAATCAGAACGCCTTTAACTTCCAACACAAAGTTATTCAAAGCTGGAATCGAAATTAAACCTGACGTCAAAACTTGAAGAGATAAAGGACTTCCCATCTTGACTGCCATCACCCACCTACTCCTCATTCCTCCGTCTATTAATAGTCCTCAAACTTGAACTTTTATACTTCGCCATTATATTGTGAATCTGGAGCGGACATGGAAAACTAAAGTGGTGTCTTTGATTAGCTCAAGTGCCACTTCTGTCAGTGTCGGCTCAGTTGAGTCTTTCTCGAGTCTCTTAACGCCCACGGAAAAGAAAAGTAAATAACTTTGGAATAGGATTAAGTTTTCCGTTTCATTGTAATTGGCGATGCAATTATCTGTGGACCTGTTTGTGGCAAACAAAACACCCTAACCTAGAAACTGCGTTAATTGTTTCTTAACAAAGTGGCCATCTCGTTCGCCAGATCTCGCTCCTATTGATTTCTCTGTGTTTAGATATCTGACCTATTTATTTCACTTTTAAAATTATCTCTCAATAAGCGGAAAAAGGATGCAAATAGTTTTGATTCGCAGCTTTCAACAGTTTTTCAATCTTCTTCCGCTTAATAAGCGCTAATTTGAAAAAAGAGAATGTCTCCTAGCTAAGTCAAACGAAAATGTCACACACCGTTAGAAAACAATACAATTTAATTTTTTTTTGCTTCTTTTAGGAAGCGGCAGATAATTTTTACACGATCTGCTGAATGAACAAACACTAACAAACGGTCAATACGTATTGTATTTAAAACTCAAGTTTTGTTACAGTTTGGAATGAACATTAACTTAAAGATAGGTTCAGGTAAAACCAAATCAAATTACAATTTATATATTAACAAAGATCGTAGGTAAGTGCCTATTTCAATATTCCAATTACATTTTTTCCCCCGAATGTTGTTGATAACAAACGTAAATTAATTATTGACGCAGACAAATTTTAATCAATCCATGACACCCTCTCGTGATAGGAAACGCTTGGTACCCACGCATCACAACTTGATAACTCTTTTTTTTCTAGGAAAGCATCCTTTCGTATCACTTCCTGGCGTCTGTTTTTGCTAAATCTACGCGTTAGAATCGTACGCAGCGGGCAATCCATTACACGGAAGCACCGGATAAGCGGGTGTTCATCGGTGGGAAATTTCAGCGGATTTCCTCCGAGTGTCTTCTCTCGTTTATTTTCATATTTTAATATTTTTCCTTGGAAAATTTCCAATGAATTCGGAACGATGATTAAAGACATTTATTTCGGGGGAATTGTTTTGTTAATGATGATGGAAGGCAAATTTTAATCCTCCGTGGGACCGAAATTTTTCCGTTTCGCAATTCCTGGGGATTTTCCAACAACAGGGAGACGAATGAGAAGCTGTCGGTTCTCTTTTATCTGAGATGGAAATCATTTGTGTTTGCGTTTCAAATGGACGACATTCTCAGAGATAAGGCCCTAACGATACGATGCAATCTGGCAAAGGAAATAGAAATTCTGATGGACAGTTTCGGAGATTTGTCATTGCTTTCTTTATTTTTAAGGTGTCTGAGAATTTGTTTAGAAATGGATCGGGAAAAAATAGCTGATCCTTAGATGCTGTGGTGTGGAATATTGAAAAAACACAATTCACATACAACGGGCATAAAAACAGCTATAAACCGTTTGTTTTTACGACAGAACAATGTCTCCTTTTATTGCTACATGAATTTCGCTTTTACTGGTTAAAGGAAGAGTCCACGGACGAATCTACAGTCGTATTAAGGAAAGGGTCATCCCTCGGGCACGGCCTCGGGTCACCCTGTTTTACGACAAATCAAATATGAAAAAAAAAGAAACGCACATACTCTACCAAATTTTATTTCAGGATAGAAGAACATATCCCTGTATTTTCGTAGTAAATATATCCAGGAAAAAAAAATTATGTAAATTATAGCAATCGCAATTGTAGACGACCAGTCCTTAAAAAAATGTATACCACATTTCAAATCTCCAACATTCTCACTACATTATAACATTTTGACCCACGACATTTCCAGCATTTTCCGAGTAATTTCTAATTTGAAATGGGCAAACGTTTGCTCCTACAAGTTATTTGCGTTCCCTCCGAACGGGTACAAATACTTTTACATAAGCTGCATTCGGGTCTTCTGTTATTGGCCACTTCTTACGTGTTATGAGTTCGATTGTAATAATTTGACCATTTTCATCACGATAGGTAAGTAAAATACTCCTACATTTTAATTTTTAAATAAATACATTAACGCATATGTAATCAAGCAAGGATTTATCGCGAGGGGTTGGCCACATGCGCAGTACTTTGTACAACGAGGGATCAGTATTGCGCAGTACCTAGCAGTATACTGCGCAGTTCCAAGCAGTCCACTGGGCAGCATCGAGCAGTACCGAGCAGTACAAAACAGTATGACACTAGAGCAGTACTATGTACACGAAAAATTGTATTTCATTTCAGATGCCCACAGGGCTGGATTAATCAATAAACAGAGTAAGCACATGTTTAGGGCATCACGGAAAAAGGGGCACCATAAAATCCAATAAACATGCCAATTTTTCAGCTCGGGCCGAGCTGCTCGGCTCTCGTAAAAGAATTTTCTTCCAGGAATCGCCCCAAAAAATTTCCTCGCCTGCATTTGCCAATTGCCAATTTTTATTACCGTATTCCCCCCGTGTAATAGCAACAAAATCTGACCATAGTTACCGAGTGCTTTTACATAGTAACCATGAACAAAATTTAATGTTCGCGCGCTGGGAAATACTACAATAATATGCCGTATTTCACCATGTATCACAAAAGGATTCTGATATTGGTTACTATGTGAAACCACGCGGTAACTATGGTCAGATTTTGTCTAATTCTAAAATCAGTCCATAATAACCCCAGTTTCACTTAAAATCAGATGTCATTCTGCGATAGATCAAATGAAGCATTGTTTTCAGTAAATCACGAAGCGCCATCAATTAAGCGGGGCACAAAAACGAAAAGCGGCGGACGAAAAAAGAGAGAGTTTGAAGTATTGAAAAAGGTACGTACCTAAATTGACTTAATTTCTAACATGTGAAAAATCATTAGACAGCGAAGGGAAATACCCCTAGAAATAACCAAAATGAAGTTTTTCAATCACAAGTTTCACCAGACGAGTCATACGTGCAGTGAAAATTTGGCAATAAATTATACTAATATGGAACAATATCTTATCGCATATTCGAAATAGTCGAAATCCCGAAAAACTTAGATGTCATCTTATGTCGTGCACAAATGTCCTGCAGATGCCACAAATAATGAATCACAATCAAAACGTGATAAAGATGAACCCGATAACACCTCTTCGCAGGCCTCTTCGTCAATTTCAGATCATCCGACATCTAATTCAGTGAAGAAGAAACAAAAAGTCTGATTACTGGAAGAATATAACAACGCCACCATTATTGTTAATAAAAAATTCAAGAGTTTGATTCCAACAGATGATGGAAGGACGAATATTAAGGGACTACCTATCATCAATACTTTTGTTCAGCACTCCACAATCAATTTTCTACAAAGCATTAGACACTGGTTATAATATGAAGGCGAATATAACGCCCTGATTGTGCAAAATTATCTGAACCGACAATTTGGAAGACGGTGGATTGGAACATACGGTACCAGGGAATGGCCATCAAAATCGCCTGACTTGAAGCCATTAGATCATTTTTTTATGGGGAACATTAATAGCTATTTATATATTAAGGGAGCAAAGTGTACCATTTCCTCCCGCCGCTGAAGTTTAATGCCCGACGCGCAGCGGAGGGCAATAATCACACAAGGGAGGAAATGACACTTTGCTCCCAAGATATATATATATAGTTTTTTCTACGAATTCATACTTTTTGCTAGTGTGTTAAATATTATAGTCTGTCCGGGATCCACACGACCAAGATTCATCCAATTTCCATGGCGACTCATTGTTGACAACAATGATTCGCCATGGAAATAGGGTGAATCTTGGTCGTGTGGATCCCGGACAGACCATAGTCAAAATCCAATATTTATAATTTTAAGTAGCCATTGGTAGTTTCCATGGTGAAACATAAACAATTATTAGTAAAAGTAAATGTCAACTTTTGTTGCTGTTAATTCAGTTCAGTTTTAAAAAAAATACAACTAAATGGCGAAGAAAATGATTCGGAAGGTATCGAAAGTACTCCACTAGATGTTCTCGAGGACGCTCTTGCAGCAACGTTGAATCTGCTACCCGAAAAGTCGAAAGGGAAGTACCTGAACGAATATTCATTGTTTAAGGATTGGCGTGACAAAAGAAAAGCGAAAAAGGTGACAGAGAACGTAGTGCTTGCGTATTTCTACGAAAAAGCAAAGGTATTGAAGTCGTCGTCTTTGTGGTCTAAATATTCCATGTTAAAAACCACCTTGGCTGTAAAAGACAACATTGATATTAAATTTCCGAAGTTGATAGCTTTTTTAAAGCGTCTGTCTACTGGTTATAAAGCGAAAAAGTCAGAAACCTTCACAAGAGAGGACATCAACAAATTTTTGTTAGAAGCTCCTGATGAAACATTTTTAATGATAAAGGTATGCAAAAGTATTATTAATGCACAAATTATGTTGGTTAGTAATTGTAGGTTGCATTGATTATGGGCATTGCTGGTGCATGTCGCTGCGATGAATTGACAAAAATGTGTGTCGATGATATCCAAGATAAAGAGTCTATTTTAATAATCAAGATTCCGGATTCTAAAACAAGAATTCAACGTACCTTCGTAGTTAACGGCGAAACAAGCAATGGATTAAATGTTTTGGAAATCTACAGAAGATATGTTGCTCTTCGACCACCGAAAACCGAACATCGACGTTTCTTTGTTGCTTACAGGGCTTGTTGCTTACAGGGCAGGCAAATGTACCGTCCAGGTTGTGGGAAAAAACACAATTTCAAAAATGCCTTATAATATAGCAAAATTTCTTCAAAAACCAAATGCTGAGGATTATACAGGTCACTGTTTAAGAAGAACTTCAGCGACGCTATTAGTTGATGCAGGAGCGGATATCTTAAACCTTAAGCGCCATGGAGGATGGAGGTCGACTACAGTGGCGGAAGGGTACGTTAATGACTCCATAGAAAATAAAAGATTAGTATTATTCATGGGGAAAAGTCGAACTCGGAAACGAGTGAAACCGCAAGCGAATCTGCGGGACCATCAGGAAACTCTGTGGGTTTATCAGTTTCTACAAGAAATGTACTAAATAACACATCACTTTTTTCAAGATCTTTATCTGGTACTGGTGTAACCATACAAAATGTGAATAACTGTACTTTTAACATAAACGTAAATAAATAAAATAGTTAAAATAGTGGTTAGAAATTGAATATTGCTTTACCTCCCGCCAGGAGACAAACAAATTTACCTCCCGCCGGGAGTCAAACGGGTACTTTCTAATAAGAGAGTAGAAAAAAGATATAATATTGTCTATCGCACTAAATCGCACAACATGGAGCGTCTAAAGCAAAAGATTCGAGATTGTCAAAGCCTAACCCGGAATATTTTGTTTAAAGTCACCCTCGAGTCACCTCGATGGAACAGAAACGGTTGTATTATGAAATTTTGGCATTAGCATTTTTGAATCGGCAGAAAAAGACCTCTCCAAAGGTGTATCGCAATTCGCAAGTGGTGTGTTCTATATGCACCTTCACTTAAAGCTTAATTGACAGCATGGAAGGAAAATTTGGAAAGTACAGCCAACAGTTTCCAAGAAAAATGGCCTGGGCGTCAAGTTTGCATCACCATGTACAGCGTATAATTAATAATTAATTTTTATGTTATTACTCTAAGCTGCTATGACCTCAGCAGCTCTAATTAAAATACGAAACAGAAACAACAAAACAAAACAACCTCGCTAGTTTACAATTACTATAGTGTAGCGACTTTTATAACATATTTAAGAAAAACTCCGCTATAAGACCTACAAATGTCAACAAGAATCACTTTTTTTTAAATCATCAACATCAACAATGTACAGTGCGTTCGCGAGACTTAGCCCCATCGTACCCTGTTATAATACACCTACGTTTTGAAAGCCATCTCTCTCCAGCCGTGTTGCACGTAGACCGAGAAAGTTTGAGCGTAACGCCCTGATCGTGTCGTGCGCTATGTCTCACTCCGACTCGTTTATCTGAGGAAGAAAGTAAACTGAACGTTCGACGTTCGTTGAAGCGTCACTGAGGACCGGTTGATCTCTCCACCACACAATGTACGACGACGGTTGATTTTTGTACGCGCTCTTACTGGCTTCGCTAACATTGGTGGAAATACCAAGCATCGCTTATTACAGACGTCGGTCACATCGTTGATAACTGCAGCCTCTAGCTCATGGGGCTAAGTCTCGCGAACGCACTGTATGTACCACAAATAAATTCGGCAACATACCAAAAGAGATAGCTATTTGGTTAAAATTACAAAATCCAGAATTATACGAAGGGCACTGTTTTCGACGCTACTCTGCAGCAATACTTGTCGACGCAGGTGGAGATGTCACGCTCTTGAGGGTGGAAATCGACTGCTGTAGCCGAGAGTTACATATACAGGGTGTCACAGGATCATGGTACACCCCCCTTTTTTCCATAGCTTCTGGAATACATTTTCGAAACTTGGAACATCGAATGTACTTATCAAAGGCCAGTTACTAACATATTAACCATTTTTTTTTAACTTTTTTATTTTCAAATAGAACACGCTGTATATCAATGCATTTTTGGAATCTACTAAATTTTCTGAATCCAATGATACCACATAAGTGACATTTCAAGTGTCAAAATAATAATAATAATGCCACGTGTTCGGGTTTGAGTCGGACAGTTCGGGTTTTGAGGTCCGGGTCCGGGGTCCGGTTCGGGTTGATGAAATGTCCGTGTTAAGCTCGGCATTAAGCGTCCGTTGAAAAATTACTGGGAACAGAATTCTTATGTTCCTCAATTTTAAAAATACGCGCGTAAACTTTCCTTCAATAAATGTCAAATTTTTTATTCTGTCAACGTCTAATATCATATCTGTCATGTCATGATTGTCAGCGATGTCAACCTGTGAACTCATCTGTGATGAAAAGTAACTAAATGTTCAATGATTGATTTATGATGCCCTTTTTTAGGAATGAATTGCTTTGTTTTATGGTATTAATGTGAATAGTGTGATGACCTACTCCTCGACCTACGAGTCATCCCAAGGGATTAGAAGATGGGGGAACAAAATAAGGAGGATGAAGATGAACTGGAACTGGAACTAGGGTTGGATACTGAAGACGATAGCTGTGATAAGCAGGACCCCATCCTCAGTAGTCCCAAAACCAAAAAGCCTAAGAAGCATAGGGTTACTTATGTCCAAGACAAATTGGTCGTCGAATTTCCGTGGCTGAAGAAAGTTAATGCTTTAACCACATCATGTAAAAATATGTTCAGTAGAATTTACTGTGAGACATGATGGAGTGAGGGCTGTCCAAAGCCATTTAAACAGTGTTAACCGAGGTGTTAACCACAAAAAAAAAGTTGGAAGCACCGAGCACAATAAAGTACCTATTAGATATGTTTTTGCCGAAAAAACTTTCTGCTGAAAGTCTACGTATTGCAGCAATTGAAGTTTCCAATGTATATCATTCGGTGAAACATTCGCTAAGCTACAGCAGTTCCGACTGCACAGGCAAATGTTTTCCGTGTTACTTTCCTGATTCGTCCATTGCAAAAAAATTCATTGTGGGAGAACTAAGGCTGAAGCAATAGCTGAAAATGTTTTATATCCACATTCACTAGAGAGAGTTTTAAATGATCTGAAGGGATTGACTTCCAAAATGTATTGATAATACGCTCGATAATACGGGTGTTCCATTTGAAAATAAGAAATTTGCCACTTCCGGTAAAAATGGAAAAGTTTTGGTTAATAAGTCAGAAAGTGGCCTTTATTGAATAAGTACATTCGATGTTCCAAGTTTCAAAAATGTATTCCAAAAACTATGGAAAAAAGGGGGGTGAACCATAATCCTGTGACACCCTGTATAGATGACTCATTAACAAATAAAATTCAAGTGGCATATAAACTTCTACTGCAGATCAGTCATCTTCAACAGTTATAACAGATCCACCACAAAATCCGAGGGGTTACTCTCCTGGGAATTCAGGTGTATATGTATGTAGGAATTCATTTTGAGTCTTTGGGAAGTCATAGGAATTCACCGGAATTCATCGGAAGTCTTAAGGAATTCATAGGAAGTCTCGAGGAATTCATAGGAAGTCTTGAGGAATTCATAGGAATTCTTGAGGAATTCATAGGAAGTCACAAGGAATTCAGGGGAAGTCTTGAGGAATTCATAAGGAATTCAGAGGAAGTCAGTGGAAAATCATTAAAAAGTCCAGTCAGATTTTAAGTTTTGGTGCTGCCACCTATCTATATTTTCTGCACACTTTCAGCCGTTTGCGCCTTGTTTACTCCAAATGGGGCAGTCAGTTGTTTCTTTGTGGTAGATGGGGTGAATTTCGAGGGTGAGCTTGTGCCGCTGCCGATTGAAGCACTTAACAAGTAAGTTTGCAATAACTTTATGATTGCGTATTTTTTGCAAAAGTTATTGTTAACATTTATCATGCGGTTTATGCGCCTAAATGAATCAATTTTTTTTTAACTACAACATAACCTCACAATCTGCAAAGTCGGGTAATACGTATTGCCTGAGCGGAAAATTTTACGTCTTAAGCCTCGGACGCGTGTCAAATTTGCACCACTTGAAAGGATATGAGTTTGATATAGTTGAAGATATTGAAGAAAGTGAAAACAGCGCAAAACATGTATGTGAGGCAACTGAAAATGAACAATCTGAAACTGTAAATGTAAGAATTTTTAGTAGTGGTGTTTCTCCAGAGGTGGTAGAAAGTCTGACGACTGAAAATGAATCAATGGATTTAGATCAATGCCCAGATGATGTCTCTGATGACGTATTAGAACATTTTTCGTCAATAAATCTCAATACTAAGGAGACTTTGAATAAAGCCCGAGATAATACTTCATTTGTTAGAATAAAACTTGCCAATGGGCCAATGGCGAAGAAAAATGCATTAAAAAATCATCACTTTGTTGGCTGTTGGATAATAAAAGCAATAAGCTTAGTGCCGATAGAAAATTCCGAGTGAGAGGAAATTATTCTAAAAATCAAGGTGAGGAAATGTCACTAGTTAACGAAAAATACTATGCCGTGTTTTACTTCGAGTCTTGGTATATTGGAAAAATAATCAGAAATATTTCTAAAGACTCGTATGAAATTAAATTTCTCAAGGAGAACTTGAACCAATACGAGTGGCCAAAGAAGGACGATATTCAAATAGTAGACAAGAAATACATTTTTTTCGGGCCCATTTGCATGGTCGGGCAAAAACCCCTAACAGTCCCAGACGACATCAAAGATAGCATCAAAGAAATTTATAAGCAATTAAAAAGGGAGTTAAAAAATGATTAGTTTTAAGTGTTTACCTAGTTTGTGATTAATATGACTTTCTTAAATAAAATACATTGTTCTTAAAAATATCAGGCCTAATTACTGACACTTCATCGCGAGCTTCATCGTATAGGTATCTCGTCGTAGATTTCTTACCGTATAAAAAGCAAGAATATAATGCGAGAATCCGAGGTAAAATCACCGGTTTTTTTTTGGGAATGTTTTGGGAAATCGGAGAGACTCTGGGAAATCGCAGGAATCTTGTGTGAAGTCAGAGGAATTTTTTGGGAAGTCATAGGAATTCCTTGGGAAATCAGAGGAATTCTTTGTGAAGTCAGAGGAATTCTTTGGGAAATCATAGGAATTCTTTTGGAAGGCATAGGAATTCATTCGGAAATCATAGGAATTCTTTGGGAAGTCATAGGAATTCTTTGGGGAGTCAGAGGAATTCAGTAGGAAGTCTCAGGAATTCATTGTTCTAGGAATTCAGGTGTATAATTTTTTTGGTGGATGTTAACCCCTCGACAAAATCCAACATCTCAACTTCTACAAGCAGTTAGTGCTTCATCATCACAACCTACGACCTACCTATGATCTACCTGGAAATCTAACATTGCCACAATTACCAGCATCTTCATTAGCTGTTAAACAGAACGCATTATCACACACATTAAATACGCAAACCTTGACATACCCCGTACAGAGTTTGTTAATTGTTGTAATAATACCGAGATTAATACTATTACCTACCATTAATTTTGTTAAAGAGGTTGAGTAAAAGACTGAATAAATTGTTAAAGAAAATGTAGGTACAGTCGGTTGCAAAATTGTCTGGAACGTAAACTTTTTATATACCTACTTAATTTAGGTAAAGAATGGAGCCAAATTACATTTCTGAGACCTTATGTTCCAATAGCCAGGGTCTCGGCCAGGGTAGTTTACCCAGCCTCAGACATTGCTTTTGAGCAGCAAATTGGCCTCTTCATTCTTTAAACTTAATTTATAAAAAGTTATACGTTCCAGACAATTTTGCAACCGATTGTACATACCTATTGTTTCTTGTGGTTGGAACGAGGGTTGGAAGATCATTATTTTTGTGAAAATTTGGGATTAATTAGTAAATCTCTATTTCTGTCATTCTAACTGGCGTTCTAACTCTGAAAATTGAGAAATACTGCCTAAAGAATTTTGTTGTTAAGTACTTACCGAGGTACTTACTGTTTTGGTGACAATAATAAAAAACGTAAATTGATGAAGAAATGTTTTTTTGTTGTGGTTGTAAGAAAAAGAGTGTACACTCGAGTGTACACAACTCGCACGAAAGTGTCTATACAATGCACTCGTGTCATATATGCTACTTGCGTAGCTCGTCATGTAATATACCTACTATTCTTTTGCAGAATTTAATTTTTTTTTCCTAACCTTAAGACAGATGTGGAGCTAATAAATACAGGAAGGAAAAATTTTGAGCGAAGTAAGTAGATTGAATAAATTTATAAATCGAGTTAAAACTGTTGAAGATATTGTTAAGAATTGAGGAATTTGGATTGAGCACACGACTGGTGCGACATTAGTAGTACCTATCTGTGCACCGAGGGGTTAATCTATTGGGAATTCTTTCGTACACCCTTGGGGGAATTCTCCAGGAATTCTTTGGGAATTCTCAGGAATTCTTTAGGAATTCCCAGGTATTCCATAGCATGGGAATTCTTTCGTACGCCATTTTTACGAAGGATTAACCCCTCGCTGTGCACCAATAAGATTTCTTACTGTCAATTAAGAGTGTCAAATTTTCTAGTCTCTAAATAAACCTATTACCAATTAAACTGTTCATTTATAGCTGCGTATCACTTTGGTTCAACAATATCACCGAACTTTGGAGAGCAGCGAATAATGAAAAAAATGCTTTCCCAATTTAATGATATTGGTGAAATTTATTTTAACACTGCCTCATTCTTCGGCTGCATGTGAGCGACTATTTTCCTGGTTGTCTTCATTCTTCAATAAAACAAACAAATAAATCGCCTCTTAATGCGAAAGGGTGGTTATGATTATAGCAATTTAGGAAAAGTTGAGATTGACTTAGATTGCCAGTGATGGCCATACACGTCTTCAGTTTGTAAGATAAAGAGGATGCGAACACAGCGTTTAATGTGTCAACATGAATAAGAATGTAAAGCACGCGTATTTCTGGTTTCCCAGTTTCCATCGAAACACACAGGTAAAAAAGATCTCATTGGGTAAAAATCAGCTGTGAGAAACCTCCAGCCAATGAGTTTATTATTAATATGTTCATGTTTCAGTTTTTTAAGGTTGTATTAAAAATGCATGTACCTGTTTTTCAATAAAATTTGTTCAGTATTCAAAAACCGCGCTTTTCTCATTTAGTATACAATTTGGTTTGTACAAAAATTCCCTAGAAGTTAATACAGCAGACAATTTGCGAGGAACAACCCTGTAGGTAAGTAGCTACATTAAAAACTTCCAACATTGACTTGTAGTTTCGCCAGATTATTTCATTCCTCCCATCCTCAGAGATAACATTGTTGGGACACCCCGTATATCCAGCTTAGCAACACGGACCAACTTGATGGTTTTTAACACAATCTCTGAGACTGGGGCAATCTCTAATTTTAATTATTATTACACCAACGATGATACAAAAGAATTGTCTGTCTTCAGTTCATAAAGTGGCAACGAAATTAGCATTTTTACCACGTCCATTCCCATCGACTAACGGAAGTGTTTTTTTCAACAAGATCAAAGACTCTAATTTCTAATCCCCTCAACACTGACAAAAAAACTAAAACAACAACAAAATACTGACCAAGCTTTCAGCATCGTTCATTTTTTCCTCGTCATTTTGGGCGATGATCCGTCTTGTTCCAGTCGCAGCCGCCGGTCATCTCCGCACCTTCTTGAAATACATTTTACCACAATCTCGCGCACTTTCGTAAACTTTCTACGATAATAAAACGGAATTCATAAATATTTGGGAAGAATCCCTGCAAACATCTGTCAAATTTGACAACTATCACAGTCACGTTTCGAATTCAAATCGACGATTTACCCGCGGAAACGGCACCCCGATAACGCTGCTTCGTGTTTGTTTCTCACCGGAATCCCGGTTTCCCCAACGAAAACACAATTAACGTTATCAAAAAGAAAATAAACGTGGATCTTTCTCCGCGGCAGCACCGCTTTCACCAGCGTGACGTCATTTTTAAATGTTTTTCTGGTGCTGCCAACGTCACGGCGGTGAAATCCCTGTGCAAATGTCATGAAAATGACGGCTCCCTTTGAGTCAGCGGTACTCAACTGGTTTCCTAGTCCGACGGTGTATAGCTGGTGGCATGAATCCCAGGCGACGGGAAATTATTATTGAAAATTTGGCACACACATTCAGTGATGTGCTGATTACACTTTCGGCCACATCGGTCCACGGAAACTGCTTTTTGGCTTTTTGGCACATCAACTTTAAAAATTTTAAAACGAACCTACATTTTTCGCATCACCATATAGGAATAAGCTCTTCACATTCTGCTTCTAAAAATTTATTCACAGTATACCCTTTAGGCAGAAAATCAGTGCCACGCAGAAAACATATACAGGGTGTTGCAATGAAAAGTATCCACCCCATAATATTTCGTAAACCAAATAAAATTCGCGAAAATCAGCTGCTAATAGATGGCATTGCTAAACCACAAAATGGCGGTCTCACCCCATTGGGGAGCCGGAAGTGAGAATTCTAGCGTGACGTGCCTGACAGTGTCAGTTGGTGACATCGACACGTGGATTTTTCAAAAGCCAAGTTTTCCTGGATTTACAATGTTCCACTTAAGTACACAAAACGTAAAATTCCACAGAATTATTCCCAAAATTTTGAGCCAGCGAGAGATTGTCTCCTAACAAAACTACTACCTAACCTCGCAACTGACAACTGACTGACATAAGCCGAAATTATGATGACGGACGTCTAAAAGTATTTCCGTATCCTGTCTCTCAGTGTAATTAAAGTATTGCCACCAGATGTCAGACACTTTGCTGATTTTCGCGAATATGAAAATTCGCTCGGACAGGTCGATTTTTATTTGGAGGGGGACACTTAAATCCATACTTGGCGAAATGTCAAAACTCACCCCCTAACCCCCACTTCAAAATTTTAAATGGCAACCCCCCACTTCTTCTCTTCTTCTTCGCTTCTCCCTGCGGATGGCCTTTACCTTTCGGTAAATGCAGCCAGGTAACCCCCTGTTATATGTTTAATTAAAAGTATTGTTTTAATTTAATGCTGCTCAGTATCAGGAGCACAGCATAAGACGTGCGTCATGCTCGAGACGTGAAGAGCGACCGTTAATTTAAATCACTGGCCAGAGCAGACCACGTTTGTGCTGCCCTCTCTAAATGAGCGGTTTATTTAAATTCAACTTCTACAACACCCCCACTTGTGATACATCATTTGAAAGCTAATTTCATTGCCTATCTAACGCTGCAACAATTTTTGATATTTGCTCAACTCTAGCGCCCTCTATGTTCAAATTTTAAATCATATTAGGGCCCTTTGTGATAACATCATTTGAAAGGGTTTGAAATTATCTGTAAACTTATGCAAGAATTTTTTTTAATCCATCCATTTGTTCAAAAGTTACAGCCTAAACTTGAAGGATTTATAGGCCCAGAACCAGCTCATGTCTTTCAATGTAACTTTTGAACAAGTGGGTGGATTTCAAAAATTCCTGCATAAGTTTACAGAGAATTTCAAACCCTTTTAAATGATGTATCACAAAGGGCCCTAATGCAATTTAAAATTTGACCATAGAGGGCGCTAGAGTTGAACAAATATCAAAAATTGTTACAGCGTTAGATTGGCAATAAAATTAGCTTTCAAATGATCTCTCACAAGTAGGGGGTTGCCAGTTAAAATTTTGAAGTAGGGGTAGGTGGGGGTCAGGGGATGAGTTTTGAAATTTCGCCAAGCATGGATTTAAGTGTCCCCCTCCAAATAAAAATCGACCTGTCCGATCGAATTTTCATATTTTGTTTGGTTTACGAAATATTTGGGGTGGCTACTTTTCATTGGAACGTCCTAATAAAAAGTCCCCACTCCAAATACCTAAAACCTAAATAAGTTTGGCAAAAAAAGGGGAGACTTAAATCCGCGCTTGGTGAAATTTCACAACGCAACCCCTTACCCCCACTAAACCGAACTTCAAAATTTGTGCTTTAAAATGATACATCACAATTTAAAATTTGACTATAGAGGGCGCTGGAGCTAACCAAATACTAAAAAATTTTACATACATTGGATTTATAATAAAATTAGCTTCTTGATAGAAACAGATTTGCTCTGTAGCGGCTTAAATTTGCTAAATATCAATAAAAGTAAGCACAGACAACAGACTCTTGCACAAAATACTTACCTACATTAAGTTGTTCATAATTTATCGTCAAAAGCATTTTTGCTATGAAAATAAGAAAATACGTTGCACATTTTTTAAAATTTTTGTCATTCTAGAGCGCCAATTAATTTTTTAACGTAATGATTTATTGTACGCAGGATGAATTGAGCATTTGAATGACCCCCTTGCCATTTAAAATTTTTGACTGTATGTCACATCTTTGAAATTTCAAGGTCACTATGCATTATGTAACCGCGTTACCGGCAATATCGGCATCATTTACTCATTCATAACTACTTTCCAAAATTTAAACTTCTTTGCTCAACCGGTTCCCGAGTTACAGGGGGAGGGGCGGACTGCACTGTATAATAGTATCTTTATAGTATATTTTTATTACCGGATTTGACAGCTGATTTTTTTTAGGTCGAAAATATTAGTACAATTTTTTCGAAAAATGTTATTTAATGGCGATTTGAGTAATTATGTGATTAACTAACTAGGACTTTTTGCGGTCGAATTAAGCAGCCTTTTTGATTTTGTTATGGCCGCCATGTTGAATTTTGGCACCATCCGATACACAAAAAAAATTAGCTTTTCAAAAATGTAACAGGCAGGAACTTTTTTGAAAAAAACATGTTAAAAAGTTTGAGTCATACGACTTCAACATTTATTTTATTAAATTTTCAATTCATTTGTTTTAAAAACATCATTGGTGTTGCTACTATTTATACTTTTTTTCGAAAAGTTTTATTCTAATTTTTTGCCTACTTTCCATTCATTTTCTATTGAAGTGACAGAACGTCAAAATTTGAATTTTATGTTGATATCCCTGTTGCAAATCACAGTAGAAACCACTGAAAAAATTTTCTTGTGGATTCTACTGGTTTCAATGTGTGTATTTGCACGGGTAATTCCCAGTACAAACCAACAGAAATTTGCGCTGGTTCGCACTGGGCAGTTCCAACAGACACCAATGGAAACCAGTAGAACCCACAAGAGATTCCCATAAAAACACTATAGGATCCAACCAAAAATATTTTCACTGGAAATTCACAATACAAATATTAATGGAACGCTATTGGCTCTGCGTATGATGGCGTGACTTTCTTTTCTCGCGAAGTCCATTTCCTGCAGCCAATGTTGAATGATCTGTAACGTAAAAGTTTGGTTCTCAGTGAAAACTACAAAAAAGAGTTCAATAGTAGGTTTTAGAGATCAGGATCGAAATCTTTTTACTTTACCCGCTAGGTATCTAGTGAGGAGGATTTTTCTCTTCCACGCATTCTCTCGATCGTTTGACAGTTTGAAGCAATTTGAAGAATTTGAGAGGTTTGCCAAATAACGTATCTAACTTTTACTTCAGGCTTTTGTCAAAGCAAGATGGTGGTTTTTTGCTGACTTCGCTGGCGGGCTGACGCTCATCCTGAATCCTAAACACTCTAAACTGTTCCAAATTGTCCTCAACGATACATTGTCCACACTTCACCAAAATCTCCTAAACGGAATCAGAAACTCACGAAAATCTTGCAAGAAAAACATTGCCAATGACTATAACACCAACCGCATCAAAGACGGCTACCTACTAATACGAAAGATGATATGAATTGTAAACAGGCAGGACTTGCTTGATTCCTATTGGCTCAAATTCTGCAACTGGCGCCATCTACTCTAATTCTAATGGATTTTCCCAGTACGAATACAAAGCCAGTACAATCCATTAGATTTTAGAAGAAATAGTTTTGTAATTTCTACTGGTATTTCCAAGCAGTCTACTGGACCAGTAGCATCCATTAGAAATCATTATAAAAATCAATTCGTGGGGTATTCCAAGTACATTCCAGTTGTATCGTTCCAGTACAGACCAGTATACACATTAAATACCAACACAAACCAGTGGCAGTTTCTAATGGTTTCTATAGCACTTCTACTGGTCATTTGCAACAGGGATGAGAATTGGCCCAAAATGGCCTCTGTGTGCGTGCAGTTTCGAGCAAAGTGCAATGAAAAATATTCACGAAAAAGCCCCAGGTTGTATATACCTGTGACACTGCTTCTAACAATAAAAATAAACCCTATAGAAGATTTGGATTATGCAATGTTTTTGTTTTCCCACTTTTCTATCAAATTGTCAAAAGTACAGGTCCTTGCAAATTAGGGTTGCAAAGTTCCAGAAAAATTTTAGATCTTCAATAGAAAATGAATGGAGTTTATACTTAAACTACTTACATACTTTTAGAAGTTTGACGATTGTTCAAAAAAGTCCATATTGATTACATTTTTGGAAAGCAACTTTTTTTCTACAGTCCATGATGGTGTTAAAATTCAATATGGCAGCCATAAAATAATCAAAAGTGGGCTGTCATTGCTCAAAATCTAAAAGGAATAGAAAATTTCTGTGGATGCCATTCGAGTGACATCAGCTGACAAAAATTCAAAAATTTTAAGTTTCATTTAAATAGGATCGATAGGATCAATCGTTAAGGAGACATAAATTTTTAAAAAAGTTATTTTTAAATAACTCAGGACCGAATTAAGATATCGCTTAGTTCTCTTCAGATTCTTAATCACAAAGAAATAGCGCAACTTTTCTCTAATTTAACCGACTCCGGATCTCTCACCATTTTAGGAGATGCCAGTGGAAAAGGAGCCATCCTGTATTGGGTATCAACATGATGGTCTTAACAAGTCAAAATCTACAAATTAAAATAATAATTTACTGTCCTAGGGTTGAAGGAAATTTAAGATTAGGTTACACTGTTTCGGACTGTTTCCCTTAGAATGTGGCAGCCAACTGACACTGCATTATTTTGCCAGTGGCGTGCTGTTTATAATAAAATTATAATCAGCGAGCCCTTCGAGCAAAACATTTGTAGTTTAATCGCTTTAATCAGGTATTATCTTATCACGGTATTATTAAATTTAAAAATTAAAAGTTTGAGGACCACTCTTATCTTCTATCTCTATTTAAATCGACCGTCACCCGTCACCAATCTAAACAGCTTAGCGATGAAATCCCTGCAGCCCTGCTAAAGTGTCACCAAAATGTCATCTCTGACATGAGTGTCAAAATAAGATTGCGATTGCAATTTATTTAATTAACTTAAGCTGATCGCTGTGATTGTTGTAATCTTCCACTTTACTTACCTCCAAATCAGATGGTTATTATTTTTTTAAACCTCTCAATTTCGTTAATTTATTATTTCCAAACTGCAACTTGTTGACTCTTGGATGGCTGCCAGCTAACACACGTGAGTTTTTAAAATATACTAAAGGTTTATATAAATACTTTGTATTTAATTATTTTACAGTAAATATTTAAAATGAGCAAGTCACCTATCACCGTGCAGCAATGGGTCGAGTCGTTGCCTGTCCACAATCCAGCCAACATTTACTCTCCGTCGATGATGAAGGGCTCCAAGAGGTTCGTCCCCAGGGAAATCTCGTTACAGTCGGATGATGCTAGCAGTCACTGCTCGAGTCTGGAATCGGTGCTGGAGTTGCGGAAGCCCGATCCTGAGACTGTCCTGCTGGAGTTGGGGTTTGGGCCCCCGAGGGGCTCCAATATGATCTCGAGAATACCGAGCCGGTTTCTTCAGCCCTCTAAGGTAGCGTCATTTGAGGTAACTTGATTGTGATTTCAGTATCTATTTTTAGTTGTTAACCCAAATTGATATTAATAAATTCATGGAGCAGTACGGCGAGGCTAAATACTCTCAACAGTAAGTAACTATGTTATGGCGTGATAAAAATAAAAAAACATTTTGTTGGTACTACTTAGTCAAAATACTATTTAATTTAATTTAAATGTTTAAGTGTTAAGAGGCATTAGAAAAAATGCTCACTAACCTAGGATAGTGACTTTAAACAAGCATTTTACAAAGTGACATCTATTGACGTTTTGTCAAAAAAGTTAAAAACTAGCGACACCTATTGCAATATGTATCTCATCTCAAAAAAGGTAAAAAGGAAACTGTAAAAGTCGGTATTTGACATCTGTTCTTCAGCGTGAATTTTTGACAAATGACATTTTTGCAGGCTAAATACTCTCAACAGTAAGTAACTATGTTATGGCGTGATAAAAATAAAAAATATTTTGTTGGCACTACTTAGTCAAAATACTATTTAATTCAATTTAAATGTTTAAGTGTTAAGAGGCATTAGAAAAAATACTCACTAACCTAGGATAGTGACTTTAAACAAGCATTTTACAAAGTGACATCTATTGACGTCTTGTCAAAAAAGTTAAAAACTAGCGACACCTATTGCAATATGTGTCTCATCTCAAAAAAGGTAAAAAGGAAACTGTAAAAGTCGGTATTTGACCTCTGTTCTTCAGCGTGAATTTTTTGACAAATGACATTTTTTCAGGCTAAATACTCTCAACAGTAAGTAACTATGTTATGGCGTGATAAAAATAAAAAATATTTTGTTGGCACTACTTAGTCAAAATACTATGTATTTAATTCAATTTAAATGTTTAACTGTTAAGAGGCATTAGAAAAAATACTCACTAACCTAGGATAGTGACTTTAAACAAGCATTTTACAAAGTGACATCTATTGACGTCTTGTCAAAAAAGTTAAAAACTAGCGACACCTATTGCAATATGTGTCTCATCTCAAAAAAGGTAAAAAGGAAACTGTAAAAGTCGGTATTTGACCTCTGTTCTTCAGCGTGAATTTTTTGACAAATGACATTTTTTCAGGCTAAATACTCTCAACAGTAAGTAACTATGTTATGGCGTGATAAAAATAAAAAATATTTTGTTGGCACTACTTAGTCAAAATACTATGTATTTAATTCAATTTAAATGTTTAACTGTTAAGAGGCATTAGAAAAAATACTCACTAACCTAGGATAGTGACTTTAAACAAGCATTTTACAAAGTGACATCTATTGACGTCTTGTCAAAAAAGTTAAAAACTAGCGACACCTATTGCAATATGTATCTCATCTCAAAAAAAGTAAAAAGGAAACTGTAAAAGTCGGTATTTGACATCTGTCTTTCCGTGTGAATTTTTTGACAAATGACATTTTTTCAGTTCCGGCCCGGCTTCTCCTGCCAGATCTCGCCCAAAGACTTGCTAATAGGTATAGTTCCTTCCATGCCATAAGTGTGTAACCAAGAATATGTGATTAAAAATGTGTGATTATGGATTTACTCACAAAGTCAATTAGTTTTATCAAAGTCTTATCAAGGAATTACGCCATGTATTAAGTACAAGTAATGCTAGAGTGATTTAATTGCTTTTAAATTAACTCCAACGCTAAGTAGTCCATTAATGATCTTTTCCAAAAATTGTGATTACTTTTGCCTCTCTTTATCAAGGCTTGGTTTATATTTAGTGTCCTTGAATAAGTTCTGTGGACCAATTGTACTGTACCTCAAAGATTTTATGTGAATAAATTAGATTTAGAACATGTTTTTTTGGTTTTATTACCTGTATTAAATATCATTATGTAGGGGAGACTGGGCCAAGTTCGATCACCTACAATACTTAGGGATCGATGCTCATCTAACTTCAAACTGAGGTTGTAGCCAATCAGAGCGTTAGTTGCTAGGCAACTGGCCGAGTGGTTGACAACTTGGAAATTGTGGTGTATAATAAGCATGTGGTTTATTTTTTTAATTTTTGAAATTTTCTATTAATATAAATATCTTGGAAGTTTTGGTGTGTAAATTACTCAGTTGTCAACCCCTCGATCCAAAACGTTTGTTCTTTAGTGAGTTTTAAAATCGAAAATTAAATCTTTGACCTTTCACAAATTAATGCGAGGGATTGACAACTTGGAAATTTTGGTGCAGAAACGTGAAAAGTTGGAAATTTTGGTACTCAGATTGTTACCCCCTCGATATAATAAAAACTCCATACAAAGGGCGTTTTTTTTACTTACACAAATGGGCTCCAAAATGGCGAGCCTTACAATTTTTCCAAAAATTATTGTTTTTAAACAATTATCTTTAAGTAAGGTAAAGTAAATTTTTGTTAAGTTACTGGTATTATGATGTTAGTTAATGCTGTTGGTACCACTGAAAAGTTTATAAACTTGCTGAAATTGTTATTATTGGCTGTTTTTTTTTAATGAAAATTTGGGAATACCAAGAAGGCAGTACCAAGAAGAGGAGTATTCATTTCAACCAATCCAAAACGATCGAGGGTTTGACAATTCGGAAATTTTGGTATATAGGTATAGGTGCTAAGTACTTATACATATGTGCATGGGATTTTTTTTTTTAAATTTTAGAAATTTTTTAGAATTTTTTTTAGTTTGCGGTAAGTAGATACTTAACTGAGCATCGATTGACCAGTCCTTAAAGAAGGAGACCAAAAAGAATTCCGGTAAGAGGATAAAATTCGATAGCCATCAAAATCAAAATAAATTTTACGTTTGAAAAGAAAATGTGTTGAAAGTTGAATTCATAATTCCTCCACGGTCGTAAAACGGTCATCTGCCACTTGATTATATAATAGCCTAAAATTTATTGGTTTTATAAGTTGCGAAAGTTTACGTAATAATAAGCTAAGCTGCTGAATGTTGTATGCAGAGTGTTGCCAATTTTAATGCCCACTATTGGAATCTCGGAAACCATTAGAGCTAAAAAATCGGTTAAATTAGAAAAAAGTTGGCTTTTTAAGGGGTGATTAAGAATCTGTAAAGAATTCTCCGATATCTTGATTAGTTACTGAGTTATTCTGAAAAAACTGAAAATAAATAAAAACTATGGTCTGTCCGGGATTCACACGACCAAGATTCACCCTATTTCCACGGCGAATCATTGTTGTCAACAATGAATCGCCATGGAAATCGGGTGAATCTCGGTCGTGTGGATCCCGGACAGAGTATAATATCTTCTTAATAATTGTTGCTAAGCAAATGAAACTTCTGTCTTTTCAATTTTTCACATTTGCCGATTCAAATGGCATTACATAATAGAGATTTTCTAGGCCTCCTAGATTTTGAGTAACGACAATCGACAAAAAAATTACAGTATCGGTAGGTATGTGGCCGAACTCGATTTACCATCGTCTGATATGAAAACAATACAAAAGTTGATTTACGTCATGACGTCATAACTTTGTTAGATATAGGTACCTAAAGTCCGTTCATTTACTATAGAAGAACTAAAATTTTTCTGGAACTGTACAGCCCTAATTTGTAAGGGCCTGTATTTCGACAATTTGATAGAAATTTAGCGGGAAAGCAAAAACATTACATAACCCAAATCTTCAGGATTTATTTTTATTGTGAGAAGCAGTGTCACAGATAAACGTAGGTACCTACCTGAGGCTTCTTCATGAATATGTTTCTTTGCACTTTACTGAAAACTGTACGCACACAAAGGCCATTTTAGGCTAATTCAGAGCAATTGCAAAATTTTGACATTTGTTTTGTTAATAATTGAAATTGGGAAAGTCGTCCATGGCTTTAAAGTTTGGCAAAAATTTTTTAATCTTCTCAACTTAAACGATGATTGTTCAAAAAATTCAACTACCTGAACAATCGTCGCTTAAATTGAGAAGATTAAAAAATTTGTCATGTTTTCACTTATAATCTCATAAGAGCATTAATTCTTTCCGGAAATTTTTGGAGTGCATTCCAACAACGTATTAATCGGCCCGAGTGGAACACGAGGGCCCGATTACGTTGTTGGGATGCACGACTAAAATTTCCAGGAAATGAATTAATGCTCGAATGCAGATTCGGTAAGAAAATAGCAACGATACAGCCACAGAAATTTAATAAAAATGATTTTTGACATTTAATTTGACATAAAAATTTCCACTTATTAATTTCGTTTAGGTTGGTCTAGGTAGGTATCAAAAATTTCCAGGAAATCATCGAGTTGCCATGGTAAACACATAGAAATCAATTTTTCTATTGGCTAATCATTAGTATCGTGCGATTTTCTGCCGCAATCTCACCTGTTAGTAAAATGCCTTACAAAATTTCCTCATACCAACCTAGAATACAAATTTTGACGTTCTGTCACTTCAATAGAAAAAAATGGACATCTACGGAAGCGGCTGGAACCTCACTTGGAGAATGATCCAATTCTATCCTCGATCCTATTTCAATCCACTATGTTGTGTCTAAGCGTTTCTGGAACATTTAAAATTTTTTTATATTTTTACCAAAAGGGCACTGAGCTTGACTGCATTTTTGGAAATAGATAATTTGAAGACCTTAGGTTCATGTGCTGATAAAACAATAGACGATATTCAAAATTATAATGCGCATGTGCGTAGCAGCGCGCGAAGGGCTCTGGTGTTTCACGAAATAAGGGTTTTTAGTATAAGAGGGTCCTTTTCTAATTGTGACGTCAAGCCAATCAAGCGGCAGCGCACTATGCGCAGATGGTATACTGTTTATGGCGGCGCATAGGGGGTCTGACATGGCACATCTTCCATCCTTTTATGCTGAAAACCCTTATTGGCGTCCATAAGAAACGCTTACATTACAGTGCTCGTAAAATATGAAATCATTTGAAAACTGTAGCACCTACCTTCGTGTAAACTAGCAGTATGAAGACAATGAACCTTTAGTATTGCAACTAATACCTCAAAGTGCTAATTTTCTTAATGCAATAATTATAAAACAATATTAAGATAGTAGCAGTTTAATTCAGAACTAAACCATGGTGAACCGAGTGGGAACAGAAATTGACAAGGATGACAAGTGACATTAGTGACAGCCTCACTTGGAGAATCATCGTAAATAATTTATTTGGTGCGTTAAAAGACGAAAAGTTACTGCCAAAGTTCGTTTCTAGGCCATTAGTCAATGCCACTACCACGGTAGGATCCATTATCATAAAATTCATAACAACAAGCCACGCTAATTATTGACAGATATACGTTAATTTTTGGCGGCGCATTTGAATTTTTGTAGCTTGAAACACCATCTGAAGTTCGTACAACATCCGATAGATGGCTCTTTAATTTAGAATAAGGTCTACCAAAGTCAAGTCAATTTTCCTGCTTCTCAGGTATACTTAAATTTTTTATTTTTTGCCAACCGGGCACTGAGTTTTAATACATTTTTGGAAACAAAATTTGAAGATTTTTCATATATTGATAAGGAAAATGGGAGTTTATTACTCAATTTCCAAGTTGAAATGCCAAAATGGCACTTGCCGTTCGCCGAATGCCACCAAAATTAAGTTAGCCCTTCCTTCGTCGGGCTATGGCATTTCTACCTACCAAATTTCAGCCAAATCGATCCAGTATTTTGGCATGTAGCGTGTTATTTAATGTTCCTAAGAAATTTCGTTTTTTTTGATTTTATGATGCCAAAAAGGCACCAAGTGCGAATACATTTTTAAATATAGAATTTAAAGACCTTTCATGTGCTGATAAGAAAAATTGGTATTCATCAGTCAAATTTCATAGTTGACATGCCAAAAAGGCACTTGGCGTTTGCGGATTGGCAACAAAATTAACTGGGCTCATCAGAAGGCCAATGCCGACCTGCGTACCAAATTTCATCGTACGTACATTCACAGACAGACATTTTCTAAAAGCCACTTTTTCACACAACTTGAAGACCTTTCATGTGCTGATAAAGAAAACTAGATTTGTCATTAAAATATCAAAGTTGGCATGCCAAAAAGGCACTTTCCATTCGCCGATTGCCATCAATGAAGTCAGCTCTTTGAAGGGTTACGAAATCTATACCTACAAAATTTCAGCCAAGTCGGCCCAGTAGTTTGGGTTGTAGGGCGTTAATTAATGTTCCTTCTAAATTTCGAATTTTTGGATTTTGTGTCAAAAAGGCATTAAGTATGAACATATTTTTGGAAACAGGGTTTGAAGACATTTTATGTGTTGGTAAGAAAAGACGATGTTCATCGGTCAAATTTCATAGTTCATGTGCCAAAAAGGCACTTGGCGTTTGCGGATTGGCAACAAAATTAACTGGGCTCACCAGAAGGCCAACACTAACCTCTATGCCAAATTTCATGAAAATCTGTCCGATAGTTTTCGAGAAATCTTGCTCACATACGTACGTACACACATACATTTCTTTAAAACCACTTTTTTGTGATCCTGACACCTTGAAACGTAAAGATCTGATGTTATCTCAATTTCGAATGTTGGAGTGATTGCAGTAACCTCTCACACAGCATCTATTCATCTTCAAGAACTGAACTAACATATTCCTTAAATAATGCTATGTCAATCTCTTCCACAATGGTGACATTGGAGCCATCCCTTGACAAATGATCCAGAATTAACTCGCCCTTTGTCAAAGTTCCATCTAGTTCTACAGTGGCGAAATGGCTGCTATTACGTGTCGTAAATCTAGCAGGGTCGATAAAAGCAGCTGCTAAATAGGCGTCACAAGGGTCCCAGTTCGTATTTGGAGGTTGAAAAATCTTTTTGTTGGCCTCATATAAAAGTTGAACTTCAGGTCTTATACTATCAGCAAACGCATCCAGAAACCAGTCCTTAAAATAAGCATTTGATGAGAACCCTTATTCTTGGTAAACGTCTGCAAAACTTCTTACTACAGTTAATGGAGATACATGACAAGCCTCTGAAGTTAGTAGATAAACCGGTTTAGTCACATTATTGAGGACTATAAAGGCAGCTTCTGGATCGACGTAGAAATTAAACTCTGCCGTAAACGAGGAACGATATGCGGCTTAAAGAATCTCATTAAAAGATGCAAAATTTAACCCCTCAATCCTTACCAACATTACTACCACCCATGATCCAAATATCTTTAATATTCGGAGTTACATCTTGGAATAGTCTCATAGAAAGTGCGATATTAGTTAAACCTGCAACACCAATTAAGCTTATTTCTCCAGGATTTCCTGCTACAATATTTCTGATGCCTTCTGCAGATACTTCTGGTTGAAGAATGGTCATGTCGGGCTCGGTTGTGTTTTCTAGATCCCCAAATCCATCAACCCCAAACCAAAATCCTAGATCTTCGAGTGGTGGTATGAGACTGTTTTCAGCCCCTTTATAGACCGGTATCTAGAATTTTCTGTAAAAAAACCTGCAGCGATCTACTTAGAAATTACGTCAGTTCGTCCTGTTAGTTCCAAGAGCCTCACAACGTTCTTGCATGTATATTCCACTAGTGTATTGCCTTTGCTGCAAGTTATGGCCTCGATCTTTACTTCTCCCAATTTGTCTTCGTGAAGAAACATTAGAAGGGCCAGATAATCATCTGTGCCTGGATCAACGTCCACTATTATTCTTTTGGCAGCATTGATTCCGCTTCCAAGAAGAAGGCACAGCACTATTTCGGATACTATCGTAACAGACTTCATGTTCAACTAATATCTATTTCGTGATTTCTCAGAAACTCGTCGAAAGGTAGATACATACAGGGTGTCCTGAAATTAGGCTGGAATAATTTCCAGTGCCTTTTACGATCAAAAATAAGACTAAAAGTTCCAGAAAGCATTTGTCGAAATATGCCTCCTAAGGGAGGTACAGCCCTTCAAAGGGGTAACCGAAAAGTCGGTTTTCTTGAAAAAAAAAATTGTAAACAGCAGGATTTTGAAATTTGGAGCATAGGTTAGTGTCATCAAGGGTTTTCTTTTGAAATGTTTTCAGATTTTTATTTTAGTCAGAGGCTTGCGTTCTTGGGGGGGCATAACACATTTTTTCTCTATTATTTTGCTGTCACTATTTCTTTCATGAAATATTTAGTAATTTTAGTGACGTTCGACAAGAGCGCCTTTTTTATGAGGAATGGATCACATATTATGATTTCATTACTATACTTCATGAAATTAACTCTAGCAGCAAAATAATAAAGAAAAAATGTGTTAAGTCTCCCCAAGAACACACCTCTGATTAAAATAAAAATCTGAAAAAAATTCAAAGGAAAGCCCTATGCTCCAAATTTCAAAATTCTACTATTTACAATATTCCAGTAGTTTTAAGAAAAGGGAATTTTCAAGTACCCCTTGGAAGGGCTGCGTAGCTCCCTTAGGAGAAATTTTTCAACAAATATTTACCGAAACTTTTAGCCTTATTTTTGATCGTAGAAGACACTGGTAAAATATTGCAGCCCAATTTCAGGACACTCTGTATATCAACGTCTGTCTGTCTGGAAACTAAAACTAACTTTCAGATTAGATAGCGAGATATAATAAGAAACATCTTTTAGACCTGTAAAATGACGTTTCGTTTAAGTTCGCATGTACACAAACATAGGAATATGTTATTACATAAGTCAACACGGAGAAATAAAATAACAAACAGCAGTAAGTGTAACCATTAACATACCTATCATTAACATTTTATACAAATACAATACGTAATAAAAATAAAATAAAAAGATAAAAAAGATAGGTATAACACGGCGGTGAGTTATAATCATTTATTAGCTGAACAGTTTAAAAATTCATGGAAGTTCAATACCTACTTTCGCGATCAGAAAAAATCGTAGATTCCGAATCCGTTGAGAAAAAGTGTCATTCAATTTGAGAAACCTAAGTTAAGGCCATTTCCGGTTAAACCGGAAGTGTGAGAAAATAACTGTCCCCTCCATCAAGTCCGCATTACAAAAATAAAATTGACCTGTCCGAGAATTTTTGCCACAAATCAAGGACAAAAATTTAAGGAATTTTATTCCATACTTTACACTCGCACTCTTTTAAAATACTTAAACGTTCTGGTAACTTTCGTAGAAAAGTACAAAAAAGAGTTCAAGAAATTTTGAAACGCGATTAAACAACTCAAGAATTTTAAACCAATCAAACGTCAGAATTTATAGACAGTCGACCTATCACCATGGTTTTGAACTGAAAAACACCACGAGTGAAAAGCAGGACGGTTTTCCAGCGAAAAAACTTTACATTTCGGAAAAACGGCGACTTCGGCGTAATTGTTTCCCTCCGCTGCGCGTCGCAGACAACTTCACACCTCACGCTAAAATCTGTAACTTCTCCCCCTTTTTCGAGAGGAATATTTCGGAAATATTCTCGGACAGGTCAACCTTATTTTTTTGAGGAGCATCCGATGGTGTACTCTGAAATTTCTTTGCACTTCCGGTTTAACCGAAAATGATCCTAATTTTGATTTTTCAAATGGAATCATAGGTACTTTTCTCTCAAAGGATTCGGAATCCACGATTTTTTCTGAGTGAGAAACATGTGTGGTACCTGGCCGGAAGTGAAGTCACAGGCACCCTAAATTTTCAAAACATCGAAGAAATCGGTGAAAATTTGGGATTTTTGAAAAACGCAAAACATGTTAACATTATGTTTTTTCGATATACAATATTCAATCGCGCAACTACTTTTTAAAATTTGTGTCTTTTTATTTATGTATTTTAAAATGAGTGTTCAAAACCTGACAAAAGTTGCAAAAAAAAATTTAAGTAAGCGTAATTGGGCATTTGGTTTGGCATCAAAAAAGTAAAGTTGACGTGTATTTTCCCATTTATTTTCAAAAATCTCAATTTTTCACCGTTTTCTTCAATGATTTTGAAAATTTAGGGTGACTGTGACTCTACTTCCGGTCATGTATGACATATTTCTAATCCCGAATCCGTTGAGAAAAAAGTATGATCCCATTTGAAAAATGTAAGTTAGGGTCATTTCCGGTTAAACCGGTAGTGCAAAAAAAATCAGTACAGCATCGCATGCGCCTCAAAAAAAAAAGGTTTACCTGTCCGAAGATATTTCCGAAATATTCCTCTCGAAAAAGTTCTTGAATTTATTCCTTAATTTTGAAAAACACTGTATAATAAATAACTATTACTATTTTAATTGCCAGTTTTGGCTATAGTTTTCATGACAAAGAACAATAATAAAAATAGTCATTATTAAAGATCAGCTAGAGTAGAGAGAAATTGAAAAATTGCAAGTCAGAATAACTCAAGTGTTTTCATGTTATAGGTAGAACACTCAATTTGAACAAACGAAGGTCATAATTTGACTAGTCACTAGTCACCTATACTCAATCGATTCTGATATGATGTCTTTTGCGAATATAGAACAGTATTGATATATATCTCTGGAAATAAGCAAGGTACAGTCTGGTACAGTTATAAGATTCGACATTTACATGAGAAATCTACTAAAATTATTAGTGACTAAAGGGCACTTCCTATTATACCGGAAGTAGAGTCCAACTTTGAAATTTTAAATGGCAGATGGCAGGTGCAAGCCAGTTATATTGAATTCAAAGATATTCTACACGCCGGTAGGCCATGGAAATCTGGTTATAAGTTGGCAATAAGACATTTGCAGCAAAATATCCCTATCATCTATTGATTAATTTTAATTTTAGGTTAACGTTTTTCTTCTCGTCTTCTTCTCCTTCGTTTTTTTTGTTAGCCTCAGCTGTCAGGGCTGTTAGTCCAAGTTAACTTTTTTGTTAGAAGATTTGTTTCTTTAAAAAAAAGGAAGAAACGAGACACCAAATCGACGCAAATCAAAAGCGGACTCACCCCAATTGGATTTTATTAAAGTAATTGGAGCAACACAGATCTTCTAGCACAGCGTAGCGTATACAACTGACAGCACTCACATGCCAGATTTAGAAAATTTTCTACCGTCAGTTTGACAAATTAGTACTGCTACTATAGGAAAAAAGTTTCATGGCCTATTGGCGTGTACAATAACTTTGAATACAATATACATGTTTGGTGTTTTATTTCTAATTTTTCTTCCTCAATCCTAATCTACAGTCAAAAATAGGGGTTCCGATTTAAAATTTTAAAGTTGGTAGGTACCCTACTTCCTGTAAGTATAAAAGGGAGTGCCCTATAGCCGCTACGAATTTTAATAAGTTTCGCCACAATCTTACTTATTGTTTCCAAAACTGAAATATCTAGACTTCAAAAACTACAAAACAAGGCGATGAGAATTATACTGGGGTGTAGTCGATATACAAGGATTGAAGTAATGCTATACACACTAAGCTGGATGAATGTCGAAAACTCAGCCAAATTTCAGACTGTAATTTTTATTCACAAGGTAAAATTAGGACTATTACCTACCTTAATACTTTAAAAGATTGCTAAAGTTAGATTTTATTGATAGTTAGTGTTTATAATACGTAACTAGGTTACATGTGTTTAGAATTTACTACCTTAGGATGCGAGTATCATTGTATTAACCTCCCCAACTCCATCACAATTTTAAAAAAATGGGAGGTTACTACAATCACTAAAATTTTCGAATTTGAGATAGCACCAGATCTTCACGTTTTGGGGTCTCAGGAACCCAAAAAAGCGGTTTTCAAAATGTGTCTGTGTGTGTGTACGTACGTACGTACGTACGTTTGTAAACACGCCACAGCCAAAACTACTGGACCGATTTAGCTGAAATTTGGTGCGTAGGCATCTCATAACCCAACTTAGATCTGAAAAGCTTTTGGAGCCAATCGCACAACTAAAAATGCCATTTTGGCACATCAACTTTTTAATTTTAAATGCAAACCCCCATTTTTCACGTCACGATAGGAAAGGCCTTCAAATTCTGCTTCTAAAAATATATTCACTCTCAGTGCCCTTTTGACCAAAAATTAGAAAAAAATTGATTTTTATCGGACTTTAAAATCGCGGTACAGCCCAAGCCCCTGAACCGATTTAGCTGAAATTTTGCACATGGGGATTGTATTGCACGTCGAAGAGCTGAACAAATTTTGGATTTAATCGGCACACGGAAAGTGCCGTTTTGGCACACCAATGTCCAACTTTAAATTATTCACTTATTTAACCATCCAAAACAAGTTTTTGAAAGATTTATTGTCACCATCAGAAAGGTCTTCAAATTCTGGTTTCAAAAAAAATGCAGCAGTGAAGCGGCTGGAACCTCCCCATCGCGTGGATCTTTGACTTGTGTTTCTAGCCGAATTAGCACAGAAATTGTATAAGACTGGTTTCAGCGACGGTTTTAGAACTGCCTAAAAAGGACTTACTTATACCTACTTTTCTCTAATGAATGTTTCAATTTGTTTGTTCTAAAAAAGTTCTAAAACCATCATGGAAACCAGTCATACATTTTCTTTGCTAATTCGACTAGAAACCCAAGTCAAAGATCCACGCGATGGGGAGGTTCCAGCCGCTTCACTGCTGCATTTTTTTTTATGCAATTTTATAAAATTGAAACATGTACAAATATTAATGTTTCAGTTTGTGTGTATAATAATAATAATAATAATAATAATAGTATTTATTGTCATAATTCATTTGAATCATACAATAAGAGAAAAATGTAATAAGTAATTATATAGTAAATTAACAATAATGGGTTGCTTATAGCGAATGATTGTAACAAGTAGGAATAGCTAACATTAATAATAGCAAGGACATCAAGAGATATGGTACAAAAGACAGAACAGTCAGAGGGCAACAGCATAGCATATAGGAAAGACAGAGAAGACACACTTAGTCCCCCTCATCCGTAACGAACCGCCGCAGTCTCATAGAGTCTTCAAAATAGTTGCAAAGTCTGGTGATCACTAAATGGTCTGCCGACTGGAGCAGCAATATAAAGTTGACATCTGAGAGCGCAAAATCCGGCAAATGCCTTTTCGTAACTCCCCCATAAAGTGGATAGCTCCCGAAAACATGGAAAATCGTTTCAAGCTCCCCTTTGTTGCACACTGAACACGTTTGGGTCTGGTCAATAACGTACTTGGTGTCCCTTATTCCTTATTCTCAGATACAAGATTTTGGAGTGGCACATACGTAGCTGGCTAAATAGACGCGTCTTGTTTACATCCTGTATTATCTTTAAATAACGGCCTGAAAATTCAAACTGGCTTACCAAAGATCTATATATGTCAGAGTACCTAGACTCAAGAATGCATTCCTTTTCTTTTCTGATTTGCAAAAGTAGGCGGTCTTCTATTATAGAGTTTAAATGAGCATTCGAGTACGAAAAGATCTGTTGGTCCCAAATAAAAGACATGTTGTTATCCGATAATAGCCTACGAAATTGACCCACCCAATTATATTTTAAGGACTGTTTATTGGGTACACCACCACAAGCCTCCAAATGTTTCAAACGATTGTAGCAAACCTTTACAAGACGAGTTTCGGGCATTTTAAGAATCTTAAACCACCAGTTGATTGAACTCTTCAGTACTTCAAGCTCGAGTCTACTGGTCTGAGTTTCGTGTCTTACGTAGGAGTCTGGTGTGCATTTGGGCAAGTTAAGGATGCGTTTGATGAATTGCAATTGAACTCTTTCTATGTTTTTAAGGTATCTGAGGGACCAAATTTCTGAGGCATAAAGAAGGACAGCCGCAATACAAGATTTGAAGAGTTTCGTTTTAGTGTCCCAGCTATTTGACCTCGAATCACAGAGGATATTATAGACGTTGGCTGCAGCTTGGCTAGCCTTACTAACAAAATGTTTGGACGCCTCGCAGAAAATGCCCGACGAAGAGAAGGGTACCCCCAAATATACATATTTTTTCACAACTTCCAGTTTATTGCTACCATAGGTGAGGTTTGGATTTTCATTCTTGCCTCCCTTTTTAAACACGAGAACTTTCGCTTTACCTGTATTTACCGTTAATTCGTTTTCTTCACAGTACTCTTTAAGAACGTTAAGCTTAAACTGGACATCCGCAGGTGAATCCGAAAGTATCACAAGGTCGTCTGCGTACAATAAAACTACCAATTCCGTCAATATTGACCCCTTTGCAATTCTTCAGTCTTAAGTAGCTGTCAAGGTCACTGACGAAAAGGGAAAACAGAAGGGGACTCAGCGGATCCCCCTGCAGGACGCCAGTTGTAACACGAATTTTGCTCGAGTATTGCCCTTCAGGCTGAACGCTCACAGTCGCGGTACTATAGATGTCAGGTTAACAAATCTACCGGTGATGCCAATGTTATATAGTTTTTCCCATAACCTATCGTGAGACACACTGTCAAAGGCGGCCTTAAAGTCCACAAAACAAGAATAAATTTTCCTGCTCGGTAGCCTCAGGTGGATCTGGATTATTGCATTAAGGATAAAGATATTGTCAATGCAACCGCGCCCTCTTCTAAAACCACCCTGCGTTTCGGGAATTAAGTTGTTTAGGTCACAAAACGATGTTAGTCTAGAGTTTAAGATGCTATTGAACAATTTGAAAATTGAGTTTTCAAGAGCTATTCTTCTATAGTTGTCGGGGTTTCTAGGGTCACCTTTTTTATGTAGCATCACTGGGCTGCAATCGGCCCAGCTGGGGGGTTCTCTTCCTGTATAAAAAAACTTTGTTAAACAAACACAATAGCAGTGACGTAAATTGTGGGGTAAAGCTCTTTGAAAAATTCATTCGCTAGCTGGTCCGGGCCAGGACTTTTGTGACTTTTGAGAGACGATAAGGCAGATTCCAGCTCGTTCAATGTTATCTCGCTGTTTAGGTATTCGTTACTTGCATCCACAAAGACACCGCCTGTAACCCTCAAAGAGGAAGAGGCGTAGTTATTTTTTAGGTACTTATCCCAATCCGATAAACTAATAACATTGTGTTTTTTTCTAACCCGGTATTTATTCACGGCCGTCCAAAATTGTTGGCTGTTCTTCACGTTGTCTTGTCTAATCTGGTTGTAGTACTCGCTCTTGCATTTTTTTAGTAGGGATTTGTATTCTTTTTTCGACTTGATGTATATTGGTACGCATTCACCCTCAAACTTACTATTTTTACATTGAGTCAGCGATAACTTCAAAGCTTTCTTGGCAGCTCGACATTCAGAATTAAACCAGGCTGTGTTACTACTTTTTGAGAGAGAGGTTTTGTGTGTAACAATTTTGCTAACGTGAAACATATTTGAATTTGTCGCCGCAATCTTAATTTCAGAGAGTAGAAGGTTGTTGAGATCGGCGACGCCCATAGAATGGAACTCATTCAAATTGGCTCCCCCAAGATGCGTTTTAAAGAAGTTCGCGAAACCATTATTCCATCTGAACCCTGTGGTGTAACCCGATTCAACGCGTCCATAATCATCACCCCTGATGTCTTTGTTGTAACTGTTAGTGCTTTTTAAATTTCCCAAGAAAATACAACAGGGGAAATGGTCAGACGGAACTAAACTATGTGCAACACGAAAATCGAAAGTACAGGCCAGGGCAGCCTGATTGACCCAAACGTGATCAACTATACTCTTACCATTACCTGACAAGAATGTAAATTGTGCCGGAGAATCACTCTTCGACCTACCATTCAGAATCACCATGCCCATACTTTCCATGAATTCGACGAGCTGTCGCCCTTTGTTATCTTGCACCATGTCAAGAGTCAGACGAGTATCATTAACGCTAGCGCCCTCAAACATCAACTCCTCACCCTGATTAAGATCACCAATCCTTCCATTGAAATCCCCTCCCAAAATCAACGGATTCCTCTGCTCCAAGTCACGCAAACCATCGGGTATCACCTCGCGGTCAGCCAATGAGAGAGACGGCGGCAAATAAAAGGATCCGAGGTTGTACGTGTTAAGCCCTTCTCGGAGTGATATTAAAATCCAGTGATCAGAAATACCAGTTACCTCTACGCAGAGCCTCTCCGACCGCTTCACCATTACAACTATGCCACCGGACGCCCTACCAAGTTTATTATTTTTTACTGCAAAACTAAAAAAACATCTGTAATCATCAAAAAAATTTGGCATGGTAAAATCTCTGTTATAGACCCAAGTTTCTGACAATGAGATTACATGAAATTGCTGCAGGAAAATTAAATCATCATTATTTAAATTAAAAATATTTCTAATACCATTGACATTCCAAAACAAAATTCTTAATTGTCTAAAGTTGCATTCCCCCAATTCCTTATGTGTGGCAGCTACAGTTCATTCGCGAGACTTAGCCCGATGAGCGAGCGGCTGCAGTTATCAACGCCATGACCGTCGTCCGTAACAATCGATGCTTGGTATTTCCACCAAGGCTGGCGGAACCAGGCGGAGAAGCCTATACAAAATTCAACTTTCATTTATGTATTAGGGGTACCCCAGATTAATCCACAACAAAATTCCTTTTTTTAACTTAAGATTGACTTACCCCAATGATGCATTAATTAACATAAAAGCTTGGTGTTTAATTTGCCTCCTTATGTGCGTATACTGAAAATAAAACGTAGTTAGCTATTATCCAAATTAAAAAGATAACGGTAAGCATTTCTGAAAATTTGACTCATTATCCTACCCCTCTTACCTGTTTTCCTAGTAACCCAAAATTGAATTCAGGTCTCTGTCCTAATGGACATTGTCGGAGTGAGACATAGCGTGCGACAAGATTAGGGCGCTACGCTCAAACTTTGTCGGTCTACGTGCAACAATGCGGACAGAGACGGCTTTCAAGACGTATGTGTTTTATAACCAGTTACGATCGGGCTAAGTCTCGCGAATGAACTGTACTTTTTTAATTTCGGCTTGGATGGTACTCTCCTTCTTGGTCCAATTGTTTTCTATACACACGTTTTTACCTTTTAGAATAGATTTCTGTTTCATGATTCTTGACTTATCCTCTTCAGAGTACAAGTTGACCACCACTAAGTTTAGATCTGGCCTAGGTTTGAACACAGACTTCAACTTGATGTCAATCTTGAGTTCATTTACGAAAAATTCCTCAGTAGGTACTAGTAATTAAACTTTTATTGCTACATGTAGGCTTTCCAAAAAGTCCACCTTGTTTTCCAGAACTGTCAGTTTGTCTAGGATGGCACGGTTTTATAGCATATTTGCTAAATAAAGCTTATAATTATTATTATTATAGGTCAGTTTCTGCAAATGCCAAATTTTATAACTGTGCCTTGCTTATGCCCTGAAATATCAATACATTCGTAAGCACTTCAAATTTTAACGTTGGAGTCGGCGGGGGTTAGCAGGCGTTTTGTGAAATTTCATCAAGCACGATTCCAGGGTCTTTCAGTGGTCCTATAGATTTTTTTTCACAATTGGTTCAGAGGAGACAGAGTGAATGGCCTCTGTTCAGTGGCCACCCTGCAGGTACTTACTTAGGGTAGACTGGGGGAATGACGGCCACTGGGGTAATATCGGACACCTAATCCTGAATAATTGCGCAATTTGTAGACCTTTCCAACAGTCACACCATCTAGCGACAGTATGAAGGAATGCCCTTATGTAAATACAGCCCTCTACCCGCGGTTTCTTGATGACAGTTGACAACTTTGTGTTTTACATGTTCTTCTTATAAGAGTGCTGCAACCCAGAGAGTTGCAACCCTCGGACGAAGTACTGACACACTATAGACAGAACAGACTGAACAATAACAATTTTGCTTTTGCACCAGTTGATGAATGTGCTATCCTAAATGTGATAAAAAATATTAGCAGTAATGCTGCCGGCGTGGATGGAGTAAACATCAAATTTATTAAACTATGCTGCCCCTACATTCTAACACACCTTGAACACTTGTACAACTTTTGTATATATAACAGCGTTTTCCCCGATCATTGGAAGGCAGCAATAGTCACAGTGTTACCCAAAAAAAGACATCCCGAGCACCTCAAAGATTTAAGACCAATAAGCCTACTGCCGGTACTGTCCAAAATTTTTGAAAAGGTTTTAGAAGTCCAACTCAGAAAGTATCTAAACGAAAACAACATTTTGCCACCAATACAGTCCGGTTTTAGACCAGGCTTTAGTTGTACGACCGCTTTACTAAACGTGACGGACGATATAATCACATCCACAGATAATAAGCTATGCACCGTGTTAATACTTTTGGACTTTAGCCGCGCCTTCGACACTCTTAATCAAAACCTCCTGGCATTAATTTTAAGCTATATTGGCTTATCAAATGCTGCGGTCCACTTACTTCAAGGTTTTTTCACAGGTCGCTCACAAGCAGTAAACCTTAATAATCTATGTTCAGCCTCGCTACCCTTGTTGACTGGAGTGCCTCAGGGCTCCATCTTAAGTCCACTATTCTTCACCATTTACACTAGCTTCTATTTCACGGGCTTAAAAGACTGTCAGATACACTTATATGCAGATGACACACAGTTATATTACGCATTTCCCTCGGACGAAGTGCTCAACGCATGTAATCGGATAGGTAAATCTTGATGTTGGTCGACTCGTTCAAAGTGCTCAAGATCATTGCCTGCAAATTAACCCTGACAAGTCTCAGGTCATTATTTTCGGTCCTCGGAAAAATAGAATTAAGATCTTGGATGAGGTCAATATTGTGATCAATGGCGTCAAGTTAAACATCGTGAGCGAGGCAAAGAATTTAGGCCTGACCATCGACTTTGAACTTAAATTTAAGAGCCACATTAATAATCTGCTCCAAAAAGCTTATGCCACACTAAAGATACTATATGGTAACAGACAGCTCTTGCGTCAGTCCACCAAAATCATGCTGGCTGAGACTCTGGTGCTATCCCTGTTCAATTATTGTGCGCCAATGTATGGTAACTGTTTGGATTCGATCTACAGAGAAAAAATTCTGAAAGTGCAAAGGTCCTGTTTACGTTTTATATATGGTATACGCAAATACGAGAGAGTATCTTATAAGTTGAGGGATGCTAAATGGTTAGATATGAGTAAGAGAAGGCTTCTGCTCTCATCATGCTTGTTTCATAAGATAATAAACGACAAATCGCCACAATATCTATACAGCAAAATCTGCTTTAGAACCGATGTACACAATCTAAATGTTAGACAAAGGGGCTTACTTACAACTCCAAGAAGAAGCTCAGAGTTTTTCAAGAGGTCCTTTAGATATCAGATCAGCAGTGTTTACAATAATCTCCCCAAAAGCCTAAAAAGACTATCAACTAGACGTTTTAAATCCACTCTCAAGCAACTATTAGCGAATCAGTAGAATATCTCCGCAGATCTTGTCGTGCTGCCAGTTTCTATTTCCTCCTTTCTTCCTTAGCATACATATTGCCATATTGCCATAGCATATTATTATTATAAGTATATGCACTAGTCGCTATTTTATGGTTAGTACTTACTCTTAATTATGAAACACTCCACTAAGGAAGCCGAACTCATGCCGCAAATTGGGAAATTTTCGTCCCTCTTTTTAAGCAGTTCTCCAATAATAATCAGGTGGCGCAATCGGCGACAGCGAGGTTGTCATTCTGACATTAACGTTCGGTCAAAAGCGAATTATTGCAAGTTTTATTAGCTTTCATGGGTTTTTTGACTGTTTATTAAAGGACAACTTAGAATAGCGACAAGCAGACGATATTCTATGCCTCTGGAAAGAAATTCCGTGACGGAAATGTGAGAAATGTCACGTCATAAGGCATCAAAGGTAAAAAGCAATAATATTCTTAAGAGGCGACCAATTCACAGTAACTTGTTATTATGGTCTGTCCGGGATCCACACGACCGAGATTCACCCGATTTCCATGGCGATTCATTGTCGACAACAATGATTCGCCATGGAAATAGGGTGAATCCCGGTCGTGTGGATCCCGGACAGACTATAGGAAGATCCTGGTCAATTAAGAAATGGCCGCTGGCTAAATCAGGAGCAGATAGGTCTGTTTATGTCTAATAATGGTGAGGTCTGTGGTGCGGGCTACCTACATTTTATGGAGGAAGATATTATTTACCATTATGAGTCAAAATTGGTTGATGCAAGAAGAGATCAAGTTCGTAAAGGCAGAGTAATGTTATGGCACGCAGCTGTCCCTTGTATTTTTCCAAATTTGTCACGAAATTGTAATTTTTCTTTGAAATGTTGTACGATGATTTTCTAGATAAAGATAAAAGTAATGTGAAAGTAATCAAATCCATTGATCTGATGCGTATTTTATCTAATTCTTTTCTACTTACGCTCGTATTAAAGAGCTTTTTTTCGTGAAATAAAGAATTTTATATTTTTTTTCCTTAATCGCATACGAACGCCGCGACATCTGGTGGAAACTGCGGAACCCGAATTAAAATTAAAAAGTGGGTACATTTTTTTTGACGGAGTGCGTCTTCCTTAGTGGAGTGTTTCATACTCTTAATCACTGCTCCAATAAATATAAAAAAAACATGCCTATTATGTCAGAATCCAGTCTTTATCAGTGCAATATTTAATTCAGTTATCTCTGTATTTTCAGTTTTCAGTTTCGCCTTCTTATTTGTTTATATTTATCTATTTAGCCAGTGCAGTTTTGTAGTTTTGCAGACTGCTATACCGCTTTTTTCTTTTTTCTTGTTTACTTTAGGTTCGTTTTCATATCCTGGCCAAGTGGAAGATCAGAGTTGCGGATTTACGCAACACCTGAACTTGCGCCATTTGTCTCTAGTTAAGCCGGTTAGTATTAGTAATAATTTTTGTTCTGTTTTCTGTAATGGCAAAGAGACAATAAACGTATTATTATTATTATTATTATTATTTGAAGGACGGTTTCAAAACCTTTAATTTCTTCTTAAAATAAATGTAACTACTTTTGTACAATCTACATTTTTTGGTCGTTCGATGATAGTGACTAAAATTAACATAATTTTACGTTTGTCTATCATAAAAAAATTAAACACAAATGTTGCATTTGGGGTAACGCCGGACAGTTGAAATGGGGGAATACCGGCCTAAACAGTAAATATACAGCATACGACGGACTGTGATACAGATGAAGAATTTGGGCTTAAGAGTGAAGAAAATAAACCCAACGACGATATTTAGTTAATCTGTGGGGAATATTGTAAAAATAACGAAACTGTCGATCAAATGCCGTTCATTTGGAGAATGAGCACCCAAAGCTCGTACAAATTTTAAGGCTAAGCTTTAATTTAAATTTTTGGCAATAGAAGTTCTGGTTACATCGTAATATTCAGCGTACAGTTAAAGTTACAGGGACAAAATACACATGGCCGCTATTACCCCAACAGCTAGGGTAATACTGGCCGTGTAAGCCTTTTTTAAATAATTTTTTTCTTCGTTCGCTTATGTGATGTGATTTCTAATATGTCGTCTTTCGGTTAAGAACACTCTGGGCTTCATTCTGAAACCGAACCGTTTTTGCACAGTATCAACGAATCCTTAACGTGCCGGCATTCCCCCAGTCTACCCTACCTACCTATAATATATGTAGGTTACTTTTTATGCACCCAACTATTGACCTGAATTATAAATTTCTTAAGTAATGTAGACAAATATTGTGGGGTCAGCAAAAGGCAAAAGCGAAGCTGAAGAAAATACCTACAATTCAGTTTGAATTGATCCTCTCTCTAGATCACCTCGTCACGCTGTTCCTCCGTGCTATAATTATTGCTGTGCAGTAGGTGTAATTATTTTGTAGTAATTTTTTTTTCGTGAAATAGTATTATTCCGGCTTGTCGTTCTAGATATTTCTCTTACTCATTCTGTTCATAATAAAGTCAGAGAACAGAGAGTAAAATCCACCGAAGATGTACATCCATGGGATGTGTATCCCTGTAAATGTTTATCATGTTTTAATTTGTATGTGGGGGCCGGCTGCTTTAAAACGCGTGACCTTAAAACATTTTCCGGAAGAAAAATGTCAAGTGTTTCTCTGTTTCCTGGTGATGCCATAGTCATAATCCAACGAAATTCACCGTGTAGATGTATATTCACTGGCTACTAGTTTCCACCAAATTTCGTTCAAATCCGTTAATCCGTTCCTGAGATAACTAAGGAAAACTGCTCCCAATAGCTGACCTTTAAAGCCCTATAACTTCCTTAGGAGACGACTTCGTCCTAAACAATTTTGTGCAAATCGCTACTATTTTCGATGGGCAATCTGAGGTTAAAAAACTTACACTTGGTTGCAAAACACCCTGTATACCTGCTATAGCGAAGAAAACCAAGCAGTATCTGGGAACGAACAGACACGAAAATACGAGCGATCCTCTTCCCGACCCTATGACACAGATCAATGAGTAGTATTTGGCATCGCTCAGCTTAATATCGATATTGCAAATATTTAATTTAGGTATTTTAGCTGACAAGGATGGATTTCCATATGGTTTCACTAAAATGGCACCATACTATCAAATGTTATAACCATAGGTTGTAAAATTAAATTTGTTTTCGTTTAATATAAAATGTTCCTATATCCAAGTATAGTAGGTATTTTTCGATTTATTCAGTAAAACACAATTTTCATTTTTTTTTCCTGATGTTTTTAGACGGTTGGCTCTGACTACATTTGACAATTGTCTTTGGGCTACAAACAGGACCTGTAATAAATTCTGTGTCTGTAAAAATAAGGCGTAATTATTATAACTATCACCAGAAACGCCCACTATACCGAAAAGGTTTATTTCAACACTTAACATGTTTAGAACACAAACTGTTCATCATCAAAGCCAAATCATTGGCATTATAATTACTTGATTTTAACAAGGTACTGTAACATATGCCAGTTAATGCCAATCATTGGGTAAATCCACATTAAATTGTTGTATAAAATTTGTCATTGAGGCGCGAGGATATTAACTGTAAGTTAGAACTATTTATTGCCAAAAGTCATAAACCGTGCACGTCTTTCGTCACGGGCATTGTATATCCGGGCGGTCCGGGGCCTTGTAGAAACCTTTGCTTTGAATTGCCCTTTTCCAAGAACAACCCTCGCTGTAAACTTTATGACCGAATTCCTTCACATACAATTTTTTAGAAAGTTGTTCCCACAGTAGAGATTTCCGAGAAATGGATTTAATAACGTAAATGTCTTATTCATTACAATTTGTTGCTAAATTTGATTCAGTAAATGCATGAACCCCAAAGGTAGAGTAGCCAAGATACACTAATTTTGCATGACGTGAATCAAACATTACTCCTGCTAAAATTGCCTCGACAACCCGTTAAACACCGTATGAACCTCATGTGTGTAGGCATAACCGACGCATATGGAGCCAATCAGATCTTTTCGGCGTAAACACGCTGTAATTTAAATTAAAGTTCACTGCAAGAATAGAACTGGTGTCGCCATCTAGGCTAGACGACCGAAACCTCAAGCCAGATTCCTGTTTAATACCCTATTGTTCATATGTAGAACCTACCTATCAAATTAGATTGCTTTTAAAATTGCATGACTGTCGTATGCATTAAATAACCCCCACTACCCTGCACATGCTCGAAAAGCTTCAAAGACCCCACCGGACTGCTTGGACTTTTGTTAGGTAATTCATTAGATTTGCATAAAATAACTAAATTGTTTCATTGATAGGATATGTGAATCTGTGATTAGCTTTTAAGATCTGGATTGTATCGTAAGGCTGGTCGAATCGCGTAGCTTCTTAATTAATTATAAATTGTTACAAAATGTGGAGATGAACTAAGGAAGGGATGCCGACCGGATATAGTCGAGAGGGGGTGGTTTTAGGTTGGCCGGACCCAAGAGGACGCCGGAAGAGAACTTGCTCTCAGGCTTCTGACTAAGGGACTCGTATTTTCCAAAGCTCTCGAATTTGCGATATTTTCCAAATCTTTTAAAATAGTTATTTGTTGTTTGGGTTTTGTGTAGTTAAAGTTCGTGCTTGTGTAGTATTGAAGTTAGTGTAATCACGCCGTAGGGGGATAGTGTTTAGTGGTTATTGGTGATTGGTAGAACACCTCCCGGTTTGCAGGGTGGAACTAGATCAGGTATTACGCAACTAGATTGGTAAATTCGTTAGTGCATTTTGATTGGAGGTCTCCCGATCTCTAATTGGCTTTCATAGACTAGAACCCTTTTTACATCCGCTACATATTAATTAATTTAACCCCTTTTCCAGTGTAGACTTTAGCTTGCTTGCTTTTCAGTAGTAGAATAGGTAGGGCTTGGTAAAGCGCATCCAGTTCTTCCCTTTTATTAGCATAGAAAGAGGTAAAGGAAATTTGGGGATATCCATAAGGGGACGCGATCTTTCAGCTCTGCAATTTGTTTGCAATTTGTTCCCGCTGGATTGTCGACAATAATTCACAGTTGCGGTTAAAAACGCTACAGTTTTGCCAACACGTGATTGTTGCTCACTTGGAGGGTGTCCCGTTGACATCTTCCACCTGTGATTTGGCCTGGTGTACCAACGATTGCTAGTGGTATAGGTTTCCCGTATTCCGCTAGACACCCCAAACAGGGGGCTGGGACAGGACAGTGTCTATACCACGTACACTGAAGACGAAGAAAGAAGCAGCAAGAAACTAAAGGAGTGTATTGGATTACTCTTCAGGATGGGCCACTATGTTTTCATCGTTACGTTTTTTTAAATTTGGTCACATTATGATCTTTATGCCATTACTATTTTATAGCCGAAGTATGAAAAAAACGTAACCATGAAAACCCCTTCCGGACCTACACTTTTTTCGGACACGATTAGGGTGTTATTTTTAAAACTTCCCACCTTGAATATCTTTAGACGTAAAAAAGATATTGAAATGAAATAAACGCTGGTCAGCCCTGTACGGAGGGGGACACTTTCAGGTAATGTTTTTCACTTCCTGTTTCACCGGAAATTACCCTAATTTTGGTTTTTCCAATGCGATTACACTTTTTTCTCAACGAATTATGAATCTACGATTTTTTCTGAGTCAGGAACATGTATCATACCTAACCAGAAGTACGGCCACCCTAGATTTTCAAAAATGTCGAAGAAATCGGTGAAATATTAAGATTTTTGATAATAGCAAAAATAGGTTTTTTTAAAGATGGATCTGATGGTATAGTCTGATATTTGTTTTCAGCTTCGGGTTTAACCGGAAATTAAAGCCTCCGATAGGTCTCGTTTCTTATAAATTAATGAAACAAATAAATAGAAAATGTTATCGCACAGATGAATTCGCATCAAAAAAATTAAATTGACCTGTTTTTGCTTTATTTGAAAATCTCAATTTTTCACTGATTTCTTCGATATTTTTGAAAATCTAGGGTGGCCGTGACTATAGGTACTTCCGGTTAAGTATGATACATGTTTCTAACTGAGAAGAAATCGTAGATTCAGAGTCCGTTGAGAAAAAAGTATGATCCCATTTGAGAAACCAAAATTAGGGTAATTTCCGGTAAAACCGGAAGTGAAAAAAAAACTGAATACACGCGCAAGTGTCTCCCTCCTTCAGGACTTACCCACGTTTATTTCATTTCAATTTCTTTTTTACGTCTGAAGATATTCAAGATGGGAACTTTAAAAAAATCCCTGTATAATCTTAAACAATAACTTAATATTTCAGTCAAACTGTCAGTATAATTCGAAGTTACACTTTGTTTTGGTCAAATAACAAACATCATATTGTAAATGATTGTCAAGCGGTCCTAAAAATGTTTCTTTAGGATTACCTAACTTAATACTATCCAGACGAATTTCTGTGCTGGTTTCAAAAGGTGGAGAAATAGGAAGGATAAGAAGGGGGGAGGGGGTTGAAGGAAGTAAATACGAACTAAATTGTGCAATTGGCAAAAAGGAAAAAAAAATACACACAGATAGTTTATTTACTTCATCTTTCTGACTAATAAGCATTTAAGCAAGAGATAGCATTGCGACTTTTGGTAAAATGAAATCATTTTCTACTAATGCAAGGGTTGTGCCAGTGAGTAAAGCTTTATGCTGTTTTGTTAACCAGGTTTTCCGTTCCGTCAAAATTACTTTCAGTGTCAATAATAGACAGTAAGAATGAAGGTTAGAAGGGATCATTATTGTTTTTAATTGTAGTCCATTGTTTGTTTTTTTGACACTGACAAGAATTTTGAAGAAACTGAAACATTATTTAACAAAACAGCAGAAAAAAGTATGATGCCTGTGCCCTCCCTATTGCCCTGTAATAGTCCCTAATGATAATAACTATGTAAAGAAAAAATTGCCTGCTGCGCTACCCCCCCCTTGCTGACGGCATCTTTTACACTGTGCCCCCAATACACAGATTTCCTAAATACCTACGCTGAATGACGGCACCTATTTTTAATAATTATTCGAAAGAGAATTATTATTCGAACGAACAATTCTTCGAATTAAAATGCAATTATTCGAAAACAATAATTTCAAAGAACAATTCTTCGAAAATATGCCATCCCAATAGCCAAAACCAACTCATAAATTCGGTTAATATTTCTCAATTTCCTTTATTTTCAACTTCCATTCAGGTCTTTTTAAGTAAAGTTTTTTTATTAAACTATTTTTCATGTTCTGTCCGCTCACCTGAACGTGTACACATTGACATTACACATAGGTGTGGGTTTATGATTAGCGCTTGCACTATTTTTTCTCTTTGCTATTGTAAATTCTTTGTGGTTGTTTTCTTATGTTTCCATCCCGTTCTTGCTACTGTTTTAAACGCGACGAGGTAAGGGAGCAGCCGCAGCCGCCGAAAAGCAAGTCCGTCTTGAGGTGCAAATTGGGAATTCGAATAATTGTCTCTTTCAAATAACAGTTTTCGAAATATTGATATTGTAACTGATTATAACATTTGTATGTAGCATCCCGTACCTAAGGGCATCATTCCTATCCTTTCCTGTCTCTTCGCAGTTGCATTTGTATTTTATACTTGCTTGTGGGTATATAGTAAGACGGAAAGCATGTTTATTTCGAGGTTTATTTCATCTTTTCGCAATTCCCTATATTAATCGATATGTATAAGTGCATTTCAAAAGTACCTATAAGGAATAAATTAAGAACTATTTCGAGGGAAATATTTCGGAAGTATCCTGGGACAGGTCAACCTAATGTTTTACAGTCGCTTTTTTTGCACTTTCGGTATAACCAGAAAGTGCCCTAATTTAGATTTTTTAAATGGAATCATAGTTTTCTCTCAACGGATTCGGAATCTACGATTTTTTTCGAGTGAAAAAGCTTGTACACCAATGTACCGAGTTCCAACGCAAAATTCTCAAATTACATTCTTTATCGTTGGATTTTGGGTTCCGGCTCGGTCCCGTGTCAATTGGTTCGTTTTTACCGACGTTTCATTCACCGTTGCAGGCGACATCATCAGGGCTAGATTGACTTAAAGTCCCGTCGCATATTAACGAATGCGGGGGTTGTGTCTCAGGCTTTTTTTCTGTTGGTTTGTAAACAGGATTTCACATCCGTCAAAACTCCCATCACTCACTGTCAGTGTCAATAAACAGGGGTCCAATTCTCGAATCGTACGAACTGTTTCGTATGCGGAATCACTAAGGTACGAGCAATCTGATTGGCGGCTGCCTAATAACATATCGCATACGAAACAGTTTCGAAAGATTCGAGAATTGAGCCCCAATAACAATGGAGGTTGAAAAGGATCCTCGAAGGAATGTTTGTTGTTAATTATTGTCCATGACATTAATTTTGACAGAACTAAAATCCCGTTTACAAACCAACAGAAAAAAAACCTGAGACACACAACCCCGCTTTCGTTAATATTCGACAAGACTTTACATACATATTTTGAGTTGAGGTCATACCTTGAAACATTACCGAGTCACAACGATACCATCATGTAGGTCAAAACTTTTTCAATTATTATGATAAAAACCCGAAAAAATTCACAGTAAACAACAAAATAAGGATAAGGATCTTGTCAAGTTTGAAAAGTTTCATAGGTCTGCATTCTAGTTTTGCAGTAGGTAAGTACCTACAATAACATTTTCTAACAAAAGCAGGCTTTTTTTTGTTTTGTTAAACGGGCTTTTATAATTTCCATCAAAATTCCTGTCATTGTCGAGAAAAAATAAATAACAATAATGGAGAGTGCTAGAGATCATTGTTATTCATTATTGTCGCATATCCATTGTTTCTGCTTTTTGACAGTGACAGCGATTTCGTCCCGTTTAACGAAACAACAGAAAAATTCTGACGATATTGGAAATAGTTATTAACGATACTAGGTTGGTAAGTGCATGTTAACAGAATCGAGGAATAGTTTGTAAAAACGAGGCGGTGCACAATCGAATTTTACCATTAGGTAATAACAAACTTGGAAAATCTGTTTGAAACCGACCCGACGAGTAATTTGAAGCAAAATAGCAGTCGGCAATCACAGGAAACCTAAACTTTATTAAATTAAAACGTTTTTGATTCCTATTTGACATCTCATGCGCTATTTACTATTTTCACTTGTTTAACTTACCGCGCATGTATGCCGTTATGGTTCATAACGGCAGTTATTTTTTGTTCCTATGGAAACTAAACTGTTTTTGGTAAGGTCAACTTTCCGCTCATTATAGTAACTATGGTAAATTGAAATATCGAAACGATTGTGTGAAAACGATTTTTTGAAATACCAGCATTGTAAGTGCTTCTACACGCTTAAGCACAAAGGCTGTAAATATTTAGTTTCACGTTCCACAAAACAACGCGTCCATGGACTGCAAGTGTTACTTACAGTGCAAGGTATACAGTATTTTTATCTCCCTGTCTCAAGTATTGCAAAAAATACTGTACGCACTGCGGAATGTAGCTAATTTTGTGATCTCGACTACAAAAATTACACTTATATTTTTTGGAATACAATAATATATTACCGTATTCCCCCGTGTAAGAGCAACAAAGTCAGTAGGCTGCTACTTTGACTTTTTGTCATTTTTATGGAGGATCGACCGGTATCACATTCACCGGATGGTAAAAATAAATCGAAAATGGGACTTCATGGGACTTCAAGCAGCATTACTGCTGAACCGCGATTCCGATTTGGTAGATAGGAAGATAGGTCGCACCACCGTCGTCACTTCAATTTGTACTTTGTTGATACACGTGATACAACTTCCATAATAATTGTTATAGCGGCCCATAAAAACGGATTTCAGATGCTGTGTCACATGCTGTCTGTATGTTCCTTATGATAATTCGACTGTAGCGCCACTTGCCTTCTGTCACACAGCGCATTCACACAACATCCGCTGTTTCCCTTCAATTATTATTGCTAATAGACCTTTTTTTCCAACCAAATCGGTGTAGAGTGGATCAAAAGTTATTGTCACCCGAAATCCTAGATGGGACATCCTGTATATTTTAGGGTTATACGATACGGTATAAACCTAATAAGTACCTACATGGTCATGTGGCAAGAAAAAACATGTGTCATTTATAATAAGTATGTAATAATTGGTTAAAAGTTTTCCTCCCCTACCACCTCCCTGCGCTTGCCCAGCAGGTACCCGCCATTGATTTGAAATCATTGAATGCACCATTTTTGCTTTGTATATCGAGTATATCCTAGATTTCCTAAATATCATAAGATAAGAAGCTTAATTATTTTGACCAACACCAGTTAATTATACCGGGCCCAAAAACGCTGCTTGAAAACGGGTTGCCGCAAATGCTTTTCTTGGATATTTCTTTTTGCGGATTTCTAAGTGACTCGAATTTATATCGAAAAAATTCTTTGATTTGTTGTTAATGAAGGGCTTATAATCATAATTGATAAATTAATTATATACGTGAGCTATATTTATTCAAATACTTGATTTCATTGGCCCAAAAACCCGCCTTAGCCGATACACTCCTTTGGGCTTTCACGAGAAATCACAGGGTCCACATCCCTCGAACCGTTAAAACCATTTATTCAGTGTCATTCAGTTCATTTTGGGGTCATTTTCACTCTAAACTTTGTTAAAACACAAAATTTCCTCTATCGTACCGTAGAATTTACTTACTGCATGAAATTTGCTCGATTTCAGGAAACCTACTACGCCACTGGGATATTGACGCCACGCCACTGAACTTGCGTCATTTTTAGCTGTCGTAATTACGTCAAGAGTTGTCATTGCTCGAGACTTGTCTTGCACCCCTCCTAACACTTGCCTGTATTGTGGGTTGCCTCCCAATTTAGAAACCCGGATCTTTGCAAGTCCGGTAATATTATTTAATTTTGGGGATTAATTCTTTTTTCAGCACTCGGTAACGGCACCCTTCATTTTATAAAACTAGCTCAGAGTTCATTCATAATTTAGAAACCCATTGATTTAGGTTGGGGATTATAACTATTGTATTTTTTCTTTACCGTGTAAATTATTTCCCTCGAGCTCCTTGAGCAAGAGGTGTTTATTTTATTGTATTATTTTTTGCGGCCAGACTTTGTTTCAGTGTGAATAAATTGTTATTTGGAAGATCCGTTTTATTTCCTGTATCCACGGCCTCGTAAAACGAACCACAACCACAACGTAATTAAATTTAGGGTCCTTTTGCAAGATTGGAGGGATTTCACAACGGTCCCCCTTTCAGTAGAGTCAGAAAGTTACAGTACCTACCTGTTGTTTTTTAAATTAATAGAAAAGTAAAAAAAAAATAAGTCAGTAAGTAAGTAATTAAAAAGGTACCTACCTATTCTAAAAGTGCAATTGTTATCTATTTATTTCATTTTGGTAAGTACCTAAGTGCTGAAAATGCTGCAACTTTTTTGAGTAGGTACATTCTTGCGTTCCATAAATGAACATTAAAAAAAACACTTGATCACAATTTATGGTTAATTAACGCAGGATTCCCGCGGACAGAATTTGTGACACCTATTGTGACATGTGTACGAGCCGATCAGCCTTTCAAAATTTATTGTAAAATGTAAACTAAAAATGGAAATTCTTAAAAATCATATTTTACTGAATAAATCGAAAAATACTATACTTGGATATAGGAACATTTTATATCAAACGAAAGCAAATTTAATGTTACAGCTTATGGCTATAATGTTTGATAGTGGTGCCATTTAAAAATTTCGAAATTTAAACATCTACATTTTTGAAGGTTCATAATGTTACTGGAGACGAACTTAAGAAGCTAAGACCGTTTTCAAGCGCTTGAAAGATAGCCCAAAGCTACCTTAATGACATGCTAAATTTACAAAACCAAAGGTTGAGAATTGGTTGTGGGGTGATTTTTCAAAACAAGTACCACTGCAAAAGTAATTTTTTCCACAAAATTACCAATATCTTCTAAATCATTCGCTTCAGATGAAAACATGATTAATGAATGTTACTTGGAATTTATCATAGAATCCAATAAAAGACTAAAATACAGGATGTTCCATTCAAAAAAACTTATACTTGTGTTCTTATTCCTTAATGGGACAGCCTGTATACAGGATTGTATTTTAAAATATGCCTTGTTTGACCCTCTGCAACTTTGTATTTAACAATTTTTCGCTATCTCTAACAGCAATGGAGTTATCGACCGAATACAGACAATAGAGTATTATACTAATTAAACCAATGTGTTAAAAATGGGTGGATATGATAGTACTCAATTTGGTATGAAACTTAGCGACGCTATTTGTTGCAAAATAATTATTGTGTAATAAATATTAGTAGTCAAAGGTTGCGAAAATCAAGTTTGCGCCAAAACGCTTGGGTAACCTTGGGGGTCCCTACGTCACTACTCAACCTTCGAGTTACGCGCTACGTCTTCAAGCCACAGTTCAAGTTCAAAGCAATGAAAGCATACCAACCATTGTCACAGTACAAGTACAGCTACTAATTATTAACCTAACCTAGATTCTGTCTGTTGCGCACGTGTTTTGTAAAGTTTTCAGTTGTATCGTTTTTGTGTTTTTTTAAATTAATAATGGAAGAAGGGTACGAAAGAGCCTGGTCTGATAATTTGCCAGAAATTCTGCCAGAAATGTTGGCTAGGTTTTTCTCCAGCAACCCGGACTTTGTAGGTGCTGAAATGTCTGGTACCAAAACTACGAGGTAAATTTTGAACCCTTTTGTAATCAATTATATAACTATTATTGAAATTCTAGGGCTACTCAAGCAGTTTATGGTGAAGAAGCCTCCGGTTTTGTCCAGTTGAAAAGGCAGGGGGAAACTTGTATAATCAAGGCACGAGTTACCCCAGAACATAAGCTCCGTAATCCGGACTATAGGGTGACAATTGTTATAAATGAAACACAAAGAACGATTCTTAGTGCAGAGTGCACTGGATGTGTGGCTTGCAAAGGTAACGATGACTTAGAAAAAATATTTTTCCTCAAGTATAAATTTTAGGTGGATGTAAACATTCAGTGGCCTTCATTTTCTGGCTTTACAGAAGAAGTTGTGAACCAGCAGTAACATCGAAGGAGTGTTACTGGAAATCTTCTCGGCTCTCTAGAATTGCCCGTGGTAAAAGTTTTGTAAAAGCAGCAGAGTTAGGTAAAAAGACACCACCAACGTTACCTAATGTACCAGATTTCAAATCTCAAGTTGTGAGCGTGTTGACAGAGAAAAACTCGCAGGCCATGATTTGTAACATACCTTTGCGAGACAATGTGTTACTGAACTCTTCAATGTATTATTTAGGCTTAACGTTCGAGGACGTCCTTGATGCAGATGGTAGTTCAGGATCACCTGAGTTTTTTTTAAATTTTTGTCGTGCCAACATGACTACTGAAATGTGCAAGGCAATTGAGATAAGTACTAGGAACCAAGCAGATTCTTCTTTATGGTTTGAAATGCGATTTGGTCGAATAACAGCATCTAGAGCATACAACTGTTCCGTGTCCCATACATATGATGGCTCACTTGTCGAAATCATAATGGGTGCTGGGCTGCCACTTAAATTAGCTGCCCTATCGAGAGGCAAAGATTTGGAGCCAAAAGTCCTGGCAGTAGTAGCGGCCCAGATGGATGTGAAGATTGAAAAGTGTGGGTTTTTCATGGTTCCGGAAATTCCCATATTTGGGGCCTCTCCAGATGGTGTAACAGATGAACTGTGTTTTGAGGTAAAGTGCCCATCAAAGGAATCGACAGTGACGCACTACATAAAGGATGGTGAAGTTACGAAAGCGCCATATGCTCAAATGCAACTTCAAATGCATTTGTCAAAGAGAAAAAAATGTATATTTTGTGTAGCTTCGCCAAACTTCGAAACTAACAATTTAGTTACATTAAAGGAAGTTCATTATGATGCTGAGTACTGTTCAGAATTGATTAAAAAGTGCCAAGATTTTTGGAATGTAGCCATATTCAATAAAATTTGTAAGCAATAGAATAAATCTTGTTTTTTGTTAGACTTCTTTTTTACACCACTTCTTTTTTAAAAACCACAAAGAATTCTGTTCACCTTAACTAAAGTTTAAAAAAAAACCAAGAACTGTCCAACATAATTTATTTTTTACATTAAAGAGTGATTATTAATTTACAAAATAATTTTAATTTTTCTAACAAGCCTGCATTCACTTGATTAAACGATGATGTACATTTAAAATTCCGCATACAATCACAATAATATAATCCATTAAGTAAATAAGATTATGATCAATGTGGGAGTAAGGTACCAACATTTGAAACTCTCTCAATCGTCCAATCACTCTTTCAATGTGAATTCTTAGGGCTGCAATTTGCTTGCCAGCTTTTACATCCAGTTTGGATAAGGGCTGCTTTCCTTCTACACTGGGAGGTCTTACCAGCTGACAACCTTTCTGCGTTAAAACACTTGCAACGTGCTTAAACCCCCTATCTGCCATGACCGTGTAGTTATCTGGCAGAACATTTAGAAAATCGCTTTTCTCCACAATCGTTTTGTCTGATGTTCTCCCCCCAAACCCAATTGATACAAAATTTATTATTCCATTTGGGGTGGAGGAGATTAAATACTTTATAGTATTTGCTTTGTAATATTCAGACCAAGTTAATGACTGGTTAATTGGGTCTGTTGGTTTTTCAATTGCAATTTCAAAACAGTCAACAATAGTCTTTACGTTAAAATATTTAGACCTAAAGGCAATTGGTAATGACCACCTAATTTCGTCACTGGAAGGCCAGAAAACTAACTGTTTTAAGAGAGCACATAACACAGGCACTGTTTTTGTAAAAATTTTTCCTGCATACGATACACTAACACCAAAGTCATCGGCCAATCTGACATATTCATCGTCAGTTCTGATTTTTTTTAAGGTCAATAAAATATGAATTTTTGGTATGGGTCCATTCTTTTCACATAAATTTACTATTACGTAGGCATCTTCTGGAAGCCCCAAATATTTTTGACTTCTACGCTGTAATAGTCTCAAGTGATATCTTTTGTGACCTTCCAAATCTTGTCTGTGTTCGCTATCAGAACTTACACTTAAACTGTCCTTATCAGAATCACTGCTCGTATCACTTTCACATGAGGGTTCATATTCACTGTCTGATGAGATTATGTCATTACCTCGGTCACTCCCATTTGTTGAACCATTGCTCTCTAAAATCTCGCTGTCTGTTGCTAAAACTGATGTCTTTGTAGAAGTTCCTACAGATTGCACTTTTACAACAGCATTCACATAAGCACTTCGTACTGATGGCCTATAGTGAAATTGAACAGCCTTGTTCACTGTTGAAATCTTATCTGTTTGTACACCTTTTGATGAAAACGAAAGGGACTTTTCTATAGTTTCCTCTACTGCAACCACTTCTTCAAGATCCTCAAAACCTTCTACTGCTTGTTCACAAGTTGAAGTTGATGGAATAGGTTCTCTGCTTTCATGAATCGTTCGAGGAAGTGAAGCTTGAACCCCGAGCTCTTCTTTAAACAACATTCGTCTTGTCGAGCTTGAACTTGCCACCGCTTCAAGTGCAACACTTTTCCTTTTCTTGGCTGAAGATGAAAATTGACTTTCCCTTGGCGACCTCCTCTTTGATGGTGTCAAAAACTGGTGGGGAACAACATCAGCCCTAATCCTGAGGACTGTGCCGAGGGTTTTAAAATACTGCCAATTTTCAGCATCTTCTTCCAACTAAAATAATTTCAAGTAAAAAAACCAAATGTGCTACTTTTATTAATAAAACAACTTACATTAAAATGGTCTTCACAGCAGTATCTACCAGTGTGGGCCACTTGCTTTACATTTACAGCTTGAAACCACTTTTCACGAACAGTTTTAGTTGTAGGTACTGCAATAAACAGCTTACTGGGCGTTGATCTGTTATTATTTCTACAGCCTGGTACAAAACACGTTTTATAATATCCAGACATCTTTTTATAATACTTATGGAGGAATACTGCTATTTTTACAAAGTCAGGTTAAGTTCTCTTGTTTTGACGCGAATTTGACACTTTGGATGAAGAACGCTAAGACAAACGTCGAGTTGAGTCGTGACGTAATGTAGCAAGAAAACATGGCGGGGAATCTGAAGCGTTTTGAACGATTTCAACTAATTTAATTTTTTTCTGTCTTCCTGTAACGTTTCTACTAAAATAAAAAAATACGACCTAATTTTTTTTATTCAAATTGTTGATACAAGCATTTTCATATTTTGAGTATAATACTCTATTGGGACATCCTGTATATGGAGCGACTGAATGACAATAAATGATTGTCTTCACCTCGTCTTCACATTGACTTTTTTTTAACTAGCGAATAGCGATATAGGCTAAGCGATAAGTAGGTAATAAATACTACCTAATTATTGACCTGTGTTTTAGGGTCGGGAAGAGGATTTGAGGCTCCATATAAAAATGGATACGTTTAGTGAAACCGTATGGAAAGCCATCTCCTTGTCAGCTAAAATACCTGAATTAAATTTTTGCAATATCGATATTAAGCTGAGCGGGAAAAGGATCTGCACGTATTTTCGTGTCGTTTAGTTCTCAGATATACTGCATGGTTTTCGCTAAAGTACGTACGTATAAGAACTTCATAAAATTAGGAGAAACTTGGCAACAGTGCGTTTGCGCAAAGAAAATGACGTGCCTTTGAAATCAGCTCGTCATTCTCAACCAGAATATGTAAAGTTTTAAAGTGTACGATGTACGTGGTTTAAGTTAAAGTAAAGCCCCTATAGACTTTAGTTTAGCGGAAACCTGTAACTTGGCAACGGTGCGTTTGCGCAAGAAAAATCGGGTACCGTTGTACTCAGCTCATCATTCTGCACGGGAATATGTGCAGTTTGAGTTCATACAAGGTTTCCGTAAAGTTGACCCGAAAGAAGAATGTATAACTGGTTGCATTTCGTTGAATCCGTGCGCACCCTTAAATACGTACCCCACCCCAAATATTTGAATGTATTTGTATACAGGGTTAGTACAAAGTCCCGGAACGGTCAGTTATCTCCGTTATTTCTTAAGATTTTGCTTTGAAGCTTGGTGCTCAGGCACAATTAAATACGAGGAATTCAAAACTGTTTTTAGAAATTTTCTTGGACTAAGTGACCCTAAAAATAGTTTTTTAAAATGGAATCGTATCTTTTTCTCAACGGATACGGAATCTACGAATTTTTTTAAGTTAAAAACATGTATCACACTTGACCAGGGGCCCAATTCTCGAATCGTTCGAATCTGTTTCGTATGCGATGTTGCTAGGCAGCCGCCAATCAGATTGCTTGTACCTTAGTGATTCCGCAAACGAAACAGTTCGTACGGTTCGAGAATTGGACCCCAGAACTCAAAAGTCGCGGCAACCCTTGATTTTCAAAAAACATCGAAGAAATCGGTCAAAAAGCAAGATTTTTCAAAACTGCAAGTACACGTCAACCTTATTTTTTTAAAGCAAATTTAACCAGCCAATTACATTTTTAAAAATTCTTTTTTCTATTTGGGCTGATCGTGAACATTTAATAAATTTCAAAAAAGCAAAAACAAATAAAACGAAATGTAATAGCGCAGTTAAATTTGTATTAAAAAAATAAGGTTGACGTGTACTTGCGGTTTTGAAAAATCTTGCTTTTTGACCGATTTCTTCGATGTTTTTGAAAATCCAGGGAGGCCGCGACTTGAGTTCTGGTCAAGTATGATACATGTTTTTTAAATTAAAAAATTCGTAGATTCCGAATCCGTTGAGAAAAAAGTCTAATTCCATTTAAAAAATCGATTTTTAGTGTCACTTCCGGCTTAACCGGAAGTCCAAGAAAATTTTTAAAAACAGGTTTCAATTCCCTGCGTTTATGGTACGGACGCTCTTGGGCATTTTGTGGGGTTACCCTGCACATTGTGATTAAGAGATGATGGTACTTTGCACACTTCTTACCAAGATGCCAAATATCACTTTTTGAGGTGTTGCCAAGTTTGAATTCTATGCGGTCACTTGCTTTGGCGCGGGTTGCCTATCTCTAGGGCGTACTTCCCGGAATCGCCTATTTAGCCAGCTTTTTTCGCTATCAAGGCTCTTCAACGGGTCACCCAATCTCCATGTACCAAATTTCAGCCAAATCGATCCAGTAGTTTGGGCTATAACGTGGTTTCAGTGTTATTAAAAAAATTCGATTTTTTATCCAAAGGGCACTAAATGCGAATGAATTTTGCCTTATTCAAAACCAAAATTTGAAGACCTTTCTGATGGTGACAATAAAATTTTCAAAAACTTGTTAGGGTGGTAAAATGAGAGTATGTTTAGATTTGAAAATTGATGTGCCAAAACGGCACTTTCCGTGTGTCGATTGCCTCCAAATTTTTTTCAGCTATAATACAGGTAAAGTTCAGCTATAATACGGGTAAATTTCAGCTAAATCGGTCCTGAGGTTAGGCTGTATCGCGTTTTTAAAGTAAGTTAAAAAATCTCGAATATTTGAAGTTTTGTCAAAAAGGCACTAAGAGTGAATACATCTTTAGAAGCAGAATTTGAAGGCCTTTATTATGGTGAAGAGAAAAATGAGGGTTTGCATTTTAAATTAAAATTTTGGAAAGTGCGCCACGGAGATAGGCAACCTGCCATAGCAAGTGGCAGCATAGGCTTCAAACTTGGCAACACCTCAAAAAGTGATCTTTGGCATCTAGGTAAGAAGTAGGCAAATTACCAGGACGCTTATCTTTAAAACGGGGAGATCATCTCACCGGTGAGATTTAGGCAACACACCGCTCTCAGCTGCATATTGAGCTACGGAAAACCTATGAGATTCAATCTCCCTTGGTCAAACCAAGTGAGATCATCTCCTAGTTCCCAGGTTGGAATACGCATGCGTGTGCAACAAGCTGCAACAAAATCCTAGTGGTATTTCAATGAAAATGAAGAACAGGACATGATTCCATTGCAAATCAATATGTCGGAACATGAAATGTAGATTTATTGGCTGGGAGAGCCTTTAGACAAAATATTGTCCAAAATTATTTTGCGTAGATTAGCAAATAAAATTGATATTAATTTTAACCGCAGAAATGTTTGTATTTTTCACACTTGATAAGGAAAATATGGCGTAAAAAAAAAGCAGTTTTGTTAAGTGTTAATTTATATTATTGATGTACCTAAATAGAAACAGTTCAGTCTTTATATGTAAATTACTACATAGGTAATTACAAGACTGAATAAGAAGTAACAACTTTTTTAGATTCATTGTATGAAAGCATGACAACCCTACAATTACAAACTAATGAAATTTTGAATAAGAAATGTGAAAGTTGTATACGCATTATGTAATATGTAGGTACAGTGTACACCAAAAATTCAATTTCAATATTATACAAACTAATAAAAAACAAACAAGTTAAATCAAAAACCGACAAATTAAATAATTTTTGAAATATGTATACTATAACTTTAAATGAAGAATAAACTATCACACTAGTAAAACCTCAAAAATTCGGGTAATTTTATGGTTACTTTTGATTTTCGTCTCAATTGTCAACGTTCAATTCTTGTCATGCCCCAAAATCTCATTTATGTTCAAAAATAGATTCGGGGAGACATCATGGGGGAGACTCTATGCTGAGATAAGTTGCTTCCGCGGTGAGACCATCTCCCCGTTTCAAAGATAAGCGTCCAGCCCTTAATCATAAAATGCAGAGGGTACAACCCAAGAGCGTCCCTACTATTAGTTGTGCCAAGTTTCAAAGTACAATTTTAAGAAATAACGGAGATAACTGGCCGTCCCGGGACTTTGTACTAATCCTGTATATAATATAATAATAATACCCTAACGTATTTGCTAATTTTCTTTGCTCTCTATTTCGTTTCGTGACGTAATATGGAGGCAAAATTTGACAATGACAGATTTTCGCATAGATACCGGGCTTTGTCAAGTTTTTGCCTCTAATCTCTTTTAATTTGAAACCCTATTCTCATTCAGCCAAAAAAAACTTAAAGAAAAATGAAATGACAGTTCCGGCAATAATGGCAAGAGCAAATGAAAAGCTTGTACTTTTGAATCTTTCGTGATTTCCCGCCAAATCGCGGAATCCCGTTCGGCCTCTGACAGCTTCGGCCCTTTCCGCGTCCGTTCGCCCAAACCCGCGCGCTTTTCTTAACCTACTTCGTTTTTTTGTTTGACGATTTTTTTGACAGAATGCGAAAAAGTCACACTGTAGTTGCGTCGCCACGCCGGCATTAATGCGTTTCGTTTCCTGGCGATGAGAGAATAATACAGAACAACAATCACCAATGGAGCCGCAATCTAACAGTCTTCTCATCACGTACGTAGAGAAGGAGGGTCCCTTCCTGAAAGTGTGGGGGCAAACTGACAAAAACGCGTCAAGCTACATCGAGCAAGTGCTCCATAACCTCGCGAGCCAATTCGATAACGGTTTATGCATTCCACCGCTCGAATCCCTGCAAGTGGGCATTCTCTGTTGTGCCAAATCCAAAGACAACAATTACTACCGCACGAGAATCACCAGTTTGCACTACTTGCACAACCGATACATCGAGGTTACCTTCATTGATTTTGGTAATAAAGACCTGGTTCCGGTGTCCGACATCCGGTCTTTGGAACGCGCCGACAACGCCTTCGTGGCCCTCCCCCCGCAGGCCCACAGCTTCCTCCTAGCCGAAGCTGTCTCCACCCGAGGTGAATGGGTGGACGGCTTCGTAGAGCAAATCTCCAAAGAGTTTCGATTCACTGAAGTCACCTTCACAGTCGTGGCCCAAGTAGCAAGTCAATACATTGTTCGACTGTTTGTAGGCAACAACGACCTCGCCATCTTGCTGGTCTCCCGGGGGCTTATGAGACACACTTCGTTCAACACTCAGGAAGCCGTGCTGCTGTCGAACATGCCACGAATGAGCCCCCAGCCGGCTGCTGCTGTCCAGCAGAACATCGTGACGTACAAGGCCTACACCCTGGAGCCCGGGAGCCAGTATGAAGTTTACGTGTCGTACGTTTCGGATGGGCCCTCTAATTTTTCCGTGCAGCTCAAGCAGACCGAGGAGACCCTCGGCAAGCTCATGAAGGAGATCAATTCCATGAACTTGATACCCGTGGAGCAGGTACCATTGCCGGGGACCGTGTGTCTGGCGAGGTGCCAGGAGGATGGGCACATTTGCCGGGCCGTTGTTACCAATGAAGTGGATGGAAATTTTAAGGTTGGTTAATAGTTGGCTTTGCGAGGGAAATGTCAGAATGCTAATTTAGATGGTCAGTTGTTTCATAGCCAACTTGGCGTCCTTGAAAACGCGTGTAATCGACTCAAAATGTCAATGTGAATATTGAGGATTTTAATAAAAGGTAATAATATGTCGAGCCAGAAAATTTCTCCCAAGGGAGTTAGGGCCCCTTAAAAGGGTCACTTTGACAGTGGTTTTTTCTAAATATCTTCAAAACGGTTAAAAAATAAGTGTTTGATGTTGAAGTGATTACCGTGGTCAAAATATTAAAATTTCGTTCAGAAGCGTCCCGTACAGGGGGGCTTAGGACTAAATTTGTTCAAACATTTTTGTAAGTAGTTTTTTCTCAAACTTTATTCCAGAATCTGAAAATTTGGGGTTTTTAAGTAAAAATGGTACTCTTGTTTGACATCGATAGAATGCGCCCTTTTCGAAAAAAAAATGGGTTTTCATTAGTTCAGGGCTCCAAAATTTGTGACAGAAAACATCAAAATATCGTAAATAAATTCATGGAGCGGTTCCTTACTTCATTCTAGAAAGAAAAGTTCATATGGACATGGCTCGAAAAATGCTTCCCAAGGGAGCTAGAGTCCTTCAAACAACATGCTTTCCAAGACTCCATTTGAAAGACCATAGCTCCCTTAGGAAGCATTTTTCGACTCATGTCCATATGGACTTTTATTTCTAAAATAAAGTAAGAAACGGTCCCATGAAACTTGTTTGTAGTATTTTTATGTCTTCTGTCACAAATTTTGGAGCCGTGAACCAATAAAAAGCCATTTTCTTCAAAAACGGTGCATCCCATCGGTGTCAATCAAGAGTACCATTTTTACATAAAAACCTAAAATTTTCAGATTCTGGAATGAAATTTGACAAAAAACTACTTACAAAAATGTTTGAGCAAATTTAGTCCTAAGCCCCCCTGTATGGGACGCTTCTGAACAAAATTTTAAAATTTTGACCACGGTAATTACTTCAGCATCAAACACTTATTAAAGGCATCCAATATCACGTTGCTATCTTTAACGGTTTTGAAGATATTTAGAAAAAGCCACGGTCAATGTGCCCATTTTAAGGGGCTCTAACTTCCTTAGGAGGCATTTTCTGGCATATGTTTATAGGAACTTGTTGACATATTTTTACCTAAGGAATCTGTGGTTAGCCGTTGTCCCTATAATTCTGAGTCACCCCAATAACGGACGTCAGTCTAAAGGTTGCCAATTTTGGTGCTTAATGCACTAGGCGCTTGCATCTCATGACATTTTGTATAGATTAGTTATTTGTTAGTCATACACGTACGAAATAGCCTAGGTGTCATGCCAGTCTTTTATTTATCTCAATATACAGGGTGTCCGGAAATAACGTCACAATATTTCGGGGGGTGATTCTACACCTAAAAATAGGAAGCGAAGTTCATATGAACAGATGTCCGAAAGTGTCTCTTGGGGGCGCTACAGGCCTTAGAAAGTGTTTCTCAAAAACAGATACAGAGTGTCCCGTAATTAGACTGCATTCTACGATCAAAATTAGGACTAAAAGTTTAGTAAACATTTTTCGAAAAATCCATCCTAAGGGAGCTAGAACCCCTCAAAGGGGGTAAAAAAAATGTTATTTCTTGAATTTCTGAGGAACGGCTTACGATAGGGTCATGAAATTTTGAACTCTGTCGTAGATTTTTGTGCTGAACAAGACTAATGTAATGGTTTTTGGCAAAAGCTTCAGGGACGTGCGTGTATGGAGGGGTCGCGGACATTTTTGTACCGAACTTCTTTGTACGACACCTTGGGTCAATTGTGAGCTCGAATTTGAATTTCCCGTACATTTTTACGTAAAAAAGGTGCTCTAGTTAAAACTCGATAGCTCAAGCCGTTTTCGGGGAAATCGATTTGAAAGTTAAATTCCGTGGTATAAAAGTGGGTAACTGTGGCACTCAAAATACTTAAAATTATCAGATGCTGCGTGATCAGCAAAAAACAAACAAGTTTAACCTACTTGCATCTCATATGCTTTTGATTATGGATTTTCCATATTCTATCCCATCAATTTTGCACATTATCGGCGTGAAAAAAGAACTTCAAATCGATTTTCCTCAAAAACGGCCTAAGCTATCGAGTTTCAACTAGAGCACCTTTTTTACGAAAAAATGTCCGCGGCCCCTCCACTCACGCACGTCCCTGAAACCTTTGTCAAAAACCGTTACATCAGTCTTGTTCAGCACAAAATCTACGACAAAGTTCAAAATTTTGTTACCTTATCGTAAGCTGTTCCTCAGAAATTGAAGAAATAACAATTTTTTTTTCACCCTTTGAGGGGCCCTAGCTCCCTTAGGATGGATTTTTCGAAAAATATTTACTAAACGTTTAGTCCAAATTTTGATCGCAGAACGCACTGGTAAAATATTGCAGCCTAATTACGGGATACCCTGTATTTATTAATTATTTTTGAAACGGTTGGAGATAGAATATCGAAATTTTGGTTCTGGAGTAATTTTGGGGTGACAAATTGTCTGGTAGGAACAAAACAGGTGATTGACGACCATAGGCGTGCGAAACAGGGGGGCCTAGGAAAAAATGCCTCATAACTTTTTTTCCCCAGCTTTCTTGAACTTTTGACTTTAGATAACAATTCTCCAAACAATTGTACATCAAAAAGGTACTCTTGACACTAGGCCCTGGGATCAACCGTTTTAAAGAAAAACGCGATTAAAACACGTCATATGCCCATAGTAAAAATTTATAAATGTAAAAAACAAGTTGGCTTGCTTCACAAATGTCTTTAGTCGGTCACTAATGACTAGAACTTGTTATTCTAGCTCCACTATCAAAAAAAAATTTATTAAATACCTATTTTTGAGAGACGCCTACCTAAGGTCTGTAGCGTCCCCTGGGGGCACTTTCGGACATAAGTTCATATAAACTTTTCTTCCTAATTTTAGGTGTAGAATCACCCCCTGAAATATTGTGACGTTATTTCCGGACATCCTGTATTTAGATAATATCATTAGAATGAGATAAATATTTCAATACAGGGTGTCTCTTTTAAAGTGTCAGTTAGCGATATTTAGAAAATCGTTTTGAGCAACTGAACGAAAATTCACACACGGTTTCAATTCATTGCCCATCGAGTAAAAATATCTTCAGCTCTGACGCACTTCCGGTTATACCGGAAGTCGCCGCCATCTTTGTTATTTTAAATGGGAAGCCTATGTTTTAACTCTAGATTCGGATTGGCCTCTTAATTGTCAGTTTATGCACGCCCACTTTGCCTATCTAACTGTCATAGTTTTTTGACATGAGTCAAAATTTGTATTAAAAAAATTGATTTTTATCCGGCAATAGAATAACTTGTATCTTCCAGACGGTTGAAGATAAAGAATTCAAACTTGGAGGGTTGAAAGTACAAGAGCTCCTCACTCGTTCTTGTTGACTTAACGATATGGCGGAGATTAATTTTTAAAAATGGCGTAATGAAATTGTCCACAACTCAAATTTTTCGAATGCGAGTACCATAATTTTATGTATCCAAAAGATGCAGAATTAAATTCCCTGTAGGCTAATATTAGCATTCCCTATACCTATGTTCAATATTTTTGAAAATATTTGAAATAAATGTACTTGTGCGTATTAAAAAATTGATTACAGCAAGCTTTGGATAAAAAAAAATGCAGCAGAGAAGCAGCTGGAACCTCCCCATCGCGTGGATCTTTGTATTCTGTGTAGATAGTAGTCAATTCAACAAAAAATTTTTTATGCTTTGTGACTAATTTCGCAATTTTCTGACAAATACCGACATCACCCATCACATTTGACAATATGTTCTTTTTAAGGTTAACAGTTTGCCACCCTTTTGACAATAACTGATACCTACTTTATGTCATCCACTGTCAGCCCGCTCTCTTTTATTGAAAAAGAATTTTAACCTCCCCACTCCACTTCACCATTTAAAAAAAAAGGGAGGTTACTGCAATCACTAAAATTTTCGAATTCGAGATAAGACCGGATCTGTACGTTTTGAGGTCTCAGGAACCCAGAAAAGTGGTTTTTAAAATGTGTCTGTATGTATGTACGTACGTAAACACGCCACAGCCCAAACTACTCGACCGATTTGGCTGAAATTTGGTACGTGTGCATGTGATAACCCAACTTAGATCTGAAAAGCTTTTGGAGCCAATCGTGCAACCAGAAATGCCGTTTTGGCACATCAACTTTTAAATTTTAAATGTAAACCCCCATTTTTCACGTCACAATAAGAAAGGCCTTCAGATTCTGCTTCCAAAGATGTATTCACTGTGAGTGCCCTTTTGACCAAAAACTAAAAATATCCAGATTTTTATCGGACTTTAAAATCGCGGTACAGCCCAAGCCCCTGAACCGATTTGGCTAAAATTTTGCACATGGGGATTGTATTACACGTCGAAGAGCTGAACAAATGTTGGATTCAATCGACCGACGGAAAGTGCCGTTTTGGCACACCAATTTCCAAATTTAAAGTATTCTCTCATTTACCCATCCAAAACAAATTTTTGAAAGATTTATTGCCACCATCAGAAGGGTCTTCGAATTCTGGTTTTAAATGAGATAAAATTTATTCGCATTTATTACCCTTTGGGTAGAAAAATCGAAATTTTGAAATAACACTGAAACCACGTTATAGCCCAAACTACTGGAAGGATTTGTCTGAAATTTGGTACATGGAGGTCAGGTGACCCGTTGAAGAGCTGAAAGGCTTTTGGGAGCAATTGGTTAACGGGAAGTGCCATTTAGGCATATTAACTTTAAAATCTTAAACACAAGTCACGGAAATCAAAGACCCACGCGTTGGGGAGGTTCCAGCCGCTTCTCTGCTGCCTTTTTTTCTCTATTTTCCACTGAAATGGCAGAAACTGTGAATACATCTTTAGAACCAGAATTTGATCGTCTTTCTATTGGCGGCATAAAAAAGGAGGCCTTGTATTTAAAATTTTAAGTTGATATGCTTGAATGGCACTTCTCGTGAACCAATTGCTTCCAAAAGCCTTTCGGGTCTTCAACGGGTCACCCAATCTCCATGTACCAAATTTCAGCCCAATCGATTCACTAATTTGGGCTATAATGTATTTTTAGTGTTATTACAAAATTTCGATTTTTTGACCCAAAGAGCACTAAATGCGAACGAATTTTGTCTTATTTAAAACCAGAATTTGAAGACCTTTCTGATGGTGACAATAAATCTATCAAAAACTTGTTTTGGATGGTTAAATGAGTGAGTAATTTTAACTTTGGAAATTGGTGTGCCAAGACGGCATTTTCCGTGGGACGATTGAATCCAAAATTTGTTCAGCTCTTCGACGTGCAATTCAATCTCCATGTGCAAAATTTGAGCCAAATCGGTTCAGGGGTTTGGGCTGTACAGCGATTTTAAAGTCCGATAAAAATCATTTTTTTTTAATTTTTGGTCAAAAGGGCACTGAGAGTGAATACATTTTTAGAAGCAGAATTTGAAGGCCTTTCCTATCGTGACGTGAAAAATGGGGGTTTGCATTTAAAATTTAAAAGTTGATGTGCCAAAATGGCATTTCCGGTTGCACGATTGGCTCTTAGTGCCCTTTTGACCAACAATTTAAAAAAAATTGATTTTTATCGGACTTACTTTAAAATCGCGGTACAGCCCAAGCCCCTCAACCGATTTGGCTGAAATTTTGCACATGGGGATTGTATTACACGTCGAAGAGCTGAACAAATTTTGGATTCAATCGACCCACGGAAAGTGCCGTTTTGGCACACCAATTTCGAAACTTAAAATTATTCTCTCATTCACCCATCAAAAACAACTTTTTGAAAGATTTATTGTTATCATCAGAAAGGTCTTCAAATTCTGGTTTTAAATGAGATAAAATTTATTCGCATTTAGTACCCTTCGGGTAGAAAAATCGAAATTTTGTAATAACACTGAAACCACGTTATAGCCCAAACTACTGGATCAATTTGTCCGAAATTTGGTACATGGAGGTTAGGTAACCCATTGAAGAGCTGAAAGGCTTTTGGGAGCAATTGGTCCACGGGAAGTGCCATTTAGGCATATCAACTTTAAAATCTTAAACACAATAAGTCACGGAAATCAAAGACCCATGCGTTGGGGAGGTTCCAGCCGCTTCTCTGCTGCCTTTTTTTTAAATGATGAAGTGGGGTGGGGAGGTTAATGAGTAATAGTCGAGGTAATAGTTCATTCTACTTCTTCTAAAATTTGACTTAAAGCTTGCTGGGATCAGTTTTTGTAATTTGCATAAATACATTTTGATTTCAAATATTTTCAAAAATTGAAAATGGGTATAGGGAATGCTAATACCAGCCTAAAGAGAATTTCATTTAGCATCTTTTGGATACATAAAATTATGGTACTCGCGTTTGAAAAAATTGAGTTGTGGACAATTTCGTACGCCATTTTTAAAAATTATTTTCCGCCATATTGTAAAATCAACATGATCAATTTAGACATCAAAAGAAAGCTCAATCCTTGTACTTTCAACCCTCTAAGTTTAGTTTCTTAATCTTCAACCGTCTAGAAGATAAAAAAAATTTCTGTTGCCGGTTAAAAATCAATATTTTACACAAATTTTGACACATGTCAAAAATTATGACAGTTAGGTAGGCCACATTGGGGGTGCAATAAGCTCACAATTAAGAGGCCAATCCGAATTTAGAGTCAAAACATTGGCTTCCCATTTAAAATAACAAAGATGGCAGCCAGTTCCGGTAAGTGCGTCAGAGCTGAAAATATTTTCACTCGATGGAGAATGAATTGAAAATATAGTACGTGAATTTTCGTTCAGCTGTTCAAAACGATTATCTAAAAATCGGTAACTGACACTTTAAAAGAGACACCCTGTATGGGTATTGAGATAACCTCAATACAGAGGAAAAATAAAATAAAATCTTTTCTCCACAATGTTCGTCCTCTTTTAAACCATTTAGAATCATTTTATTTGAAAACGATACGTTATAGCGACTTCGAACGAGAGTACCTTATTTCTTTATTGACTCCAAGAGTTATACTCAGTTTATATCAATTTACTCAAAAACTGTAAGATACAGGGTGTTGCCAATTTCATTGTCTCACTTCTCGCTATTATAGGATCTCGGGAGCTATAAGAGGTGGAGTGTTGGGTAAATAAGAGAGAAGGTGCGTTTTTATACGGTAATTATCAATCTGTAAAGAATTACCCTTTATCTTGATTCATTCGTGAGTTATCCCGAAAAAACTGAAAATCGTGATTAAAAAAGAAAATTCATCTTTCTGACGATTAGTAGTAATTAAATGAAACTTGGAACTTTTGTATTTTTCACAGATTGACAGAAATTTTCTGGGCGTTCTTCATTTTGAGTGGAGACAGTCAACGTTTCTTTTTCTTATGACCGCCATATTGGATTTTAACACTGCTGGATGCACAAAAAAATTATCTTTTCAAAAATGTAGCCAGCTTGGACTTTTTTGACAGATCATCAGAATTTGAAAATTGGTAAATGGTAGATATCAGTAATTTGTAAAATCAGACTAAACTTAGATGAAAAACATTTGCAAAAACCTACACCGACCTTTTGAATCTCCTATGACTTGTGAAAACAATTGAATTCGTTAGTGATAGAATGGTACATAATAGGATAGGTACGTCTTGGCATCGTATGACTCAAGTTTTGACATTTTTTTTCCAAAAATATGGCGGCCATAAGAAAAAGAAAAATTGACTGTCTTTGCTCAAAATCTGGAAGGCCTGGAAGATTTCTGTTTATGCCATTGGATTGACAGCTAACAAAAATGTGAAAGAGCCCCATTTCAATTGAATACCGCCTATCGTCCGAAAGATATGAATTTTTCTTTAAAATCACAATTTTCAGTCTTTTCGGGATAACTCAAGAACAAGTCAAGATAAAGAAGAATCCTTTACATATTCGTAATTACCTTTAAAATGCGCAACTTTTCTCTAATTTAAGCAACTCTCCATTTCTTACAGTTTCCGAGATCCCAATAGTGGGACAACGAAATTGGCAACACCCTGTATACCAGTTCGAAATTTGGAGCAGAGACTATCGGTACAAAGAACTTTTATCTTTGTCAAAATTAGACATAAACTAGTAGTAGATTTGATTAATTATATTGAGTTAATATCTCATTATATTGAAATAATACCCCAATATATGAGATATTTATCTGACTATATTGAGATAAATAAAAGACTGACGTGACTCCTAGGCTCTTTCGTATATACGCGATATTAGCGATGACGTGAAACCGCCATCTTTGTTGTGGGTGGTCATAGTTAACACTTCCCACTGAAGCCAAACAAACCGAGATTTCAATGTACAAATTCAAGGAAATGGCATTTTTCTTCAAATTCTTTATTTATTTACAGTTAGTGTGTTGCGTCTTAAGACATTAATATTGATAATTTGAAGAATTGTTATCGATTAAATCGTTACATCATGTCTACAATAATTGAATCTACCCAATGAAATTCTCACTTTGTTTAGCCTCATTGCCATGGTAACAACCTATTGAAATCATCAATAAACAGTGGTTTTTGACAGATATTATACAGTGCGTCGGGCTTCCATACGCTTCCATAGCACCTAAACCATTAAGTTATGAATTTCGTTCATATTCATGCTTAAACTAGAAATGAAGGCGCATTTCAGGAAAATATTTTTAAATGTACAGGGTGGTTCCAAAAATTTTGACATTACAAAGTTGACTTTTTTTAAAATGGAAATGCCCGGTATATTTTAACATATTTGTAACTCCTTTAGAAGCTTTTGTTTGTCTCTAAAATATTCGACTCTTGAATCTTTGGTTTTCCAATCCAAGTGACATATAACAAGATGTATCAAAAAGCTATACTCTGTCCGGGATCCACATTACCGAGATTCACCTGATTTCCATGGCGATTCATTGTTGACAACAATGATTCACCATGGAAATAGGGTGAATCCCGGTCATGTGGATCCCGGACAGACCATAGTAGGTTTTCAATCGATAAAATTTTTTTTTTTTTTAATTTTTATTTACCAGAACAAAAATACAATACGTGAGAAAAAAGAAAGATAAATGATGAAATAAGTTGCTGGTAAATCTCAAGGGCTGTGTTCAGTTCTCCCATACGAGACGACTGTTCTTCCACACAGCCCTTGCCAAAACATAAATAACTAACGATAGCAAGACGGGAGAACACGTTTGGCAAAGTGGAACACAAATTACAAGAATTTTGAAAAATTGAAGCGCTACTTTACAGAAATAAACGGCAAAACACTGTAATGACTTATGAGTATATTAATTTTAATTTTACTTAAATAGAAATAGCTGAAGATTGTACTGACAGTAAATAATCTGACATGTACTTTTTAAAGAGAGAGATGGACGTGTTACGAATGGGAGCAGGAATTTTGTTCATTATATGAGCGTAAGAATTTTTGTTTGAAAATAATAAAATCAATTTGCTCCAAGAATTCCATTTCACGCTAAACAGTCATTCGAATACCATTCGTGAGAAAATTTTTGTCTGGAAAAAGTTACTAAATCAACTCCAGTTTGTTCCAATTTTGCTTGTGACATGTCAAAAAATCACTCGTCGTTGGCTCATGATTTTTATTTTTGCCAATGTCACTCGCAAAATTGTTAGACAACAAACTCATACAATTAGTAAATTTTTCCGACAAAATTTTCTCACTTATGATATTATATAGGGTGTCCCGAAAATGCTTGGCATTATGACCTGAGGATTCCTCATTGAAAATCGGGATGATTGGTACAAAAATTTGTAGCTACGGTTCCTCAAAAGTGCGCCATCGGGAGTTTTTTCACATATCTCAGGAACGTACTATCGGATCATAATGAATTTTGGAGGCTATTGGCACTGTATGGACCTACGTCTACGCTGTGAATTTATCGAATTCTGACAATGCAATCCTCAGAAACCAGTAATGACCTTGATATGTTAGGAAAAGACTGACCTACAAATTTTTGTAACAATCGAGGGGAATCTCAGGGGCTCCCTGTATACGACAAAAATTGGAGCTTGTTGACATTCATTTTAGCAATTTTAAGATTCCGAAATTACGAAAAGTTTGAAATAGTTTCAGTTTCGCAATTTAAACAAACCACAATTTGTCAAGTTACAGAAAACAGAAAATCTATATTTTTATGTAATGAAGTGTTAAGAGTAGTGGAAATGTCCTGATAAACAAATTAATTTTATCATAGATCAAAATGGACGACATTTTGAACATTTATTGTATTGTACAATAATAGTCTGAATGCTTAATGTAATAATTTTAGAAGTGCACACAAGAAAATTTTCTAATAAATGAAAATAACCAACATGTCTGTATGACAAAAAAATTCGCTAATAAATTCTACATTAGGTACCTGACTAAAAATATATAGGGTCTTACATTTGAAAAAATTGAGAAATATCGATTTAAAATTTTCAAATTTTGCAAATTAATTTTGGACACTCTGTACATAGGAAAACAACTAAAATGGGATCAGAGGTTCCTAAGAGCCTTCTACTACCAGGAGTTCCTCTTACTTTCTCATAGAAACTGCATAAATGGCGAATTTTTTAATTAAACGATGTAAACTCCAATTTTTTGCTCGTAAACCAAATACTCAAAAGCCTTAATATTTTAGGGGTTATAAATATGCTAAACTATACCGGGCATACCGTTTAAAAAAGTCAACCTTGACATGTCAATTTTTTTAAAACACCCTGTACATTTAAAAATATTTTCCTGAAATGCGCCTTTATTTCCAGTTTAAGCATGCACCGGCGCAAAATTCCTAACGGGGATAGTTTAGGCACTGCACTGTTGCAGGACTCTGTATAAAAAGTGCTAAATCAGCTGTGTGTGTGTGTGTGTGTATTAAAATTGAGGTCAAAATAGTTGCCAAGGCCAACTTGACGCCTTTGAAGGTATTCAAGTCGACAAATCGGATAACACAAACGCCAAAATGTCAGTTGTTTCAACATGGCCATCTTGTAACATTCAAAGCATTCCGAGTTTTACAGGAACCCTTTTACCAACATTTCAAGATGTCACAAAAATGTAACATAGCATAATGGTGGTAACTGTAAACATTGTGATAACCATGGTTACTTTCGACAGTAGGCGTCATAAGAGTAACAGTGATCGTAACGAATTCGACATAGGTTCTGAATCCTGCTTTGACACCTATTTTGGAAGTATTCTCACTAGATGTCGCTTGTCTTAATGAAAATATAAGGTCACTGAATTTCTCTCTTTGGAGAGGTACGGCAATCAACCGGAAGTGTGGACAAATATAAAAAGGACAGAGAACATACCCTTACAATAAGTAAGAGAGATTCATTGTTATTTTTTGACACTGACAGTGGCATTATTTGTCAGTTTGCAGTTGTCATCAACATAGAAAACCTACACTAAAGACAAAAATTTGTCGATTTATCGTTTATTAATAATTGTATTTTTATTAATTGGGGAAACAAAACGAAGTGCCACTAAATGGCCAACGTCGATCACCGAGAAGATAGGTACCTACCTGATCGATGGTTAGGTGGTTATAGTGGTGTTTATAGAGAAATTAAGGACACCTGTACGCCTGATTGCCTGTGTCTTTGACGGAGGAGAACGTGCGGTTTGCAGCCCTTAAAACTCTTCCAAGTAGAAATGAAGTTCAGTTCGATGGTGACTTTGTCTTACTCATTTTGACCGCAAATAAAGTGCATTAACTTCGAAATTTTAATTATAAACATAGTTGTGAGCGTTTATAGTTAGTTGGGGCTAAATTCAAGCATACTGTTGTTACTGCACTGCTGCTATATTTAAACAATAAAACGAAATGAACTTGACTTAGTCGTTGTTGAACCAATTGTTGCAAGGAAACCCAAAATCACAAAAAATTAACACGGAACGGTCAACAAAATGATCCACTATAAAACCATAACATACTCTCCATTCATTTTCTATTGAAGTGACAGAACGTCAAAATCTGAATTTTATTTTGGTACGAGGAAATTTTGCAAGGAATTTTACTAACAGGTGAGTTGATAGAAGCGATTTCAATGCGATACGTCAGAAAACATGACAAATGTCAAAATTTTGCAATTGCTCTGAATTGGCCCAAAATGGCCTTTGTGTGCGTGCAGTTTTGAGTAAAGGGCAAAGAAAAATATTCACGAAAAAGCCTCAGGTACGTTTATCTGTGACACTGCTTTTAACAATAAAAATAAACCCCGGAAGATTTGGGTTATGCAATGTTTTTGCTTTCCCGCTAAATTTCTATCAAATTGTCAATAGTACAGACCCTTACAAATTAGGGTTGTACAGTTCCAGAAAAATTTTAAATCTTCAATAGAAAATGAATGTAGTTTAACAATATGATACTGCAAGATAAGCAAAAATAGACTTTGTAAGCACTAAGCAGTTATTTTACAAACAATTGTCAACTGTAGGTAATTTTTCTGACATCTAACGTCATTTTCGTACAATCTTAAAAGAGAAAGAGATATGTTTCCTGTGTTTCCTGTTATATCTCCATAGCGTTTGCCGTATCTTTCCAAATAGAGAAATCCAGTGACCTTATGAAAAGATTAATTGAATATTGAAATTGGCAAATCAAGAAAGTATCAAAATTGAGGTCAAATGTTTAAGTTATTGTCTCAAAGCCAACTTGATGCTTTTGAAAGTATTCAAGTCTGTTTCACGCGAAAGGTAGGTAGGTTTCGAGGTATCTAAAAAAAGCAATAAAACACTATTTCAGCTACGAAATGCTACATCCTCCTGAAAACTTTTCTAAAATGATTTTAAAATGACATTTCATATACGTTCGCTCAGCGAATTGGTGTAATCGAGCTCTGCACCCCTCGCAGGTATTCTACGTGGACTTCGGCAACTTCGAGGTCGTCCCCCTGGACGCCATCTTCGAGATCCCCTTCAAATTCGTGATCCCCAAAGTGATGGCGATCCGTTTCGGCCTGGCGGGCATCGAGAAATCCACCGTGACCTTGGAGATGAGGGTGGCGTTCAAGAAGTTCGTCGACAACCGCCTCATTCTGATGAAGGTCATCCCGATGGTGACGCGGACGTCGTTGCCACGTTGCGAGATGTGGGACGCGGAGACGCGCGTCAGCGCCCTGGACGTCATGAACCAGGCGGCTGCCACCGCCTACCCCGATCACATCACCCTCAACCGCGGCTTCAGTCAGACCGTCAAAGTGAGCTACGTGTTCAGCTGCAACCGCTTCTACGTCCAGCTCAAGTCCAAGGTGGAGGAGCTGTCGAAACTGATGGCGGATATCCAGGACGCGGTCAAGAGCAGCAACATCATTTCCCAGAACGCCGCCAAGGTCGGATTGCCCTGTTACGCCGTCTTCGAGGTGGACCAGCAGTGGTACAGGAGTCAGATCGTGGAGATCGTCGACAAGGCCCAAGTCAAGATCCAGTACGTCGACTACGGGAACGAGGAGCTCGTCCCCATGACAAATCTGCTGACTATCGAGGGCAAGCAGCTGACGGCTTTGAGACCGCAGGTAAAAACACCTCCCTGCATGCTTTAGAAAATGACTGTTGATGATGGTATTAAGTTAGTTTGTAGTGTGAAAAAGGTGCAGATGTTGGACGCAATGGAGAGAATCGTCATTTATAAGTCTAGAGATAGACTCATGAATGGTGCTTCAGGTGCTATAGCTTTCTCTCCTATGTTCACGTTATTATAGGACACGTCATATTTTTACGTGTTCATCCGCTTGGAACCACTTCTCGACCTGTGGTTGGTCCAACCTTCACAGTCGAGGGGCGTAGCTATGTTGGTGTACCATAAATATGACAGTCTCTCAGAGGGTTGGGCTGTTTAGCTTTGAGAATGAGCACGGTGTGTTCGAAACGCGTTAGCTGTGTGAACAAGTTTTTCGGTGTAGTGATAGTACTTTTTTCAAAAAAAGAAAAGTTGGAAGTTGTCAAATTGAAAAAGCTTTTTCGCAAATATTGTGTTTCAAGGTGGAGTAGGGTACAAACTATAAACATACGGCTGATTATGACACGCCAGGAGCCGCTGAATCGAATTGTTATCAAAATTTAAAAATTCTTTACCCAACCCCAAATTTAGTTCAACGGTGGCAGCAGTTGTTATTAATTTAAATAAGTTAATAAATAGTTGTCGTATTTACCAAGCGGGCGGAAATTGTAGGTACCTACAGCTACAGCACTCTGTTTGATGATTTTCATCCTCTAATGACCGGATTGCAAGCCAAACTGATTAAAAATCAGCTCCTCATTCATTTAGCAGGCATTAAAGGTGGTACCACCAATAATAAATTAACACAAACTTGTAATGTAAAAAACCTTTTTTATCATTGTGTGTGAAATTAATAACCCGCGTGATGGGGAGGTTTCAGCCGCTTCTGTGCTGTCCACTTTTTATTTTGAGGCTTAATTGTTTTTCATTTCTAATAGCCAATCTGTATTTTTTACAATGTCACTCGCTTTTTTGTATGTTATACTGTTCTACTTGTCATTATATGCAACTTTTTGCCAAGTGCATCCTATACCTAAATAAACTTTTTTTTGAGTTGTTTGATAAAAACGTGTTGAATGTTGTGGCACTAGTGGAAATAAGGTTTCGGGGAAAAATCCATGATTTTCTTAAACGTACGACCGGAATACATTTACGGTTTAACTTGCCTTTTTTAGAAATTAAACAAAAGTGCTTTAACAGCATTTTTGAACGAAACCGCCATTTTGTTTCTACAGCGCTCTGTTTTATCGCCAAACAATTGTTACTAAACTACTGTCAAATCGATTTATAATCAAGTTTCGCTTGGATTGGTTTAGTTTTATGTTGTTTATTTTACATCGTTTGTGAACGTAACGTTGGAACTATACCTTATTTTCGCTGTTTTAAATAGAAAATTTGAAAAATCCACTCGTCGAACACTTTAGCCGAATAAAAATTGGACAAACAATAAATTCCATAGCAACCATATCTTAAAGCAGATCATCTTAAATATCAAAAATAGTCAATATTGTAGATTGTACATTGCAACACTCGACAATAATAATAATAACAATTTACAGGGCGTCTCAAAACAATCGCACCATATTTTAATGGATCATTAAGCTGAATGCACAGTAACAAAACGCGTTGTATACAGGGTGATCAATCAGTGGCCATAGCGCTTCAACCATTGAAGTTAGAAATTTGGTTTTAGCATGAGTCGTTAGCTGAAAGTGTTCCCTCTGTACGGGCAAAAGAAAGAAAGCCCCTGCTTTATTCTGGTAAAAACTATTGACCGAAAACCGACGATAAAAAAACCTGTTTTTTGAATTTTTGGTTTTTCTTGTATTAAACTGTTAAAAAAATAATTTTCTCATTATGGTGACAATGTTTCTTATATCAAAACATTGATACAATAGCTGAAATTAATTATTCAAATATTGAATAATTTTAATTAATCAAAATTCATTGCATTCATTGCATCGGAGTATAAACAAATGACTGTTGTTTCCATATTGTGCTACCGCGCCCTATGCAAGAAATGTCAATGTAATGTCATTATAAACGTCAAACCCAAAATCAAGAAAATTTTGCCTATTTCATTATTAACGTTAGTCCAGAAGAAGTAACTCGACTAGAGATATATTGCACGTTAGACTAAACTAGAGCAGAAGAATTGAGGAATCCAAGTACGTACCTCAATTTCTATTATTGAAAGATGTCGAAAGGAAGAAGAGTCCTTACCTTGGAATGCTGTGCCTTGGGGTCGTGGTCGTGGACAAATAATTGAATAAATAAGAAATGCAACTGATTTGTTTGTTAAAAATCCAGTTTCCTATTAATACTTTTAGATGAGCATCGACTGAGAAATAAATAACCTTACTCCTTGGAACTTGGAAGTAAAGTTGTTTGTATGGTAAAATAAAACTGAATTTAGTGTGACCATTAAAATTTGTGGTAGGTATCTTTCTGTAGTTCCTGTTTCAATAACTGTAAGGTTTGTCTGCGCCTCGTGTCACTTTGTCATGAAGGTAGTTACCTTCACCAATGAACTTAAGTATAAGTACCTCCCTAATAATAACTTTTCGCTTGCAGCTTAAATCGTTTTAAGACCAACAAAGTTACTAATCAGTTTAAATTTGACGTGAAATATTCACCAAATTAAATTAAACTCGTTGAGTACCTACCTTAGTAGGTAAAAACTGAACAATTTCGGTTATACCCAGCTTCAAACCACTGTAAAAAAGGCAATTCCATCGAGGTGTTTTGTGTGAGGGTTTATTGAGGTTATGTTTCTGTTTATTGCATTGATGCAATTTAACAGGCGAAATCAGAAATTATGCTGGCTAGAAAAGATCTTCAATTTCGCTTCATTGAATACCCCTTCCTTTGGGCTCGTAAATAATAAAAGAGCAAAATTATTGCTAATTATACATTTGACGTTTAATTGGCAATGACATTACATTGACGTTTCTTGCATAGGGAGCGGTGGCACACAAAGTCATTTATTTATTCCTCGACTACGTTGCAATGATTTTCGATTAATTAAAATTATTCACTACTTAAATAATTATATTCTGCAATTGCATTAATGTTTTGGTAAAGAAAGTTATTTTCCAATAGTTTAACAGAACAAAAACAAAAAATTGGAAAAAAAAATTTTTTTGTTCGTTCGGTTAAAAGTTTCTAGGAAAATAAGACTGAAGCTTTCTTTCGTCGGCCCATAAAGACGAGACATTTTCAGCTATCGACTCGGGCTAAAACCAAATTTCTAATTTCAACGGTTTAAGCGCTATGGCCACTGATTGGTCTAACTAGACTCACCCTGTATAATAGAATAGAATATATTGTGTTTCAAAAAAAGTATATAATACACATAAAACATAACACTCGCCAACATTTAACATAAACATCTAACGCAAAGATTCGCCTACTCTGTACGGTTCCAAATCACATGTGTATGCAAAGTCCTGCTGAATACTTTCATGTTGTTTAATGTTTAATCGCGGCATATAGAGGACCCTTTTCTGTTTTAGTAAGTCTATTGTTTGGAAAAACATAGTCAAACTTGTTTCTGGTGCAGTAATACGAGGACTTCCTGAAGCCTTCGAATTTGTGAGAATTTTTAAATAGGAATATTACACACTTATAAATGTAGAGGCCCCCTGAATCTACCTCTACATGAGTCCCCATATTTCATGCCAAATATTATTCTGATAATTAATTTATTGGCAGTAAGCCATGTGTTTATTAAGGTTTGCTGAATCTTGCATAGTATCCCTCTATGGTGTTTGCTGTGCCAAGAATAGTGGTATCCTCAGTATAACTAGTCACAGTGCATTTATGGATTTCTATCATGGCTCCATCATTTACATAGATGTTAAAGAGAAGTGGGCCCAATATGCTGCCCTGGGGAACGCCCTGGGTTATGTCTGCCCAGTCAGTGTCTTACTCCATCAAATGACTTAACGACTACCTTTCGTTTTCTCTTTGAAAGATAAGACTTAACCAGGGAGAAAGCTTTTCCCCTTACCCGTTATTTTTTTGACCATTTTTCTGACATTACATAAAACTTATTACTGGAGATGGGTGAATTCCCGTTTATTGAAAATCCTGGACTTTTCGATTTTGCTTTATATGAATTCTATTCGGAGTTACCTTCTCAAAAATACCAAATTCGTCATATTTATTTCGACAAAAATGTGTAAATACAATTTGTATAGAATATTTTGATAAAAGCGTAAACTGTTGCTGCTGGTGGCAATTATCAACAAGGTTTTTTCGATTTTTGTTACTCATGGCTTTTTAGGTTAAAAAGCCGCTAAGTTTTGCCTCAAACCCGGAGAATATTTATAGGAGAGTTTGCCGGAAATATTCCCATTTTGTGAAATGGAAAATTTCCTCCGACCCATCTCTACTTATTACACAAAAGAGAAGAAAAACCGTTATTTATATATTTGTGTTACAACATAACATGTTTTTGTTACATAGTGTGGATCCAGTTTTACCCATTTTTAAGGTAATTCAGTGTTGGATTTCCTTTAAAAAGATATTGTATGCATCTTACTGACTAGGAAATTTTTGAACCAATTTAAATTAGTAATTTAGAACTGATACTTGAAAATTCTACCGAAATCTATAACTTTTTTGAAAAGGAACACTACATTACAATATGATGTGAGCGTTTTGAGACAGCCTGTACATCTATTTGCAACAATAATACCCAATGATAAAAATGTCTTACACAGGCCATCGAGTGCTGCCTGAACGGATACCAGAACATGGGCCTGGACCAGGAGAGGGACAATCTCCTCGAGGAGCTCGTCCTCGAGCAGGAGTTCACGATGAAAGTGGTCGAAATGCAGGGCAAGAAGGCGCTGATAGAACTGATCGATTCGAACAACTACAACGTGGCCTCTTTGCTGCTGGACAAGATCGCCTCGATGCGGTCGCAGGTCAATCCGATTCTTGTGCAGGCCGGCAACAAGATCGAACATCGGAAGACGTCGAGGGAGCAGCCCTTCAGGAAGATCGAACGGTAAGTTTTGTTTTTTTTTCTCTTTTTCGTCGTTTAAGCTGCTCATTTTTCTGAGAGTGAGTTTTTATTGCTGGCAGCTTGAGGGTGCAGTGGGAATTTACTGCAGACAATACGCCATGGAGACGGTGAGACTTTTGTTTCTTACATGTTGATGTTTTGCTACTTTAAGCCAGTCGACCAATCATAAAAGTGGGTTCTGTATGTTTGCTTGTTACGGCACTTTGTCGTCATGTCCTGCTGACCGTCCTAATTTTTCGTTTTGTATCGTAATACTTTTTCGTTTTGTGTCGTAATACTTAAACGCACTCTACAAGTCCGATCAACAAAAACTCTTCCGGTCTAGTGGCCCTTGCCGTGACGGAAATTATGTGCCATTCTCACTTATTTGTCAAATTGGAATGCAAATTATCAGTTGTTGACAATTAACCACTAACTTCGATTGTCATTTGTTTACTTTTTTTGTATGAGAACTCGGACAGTTTTTTGGCGATTTTTGTCCCCAGTTTTGCACTTAACAATCAGGAACATTCGACCTCCCTCAACATGAAAAGAATATTCCTGTAACGTAATTTATTTTCCAGTTGTCAAAGGTCCATGATACTGATCCGAAGTCTTGTTTTTGGGCAAATCCTATACATTTTATTAAATAACTCAAAAACTCTTGAATTTAAGTATAGGGCACATCTGACACAAGTTGCACATGATGAAACATAGAAATCAAAAATACATTGATTTATGGGGTGTTCTATGTAACAAAATATAATTTTGTTATGCCCTCACCCTATACGAGCCGCCCATGTGAGTTCGCACCATCGTTGGGGCAACATGTATATATGTTTTATAAAACATGTTCTTCCTACATGAGGATAAAAGTGAGCTAAGAATTAATTATTAACTTTTGTGCAAAGTGAGTTAAAACGGTTGCATACTTATTTTCGTGGCTGACATTTTTTGCTGTTTTCGTTTTGACTGAATAAATATTGATTTTTTTTATCTTAATCAACAATTATTTAGAGCCAATGTTATAATGTAAATCGGCTGCAGACTTAATAAATTGCAATTTTAACGAAATGACTATTTTATTGAAATGTTAAGGACATTTTCTTTTTATTTGACAATTCAACTGGAAATTTCACTAGTGGTGTTTTCTAAACGGAAATACCACTTGTCAGAGTGACAACGCCGTTCTCGTTGGAAATGTCTAGCCAAATTCAACTCTTGATTTTACAATTTCAAGAAATTTTCTTCGTTCCGATAGCTCATGCTTGTTGGATTCAAAAATGACCACTCGTGGTCATTTTGAACTAACAAGCATTCGTGTCTACAACTCGAAAATTTCCAGAAATTGTAAAATCACTTGTATTATATACAGGCTGTCCCGTTCGCAGTGTCGCAGTATGCATTCGTATCCTGGTAAGCGTCACAGAATTGTTCCAACAATTCGGTACTTACTAATAATAAATATTATACACCGCCAAACTTCAGGGGGTGATTCTTCACATTATTCTAAGATGAAAACTTCCTATGGACGTATGTCCTAAAGTGCTTAGTTTCCAAGATACGGGTGTGTAAATTTTTAAGTGTTTGCACATCTTGATTTTCTTCTTTTTTTTGTTTTTTCATAAAAGTCCCTTAAACTAATGAAGCTTTTCAGCGTATTGGGCATTCTGATATTTAAAATGTAGATTGCCTCCGATTAGTTTTTTCTTGTTTTCTCAAAAACGGCTCATCATAAATGCGTCTGGTTACCTGCACCTACGCCCTTGAACTTGGTTCAAAATTTTAAGTATACTATGCGGATTGTCCTTTAAGTGGTATAAAAGTATACCACGTTTTAACAAAATGTCTTGAAGATTTGTTGAAATATTAGCAAAAAACTAATTTTTTTTTTAATTTAGACACAATATTCCGGTGAAATTTCACTTTACCGGACTAGTTGACTTTATATAACGGACTGGTGGAGTCTGATACTTGTGTCTAATTCGTTCCCGATGAGACAGTTGCCGTTTATATTAATTATGGCCAAAACTGAAGATTTGTTTTAGTAGTTATTCTCTCTTAGATACTACTGTATAAAATGAAATTGAAAACCTTGGTACCATTTTTTCGAAAAATGTCATTTTAGGATCTTTTTAAATTTATTTTAGTGAAGGAGGGCCGAGCGACTCGCCATGGCAATGTAATATCCTACCACACACGAACATTGTTTTAAACACAGTTTTAACCTCCCCAACCCCATCAAAAATTAAAAAAATGGGAGGTTACTGCAATCACTAAAATTTTTTGTTATTCCTTCATTGTATTAATAAGGCCACATTTTTAACTTCTACTTTATGGTCCTTCTTTCTGTTAAACGTAATAGTCCGGGAGGCAGCGACAGAAATATTCGGCCGATTTCATTAACGTTCTTTTCCACATTATTCATCTATTTGCGTGCCATAAATACAGAAAATAGCGGTCTGCCAGGGTACCCGCGGGACAAGGCCCCGCAAGAGGACCTCAAATATGTCAAAAAAACAAGTAGCATTGACTGAAATCATTAACGCTGAAATTGTTTATATGAATAATGGCCACCATGAAGTGTCCAAAAAATCCGGTCTGCTACTTCGCCTGCGGGACAAAATGTGTCTGCCGGTTGCATAAGTATGTCAAAAAAATCGAGTTCTTTGACTGAAATCATTAACGCTGAAACTGCTTGCATTCAATAGCTTATAGTTTTAAATGTAAGAAAAGAGTGGTCTGCCAATTTTCTAACGGGACCAATGAAGTCTGCCAGGTGCCCGAAAGTAGGATCTGCGTTCTTCATACAAAATTATCACGGCATTATTAATGAGACGATCTATACGAAACTCGGTAAATTAGTATATAATTCAATGAGGGATTTGATGGTGATGTTAGTTTTTCTTTCGGCCTTCTGAATTTTTAGCTACTACTATAATAACCACTATATACAGGGTGTCCCGATAATGCTTGGCACTATTTTGACCTGAGATTCCCCATTGAAAATGGTGATGATTGGTACAAAAATTTGTAGGTCGAAGTCGCTTCCTAAGGGAGCCACAGCTCCTCAAAGGTGCGCCATCAAGAGTAGTTTTTTTTTCAGATATCTCAGGAACGGACTGCCGGATCTTAATGAATTTTAGGAGCTATTGGCACTGTATGAACCTACGTCTACACTGTGAATTTTATCGAATTCTGACAACACAATCCTCAGAAACCCGAAATGGCCTTGACATTTTTGTTTCTAAAGATGGTTCAAGGTCACGAATTTTACATCTGGTGGTATTAAATAGAAAGGGTAAGTCAAACTGCAATTTTTATTATTCGTGGTTATTTTTTATTTAAGCAGCCGTTTTGGAGATAATATTGAGGTTTTGCGTTAATAAGCACCGTTGCCTTGTGCAATGATTATGGACACTCAGATAGCTCGAAACAATAGGAGAACTTGTCGGCACAGATTTTAATTCGAAAACTTGCAAGAGATGGCGCCTCTGTCCTAAATTTCCGAATAATTAGCAAAGTACAAAACCAATATTTACAGGCTGCGGCTCTAACTTATTTTTCCTATCAACCGCCAGATGGGCGATAGTTTATACCTCTGTTGCCAAATCATGGAGGATACATTTGGCAAGTCTTGCAGGATTGAATTATAATTTAAAATGAAATAATTTTTCTTATTTCATCCCATGCGGCCTCCCGCGATACGTTCTTTTCTGTAGTATGTACATCGGAATGAAAAGACTGAGACGAATGCAGTGATAAGTGTAGTAATAATATTTTGAGTGACCTGAGGTCGCCGGACGAAAATTGCACCACGTAAAAAGAAGACCTCGCCTTCGTGTCTCAGACTGAAGTCTTCTTCTTACATGGGGGTGCTTTTCGTCCTGAGAGCGGTTTATACCTAGGATCTAAGTGCCGATGGCGACGCCCACTCCGTGCAACAGACGGACACCATCTGCTTGATGTTCCCGGTTTTCCACCAGCACCAGGTGTTTTTTATCCGGGTTATTGCTTAATACTTAAAATCTATGAGTCTTAACCTGATCGACAGTAACATTCTGAGTATCCTGAGATCGTCTTATTACCAGAAACTCTTTTACCTCTGCGAACGGCTTACACCTACGATTTATGTGCCGCAGCTCACTCCGTACAACAAGTGTAGACCATCTGCTTGAAGCTACAGTTTTTTGATACAACACCAGGTGCTTTTCCTCTTGCCCATTGCTGATGTACCTTGGATCTAGGTGGCATAGCCTGATCCATGCCTTAATCAAAAGTCCTCCATGATTCTGGAAGGTTTTCCACTTGCACCAGTTCCCTTTTTCTCTGAGAATTGCTTATATCATAGATCTAGGTGGCGTAACCCGACCTGATCCATGTCTTAGTCTAGATAATTCAAGCACGTCTGCATTGTAAGTATAAGGTGCGTGCTTTTACTGTCGAGGATGGCTTATACGTTGAATCCATGTGGCATAAGGTCCCCTGTGCAATAGATGGAGGCCTTTACTCTAGAATCCATGACCATTCTTAAAGGTTTTCTTTCTGCACCAAGTGCTTTTCCTCCTGGGAATGGCTTATGCCTTGGATGCAAGAGGTGTAAGGTACGCTATGCAACAGATGGAGGCCCTTAGTCATGAATCCATGACAGTTTTAAAAGGTTTTCTTGCACCAGGTGCTTTTGTTCCTGGTAATGACCTACACATTAGATTCAAGTGGCGCAACACTGTGCAACAGATGGAGGCCTTTGGTGTGCAATTCATAAAAGGTTTTATTCTTGTGCCAGGTGCTTTTCCTCCTGGGAATGGTTTATATATTAGATACAAGAGGCGTAAGTAACACTATGCAACAGATGGAGGCCCTTAGTCTTGAATCCATGACAGTTGTAAAAGTTTCTTTTGTACCAGGTGCTTGTCCTCCTGGTAATGACCTACACATTAGATTCAAGTGGCGCAAGGTACACTGTGCAACAGATGGAGGCCTTTAGGTGCAATTCATAACAATTTCCAAAGGTTTCTAAAGGTTTTCCTCCTGGGAATGCCTTATACGTTGGATCCAAGTAGCGCCCTGTGTGCAACAGATGGAGCCCCTTAGACTATGACAATTCTAAAAGGTTTTATTCTTGTACCAGGTGCTTTTCCTCCTGGGGAATGGTTTATATATTAGATACAAGAGGCGTAAGTTACACTATGCAACCGATGGAGGCCCTTAGTCTTGAATCCATGACAGTTGTAAAAGTTTCTTTTGTACCAGGTGCTTTTCCTCCTGGTAATGACCTACACATTCGATTCAAGTGGCGCAAGGTACACTGTGCAACAGATGGAGGCCTTTAGGTGCAATTCATAACAATTTCCAAAGGTTTCTAAAGGTTTTCCTCCTGGGAATGCCTTATACGTTTGATCCAAGTGGCGCCCTGTGTGCAACAGATGGAGCCCCTTAGACTATGACAATTCTAAAAGGTTTTATTCCTGTACCAGGTGCTTTTCATATTGGCAATGACTCCAGAATTACCTACCCATTGCATTTGATGAAAGTGACGCATGATTCACTGTGCTACAGATGGAGGCTGTTAGTGTAGAATTCATAACAAATTCTTAAAGGTTTCCTTCTTGCCCCAGGTGCTTTTCCTCCTGGGAATGGCTTATACACTGGATACAGGTGGTGTAAGGTCCACGGGGCAGATCTGGAGGCCTTTACTCTCGAATTAATACCAATTGAAAAAGGTTTTATTCTCGTACCGGGTGCTTTTCCTCCTGGGAGTGGCTTTATACGCTGGAGTGTGAGGCAGATAGAGGCTCTTAGTAAATCCATAACAATTCTAAAAGGTATTCTTTCTGGGAAATCTCATATAGACCAGGAGACCCACGCGAAAATACAAGCTACATAGAATGATCACAGGAGACAATTAATGCAACTGATGTTAGTGGATAAGCAAAATACATATTTTAGAAGTAATAAAGAAATGATGAAACCTTTTACTAGTATTAAGTATGTATAGAGATCGATGGGGAAAGAACGTTCTGAGAAAATTTTTGTGATTTTGTAAGAGCATATAACAGAACAGGTAGATGGGAAATAAAATTGAAGATTTACAGTCTTTACTTTTATCAGTAGTTGTTTTGAACGATTCAGAATTTCAGAAATCAAGTTTTTGAACAAAACTTTTGTTAATAAAGACCTTTTTTCCGTGGTCCGATTACTTCACTGCACGGCGGCAATTGATTTGCCAAGTATGCTCAAAATCAACTTACATCTTAACACTTAGTCACTACAAACAAAAGAATTTTGTTGAAAGTTTTTATTCCATAATACATATTATAAATTATAATACAACATTCAGTTGTCTTTGAAATTTGAACTACATAGATAAGGTTTCGGGAAATTTCCCGGCTTGATGCACCTGCAGTCCTGTTGATCTAAATATTTTCTTCCATATCCGCATGGCCCTTTGTTTCACTCTTATGCTCCATTAATATAATTAGTTCTGTGCTTGCTGCTGAAATCCAAGTGTTTGACGACTTCGTTTTTAGCGGATGAGACCACTGCAATCCGATTGGAGTTTTTTCCATGCGGTTTGGTGGAAAACACGAGGAACCAACCTAAAACATCCAGCAGAGGAGGAATGCTTTCGGGCCTCGGGTTTTGGGCGATTTTAAATCGATCTTGTTGACGGTTGAGGTTTGACGGTCCCACTTCCCAGGCGCACTTTTCTTTTGGTCATCTATGCTTTTTTGTATAATCCAGTTTGTGCAATTGTCTTCCTATTCACCAGGGAAACGCTCTTATCGATATTTTTAGGTACAGAAAAAGCGCCGACGGACTTTCCGACTAACCTGACATTTATGCCTGACGTTTCAGCTGCTGGTGCAACGCGGTGCTTTCCGGCGATTCTGTCCAATACCTCGAAAGTTTCCGGGCGTCAAAGTTTGCGGAAAATTTCCGAATTTTCCTCGATCGTAGATGTGGGAAAACAGGATTTAAAATAAAAAATGCAGCAGAGAAGCGGCTGGAACCTCCCCATCGCGTGGATCTTTATATTCTGTGTAGATAGTAGTCAATTCAATAGAAAATTTGTTATGCTTTTCGACAAATACCGTCATCATCCATCACATTTGACAACATGTTCCTTTTAAGGTTAATATTTTGCCACCTTTTTTGACAATAACTGCCACTTTATGCCATCCACTGTCAGCCCGCTACCCTTTAATGAGAAAGAATTTTTTCTCTATTTTCCACTGAAATGGCAAAGACTGTGAATACTTTTTTAGAACCAGAATTTGATCGTCTTTCTAATGGCGACATAAAAAAGAGGCCTTGTATTTAAAATTTTAAGTTGATATGCTTAAATGGCACTTCCCGTTTACCAATTGCTTCCAAAAGCCTTTCAGGTCTTCAACGGATCACCCAATCTCCATGTACCAAATTTCAGTCAAATCCATCCAGCAGTTTGGGCTATAATGTGTTTTTAGTGTTATTACAAAAATTTAATTTTTTTTTACCCAAAGGGCAGTAAATGCGAATGAATTTTGTATTATTTAGAACAAGTATTTGAAGACCTTCCTGATGCTGACAATAAATTTAAAAAAAAGTTCTTTAGGATGGTAAAATGAGAGTATATTTAAAATTGAAAATTGATGTGCCAAAACGGCACTTTCCGTGGATCAATTGCCACCAAACAATTTTCAGCTCTTCGGCGTATAATACAGTCTCCCTGTACAAAGTTTCAGGTAAATCGGTCCAGAGGTTTCGCCTGTATCGTGTTTTGAAAGTGCGTTAACAATCCCGAATATTTAAATTTTTGTCAAAAAGGCACTAAGAGTGAATACATTTTTAGAAGCAGAATTTGAAGGTCCTTCTTATGGTGAAGTAAAAAATGGGGGTTTGCATTTAAAATTTAAAAGTTGATGTGCCAAAATGGCATTTCCGGTTGCACGATTGGCTCCAAAAGCTTTTCAGATCTAAGTTGGGTTATGAGATGCCTACGTACCAAATTTCAGCCAAATCGGTCCAGTAGTTTTGGCTGTGGCGTGTTTACAAACGTACGTACGAACGTACGTACGTACGAACGTACGTACGAACATACACACAGACACATTTTAAAAACCACTTTTTTGGGTTCCTGAGACCTCAAAACGCATAGATCCGGTCTTATCTCGAATTCGAAAATTTTAGTGATTGCAGTAACCTCCCATTTTTTTAAAATTGTGATGGGGTTGGGGAGGTTAAAATGTCTTTTAAATTGATGAACACAGCCATTTGACACTTTCTATTTAGACAGTTAACACTGACTTTTGATCGTCCATCTATCGAAGAGTAGTTTAAGTAGGTTGGAAAATCCCGAAAAATAATATTAAAACTGCGCAATCTGTCCACTGAAAAATGAAAGGGCCTGACGGCGTTCGATGCTGCTGCCGCCTGCATGCTGACGGCGTTTTCAGCAGACAAATCTTAGTAGGGTTATGAGCTATCTGAGTGTGCATGATCATTGCCTTGTGTAAAATCTTCACAAGTCTATTCGCGATTCTAGCTAAGGAGAACGCCCTCTGGTGTGTGACGTCACACATGGGGAATTGTGGGAACCCAACCAATAAGGAGCGCTGAAATATAATGACAGTCATTTTTGGTGACATTTGATTGAACGCTTTCAACAAAATATTCCTTATGTGTGACGTCACAAAGTTAATTTGAATCGCGAATTAGTGCCAAAATTAGAAAGCGACTTCGACCTACAAATTTTTGTGCCAATCGTCACCATTGTCCATGGCAAATGACATGGCGACCATTGGCACAAAAATTTTGTAGGTCGAAGTCGTTTTCTAATTTTGAAACCGGCTTATGCAGATTTTACACAAGGCAACTGGTGCGTATTAAGGCAGAACCTCAATTATCTCCAAAATGACTGCTTAAATCAGAAATTACCGCGAATAAGAATAGTTGCAGTTTGCTTACCCTTTGTAACTAATACTACCCGATCTAAAATTTGTGACCTTATTAAACCATCTTTAGAAACAAAAACATCAATGTCATTTCGGGTTTATAAGGATTGCATTGTCAGAATTCGATAAAATTCACAGTGTAAACGTAGGTCCATACAGTGCCAATAGCCCCCAAAATTCATTAAGATCCGACAGTCCGTTCCCGAGATATCTGAAAAAATCTGATCCCTGTGAAGAGCCGTGGCTCCCTTAGGAAGCGACTTCGACCTACAAATTTTTGTACCAATCATCACCATTTTCAATGGGGAATCTCAGGTCAAAATAGTGCCAAGCATTATTGGGACACCCTGTATATAGTAGTTATTATTATAGTAGTAGCTAAAAATTCAGAAGGCCGAAAAAAAACTAACATCACCATCAAATCCCTCATTGAATTATACACAAATTTACTAAGTTTCGTATAGATCGTCCCATTAATAGTGCCGTGATAATTTTTTATTAAGAACGCAGATCCTACTTTCGGGCGCCTGGCAGACTGCATTGGTCCCGCCAGAAGAATGGCAGACCACTCTTTTCTAACATTTAAAACTATAAGCTAATAAATGCAAGCAGTTTTAGCGTTAATGATTTCAGTCAAAGTACTCGATTTTTTTGATATACTTTTGCAACTGGCAGACACATTCTGTTCCGCAGACAAACTGCCAGACCGGCTTTTTTGGACACTTCATGGTGTCCATTACCCATATAAACAATTTCAGCGTTAATGATTTCAGTCAATGATACTGGTTTTTTTGACATATTTGAGCCGCCCCCGTGAGGCGTTGTCCCGCTACTCGCATGGCAGACTCGACTTTTACGACTCACATAGATATAAGTAATAGGAAAAATGACTTTAGAAAGTTAATGAAATGAGTCAAGCCAATCTGTCGCTGCCTCCCCAACTATAAGGCGGGTTAGCAAAAAAACGTTTAATTTTTATAGCAGCTTGTAGTTTCCCCTAATTTAATGGCGGTACAAATTAAATTTTTCGAGCTTTTGGCATCAAAATTATTTCAATAAGGGTGTCCTGCGTCCGCCTCATTTCCAACATCAAGATTGCTCAACGATTTGACAAATGTCAATTTTGAATTTGAAGTCAAAATGGCGGCGTATTCGCGGTACTTTATATATCTAGTGACTTTATTAGCAACACATCACTTACGTCCTCATTGTCAACGGTTCGTTAAAGAGCTAATGTGTGTCAACAGTGTCCATGTCAAAACTTTTTAATAAAGAAAAAAGAGAAATTAGATATTCAGAAATAGAGAACTTTATGAACCTCAAAATGTAGCACAACGAACAACGTATAAAAGTATAAAACTAGGGTTTATTTAATTTTGGCAGAAAGTACTCAAGGTCATCCACAAGAAGAACAAATATGCAAATAGCACTTGTATAATTATCAGAAGTATTTGTTTTTTTTTCTCTTTCTCCATCCTTTGTACAGTTCGAGATATAATAATGCTTAAAATGGATCAGAGAACAAGTTCTTAACTTTAGTTCACTGTGATATAGCGATGGCGTTACGTGCATCTTCAACTGTACCGAGGCGACTGTACACCCGAAATAGTTATTTTTTCGCCGATTGTCATTAAAAGGTCATTTTTACTGTCATTTTTGCGGCAGTAAAAGTGATGACCATGGTTCCGATTGATGTTTACATAGTAAGCTGAAATGGATGTCAAGTTCCCCTTTAAGCAGTTTTAATTCTTTTTCTTTATTTTTTCCACGTTCGAAGAAAAAATAGCGTGTTTTATTCTTTCAAACAAAAGTGTATACTATTTTTTCTACGATTCAAACAATCGGCTTTGTAATTGTCCGTTTCTCGCCGTTTCTATAATTTCCTAAAAAAAAATTATTATAAATGTAGTTTATGTTAAAAAGATACACTTGCTGTGTGACGATGTGTGACAAAAAGGATTTTTTTGCGAGTTACCGGGTGATACATTAGCGGTTATAAGCGGTATCATCCCCACTCTCAGTAATGACGTCATTACGGCAAACGGTTTTCTTCATCGCCAAAATTAAACCGGTAACCGCGGTAATCCATCAGGTATGTGCTTTAAACAGTCAACATCGTCAACATAACCTTTACAACCTGTGTGTTACATTTTTGGTCAATTTGCTGGGTAAGTATAAAAGCGTAGGTAACTAGTGAACTGAAAATAATTTCTATTTTGGGTTAAACCGATCGAAGGTTAAAGGTTAGCTTCAAGACTTCAAACATGGCTTTGGTGCCGGAAATGAAGAATATGGATTTATTTGTAATACTAGATGAATTCTTCTTTTCTGATACTTCAGTTCATATGGTTTACCACCATTTAAGTAATAGAAAACACAAACGATATATCAAAAGAATGAGACGCACACATCAGATCGTAGATCACAACGTCTGGATAAACGACTACACTGAAAGGACATTCTATGAGCTTGGCGTAATTTTTCAATTGCATCTCTACCTTCGCCCACATTAAATCCCATCTCTTTCATTCCTTGATTAATTTTGGCCCAGATCTGGTTCTTTGTGTGCTTCTTATCATCAAACAGGGATGCGTACTTTTCCCTTAATTGCAAAAAACATGTTGTTGCCTCATTGTCTCGATCTGTAGGCTTCTTCTTCGTCCAGAGTAACTCCTCCTGCTGATTCTCGTTCACCGAGCCATTCGCTTCACCTGCTAATACTTGATCCATATATCTTCCCGCTGCTTCTGGATCTAAATAGAAAAGTTACTCTTTGGCACGACTAATAAAAAAGAAATACCGTTCAACAGGGAGTTAGCTGTTTCGAGGTCTACCACTACGGTGTAGTCATCTCCCTGATGGTTCAGAGAGATTTCTACCAATTCCTCACTTTCCTCAGCCGCAGCTTCCATCCTTTCAGCATTCAGACTTTTTTACGGTCCACTTTTCACCTCCACTCACGTATAAACCTAATAAACCGCGGTATAAACTATAAACCTAACCTCACTTCTCCTTATAACCGCTAGTTCAACACGTCTGGAGATAGGTTACTCATTTATTACCCGGTCACTCAGCATATGACGTCATTACACCTCCCCTCAATTACCGCTATTGTAGTAGGATCTCGTGAAAACGGAACGGTAACAGTAACCGTTCCCAAATCTGTTCAACGGGTACTCACGAAAAAATCCTAAAAGTTGTAACGAAATCAAATGATTACCGTCAGACAGAAAGTGGAGGAATCAGAATCCACTTTTACATCTGAAGCAGAATCCACTTTTACATCTGAAGCATTGAGTTTCAGCTTTGTCGTTCATAAAAATTGCAACATTCTCTTCTCCGTTTTCCATTTTTCTAATATTATATGTACACGGTGGCATCCAATAAAAAACGAATAAAAGTGGGCCGTGGAAGTAGACAATGAAGTTGGCTAAACTGCTTCAATAATCAAGATCGATAGGGTTAAGATTCTGTCCTCTTTGACTTCATTGTCAAAAAGTGACAGAACGAAATTATTTGTACTATCTGTCACATAGACGTCACTCTCAGTTTAGCCAACGTAACGGACTTTTCCATGGCCAACTCTGAATCGTTTTTTATTAGATCTCACAGTATTTTATGTTTACGTTAATTGCAGAATCAAGAACGAAAACGAATCTGATCTCGCAAATGAGGTGGGCACGTGGAGAGAAACTAGCAAAGGTTTTAAGTAAGTACCTAACGAGATTTTTACATTCTCACGAATCGTTTTAGCAAAAACTTCGACAGAAACAAACGAGACGACTTGAACGACACGAACGAAAGCGAAACTAACAGACATTCAAATAGGAATTTCAAGTGAGTTTTTTTTTTGAAGCTCAAAGATCGAATTTGACGCTCGGTGATTTCAGCAAAAGTAACGACAGAAATAAGAACGACTACAATGACGGCGGCGGAGATCGCGGATTCGGGTGAGTTTTGTTGAAAAATTTTGTCCGTTTCAGACCCATAAATCCTGTCAGCTGTCTAATTCAGACTTTAATTTTGAAACCAAAAAATTGGTAGTAGTGTGAGATAAAATTACAGCCCCATTTGTGCACTGAACCTCATTACGTGACATGTTTGACATGGGTGACGTCAGAGGCTTAAAAATGACATCAAAAGTTGCGCAAGAATTTGAATCAATGTGACGTATCCAACAGATTTTGTCAAAAATTGCTGGTTGCATAGTTATTGCGCGAGGTTCCATGCTTTATTACCACTCTTTATCTTTATATTTATTTAATTGACTCTATTCACTGTCAATTTCGTTATTCAATCAAGTTTACATGTTCATGTCAAATGTCAAAACTTTAACTGTCACAATTTCCAGGAAATATAATAGCAAGGTAATTGTTAACCAATCACAGCTCGCGTGTTGACGTCATCCAGGGTATCTGGCTGTCAAATGCAGCATGTGAATACAGGGTGTCCCAGAACGTTCGCACCACCGTTTAATAGAGTATTCAGCTTAAAATTCTGTGTCGATCCGCGTCAGTCTACGGGTTGCCAATTTTAGTGCTTAATGCACTAGATCTGGCCCTTTTGGACGCTTTCATCTCATGACATTTTGTGACAGATTAGTTATTTGTTAGTCGCTATTTGTCATTCTTGCGTCTCAGCAATCTGAAAACTGGCAGAGCCAGCTGAATAGACTAACTCCCTTCATGCACTGGAATTATTGAAATAATCAATAGTTCTCCAGTTATAAGAGATTTAAGAGGACCAATCAGATTTCAGCTCTGAATTGCTTCATGAGGTAATTTACTGTTAGATTAGATGTATAGCATTTGTAACGCATTTACGTATGTGTAACTTAAGTGTCAAAACAACTCATCTCAGCCATCTACGATGGTACAATATTTTGTAACCATCCGATATTTCCTACGTAATAATGAAAATTTATATTCTTGTATCTTGTTACCTAGGAAATAGTGCATCTAAGATTAAACCACCTCTTGAAGCAATGTAGAACTAAAATCTGATTGATCCTCTTAAATTTCTTATAAAGCTTCATACACATGCATCCGAAATTCGTACATTTTATGCAAAATTCGTACAGGGTGGGCCCGTAAAAGTTGGAACAAATTTGGCCGCTAATAAAATTTTTATTCATAATGCGATTTCAATGAAGATTTGTGGGGTTGTTAACTTGACGTCGAGGCCACTCATTTAATATACCAACACTAATTTAGTTTCTGAAATATTCTTCAGTAAATGAAGAGGTAACATTTAGGGTCGCTGCAAAATTAAATCAACGGTGATGGTCTGCCTCTCTTTATCTTAGAATCATATTTGAAGTTTTCTCAGCGGAGTAACACCGAAAAATTAAGACATTTTTTGTTCTTTTACACAAAAATTAATTAATTAACATCTGCAGTTTCGCGAAAAACTTGAAATTGTAAGTGAAGTTCCCTTTTGGAATTTCTCTTCTAGCGATAATCGAGCCATCTTAAACTGATTAAAATTTGCTTGTCAATGTGACAAAAGAAAATTCCAAGGGCAACTTGACTTGCAATTTCAGGTTTATCGCGAAACATTGCAGATTTTAGTTAAATTAGTTTTTGAGTAAAGGAACAAAAAATGTCTTAATTTTTCGGTGTTACTCCGCTGAGAAAGCTTCAAATATGATTCTAAGATAAAGAAGAGCAGCGACCCTAAACGTCACCTCTCCTGAAGAATGTTTTAGAAACTAAATGTGTGTTGGTGTATTAAATGAGTTGCCCCGACTTAGAAAGGTTGAGTTAACAACCTCACAAACTTTAATTAAAATCGGATTATAAATAAAAATTTTATTAACAGACAAAGTTTGTTCCAACTTTTACGGGCCCACCCTGTATATTCGTCTAAAATTGATCGCATTAGCATACACAAAGATACGAAATTCGGATGCGGTAATTGAGAGGTTATGGGAAGTGTTAAAAAAGATACAGACATTTTAGTGAGGCCACAATCTTCACAAATCTAAAAGTCCTTACCGTGTCCTTATCCTCAAAACAGTGTTAGGTTATGGGTGAGTAAACGTCAATCTAGCAGAAATTCGCAAAAAAGTTGAAATTATTTTAACTTTTTTCTTGTGTCGGATAAAGGGAAATAAGCTTAACTGGACAACTATTGGATCCTGGGGACGAATCTACTCAGAATTTAATGCTGAATACTTCAATGAAAAGTGGTGCGAGCGTTCTGGGACACCGTGTATAAGACGAGCCTTGAGAAAGAAGCAGAGTGTGAATTTAAGTATAGACAAAGAACACCGCACGATTTAAATGGAAAAGTGGTCTCTGTGAATTTGACTGAATTTTTGATATCTTGTAGCCCATTCAATTCTGAACAAAAAATGTTAATTCCAAACCATATCTTATGACCAGTTTTTCTGTTAGAGGTCGCCAAAATCGCGATTTTTCGATATTTTTCTCTTCGACATTCAGTTAGATGCAATCTTTAAAGTGTATACCAGCTTGTCTTGATTCTAAAGAGTCAGTTTAGGATATTTTGTTGATTCATGGGTGAGTCGTCGGGGAGGGGCGCCGGATTTTTTTTTAAAGATAAGCATCAGGTAGTGTATTTTCCGGACCGAAAAAGTCGCCGGGAATGAGAACCCAAACTTTCACTTCACGTCAATATACAGGGTATTATTTTAAAGAAAAAATTGAATATCAAACCGACTGTTGACTTTTCAATTGCACAATTTTTACGCAGCACCCCTCGAATAATTATTGCGAGATTATACATAATTATCTCATTAGTCGTTGTGTCATGAGTTGAGTTTGTAGCCTGGGGGGCTTAATTCCAAGTAAATTTTTGTCATGACGTCATGACATAAGGGAGCTTAGGTGCACATTTCGTGAGATGGCGCTGGCAGGAAGATTTCTTATACATTACATCTCACTATCAAGAAGTTTCATAATCGTCACCGCGGGTGACAAGTGACAGTTTGTCACTCCTATCACTTATCATTTGCGTTGATTAAACTGACGGCAAAGGACTATCGTTTTTTATAAAACTTCTCTCGATAGTGGACTAAGAAATCTTACTGCCAGCGTCATCTCATGATTTGTGCACTTAGCAGACTTGCATCATGACATAACCCACTTAGAATCAGCTGCCCGAGTCTTGAAATTGTTAGGTTAGAAGTGATATTATAATTATACTACAGGGTGTCCCAACGGTGAGACAAAGTCCATTTATGTCCACGTCATCAATAATATCGAAAATCTGTGTACTCCAACCGTTAGTGACTGAAAATGTGCATAATGCAAAATTATTATGAACTCACATTTGCGGCTCGTGTAGGGGGGGCAGCACAAAATTGCATTTTGTTACATGGAACACCCCATATATCAATGCATGTTTGGTTTCTACGTGTCATTCTGTGCAACTTTTGTTAGGTGTACCCCATACATAAATTCAATCGTTTTCAAGTTATTTAATAAAATGTGTATAATTTGGCAAAAACAAGACTTCAGTCAAACATTTATATTTTGGAAAGTTTGAAGTTCTCTCTTCCGAATTTATGGCACATCCTAAAGGAAGGTCAAGGCTACCTGATGACACACTTTAATGTCAAATTTCATGCACATCGTATCTCCGATAAATTATCAAATTAACAGAAATTAAAAAGACAAAATTTTACATGGAATTACCTTGAATTTTTTTGTCCCACTATTAGAGAAGTAAATTCTAGGTCGACTTTCTTAACAAATACCTGTACCTAAAACCTAAACAGCATGTTTTTCAAATTATCACTAGTATTAGGTCTGTGTTGTGGTTTTATTCGTTTCCGAGTTACTGATAAGAGTAACAGAACAAATGAATATCATTAAAACGATAAACTCTACAGTGTATAACAACGTATAATTCAAAATAATACGGTTAACGGATGTTTGCAAAATATTTGTAACAAAAACCGGGTCAAGCAATTTGTAATAGGGAAGAACAGTGATTAATTCGGCAATGTTTTCTAAAGTCAACAAAAATGATTTCAATACCAAAGTCAATTAACAAAATCATTTTTAACCGCTATTGTGACAATAAGAGCGATATTTGAATTAAAGGTGGTTATTAAGCTATAAACCCAACAATTTTAAGTAACTTGGAAAGGATGCCATTTAAGTATAGGGAGTTGTTATTATTAGACGACGAAAAAATTTCAAGGTCATTCCATTTGAAATTTTTGAGATTTCGTCTTTTAATTTGAAATTTTACACGGGGCACTCTGTGCATGAAATTTGACATCCAAATGTGTCGTCAGGTAGTCCTGACCTTTCTTTAGGATGTGCACTAATTCGGAAGAGAATAACTTCTAGGCTTCGTAAATATTAATTTTTAGTGATGTAAAATAGCATGTTATTTATTTTCCGGTGATATATAGCAAGATATATATCCTGCTATGTATCAGTAGGAAATTGCTAAAAAAATATTTAGCTCTAACCACCATCAATGACACTTTTGTCACTTTCCGAGCAATTTAATACCAAATACGTCAATATTAATTCTATATTTTTCATTTTAGTTTTTTGGTCATTTTCACTTTATTTTACAACTTTTCGGTAGAAGCGGTTGGAAGAGAACCTCGAAGAGAACATCAAAAAGTGTTCTAAATTATTTCGGACTGCGTTTTCATTCCAATAAATGATATTTTTCCATTTGGTTCGGATTTTCCAAGAAAGATTTCTTGTGTGTTTCTTATATTTTCTGAAATCCTGACGTACGAAATCTTTTTTGCAACCCATAAGACGTTAATTTGAAAGGCATTTCTTCGTAAGATAATAATCAAAATTTACAACTTTCTCTTCACTTGTTAGGTTATGTTATCCAACTAATAGTGAAATGCTAAATATCTGCTATAAATGATAAATATATAGCAGATAAATATCAAAATGTGATATGTATCATTTTGCTAAATATAATCATTCACAACACTATTAATTTTTAACTGAAGTCTTGTTTTTGCCAAATTCTACACATTTTATTAAATAACTCAAAAACGATTGAATTTAAGTATGGGGCACACCTGACAAGAATTGCACAGAATGACACGTAGAAACCAAAAATGCATTGATATATGGGGTGTTCCATTTCACTAAATGATATTTGTGCTGCCCCCCTATACGAGCCGCCCATGTGAGTTCATAGTAATTTTAGAATATGCACATTTTCAGTCACTAACGTTGGCGTACACAGATTTTCGATATTATTGACGTGAACATAAATGGATTTTGTCTCACCGTTGGGACAGCCTGTATACAGGGTGTTTCTATATTCATAGTCGTTACTCCAGGACGTTATTCCTTACATTATTCTAGGAAGAAAAGTTCCTATGGACATATGTCCGGAAATGCTTTATAGGGGAGTTACGCCCCTTCAAAGGGGTACTCAAACTCATTTTTTTTTAAACTCGAAAAATATTAAGAATAGAATTTCGAAATTTTTGAAAAATCGTTAGTGTTATAAAGAGCTTTCTCCTCACTTTTTAAATTTTTTAATAACTGGCTTGCGTTCTTGGAGGGCCTTACACATTTTTTTACATTTTATTTTGTTGTAGTCACCAAATAATAATAAAACCTTAATCGGTGGTCGATTTTACCCAAAAAAGAGGCTCTTGTTGAATGTCGCTAAAACGCACCCTTTTCGATTAAAGTGACTTTAATTTTTTTAGAGCACGAAAATTTCTGTACATGTGGCCGTAAATAATTCCTAAGGGGGCTATGGTCTTTCGAATAATATGTTTTCCGAGACTACATTCGAAGGACCATAGCTCTTTAAGGAAACATTTTCTGCTGGATCTTAATATGAACTTTTCTTCCTAAAATGATGTAAGGAATCATCCTCCATCTTCATTTTCACTAATTAGGTAGATAAAACAAAGTGCTAATCACAAATTTTCGCCCCCTAAACCAACTGGGCTCATTTAATTCGAAAATGGTGCGCCCTAGCTACATTCAACAAGAGCACCTTTTTTATGTGCAATGGACCAGAGATTACGAATTTGTTATTATTTGGCAAAAAAGGTCCACGGCAAAAGAAAATGTAAAAAAATATGTAAGACCCCTCCCAAGAACTCACACCTCTGATGTTATTAAAAATCTGAAAAAAATTTAAGAGAAAGCACTAACTATTGCTCTGAGTTTCAAAATCATATCGTTCATATTTTTCGAGAAATTTTCAGAATACTGATTTTTTGAGTACGCCTTTAAAGGGGCGCAGCTTCCTTATAAAGCATTTCCGGACATATGTCCATAGGAACTGGTCTTCCTAGAATGATGTAAGGAATAACGTCCCGGAGTTAGGACTATGAATATAGGAACAGCCTGTATAATTATTACTTTTAGTTTTTTATTTTACTTTAATTTTTGCTTCACTGTTGCCGTAGTTTACCGGAATCAACCAGAAGTTGACGATGAATTATTAAAATTGCAGCAAGGGCCGACCCAGCAGAGACAACAACAGAAACGACGAGTGGGGCGACGGAGGTGGCGAACGCAAGTCCTTCAGTCCGCGAGAAAAGGACGAGTGGAACAGTGAAACTACCAACAGCGATCGCAGGAGCAACCGACAAACCGACGATTGGAACAGCGATCGCAGGTCCAATAACAGACAGTTCGACGACAGGAACAGCCGCGGGGGTGACCGAAAACCTCCCCGCTTCCAAAACCAGAACGACAGGGAGAGGAAAAGTTTTAGACCGAAGGACGATTGGGGCACGGACACCACGAAGAGTTCCGCCCCCGCCGCCGCCCCCGCCGCCGCCCCCGCCGCCGCCCCCACCGACGATTGGGGCAGCGGAGTTGCCGCCGATTCGGGGAAGAAAGACGATTGGGGTGGGAACACGGGGGCGATGGACGATTGGAACGGTGGCGGGGGTGAACAGAAAAGGTCGAATTCGAGGAATAACGACGATTGGGGTAATAGGGGAGGCGAGAGAAAGACTTTCAATAGGGACAGAGAGGGGAGAGGAGACGGCAATTTCCGCAAAAACAACAGGTGAGACCTTTAATTTCTTGCAACAAACGTAGCGCGCAGTTTGAATCATTATTGCGTCACGTGCGTTCAGTTATAATATGCAGTTCGGAAAATCATAAAATCGAAATACTTTTCTAACAAACGCGGGTGGTGTGAGTCAGGCTTTTTAAACCTCCCCAACCACACAAGTTAAAAAAATGGGAGGGGGCAATCAGTTTGGATAAGTGACCAGATCTTTACGTTATGTTACGCTATTCTACGCTATGCTGCGCTATGTTACGTTAAGTTACATATGTTTGTAAACACTACAGTCCAAACTACTTATCCGATTTGGCTGGAATTTGCTAAATAGGCATCTCATACCCTGACTTAAATCTGAAAAGCTTTTAAACCAAACTGGAAATGCCATTTTGGCACATCAACTTTGAAATTTTAAATAGATTCCACATTTTTGACTTCACCGTAAGAAGAGCCTTAAAATTCTGCTTCCAATAAGGGTGCAGTTAGTATTAGTGCCCTTTTGGTAAAAAGTTAAAAAAACCTAGATTTCTAGTGCGCTTTAGAAACACGCTGCAGCCCAAACCCCTTGACCAGATTTGGCTGAAAATTGGTACGTGGAAATTGTTTTACCCATTGAAGAATTTAACAGTTTTTGGAAGCAATCTGCTCACAGCAATTTGGCACATTAATTTTGAAAATTGAAATGCAAACCTTCATTTAATACATATTTAACTCGATTAAAAACAAGTTTAAAAAAAAAATTAATGTCACGTTTAGAAAGGTTTTCAAATTTTGGTTCTAAATTCACACTTAGTGCCAAAGAAATCAAGATTTTAGAAGATCATTAAAAAACACACTATAGCCGAAACTTCCATACCGATTTGGCTGACGATTGGTACGTGGAGGCTGTGTAACCTGCTAGTAGAGCTGAAAAGCTTTTGGAAGCAATCGGTCCACGGGAAATGCCATTTTGACACATCAGCTTTAACATTTCAAATACATACAGTAAAATGAGGAAAAACCGATCAGTACGACTTATGAAAAAAAAAACGAATACAATATTTTCCGTGTACTTTGCAAATGGCTCCTTCTGTGGTATAAAAGATGTAAGTACCAAGTTTCATCAAAATATTTTAAATCGTTTTTGAAATATTAGCAAAAAACATTTTTTAAAGTTTTCGTCTTAAAATAAGGTGGGGAATCGCTTCCTGAAGACTGATGGTGTACTTAGGAAACACCCTGTATATTTATTATATCCAATTATGTATGCAAACCCCACTAGATAAAAATTGTTAACTAATTCTCGATTCAAACTCAGATTGTTGTGACGTCACATGGGGGAGGGAATGTTTTGTTGGAAATGTCACTGATCTGATATCACCAAAAGAGTCTTATCGTTACATTTCAGCGCTCCTCGTTGGCTACTTTCCCTTCTGTGACGTCACGCAGTAAGTATCACCAGAGGGCATTTTTAGCTAGAATCGCGAATCGACATACAATTTCACGATTGCTTACGAAGCCAGACGATCAATACATCGGTTAATTTTCAACCTTGTAGTTATACAGGGTTTGGCAAAGGTATAGGACAATGTCCATAATTCTTGAAACGTAAATTTTTGGCAAAAATGATGTAATGACGTCATCATTGTGTTGTAAATGTCAACTAATGTAGAATTACGGATTTTTCTTGAGTATCATATCCGCCCGGAAGTGGAATCATGGCCACCCCAGATTTTCAAAAACATCGATGAAATAAGTGAAAAATCAACTACTGCCCTCGCGGAGCAGTTACTGGAATCGGTCGAAAAATCGAATCGCCAAATTACGTTTCAGGGTCCTGGGAACCCAAAAAATTGGTTTTTGAAAATTTTCGGTGTTTGTCCATGTGTCTGTGAACACGTTACAGCCCAAATTACTGGGTCAATTTGGCCGAAATTTGGTATGTGCTCATTGTATGATTCACGGAAGAACTGATTAGACTTTGGGCCAAACTGGGCCTCAGAAAGTGCCATTTTATCACATCAATTTCAAAATTTTAAATGCAAACCTTCATTTTGCACATCAGCATAGGAAGGCTCTTCGAATTCTGCTTCCAAAAATGTATTAACACTTCCAATTAATGCTCGCCACAGCCGAAACTAATGAAGATATCGAGATGAAATTTTACGCAAACGTTCAGTGAGCACTTTGTAGGCGATGAACGCGATTTTCAGCCGAATCGGTCGATTAAATTATATCGAAGCTTATACGTCTACATAGCGCCTTTTATACGTTTACATAGGGAGCGCCACCGATATCTTTTGAATTCTTCTCAGATTTTTAAACTAACTTTTCGAGTACCCCTTTGAAGGGGCGTAAAGACTGAAAGTTCATAGGTTGATACTTTATCATTAAAGTGCCGACGTGTATAAACTTTCACGCCCTTTTTGGTCTCAAATTTTGTTGATCAGGTGGTATAAGATTTAGGGAAAGTTGATTCTAATGCACTTGAATTGCCTAATGAGAGAAGTTTGTACTACTGGAATACGTCACGACCTTAACTAAACAATTTACGTAATCTAGTAGGTTTGGCGGCGAATCCGGTGGCGACTCCTGGAACAATGATACATCGCAGAAATCCGGAGGATACAAGAAGAGGCCTGATTTTAAAAGGTAAGCAAGCGTAGCAATATAGGGTGTCCGAAAATTAGAGGATAATATCTTAAGGGCGTATTCTACGATCAAAAAGACGAAGAAAAGTTTTAATAAAGATGGGTCGGAAAATGCCTCCTAAGGGAGTTAGGGCCCCTTAAATGGGACACTTTGAAAGTGGTTTTTTGTAAATTTCTTCAAAACGGTTAAAGATAACACCGTGAAATTGGGTATCCCGTACAGGGACGTTTTTTCTCAAATCTGACACCAGAATCAGAAGATCTGAAGTTTTTTGCGTAAAAATGATGCTCGTGTTTGAAATCGCTAGGACGCACCGTTTTCGAATACATTGACCCAAGTCGTTTTAGAGCACGAAAATCTGTCGCAGAAGATTTCAGTTTATTTACCAAATTATCAAAAACGAGTTCAGGGTCTGATTCCTTGCGTGATTTTAGGAAAAAAAGTTCGTATGGACATATGGTGGAAAATGCTTCCTATGGGACCTATGGGGTCCTGGAAAGCTGACGTTCTTCACTATCCCGGACACTTCCCTTAGGAAGCGTTTTCCGCCATATGTCCATGCGCATTTTTCTTCCTAAAATAATACCCCTGAACTAATTTTTGATAATTTGGTAAATAACTAAATAAAATCTGTGACAAATTTTCATGCTCTAAAACAACAAGGGTCAATTTATTCGAAAACGGTGCGCCCTAGCGATTTCTAACAAGAGTACCATTTTTACGTACACAACTTGAATCATTCAGATTCTGATGGTAAATTTGAGAAAAAACAACTTACAAAAATTATTTGAGCAAATTTAGTCCTAAGCCCCCTGGGCAGGGGACGCTTATGATCGAAACTTTACAATTTCTACCACGGTAATGAATTCAGCATCAAGAACTTACTAAAAATGCTCAATTTCACGTTATTTTTAACCGTTTTGAAGAAATTTAGAAAAAACCACTTTCAAACTGACACCTTTAAAGGGCCCTAGCTGCCTTAGGAGGCATTTTTCGACCCATGTTTATTAAAACTTTTCTTTATATTTTTGATCGTAGAATACGCGCTTAAGATATTATCCTCTAATTTCCGGACACCCTGTATTGTCGGAAAAAATATTATGAAAAGCCAATTAGAGCTTTAGTTGCTAGACAATTCGCTGTCAGTTTGCGGCCCTTAGGGCCAGTTTATCGATGCTCAGTTATCCCAAACTGAAAGCCAAATTATCTAACTGGACATCGAAAAACCGGCCCTTAATGGGAGATTACGATATATTTGAATAAAATTAGTGTTCTGATAAAAAGAGTTCTGACGTGTTTTTGCATTTTCGAATATAACCATTCTTTAGGCCATAAAATGGAATATTGGTTTTGATGACGTATGAGCTGCGTTCTCACGAAAAGTACCAGCCAACCTATCCATTTCATTCCTGTTTAGTTTCGTCAATGTCTGATCTAATTTTCTAATGGAAACAAGTGACACAACTGTCATATACTTGTCATGTGGGTTCTCACACCAAGGAATTGCACAGAAGGGTGAGATCGCTATCACATTCGTCATCAATTTTTTAAAATTGATTTGTGTGAAATTCATAATAAAACAAAAACGATGGATCTCGACCAAAAATTTTTTTTTTTAATTCTACCAATAAGGAGATTTGTGACATTCCGTAATGGCCTATTCTATTATGCAAAATTGTGAACTTGCTAATAGACTCTAGTACTAGCCGATTTGACGTCGAAATCTCCCCTTCCCCGATTCAATTAAATTAGAGATGGGCGATTCCTGCGCATTTATTTTTTCAAATAAGTTTCCGAAAGGCAATAAATTTCCCCTCGGTAAAGAAACTTTCCTTGAAAATGTTACCTGGAAATATTTCCAGCGAGCTTTCAGTAAATGACTGAAAAACGTTAATTTTTTTATTTTTGTTCAGATTTTCTGGATGGCCTCATTAACTCAAATAATATTTAAAATATAAATTGTATTTATACAATATACAATAAAAATATCTGTATTATTTATAAATAATATAAAGTCCGTTCGTTTTCTGTAGCAGAACTAAAATTTTTCTGGAACTGTACAATCCTAATTTGTAAGGGTCTGTACTTTTGACAATTTCATCGAAATTTAGCGGGAAAGCAAAAACATTACATAACCTAAATCTTCTAGGGTTTATTTTTATTGTTAGCAGCAGTGTCACAGATAAACGTACCTTTTCCTCGAAACTGCACGCACACAAAGAAAGGCCGTTTTGGGCCAATTTAGAGCAATTGCAAAATTTTGACATTTGTCATGTTAGTAAAATTCCTTGCAAAATTTCCTCATACCAACCTGAAATTCAAATTTTGACATTCTGTCGCTTCAATACGCGAAAATTAGCAGAGTGTCTGACATCTGGTGGCAATACTTTAACTACTCTGAAAGAGCAAACCGGATACGGAAACACTTTTAAACGTCCGTCATCATAATTTCGGCTTACGTCAGCCAGCTGTCAGTTGCGGGGTTAGGTAGTCGTTTTGTTTGGAGACATTTTCTCGCTGAGGGGTTTTTGGGAATAATTCTGTGGAATTTTACGTTTTGCGCAAGTGAAACATTGGTTGCATTCAGCCGACGGATCTGAAGCTGTTGTCGCTCCAACAGTTGCGACTCAACAGTTGCGAGTCGGCTGGCAGTGCTTTTTCAGAACTTCCAACGTAACAGAAAAATCCCAAGTAGAAACTGGACATCTAATTCTGTTCTGTCAAGTGCTAAGTCAACTCCGTGGTTCGAATCGAAATCTTTTTGAAACTTTTGAAAATAAATTAGGCAATAATTCGCATTTGTAAGGGATGAATTATCTACATCTCGAATTATTTCAATACGATGTCATCCATACCTTCATTAATTAGGTCTCCTCCGACCCTTTTGCATTTAGTAATTGCTTCAAACCAAAAATCACACTAATTGTGCAGTTTGATGTTTGATGTGAGAACTGCGAATTTGACACAAATGACGGTGATATCGGTAACCGTTGCGAATCGAGCGTAGTTTATTTTCGCTCCAAAAATTGGCGACCGCTCCACAACTGTTCCAAAAGTAGCGCACGATTTCAGCCGAATTCTGTCAACTGTTGCGCAACAGTTGTGTCGGCTGAACACGACCATTGTAAATCCAGGAAAACTTGGCTTTTAAAAAATCCACGTAGCGATGACACTGTCAGGCACGTCACGCTAGAATTCCCCCCTCCGGCTCCCCGGCCTCGTTGAGACGGCCATGTTGTGGTTTAGCAATGCCATCTATTAGCAGCTGATTTTCGCAATTCATGGAGAGTAGATATTTTTATTTACGAATAATATTGCCATCAAAAATAAAATCATTAAAATCAATTCATAGGGCATGGATTCGATTCAAGATTCAATATTTATTTTATAGTTTCATGGTATATACAGGGTGTTTCAGTTTTAAATTAAGTTAAACTGAATCAAACTTTGCAGGGAAGGCAGCAATCTCAGCTCGAGCGGCTCAGAAAAGAGCTTCAAGAAAGGATTCAGAGACAACCGAGGCGCTCCCAATAACTTCAGCAAGCCCTCTCGAAACAATTTCGGCGACAGTGGCGGGAGCACCGAAGTCCCAGACGCCGCCCCCGCCACTGCCGAATTCAACCAACTGGACGTGGATCAGACCGAAGCGAATGTCACCATCAGTTGGTTCCATAATCCTGGTCGCTTCTATTGTTCGATCGAAAACACTCAGGTTTGTGATTTTTTTTTCTATATCTCGCCTGTTATAAGTTATAACTTATAAGACCATAAAACGTTGGTATTTTAAATCTCAGATGGACCCTGACAGAGCATCAAGTTTACGTGCGTCGTATGTCATTAATGACAGAAACCTTAACTATCATTTAGTCACAGCGACTTCCTCTTTCAAGTCTGCTGTAAGTGGAAAACTTTGTTAATTCAGTTCTTTTTAGGACTTCTTGGTGAGGTTTAATTCGCGGTTCTACAGTGTGTTTCACTTTAGACGGCAACACCCCTGTATCTTTGTTGTTTTTTTGGAATATGGTAACAATTTTTTTCTTGGATATAGACCTCAGAAAGTTGTGTTTTCTCAAAAATATAACCACATCCTACTAAGACCAAAAACAAATACCAAAAATTTTATGAAGAAAGTTGCTCAGGATAACCCCAAATGGGTAAGGGGTAGATTTTAAAAAGGTTGTAACTTACAATCATGATAACTTAGTTATCATTAGTCCCTTGTGGTGGCGCTACCAAATCGATGGTACCAACCATAGCAAAATTAAGCAAAATGACGATTGACGAAATCAGCTGTCAGTGATCTGTCATTGTATTATTTCCGAAAATTAGAACGATGCATCGAGTTTTGCCCTTGTAGCGCAGTGCAACCGCGTTTAGCATTCATTTGAGGCATCATGCATGATTTTTCGACAACGTGCAGTGCGTGAATGATACGAAGAAATCAAGGAAGCAACCACATTTTCTCATCGGCTGATCGCCTTTGCAGACACAAGATTGGGCAAATTTTGATCTGGTTTTGAAGAAGATTGCCCATACTATATCTGGAGGTACAATGCACCTGTGATGCAGCTCTCATTGGACTGTTTACATTTTGTGTTAGGTAGGTTAATTCATGTGTTGGAAGTTGGACTAATCCTCAAATTTTTCAGTGCCTGATTAACTAAATGAAGCACCTCCCATCCCATGTTTGGAAATGTACCTACCAGAGGGGAATGGAAGCTAAATGAGATGCCTTTAAACAATCCCCTCAATTGCATTTGCAGAAAACTACGTAAAGCCTCCCCGTGCACTGAAATAGTTATCGTTTGTTTATCGAATTGGACTCAACAGCTTCGAATCAAGTAAAAGTGATTTTGAGGCAATTATTTTTTGTAATTACCTTATTGCCCATAAAATATTTTAAAAAAGTTGACCATTTTTTCTTATTCCAAATAAGGTAGTGAAATTGATTAAAAAAACGAGTGCTTTATGTAGGTAGGTACACACATTTATTTTCATCAGTTTGAGTATGAGAGAGTGAAACAGTACACTGCGGGACATTGCTAAAGTACTTATATTCAGGGTGGTCAAACGAAACAGGCCGGTTTTATCACATTTAAAGGTATTTTTCCGAAAAATTCTCAGACATGTCGATTTTTTACTTGGAGGGGGACACATTAATCCGTGATGGGTGCGATTTCACAATCCAGTCCCATGCATGGCTCTCCCCAGTGTGTGAAATGCCTCCTTGACTTGAGGGTACTCTTCCCCAGTAGGAAACTGAATGAATTGTGGAGAAAGTTCTACAAGGGCTTTACATAGTTCATGAATCGCAAGACTGGCAGCTGACTGCGAACTTCTGGCGCTGGAACCAACCAATCACTGAAAACCACCACTCGCATAAAACTGAAGAACCAGGCTTGTGCGTAGGTGTTAAACGCATATACCGCCCTTTTCCAGTATAAGGATTCCGCGTCAAATGCGGTGTAATGAGGTCAACGACATAATTGTCCAGTCAAGTTCGCTGGAAGAGTTGTTGCTCCGTTATTTCCTGTAGATTAAAAGGTACTTTTGGTATTCCTCTTTCACGATTGTCATCATCACTTGCACTGGACTGATGGACGACAAACTGTCAAACAAACCAAATTGGAATGCTGCGATACTCGCGTCGCGTTGTTGAAATTCACTTGTACAGCACAAAAATTAAAGATGATTTCACAAATACTTTGCAGACAACGAAAGACCATATTAAACTGTGATGTTAAATTTAAACGAGAATTACAGCTGATTGACAGCTCGACAGACGACGATTTCGTAGTTGGTACCCTCAGTTTGGTAGCGCCACCACTAGGGATTAATGGTAACTAAGTTATGCCAGTATTAAAGATAAAATCTTTTGAAATCCCACCCTTAGTCCGGAGTTTCAGGACAAAATAAAAATGTTGAATTTCTGTAAGAAAAATGCAGCAGAGAAGCGGCTGGAACCTCCCCAACGCGTGGGTCTTTGATTTCAGGGACTTCTGTTTAATATTTTAAAGTTGATATGCCTAAATGGCACTTCCCGTTGACCAATTGCTCCCAAAATCCTTTCAGCTCTTCAACCGGTCACCTCAACTCCATTTATCAAAGTTCGGGCAAATCGATCGACTAGTTTGGGCTATAAAGTGGTTTCAGTGTTATTACAAAATTTCGATTTTTCTACCTAAAGAGTACTAATTGCGAATAAATTTTGTCTCATTTAAAACCAGAAATTGAAGACCTTTCTGATGGTGACCTCGATAGTGAGTAGTGACTATAAATCTTTCAAAAACTTGTTTTGGATGTGTAAATTAGAGAATAATTTTAAATTTCGAAATTGGTGTGCCAAAACGGCACTTTCCGTGGGCCGATTGAATCCAAAATTTGTTCACTTCTTCGACGTGTAATACAATCCCCTTGTGCAAAATTTCAGCCAAATCGGTTCAGGGGCTTGGGCTGTACCGCGATTTTAAAGTCCGATAAAAATCAATTTTTTTTTATTTTTAGTCAAAAGGGCACTAAGAATGAATGCAGAAGCAGAATTTGAAGGCCTTTCCTATCGTGACGTGAAAAATGGGGGTTTGCATTTAAAATTTAAAAGTTGATGTGCCAAAATGGCATTTGTGGTTGCACGATTTATCTCCAAAAGCTTTTCAGATCTAAGTTGGGTTATCACATGCACACGAACCAAATTTCAGCCAAATCGGTTCAGTACTTTGGGCTGTGGCGTGTTTACGAACGAACGAACGTACGTACGTACATACATACAGACACATTTTAAAACCACTTTTTTGGGTTCCTGAGACCTCAAAACGTATAGATCCGGTCTTATCTCGAATTCGAAAATTTTAGTGATTGCAGTAACCTCCCTTTTTTAACCTCCCCACTCCACTTCACCATTTAAAAAAAAAGGGAGGGTTACTGCAATCACTAAAATTTTCGAATTCGAGATAAGACCGGATCTATACGTTTTGAGGTCTCAGGAACCCAAAAAAGTGGTTTTTAAAATGTGTCTGTATGTATGTATGTACGTACGTTCGTAAACACGCCACAGCCCAAACTACTCGACCGATTTGGCTGAAATTTGGTACGTGTGCATGTAATAACCCAACTTCGATCTGAAAAGCTTTTGGAGCCAATCGTGCAACCAGAAATGCCATTTTGGCACATCAACTTTTAAATTTTAAATGTAAACCCCCATTTTTCACGACACCATAAGAAAGGCGTTCAGATTCTGTCAGTTCCTTTTTGACCAAAAACTAAAAATAACGAGATTTTTATCGGACATTAAAATCGAGGTACAGTCTAAGCCGCTGAACCGATTTGGCTGAAATTTTGCACATGGGGATTGTATTACACGTTGAAGAGCTCAACAAATTTTGGATTCAATCGCCCCACGGGAAGTGCCATTTTGGCACAGCAATTTCCAAATTTAAAATTATTCTCTCATTTACCCATCCAAAACAAATTTTTGAAAGATTTATTGTCACCATCAGAAGCGTCTTCAAATTCTGGTTTTAAATGAGATAAAATTTATTCGCATTTAGTACCCTTTGAGTAGAAAAATCGAAATTTTGTAATATAGTCTACGAAATTTAAGATTACCAGACTGTTGTAAACCGGCCTAAAGACACTCGGTTTGATTACCATCTCTTTTCTTAACATTGCTTTCTTTTAACTACGTACTGGGTTGATGAGTGCAGTTGCAACCGTCCTCGTCTCATGCGTGCTGTTAGAGCAGACAAGAAACACACCGGGGACTATCGGGGCGGTCCTACAGAATTTCTGTCGTTCCAGCGGATCTCAATCAGGACGAGTGCCGATCCGATCAATTATTCGGAAAAAAAATCGATAATTGTTCGAAAAAACACTCTTCGAATAACAATACGTTTATTTTCTCGTTTATTTTCATTGTTATATTTAACGAGAAATATAATTTTTTGGCGCACAGAAATAATTTAAAATAAGACACATTTTCCTCAAGTTTCATCTTCAGAGCTAGACCATTCAAAATCGCTTTCATCGGCTAAGTTAATTATAATTTCTTCATGATCCGCATAAAAATCATACTGAACGTATTTATTGTAGTCTTCCAGGATTAACTTGTTGCAGTGTTCTACGCAGTTTTTCCAAATTTCCGGAGTAACTTTGGAAAGAGCTTCCTTCCACATTTCCATTTTTTAAATTAAAAAACACAACAGAATTTTATTTCAGAAAAAGTGAAATTAATCGTTAATTCAAGACAAAAGGTTGTCACAGTTGATTGTCCTGCACGATCCATGTTTTCAGGTGATGTGTCTTATTTTAAATTATTTCTGTGCGCCAAAAAATTATATTTCTCGTTAAATATAACAATGAAAATAAACGTATTGTTATTCGAAGAGTGTGTTTTCGAACAATTATCGATTTTTTTTCCGAATAATTGATCGGATCGGCACTCGTCCTGATTGAGATCCGCTGGAACGACAGAAATTCTGTAGGACCGCCCCGATAGTCCCCGGTGTGTTTCTTGTCTGCTCTAACAGCACGCATGAGACGAGGACGGTTGCAACTGCACTCATCAACCCAGTACGTAGTTAAAAGAAAGCAATGTTAAGAAAAGAGATGGTAATCAAACCGAGTGTCTTTAGGCCGGTTTACAACAGTCTGGTAATCTTAAATTTCGTAGACTATAACACGGAAACCACGTTATAGCCCAAACTACTGGATCGATTTGTCCGAAATTGGGTACATGAAGGTTAGGTTGAAGAGCTGAAAGGCTTTTGGGAGCAGTTGGTCCACGGGAAGTGCCATTTAGGCATATCAACTTTAAAATCTTAAACACAAGTCTCGGCAATCAAAGACCCACGCGTTGGGGAGGTTCCAGCCGCTTCTCTGCTGCATTTTTGAAATGGTGACGTGGAGTGGGGAGGTTAATACATTATAGGATTATAGCGCAAATTAGTGAATCGATTTGGCTGCAATTTGCTACATGGAGATTGGGTGACCCGTTGAAGACCTGAAAGGCTTTTGGAAGCAATTGGTCCACGGGAAGTGCCATTTAAGCATATCAACTTTAAATTTTAAATACAAGGCCTCCTTTTTTATGTCGCCATTAGAAAGACTATCAAATTCTGGTTCTAAAAATGTATTCACAGTTTCTGCCATTTCAGTGGAAAATAGAGAAAAAAATCTACACAGAATACAAAGATCCACGCGATGGGGAGGTTCCAGTCGCTTCTCTGCTGCATTTTTTTAGATCGCCATTAGAAAGACGATCAAATTCTGGTTCTAAAAAAGTATTCACAGTCTTTGCCATTTCAGTGGAAAATAGAGAAAAAATTTTTTCTCATTAAAAGGTAGCGGGCTGACAGTGGATGGCATAAAGTGGCAGTTATTGTCAAAAAGGTGGCAAAATATTAACCTTAAAAGGAACATGTTGTCAATGTAGTGGCCCAAAGGGCTCTATAGTCAAGCATTATTAACTCTAATTGCAAAACAAAAGCACATTCATTTCAAAATTCAGCCGATTCAATTAAAAGCAATTCTAATCGTAATATAAACAAACTCTCCGTGGGAAAATGCTGAATCGATAAAATAAGAAGAAGTCACACATTCCCAGACATCCAAAAATACCCCTAAGGTCAAAAGCATGACAGTATCGATCGCCATAAATCATCAAGAAAGCTCGCATCAGCAGAAAAAGTTGGAATCATTTCAACCACCGCATGTGCTACTTGGCTCCACCCCCTCAATGCAAATCTAATGCAACTATCCCACCCTTTTGTCACGACGTAGAGGAAATTCAGCGGAACAGAAATCCAATAAAAGGGGGCAGCAATCGACATGCACACCAGAAGTCACAGTCAAAGTTCAGACACAGAGTTCCAGCCGCAAGTCCAAGTGCAGTCCAAGTCACAGTTCCAGTTCCAGAAGCAGTTCCTTGAGATGTTGCCATTCCAGTGAAGCAAATCCAATACCAGTGGTCAGCAGCTCAAGTCCAAAGTGACAAACAGAAGAAGTGTTGTTCCAAGAGCAAGCCAAAAGTACCAGCCAGAGCTAAGGATGAACCCATCAAACACTCCGTGTAGCACCAGTATGTTTTAATTTGGGAAAGCATATTCGTAATGAATTTCGATAATTGTTTCGCGTATTTTAATTCTCTTTCAATACAGGCTGGTCCAACACTAGTGTCCAGCGGCAAAACGACCTTTTCCTTTGAAGCTAGAGTTTTGAATTTTTTACAGGGTGTATGGGTACTAAAAACCCTCCAGATGGCCTTAAATTTTTTTTGATTGGACCAAAAATGTGACGTCACGAGATTCCAAATTCCGCTATTTTCATGAAATAAATAATTTTTGTCCATAGGTTGATTATTTTGGGCCTTAAGATTATGTTGACCAGATTTTCAATTTTTTTGAACGTCAGGTTAGCAAACTGCAGAAGGCAAAATAATCGTCATTTTATTTCATAAGGAGGCCGTGAAACAATATCGAAACGATGCGCCGTGTGTCCAACTTGAGTTCATCGGAGATTTAGAACTGTCAGTTGCTTGTCATGTTTTGACACGGGTGATTGAACTCCAGAATTATTAATTGATTGGTTTATTGAAATAATCTGATATTTTTACAAAAAACTTATGCGAAAGTCATGAATATTCACGGCGAAGTGTTTGAACGCGCAGGCGCAATCGCAATGCGTGTTTACATCTCGACAGCTGATGCCGGCAGTCCGACACGATTAATAACCTTTCTAGCAGTTTATTTCCTTGCAAATTCGTACAGAGGTTTACCCCATTTAATTATCTATGAATTGGGTAAGTTTTTCAACTTTTATTGTATCTGTAAAAACAACCCTGTTTAATTGAAGGTGATGTTGAAGATTTGGACTCGGATTTAAACGACAAGATTATGGCATCTACTACAAATAATTGTTGATGATTATCACGTTCTGATCCAAGACTGTTTACATTTTACAAGGGAAAAGTGTGGATATTGTGCAGCAGTGTCTGTTTGAGGAACTCGTGTAGTGACTGCGATGATTAGTGTCAAGATTGCAGTGAAACCTTACTAAATAAACTACATTGTTGAATTAGTAATGTGAAATAAATTACTAGCTAGGAATTTGGGGCATTTTGTTCCAAGTGAATATTCAGACCATTTCATAAAGATGCGTGTGTACCTTACTTAAAATAAATAAGTTTAGTGGTGCTTTATTCATAATTTAATCCAACAGAAATTGTTACTGTTTTGCTGATTGTTTTACAAAGACAATACGTATGATTTTGAAACCAGTCCCAGATTCATTCGCATTACATTTCACCAAGGTTCGGACACTTCGACAGACAGGGTTTCGGTTTCTCGTTCTCATTACTAACACTGACGAATAATTCTGCTAGTCTTGCCTTCGTTATTCCTTTATCTTGTAATTGTAGTAAACAACTGTTTCTGGTAGATTGTGATGATCCTGTCGTCCAAATCTTCACACCTTAAATTACCGAGTATTGCTTATAATAATACAAAGAAAATTGAAAAACTTACTCTATTCAATGATAATTAAATGAGGTAAACCTCTGGAGAGCGTTTGCAAGAAAATAAACTGCTAAAAGGTTCATTAATCTTCACATCTTCCAGGCATCAACTGCCGAGAGTCGAGGATGTAAACAACACGCTTTGCGTCTGCGCGCGTGTTTAAAACTTCGCGGGGCAGACTCGATGATTTTCACATAATTTTTTTGTAAAAATATTAGATTATTCGAATAAATCAATCAATTAATAATTCCGGGGCTCAATGGCCGCTGTCAAAACATGACAAGCAACTGACAGTTCTAAATCTCCGATGAACTCAAGTTGGACACACGGCGCATCGTTTCGATATTGTTTCACGGCCTCCTTATGAAATAAAATGACGATTATTTTGCCTTCTGCAGTTTGCTAACCTGACGTTCAAAAAAATTAAAAATCTGGTCAACATAATCTTAAGGCCGAAAATAATCAACCTATGGACAAAAATTATTTATTCCATGAAAATAGCTCAATTTGAAATCTCGTGACGTCACATTTTTGGTCCAATGAAAAAAATGTTAACGCCATCTGAAGGGTTTTTAGTACCCATACACCCTGTAAAAAATTCAAAACTCTAGCCTCAAAGTAAAAGGTCGTTTTGCCGCTGGACACTAGTGTTGGACCAGCCTGTATAGAAATTATTCGCTTAAACACAGTTAATAATGCTTGCGAAAATAATACGGAAATATTTTGTAACTAAATTTTAATTATTGCCAAAAATGTAACTAAACCAGTTATTTTCTAACTGCCGTAAACTATACCAGAGGAAACACACCTATTCAGCTAAAGGCTGCGGAAGTAGCCTAAATTCTATAACTCTCTTGTTAATTATTATTAGTGTTAATAAAAACCATAAAAGCTACTTTTGCAGTATGAATGCTGATTAAGAATCATCCCAGCTTCCCTTTTCTGTACTAATAATAATAATAAGGTTTATTTAAATAGGAATTCCTAATGTACAAAATAGGAAAGTGGTATTAAATAACCAATTAATTAAACGTAACTCAAGTGGTCCAAAGCACGGCCACGAAACGCAGTAAATAAACCCGCTCGACCGACCTGCACGGCATCAAAACTGGTGGCGCAATCAAAATAGTAAAGCCACAGCACATCAAATGTGATGGGTGATGACGGTATTTGTCGAAAAGCATAACAAATTTTCTATTGAACTGACTACTATCTACACAGAATATAATGATTCACGCGATGGGGAGGTTCCAGTCGCTTCTCTGCTGCATTTTTGTCAATATTTTCGATTCAAAGCAGCTCGACATAAAAATTCAACCTGGCACTAAAATTACGTTTGTTATTTCCAATAATTACATACTAATAATTTTACCTCATTTTTAAGAAACTTAGGTTGATGATACTTTACAAATTTGACAGCGGAAGCTATGTCACAGATCTTTTCGGAATCCATTTTATCCAAAAGAACATTCAAAGCCACAAAGAGTCCACTAGCAGTACAACCGTCGCTAAAAAAAATATTGCAGATTCTTATTTCATATTCAATGCAGGTAGGTATGTAGGTATACATACCATCGTGATCAGAAAAAACGAATACAGCGAATGACTTTAGACCTTTAGACACAAGCATTTTCTAACATTTTAGGTGGAAAAACGTGTGTCTAAAGTCACGTCACTGTACTAATTTTTTCTGATCACGACGGTACCTAGGCTATTTTGAGAACGCTCGTACTTAATTTAAGTTTACTATTCGTCTTCAAATTCTGTCTCTCCAAATCTACCAGGGTCTAATAGGTAGTTATCCAGTTATAATAGATTTAAGAGAATCAAACTGATGTTAGTTCTCAATTATCGTATACAGTGCGAACGTTGGCTGTAGAATATTCCAAATACCAATCTCTTGGGTCATCTGCTGCTAAAATCCTCGGACCGGTCGATTTTATTTTTTAAATGCGGATCTGATTCTGCAGTCAGATTTTAACCTCCCCACTCCACTTCACCATTTAAAAAAAAGGGAGGTTACTGCAATCACTAAAATTTTCGAATTCGAGATAACACCAGATCTTCACGTTTTGAGGTCTTAGGAACCCAAAAAAGTGGTTTTTAAAATGTGTCTGTGTGTATGTTCGTACGTACGTTCGTACGTTTGTACGTACGTACTTTCGTACGTTTGTAAACACGCCACAGCCAAAACTACTAGACCGATTTGGCTGAAATTTGGTGCGTAGGCATCTCATAACCCAACTTAGATCTGAAAAGCTTTTGGAGCCAATCGTGCAACCGGAAATGCCATTTTGGCACATCAACTTTTAAATTTTAAATGCAAATCCCCATTTTTCACGTCACCGTAGGAAAAGCCTTCAAATTCTGCTTCTAAAAATGTCTTCACTCTCAGTGCCCTTTTAAATTAAAAAACTTTACATTTTTGTCGGACTTTAAAATCGCTGTACAGCCCAAGCCCCTGAACCGATTTGGCTCAAATTTTGCAAATGGGGATTGTATTGCACGTCGAAGAGCTGAACAAATTTTGGATTCAATCGGCCCATGGAAAGTGCCGTTTTGGGACATCAATTTCCAAAGTTAAAATTACTCACTCATTTAATCATCCAAAACAAGTTTTTGAAAGATTTATTGTCACCATCGGAAAGGTCTTCAAATTCTGGTTTTAAATAAGACCAAAATTCGTTTGCATTTTGTGCTGTTTGGGTCAAAAAATCGAAATTTTGTAATAACACTAAAAATACATTATAGCCCAAATTAGCGAATCGATTTGGCTGAAATTTGGTACATAGAGATTTGGTGACCCGTTGAAGACCTGAAAGTCTTTTGGAAGTAATTGGTCCGCGGGAAGTGCCATTTAAGCATATCAACTTAATTTTTTTAAATACAAGGCCTCCTTTTTTATGCCACCAATAGAAAGACGATCAAATTGTGGTTCTAAATAAATGGCAGCAGAGAAGCGGCTGGAACCTCCCCAACGCGTGGGTCTTTGATTTCAGGGACTTCTGTTTAAGATTCTAAAGTTGATATGCCTAAATGGCACGTCCCGTTGACCAATTGCTCCCAAAAGCCTTTCAGCTCTTCAACGGGTCACCTCACCTCCATTTACCAAATTTCGGGCAAATCGATCCACTAGTTTGGGCTATAAAGTGGTTTCAGTGTTATTACAAAATTTCGATTTTTCTACCCAAAGGGTTCTAAATGCGAATCAATTTTGTCTCATTTAAAACCAGAAATTGAAGACCTTTATGATGGTGACCTCGATAGTGACAATAAATCTTTCAAAAACTTGTTTTGGATGGGTAAATTAGAGAATAATTTTGAATTTCGAAATTGGTGTGCCAAAACGGCACTTTCCGTGGGCCGATTGAATCCAAAATTTGTTCACCTCTTCGACGTGTAATACAATCCCCTTGTGCAAAATTTCAGCCAAATCGGTTCAGGGGCTTGGGCTGTACCGCGATTTTAAAGTCCGATAAAAATCAATTTTTTTTTTATTTTTGGTCAAAAAGGCACTAAGAATGAATGCATTTTTAGAAGCAGAATTTGAAGGCCTTTCCTATCGTGACGTGAAAAATGGGGGTTTGCATTTAAAATTTAAAAGTTGATGTGCCAAAATGGCATTTCTGGTTGCACGATTGGCTCCAAAAGCTTTTCAGATCTAAGTTGGGTTATCACATGCACACGTACCAAATTTCAGCTAAATCTGTCGAGTAGTTTGGGCTGTGGCGTGTTTACGAACGTACGTACGAACGTACGTACGAACGTACGTACATACATACAGACACATTTTAAAAACCACTTTTTTGGGCTCCTGAGACCTCAAAACGTATAGATCCGGTCTTATCTCGAATTCGAAAATTTTAGTGATTGCAGTAACCTCCCTTTTTTTTTAAATGGTGGAGTGGAGTGGGGAGGTTAAAATGTATTCACAGTTTCTGCCATTTCAGTGGAAACATGCAGCAGTGAAGCGGCTGGAACCTCCCCATCGCGTGGATCTTTGACTTGTGTTTCTAGTCGAATTAGCATAGAAAATGTATGACTGGTTTCCATGATGGTTTTAGAACTTTTTTAGAGTGCACAAATTGAAACATTCATCAGAGAAGAGTAGGTATAAGTAAGTCCTTTTTAAGCAGAACCCACAAAGTTCTAAAACCGTCGTTGAAACCAGTCTTATACAATTTCTGTGCTAATTCGGCTAGAAACACAAGTCAAAGATCCACGCGTTGGGGAGGTTCCAGCCGCTTCACTGCTGCATTTTTTTTTCCACTTCCGGTTTAACCGGAAATGACCTTAACTTTGTTTTCTCAAATAGAAATACACTTTTTTCTCAACGAATTCGGAATCTACAATTTTTTTTGAGTTGAAAGCATGTATCATACTTGACCGGAAATGCATTCACGGCCACACTAGATTTTCAAAAACATCGAACAAATCGGAAAATCAAGATTTTTGAAAATTGCAAATACACATCAACCTTATTTTTTCGATACAATACCACGAGTGACCCCAAAATTTCCGGATTTTTTTGACATTTACGACGGAGCGGAAATCAACATGAGTCGAAGACGAGTGATGATTTCCGCGGCAAGAATCTGGAGTAAATGTCAAAAATAAATATTCTGAAATTTAAGGATCACGAGTGGTATTCAGCGTAAAATTTCACTTATCTGACAGAAAAATTTCGGGCATAATTTTCTCTTGATTGGTCAGAATCCGTCGTAAAGATTTAAATCCTCGTTCGTAATTGGATCAAATTTTTAAGGTGGAATTTTCTAGGAAATTTTTAATATTCCTATACTGTCATTATTGTCAGTGTAAAATGTGTATTGTTGTATCAGGTTTCCTAGAAAAATAGCTCAACTAACATAAAAATTCCTTAAATAATTAAAAACAAAAATCTGATTGGTCCACTTCAAACTGGAGAACTACTGGACTCTGAAAGCCTTGAAAATGACGCGTTTGAAGGCGAATACTCCATTAAAATACTTCGGAGCGTTTTGAGACACCTTGTAGTTAGGTATACTCATCTTACTGGCAGGTGATGATGATACATTTATTGCTTCTTGAAACAAATTCTCTCCAAACACGAATTAAATCCGTCATTTTTGCAGGAGTGAGATCCTTATTTCCCCAGTTCTTCACATTAATGATATCCACGATTCTATAACTGTATCCTCCTTCAGTACTTTTGATTTTAATTTTATTGCAATATTTAGAACTCCTTTCTTCTAAAACCTCGAGGGTCATTTTGTGATCATTGAAACATTGAAGCAAGAATTCGGGTTGCCAAAATACAGCAGTGTCCTGCAAACCACGTTTTTCATAAACCCAAAAGAAATAACTCACCGATTCTGCACTCAAGTAGTTGAGATTAATGACTGTAAAAACTTGGAATTTATTAACAAGTGCCCAAAAGTCGCTGATTGTGAGTGGTAAGGGCTGCTGGGTCACTATAAAGCTTCTAAGGCGACAGTCGATTTTTATAGCATTAATGTATCGGGAGTCTGAGTTTAGAAATACCTGGAATCGTCCTTGAAGCGATTTATTAGTCATAAATAATAAATGTAATCAATAAATATTTAAATAGATTACCATTAGGATGGACATAGGGAAATCGATTTTTCTTTTTATCCTCATCAGAAATTTCTAAAAACAACGGAGGACGAATTTTGGAAAACATCGTCAAATTCTTGTCTATGATTTGCATTAGCGGCCTCACATTTATCAAGAAGCTATTCAATTTTAATCTGTAATTGGAATTAAGAGGAGTGGAATATTTTGGGGTCGAAAGATAATCGTAAACTAGGAAATGGGAAAAAATATATTGGAACAAGTCGCTAACAAGACCCATTCTTTGGCGCCTCAGCTCGGAGAGAATTTTGTAAAAATCTACCTCTCCTTGGTTTTCCGCCATTTGAATTGCTATATGGCAAAGAATTAGGGCACCAGTCCTGCCACAACCTGCACTAAATTGCAAGTTAGTTTGTGAAGAAAATACGAAGAGTACGTACCTGCAATGTACCAGGATTGGTCTGGGGACATTCAGCAATTTATTTACAAAATCCAGCAAATTTTCTGGATGCTTGGGAACATCATGATCAGGCCATGACGTAAAATGATACTGACAGACACTTCGCACCTCTTTTCCAAATTTTACATTAAATTTTCTGAAAATCCAACCAGAGAAGTCCTTCCTAGACTCATATTTAACTTTAATAGTATCAAAATTATAGGTTTTTTGGAACTCTGGCCAATATTTGAAGCACTTTTCCTTCTCGTCTTCAATTAGATTCGTGAGCATTACAATGGTGGTGACACCTTCTTGCCAGGTCATCCACCAAAAATCGTTGACAGTGTCTGATTTTGGGGCTTGTGTGGCAATAAAGACTTGTCCCTCAATATAACCCTAAATCAAATTTGAAAATAAATTTTAAAAAAATTGCTTAATTACATCGATATAACTCGCGTTGATGTAGTCATCACCTGCATTTCTTTTCAAAATGACTCTCGTGTCGTCATCTAAAAATTTTGAGTTGTTATAATGAAATTTCGGGAATTACCTATACAGGGGACTCTGCTCTGAAAGCGATTCTTGATGGAATTGTGCAGCGATCGACCTTCAGCTGAGGATTTTTCGTTAAAATATAGTGGAACCTTCTCGAACTGGTCCTTCAGTAATTTTAATTCTTCATTCAAATAATTGTCTAAGTTCTCACGTTTTATTGGTTGTGAAGGTGCGCAAATAGTTTCATAGCCGGAATTGTTTATTTCTGAATTTCTAGGTAACAAATGTTTTTCTTCATTCTCTAGGCCTTTTCTCCTCTTCTTGTATAATTTAAATGTAAGATAACTGAAATGGAACACTAACTTCTTCTCTTTCGAAACTAAATTCTTTTTTACCTGATGATGCACGCAAGAATAAGGATTAGTGAGATGGCCAAAAGATACAGAACAATATTTTGTATCATTCCTTGTTTAGTAAAACTTTCCAGATTTAATTTTCTTGTTTGATATGTGAGCTCTGTTCCATTATTTAGTGGATAAATTAGGAATTCTCCATTCAGGATGGAAACATTCTTTCCATCGAAATTAGGAATATTGGCGATGAAATGTTGTCCTTCTTTGTGCAACTTAATAATCTTATCACTATTATTTCTATCTTTGTAGATCTCAATTATTTCTTCTTCGGAAAGGTTCCCTGCATTGGTTTTCAGTAGTAGAAAATCATAACTGAAATTCAAAACAATAAATATTGTGCTTGAAAGATGTTGAGCAAGAGATCAACCTGTTTGTGTTTTCTGGTGGAACCTCTATAGGAACTTTCAAGGTACAATTTATGTTAACGCAGAAGTTGGTCAAAAATAAATTCCGTATTGATTTTCCGTTAATTGAAAAAATGCGAATTAGAGTTGCAGTTGCAATTGTTTCTTCTTTATTTTCCAGATTTTGAAGGATTAGAGAGATGTTGTGTCTTGGCAATTTTTCTAGTTTTAACTGAAAAATGAGAAATAATCGTTAATAGTACCTAACTGACGGTCCTATTAGATACCTACCTCGTAATTTTTTATGTTCTTGTCCAGTGTAAACTTGGCCTTCTCAACTCCATAATCGATAATTTTGGCCATTTTTGGTCTGCAGTCGCTATGATAAATGGTTTTCCATGAAAAGCGGAGAGAGTCAGTGTCGGAGAGATGTTCCATGTTTAGACTTTTGGAGAATGTCGTAGAATCTAATAATTATGAAGGACTTAATCAATAATTTTGGATTTTTGCCTTTCATCAATTCATCATAATTAGGAGGCTAATAGCCCAATCGTAGGTGTTAGAATTTTTTTTAAGCAAAAGTAGAAATAATAATTAGAAGACAACAGTTTTTTGCATTGAGATGTTCTACTCTATGTACTGTTTAACATACTAAGAGTCCTGACAAATCCTGTGTGTGTGTTAGCCGCAATCATCAAAAAATGGTGGAGGACGTGGTTCCCTCCGACGTTTTTCCTTGATACATCTCGAAAACCTCGTCGAAAACCGTTGATCCTACGTGAATTTTTCACGAGAGTAAACCGAAAATTTGCAACACAATGAGTATACACTTGCATTCAAAGCTTCTTCGGTTTCGGAGATATAAAGGAAAAACTTCGGAGATACCCATGCCCTCCACAATTTTTTGAAGATTTTGGCTAACGCACACACAGGCGGATTTGTCAAGACTTTTAGTATGTTAAACAATACATAAAGTAGAGGATCTCAAAGCAAAAAGCCATTGTTTTCTAACTATTTCCACATTTTCCCCTAAACGACTGGACTATATAAAGTGAGGGATTTTTTTATTTACAAGAATAATGAAAATAAACCACAACATTGACAGCTTTTGGATATGCTGCTATAATCTGTCCGGGATCCACACGACCGAGATTCACCCTATTTCCATGGCGATTCATTGTTGACAACAATGAATCGCCATGGAAATAGGGTGAATCTCGGTCGTGTGGATCCCGGACAGACCATAGCTTCAACTAATAACAAGCAAGCAAAAGAGCAAGAAAAAGAAAATTAGACCACTTGATCAACAAAAACGCAGAACGGCACGTCGAGACTTTGCTGATAGGTAAAGGTACTCATCACAGTTACGTCTCACTAAAAAAATTAATAGTTTAGCGGTGTAATAGACGATATTCTAAGCTCACTGAATTTTTCTCTTTGGAGAGGTACGGTACGAGAAGATAGGTACCTGATGGATGGGTTACGTGGTTGTCATAAGTACGTGTTTTATGGTGTTTATAGAGAAATTAAGGACGCCTGTACGCCTGATTGCCTGTGTCTTTGACGAAGGAAAACGTGCGTGTGAAATTCAGTTCGATGGTGACTTTGTCTTACTCATTTTGACCGCAAATAAAGTGCATATTAACTTCGAAATTTTTAATTATATGTGTTATGTGTTAAGTGTTAATTATGAGTGTTTATAGTTAGTTGGGGCTAAATTCAAGCATATTGTTGTTGCTGCACTGCTGCTATATTTAAACAATACAACGAAATTAACTTGATTCTTTGTAAAACCAATTATTGCAAGAAAACCCAAAATCACAAAAAATGAACACATAACGGTTAATAAAGAGATCCACAATAAAACCATAACATAACAATATAGGAAATATACTGCAAAATAAGCAAAATTTGACTTTGTAAGCACTAAAGCAGCAATTCTACAAAAAACTGTCAACTTGAGGTAATTTTTCGGACATCTAACGTCATTTTCGTACAAACTTAAAAGAGAAAGAGATATGTTTCCTGTTATATCTCCATACCGTTTGCCGTACCTCTCCAAAGAGAGAAATCCAGTGACCTTACGATATTCACAAGATGAACGCCATGTATCATCATTGATCAGCCATGATGTTAAATGTGAAATGTAGAAAAATCCTATCACTAGAAACACCACCGGTGTAAAGGAGTGGGGTGTTTCTAATGATAGTGACTTTCTACTTACTTTTTTGTCGTCTATCTCGACGTGCCGCTCAACTTTCACAGCCTTCTTGATGTAAATTTAGCTGATATCAACTGAGAAATAGACTTTTTTGGCCAGAAACACTTTTGACTTAAGAAACCGCTAGAGAAATTAGACATAAAATCTCCCTATTGCTTATTATAAATCGTATGGAAATTTTTTGAATTTGTGCGTCAATAAAACCTGCTTTTGCATACCATATTCTCTTGTAGAAATCGTTTCTTCGGTAGGATTCGAGAGAACATCTACATCTTTATTCGACCCATACAACTACAAGATGTTTAAAACTAACATAAATGTACATATTATAATTATTGTTCAAAGAGAAGTAGGAAAATTACCGAAAAATTCAATACTGGCCGGGAATCGAACCCAGAACCTGCCACTTTCCAGGCGGACGCTCTTCAAAAAATATGATGTGATGTGATAACGGGAAGTTGTGGAAACTAGTGAATATCGCAATCTGCCGATAGGACGCTTGTCTGAAGGTAGTTCGCACAGTTCCTAGATAATGATAAATGATGATCGATGTCATGTCCCCAAACAAGTCCTCGGTAAAGTGACATGACAGCTCCCGTATACGAACTAACATTGGACAAACGTCCTTTCGACAGATTGAGATTAATTTGTTTATGTAGCCACCCCTTTACACATATTTTCAGAATAGCACGTTAGCAGGTACCTATTCTGGGTTCTGCGTCCGATTTAATACTGCATACAATTTAATTGCACGTGCAAGAACCACCAAATTCGCAACGACTAGTGGGGCTTTGCCAAATAGCACGTGTTGAATGTTGATCGGACGCAGAACCCGTTGGCTACCGTCTGGAAAGCGGCTGGTTCTAGGTTCGATTCCCGGCCAGTATCAAATTTTTCTGCAATATTTCCACTTCTCTTTGAATATATTAACCTGAAGGTGGTGACCCTCAAGAAACATAGTCAGTTAGTAATTATTGTACTTACCGAAGCCGGTATCTATTCAACTTTACTTACTTCGACGTAATAGTCAGAATTTGGTTCAAGGTTCAAAATATTTAGACATTGATAATTTTCCCAAAATTGACAGTAAAACGATGAATTTATCACTCTTTCTGAAGATTTTGTGGAGTTGTTCACTTGATTCAAATAAATAACAAAATCTCCCATCTCTCCTGTTGGTGGATTTGGGTGCCGCCACTTCAATCCCAATTCAGTTTCGCTTACACAGTATACTGAAATATTTTGTACCGGATTTGGTTCTAAAAATTAATTTGTAACACGAAATTCCTATTTCTTTAATAATATTTATGTACCTCTGGGATTTGTGCGTATGATAGAATAGTTCCTTAGCAATGTGCCGGCACTATAAAGTTGTGGCACATACTCAGTAAATGCAAAAGTGGCATTCTTCGGTAGATCTATCAAAACTTCACAATCACTCAGGGATGTATTTCTAAGTAAGGGAACTTCGATTGGACTCTTCTCTTTACACCATTTGCTGCTACAGGAAAGTTTAATTTTATATTCTCTTCTTGGACTACAACACAAAGATACGTGTATCGATTTATCTCCATCTGCATGATTAAACTCAATATTTGTAGGTAATTTGTCATTTACTTCAACTTCACTAGTCAGCACTAATACAACAAACAATTTAAATAATGCAATAGAAAACACCCAATTTAACATTGCAGCTTATTTCTTAGTAATATTTCCTGCGATAAAAATTTACTTACTTTCCTGCCTATTGTTAAAATGAAAACGTAATCGCAGTAGATTAGATAATATTGGCAAGAAAGATACACTGCCGATCAATTGAAATGATGCACTCGAAAATTTGAGTCGAATTCAAAATGCCATATCTCCCTATAAGGAGGCGAGGGATTTAAATGGGCTTTTTTTACCGGATAGCATATTTCATTGGTTATTACTCAGTATATTGTACGTTTTACCCAAACCCCCTTTATGTGATATACAGGGCGTCAGATCCAGGCACTAAAGACTGGCCGAAGTTTAGACCACTCCCAATTTTTGGATAAAAAATTCAGATTTTTTTGACTTGTTTTAGAACGTACGTTCGTACTGTAACGTTATATTTTTCAACCCCCTTACTAACCCAGGTTTCTAGATTTGTTACGTTAACGAAGACCCCCCTTTAAGTTCGTGATCGTCTAGTTATCTATCATTTAGGACCCATTGTTTAGGACTACGTTGTGTTTCTAATTAATTAACCTTTCAATTAATACCTCCCCCCCTTTTATTTACTAGGTATCCCTGATTAGTGGAGAAGTAACACCAAAAGAGAAATAAACACTACATTCTTTCGATCTTTGATTTATTTGCATAATATAATTCAAAAGAACAAAAGAACACTTCAGAATGGAACATTGTATTCAGATCAGTCTGTCAGATTATTTTACAATCTTTGTTGATTTTATGAGGATTTCCTAGTACGTTGTACTGTGAGAAAATCTAGTGGTTTCTGGTAATTGCCAGGTTTGACTTTTGTCAAAATGTTTATTAGACAAGGCTGTCTCAAAAAATACAGATCGTAACAAATGTGTCAATGCAGATTTGTAATTGGAGTCAAGATCAAAGTTCTCTTTTGGAAAGACAGCTCAGCTGTGTATTTTGACCAACTCAGAAGTACGATACAGATTTTGATGGCTTATGTAATGATTTGCTTGGTTTGGTTTGAGTTCTGGAATACACCAGTAACTATCTTTTGTTTGGTTCTTTTTTTTCATTGGTAGATGGGACTTTTAGTCCTATGGGTTGGGAGAACTGTTTATCAGTTTCCTTCTTTTTAGGTGGGACCTTGGTCCTCTTTTTGGAGAACTGTTTCACCAGCCTCAAATTAGATTATTGGTTGTTGGGATGCGATGACATGATGGATCGATTTCCGTCATTAGGTCAAAATAATCGGCTTGAGTTTAGAATGGATTTTAGGTTCTTTTGTAGAACTCTGAGAACTCTGAGTTAGACAAGATGAATGTCGTTGGTTGTTTTGTGAGATCAGTCTTAGAGTAAAAGATAAACCAATTCAAAGACACTAGGTGATGTAAACAAACAAATGGCCGTGTTTGGGTTTCCTTTTTGACAATTGAGCCACAATGCAATTTGACTTGATGGCCCTATCTTAAAACTAAGATCTAACTTATAACTAGGTTAAAATTATATCAACCCAAAGTACACGTACTCTTATTTATGAAAGTCAAAATTTTAAATAGCTGAAACTCTGCTATTACAGTTTTAGTGCAATGTTATCTGGAGGTGTAATAAAATAATTCAGACTATGCTTCGTTCACGCTCTCTTTCATAAACCTCTGCTTTCAACCAACCCCCTGATTCTCGATGTCTCTCAATCACTACCAGTCACCTTCTGTACTCCTGATCTTGACCAGAAACCCAACTCAAAGACCAAAAGTCAAAAGTTAAGATTCAAGACAAAATAATTGGGTCCTCACATTCCCCATCCCCTAAAACCTCTACCCCAGGACGAACCCTTGTCGCTCTTTTGGGACTTTAACCCTGTCAAGTTCGTTTTTTGATTTATAGTGGGTAGCCACAATTTTCCTGTTCCCATGAGAGTCCTGCGAGCAGGGTGCAGACACCACATTCCAACCCTCTGATTTCCCCAACTCTTTCATACCAAGTGATAACATTCCTTACAGAAAATATCAGAAACTCGTCTCGGCACAGACCGCGAAACATTTTCAAACCTGTATCCAATATAACACTCATACTTTGACTTTGGATTCAAATGTCTAAGAATTACGTTATCCAAACTTAAACACTGATCTTTTTAGTTTGTTGTTTATGGTAAAAGTACGAATTGAATCGATGGGTGTAGCATAAATAATCTGTTTATCCTGAGACAGATGAAAATTTTGAATGAATGGTGGAATCACCAAAAAACAACCGAATTAAGACTCACAGATTCCTATCTGAACATTTTATGAAAAACTAACTCGCGATCTAACAAATTTTCATTGATTCTTCAGACCAATGAACTTGAAACTCTGTCTTCAAGGAGTAAATTGAGATTGTATACTACCAAGAATACCTGGCGGGGTATCCCGGTCCCCTTCCATAGTAGGTCTCGATTTGTGAGTCCTAGACAGAAAAATGTATAAGTAACACATTCTTGTTACGGTCTGAAAGCTAAATCCAAATCTACGAAGCGATATAAAAATAATAATTATAAATAAATATAAGGAATCAGTTTTCTTGTAGACACCTCCTAAAAATCCACAAAACAATCCTATCACAACTCACAAAGCACTCATCTCTATAGAGATTCCAGTTAAATAGCGGCATTTTGGCCCAGTCACGTGACTTATATTATTTCTGCTCCCAATCCAGAGATGTCGCGCCAATAAAAACAAATATAAAATGGGTTTGATTAGTGAGATGTAACTCAAACATTTTTGCAGTTGCTAACGCAAAGCAGGCTACTTATCTTCTTGTCTTTTTTGACAAAGCTTTCTGACTGTCACAAAATTAGTATTGTATTTGTGAATCGTTTTAAATTGTAAGTGATCAGTTTAGTTTGTCTCTAGTTTAGTTAGTTATGTGTTCGTTCTACTATATTGAGTTCTTATGTTTACGGTGTAGAGACTCAAATCAAAAAAACACACACACGGAGATTTTTTGTGTTCGTTCATCAAGAAAAGTGGCAATGGGAATTATAAAGTCCTATGGTCTTTATGTGATGGTCCAACTTAGTAGACATCGTTTGCTGAATGCCGAAGCATAGAAAGCGACCAGACTGTGTGATTTTGGGCACTACGTGAACCTTGTTTCCAATATTTCATGGTTTTATAACCCTCGGTCGGACTCGAACATTGCATTTTTTGGAACTGTTTCAGTTTTAACTTGTATTTAATTAAACAATGGTCTAAACTGCTGCTCTGAAACCTTTTATTTGTACCGAGTTTTTAATTTTATTTGATTATTTTTGCCAAGGAACATTTTAAGGAAAATTTTTAATTCCGCTCCCAATCACCAGAGGCGCTACTCTTTTTGATCCAAGACAAATGTATGGCCGTCGTACGTCTATAGAGTGAGTGGTCTGTGATCACAACTTCTGACAACAGCATTTCCCTAACGATAGCTGTCCTGACAATTTGACTGACTTTCTTTTCGGGAAAGTCGGCTACAACTTTGACAGGTTAGGAGAACGACATCTGGATTAGTAAATGTACAATTTGCGTAATATTTCTAACAAGCGGCCTGAAAACTACAGAACTTTCTAAGTACAAGCAAAATTCCCTCAAGTTCCAAATTCCCTGAATCCACGAGAGAAAGTCATAAATAAAAGCAGTAAGCAAAAATTAAGTTCTATAGTCTGTCCGGGATCCACACGACCGGGATTCACCCTATTTCCATGGCGAATCATTGTTGTCAACAATGAATCGCCATGGAAATCGGGTGAATCTCGGTCGTGTGGATCCCGGACAGATATTAGTTACAATGGCGGAACACGGTCCTGTTCCTTGTTTACCTTGACAACGGTTTTCCGAATTTAGAGAAATCGCTAAAATTTCTGACAAATAATTAACTAAAAGTCTACAACGAAGCGAAAACTCATCACAATTGATATTCCGATGATTATTATCGTCGACTGCCCCCCATTTAATATTCAAATTCCGCGATGTTCTTGAAGTCTTGCAGAACTACTATCTCAGGAACTCTTCAGGATCCTTCGGTCTTGGGGGTTTCTTCTATTTACGGCCTCTTTTTCTCGTTTTCCCCAAACTATTCACCTTTTTGCACCCACATTTTTCTTTTTTGTTCTCCGTTGTTTTTTTCCGTTGCCCCGGATACGCACTTCTCTTTTCATCAGCAATTCCTAGATTTTTCTCAGCAACGCTAATCTTAAATTACCTTCCGAAAAAGCAGAATTATTACTTTACTCTCTTTAAGAAAACTACCCAAAAAGAATGGCGGAAAACGTATCGTTACAGTACGTTTGTAAACACGCCACAGCCAAAACTACCAGGCCGATTTGGCTGAAATTCGGGACATTGGCATCTCATAACCCAACTTAGATCTGAAAAGCTTTTGGAGTCAATCGTGCAATCGGAAATGCCATTTTGGCACATCAACTTTTACATTTTAAATGCAAACCCCCATTTTTCACGTCACCATAAGAAAGACCTTCAAATTCTGCTTCTAAAAATGTATTCATTCTTAGTGTCTTTTTGACCAAACATTTAAAAAAAATGATTTTTATTGGACTTTAAAATCGCGGTACAGCCCAAGCCCCTGAACCGATCTGGCTGAAATTTTGCACATGGGAATTGTATTACACGTCGAAGAGCTGAACAAATTTTGAATTCAATCGATTTACGGAAAGTGCCGTTTTGGCACACCAATTTCCAAAATTAAAATGATTCCCTCATTTAACCATTAAAAACAAGTTTTTGAAGGATTTATTGTCACCATCAGAAAGGTCTTCAAATTTTGGTTTCAAAGGGGACAAAATTAATTGGCATTTAGCGCTGTTTGGTCCAAAAAATCGAAATTTTATAATAACAGTAAAAAAAAATGGCAGCAGAGAAGCGGCTGGAACCTCCCCAACGCGTGGGTCTTTGATTTCAGGGACTTCTGTTTAAGATTCTAAAGTTGATATGCCTAAATGGCACGTCCCGTTGACCAATTGCTCCCAAAAGCCTTTCAGCTCTTCAACGGGTCACCTCACCTCCATTTACCAAATTTCGGGCAAATCGATCCACTAGTTTGGGCTATAAAGTGGTTTCAGTGTTATTACAAAATTTCGATTTTTCTACCCAAAGGGTTCTAAATGCGAATCAATTTTGTCTCATTTAAAACCAGAAATTGAAGACCTTTATGATGGTGACCTCGATAGTGACAATAAATCTTTCAAAAACTTGTTTTGGATGGGTAAATTAGAGAATAATTTTGAATTTCGAAATTGGTGTGCCAAAACGGCACTTTCCGTGGGCCGATTGAATTCAAAATTTGTTCAGCTCTTCGACGTGTAATACAATCCCCACGTGCAATATTTCAGCCAAATCGGTTCAGGGGCTTGGGTTGTACCGCGATTTTAAAGTCCGATAAAAATCAATTTTTTTTTTATTTTTGGTCAAAAGGGCACTAAGAATGAATACACTTTTAGAAGCAGAATTTGAAGGTCTTCCTTATGGTGACGTGAAAAATGGGGGTTTGCATTTAAAATTTAAAAGTTGATGTGCCAAAATGGCATTTCCGGTTGCACAATGGCTCCAAAAGCTTTTCAGATCTAAGTTAGGTTACGAGATGCTTATGTTCCAAATTTCAGCCAAATCGGTCCAATAGTCTTGGCTGTGGCGTGATTACAAACGAACGTACAAACATACGAACGTACATACACACAGACACATTTTAAAAACCACTTTTTTGAGTTCCTGAGACCTCAAAACGTGAAGATCTGGTGTTATCTCGAATTCGAAAATTTTAGTGATTGCAGTAACCTCCCTTTTTTTAAGTGGTGAAGTGGAGTGGGGAGGTTAAAAAATCGTACTAGAAAGTTGAGTGCTGAACTTCCTCCGACCGTAGCGCCTAAACCATTGGTCGTATGAAAAAAATGATTATGTGCTTTTTTGTAGAGAATTAAATTTCCCACAACATTGAATAAGACATATTTTGGCATAAGACCGACAAAAACTGAGATATTTGCAATTCAATGTTTTTACCGTATCTGCATTTTTCCGGTAGTCCAGTAGTTCGATCGCAGCGAAAAACAATAGGCTTCAACCTCACATCGATCTGCCTCGACGCTGAAAGTTTCATCAAAATCGGTCGACTCCCTGGACAGTTCGCGTGAAGCGTCTATTGGACCGCGCGAACGCTCAGGCGCGTGCCCCGTCATTTTTTTTTGCCGCAGCTAAATAAAGTATGTTTCACAATGTTCCTGACAAGCTAACTGCAAAGGCATATCAAGATTAAAACACAATTGGTGGGATAAATAGCCTAAAATTTGAGAATTTTTACTGTTGAACCGGTTCCTCGGCCATTACGGCCAAACCCGACGCGGGATTCTTTGGGACTTTTTATGACATGTTAAATAGAGTGTTCCGATCATGTTAGAAAAGGTTTTACCTTTTTTTTTTATGCCCGGGTTTCGGCACTTTTTCGTCTAAAATTACTGAATCGATTTGACTGAAATTGGGTACATGGAGATTGGGTGACCCGTTGAAGACCTGAAAGGCTTTTAGGAGCAATTGGCCCACGGGAAGTGCCATTTAAGCATATCGACTTAAAATTTTAAATACAAGGCCTCCTTTTATACAGGGTGAGTCTAGTTGGACAAATCAGTCGCTCTAGCGTTTAAGATATTGAAATTGGAAATTCAATTTTTGGATATGTTGTAGCTGAAATGGTCCCCTACGCATGGGACCCAAAAAGAAAGCTCCAGTTTTATTCAAACCGAAACTATTAAATAAAAACGAGGGCCTAAAAATTTTTTTTTCGATACTCTTGCATTTTTTAAGGTTATTTCGTTAGAGAATTATTTTCTCTTTATGGAAACATAATTTTTTGAAGAAAGAAGTTTATAATAGCCGAGAGATAAATTATTTAAATAATAAAGATTTTTAATTATTTCCTAAGAAAAACCACGAGTGCCGTGGTTTTAACAACTGAAATGCAGTTTTGCTTATACTGCAGAGTGTACCCAGAATGACAAGTGTCAGTTCGAAATGTCATTTGGGGTCGTTTGTGGAAAAACAATGCAAAACTGCGAGTTTTTGCTCTTTTCTTCACTAGGTAATTTTTGTTGCCTGATGGATTTTTTGCTAAATTCGCCGAATACTAGTGTCTCGGATTGTCACCCAATTGATGTTTTTTACATTGCCATTGGAGTCGAATGGTTCGACCAAGAAAAGCTATTCTCGGCAGCCAGAAGGGAATTGGAATAGTTGCTAACAGTTTACTATACTCTGTCCGGGATCCACACGACCAAGATTCACCCTATTTCCATGGCGAATCATTGTTGGCCCATAAGTTTTCACACTTACGAAAAGAAGATTTATCATCATCGGATGTTGGGGGGCTGATCACTCAAAAAAATTGTGTACAATTAATTCCAATCGGGAATTAATTCCAATAATTCCAGTTTAATTCCATTCTAATTCCATTAATTCCATTCTAATTCCACTAATTCCGATTTAGTTCCATTAATTTCTCACAATTCCATATTATTTCCAAATAATTCCAACTAATTCCAACTAATTCCTTTAATTCCTTTTAAATTATATAAACTGCTCAACAATTCAATTGGTCCACCCGGATATTTGAGTCGAATTCAAAATGCTGTAACTCCTCAAGCAGTCAATCGATTTGAATTAATCTTTTTCGACGGATAGCCCATTTCATTGGCTACGACATGACATGTTCCGTGTTTTATGGAGGTCTCCGTTATTTGATATATTTGAGCCACCCCCGATTCTGTCTGTGACTAATTTCGCGATTTTCTGACAAATACCGACATCACCCATCACAGTTGACAATATGTTCCTTTTAAGGTTAACAGTTTGCCACCCTTTTGACAATAACTGATACCTACTTTATGTCATCCACTGTCAGCCCGCTCTCTTTTATTGAAAAAGAATTTTTTCTTTATTTTCCACTGAAATGGCAGAGACTGTGAATACATCTTTAGAACCAGAATTTGATCGTCTTTCTAATGGCGACATAAAAAAGGAGGTCTTGTATTTAAAAATATAAGTTGATATGCTTGAATGGCACTTCCCGTGGACCAATTGCTTCCAAAAGCCTTTCAGGTCTTCAACGGGTCACCCTATCTCCATGTACCAAATTTGAGCCAAATCGAATTTTGTCTTATTTGAAACCAGAATTTGAAGACCTTTCTGATGGTGACAATAAATCTATCAAAAACTTGTTTTGAATGGTTAAATGAGTGAGTAATTTTAACTTTGGAAATTGGTGTGCCAAAACGGCACTTTCCGTGGGCCGATTGAATCCAAAATTTGTTCAGCTCTTCGACGTGCAATTCAATCCCCATGTGCAAAATTTGAGCCAAATCGGTTCAGGGGTTTGGGCTGTACAGCGATTTTAAAGTCCGATAAAAATCAATTTCTTTTTTATTTTTGGTCAAAAGGGCACTGAGAGTGAATACATTTTTAGAAGCAGAATTTGAAGGCCTTTCCTATCGTGACATGAAAAATGGGGGTTTGCATTTAAAATTTAAAAGTTGATGTGCCAAAATGGCATTTCCGGTTCCACGATTGGCTCCAAAAGCCTTTCAGATCTAAGTTGGGTTATGAGATGCCTACGTACCAAATTTCAGCCAAATCGGTCTAGTAATTTTGGCTGTGGCGTGTTTACAAACGTACGAACATACACACAGACACATTTTAAATACCACTTTTTTAGGTTCCTGAGACCTCAAAACGTGAAGATCTGGTGTTATCTCGAATTCGAAAATTTTAGTGATTGCAGTAACCTCCCTTTTTTTTAAATGGTGAAGTGGGGTGGGGAGGTTAAAAATGAAAACTATCGAAAACGTCAGTATTTTTACAACAAAAGGGTTGCTGCGTAATAGTGTACAATTGTAATGAGTTTGACAGTTGCTATTAGCTATGCCTCGGCAAAATTTAACAATCGCAGAAGTTGAAATTATAAGCTATCCTTATAATTTCAACTTTTTCTGTAATTGTCAAATTTTGCCCAGCCATAGCTAACAACAAATGTCAAACAAACTCATTTCAATTGTTTTTTATTACGCAGCAACCCTTTTGTCGCAAAAATATTGAAGTTTTCGATATTTTTGCCATTTTCCTCCAGAAATTCAACATTTTTATTTTGGCCTGAAACTCCGGACTTGCTCATTTGGGGTCATCCTGTCCTGAGCAACTTAAAAAAAAATAAAGGGCTGTGGTTATATTTTTGAAAAAAATGTTAACTACTCCAAAAACACAACTTTCTGAGGTCTACATCCTACAAAAAAAATTGTTACGATATTCCATAAAACAACAAAGATACAGGGATGTTGTCGTCTAAATTGAGACACACTGTATATAACGAGGATGTTAATTGGGGGATATTGACCTCGGGACGTCACAAGAGGGGACTGAATGGCAATATGTTTTTGGTGACTTTAGAGTGATAATTGCAAGAAATTCCCCCATCTGACGTCACAAAAAATTTACTTATGGGACACTGCTTAGGGCCGGTCAGTTCCATCACCTTCTGTTAACTGTAACATGAGGTTTATTTTCATAGAAACAAGGTACCTACTAATGAATAAGGAACATTTTTCACCGAAGGTTAATTTTTTGACTTAGTCCATGTCATGTCTGACTATACAGGGTGATTCACGAAGATCGTCCATTAGAAGCCCACGATTTGCCTACCTAACTGTCATCGTTTTTGACATATCCCATAAAGTGCATCCAAAAATTGATTTGCAATCCGTAATAGAAAAAATTTGTATCTACCAAACGATTGAAGATTAAGGAACCACACTTGGATTGAAACTAGAAACTTTGAGCTTTCTTTTGATGTCTCACTTGATCATGTTGATTTAACAATATGACAGAAAATATAATTGTCCGCAACTTATTTTTTCAAAATAAGAATACTATAATTTTATGTGCCCAAAAGATGCAAAATTAAATTTCCTTTAGACTAGTATTAGCATTCCCTGTACCTATTTTCCATATTTTTGAAACTATTTGGAATAAATTTATTTGTGCGATTTAAAGAGAATAATCCCAGCAAGGTTTGGATCAAAATTAGTAACAGTTCATTTTACGCCTTCAAAAATTTGTCCTAAGCTCATTTCGAACAATTAAATTCGTTGAATAATTTACGAGCGTCGAATCACAGATCGACAACATAAGATATAATTTGTTTTTCTATTTGTACATACGTTCAGTAACTGTGAAAGAATTAGGTGTTCTAGAGCCGCTAAAGTAACATTGTTTAAACATTAAAACGCGTTAATTTTTAATATTTTTGAATATACAGGGTGTCTGAAAGACTCCACATCCTTTATACCACAGAATCTACTGTTCAAATGATAAAGCTTGGTGCAAAAATTATTGGTCAATTGTGATTCTTCTTGATGTTATAAGCCGCCAAAGATCTTCATTTTTAAACGTTCTTTTTAAATATCTTTCGAAAGGTGTATTGTAGGATTTTTAATTTTTGCACAGCATTGTTATAGACCAAGATGCAACTACTGATGGTACTTAAGACATTATCCAAAAAGCGGATCCCTGTTATACAGGGTGGCCCTGATGTTATTTGCCACTGAACTTTTCTATGTTTGAAAGTATTGCTAATTTGCCTATGCGGCTGTATTTCCCGTTCAATTCAAAAACTTTTTTAGCTCTTACAATTTTTCGAAAAAACTAACCACTCACGAGGAAAATTGAATCTATTTTCTCCCTCGAAGTTATAAAACTTATATAAAACATTTTTTTCTAAAATGCTTTCTTTTCGAGATATTTGCCAGTCTCAAGATAAAACGACCACACTGTATATTTACTCCCCTCTGTATCGTAAATTCATAAGTTCTATTTTTGTAAAATTCTTTCAGAACGATTTCAAGCAACTGATGCAGGACATTCAATTGGCTTACAAAGATCGCAAAGCTAGTGCGGCCGTTGTCGGCCAACCAATCGTAGGATTGTTCCCCGAGGACAACGTTCTGTACCGAGCCAAAGTGACGGAAGTTCAAGGTTCCCAATATAAAGTCCTTTACGTGGATTTTGGCAACGTGGCGCTGATTAGTAAAGTTTGGCCAATCGAGAACAGGTTCATGACGTTGCCAGCTCAGGCGATTTGTTGTAAACTGTTCGACGTTGATCCGATCGGAGAAGATTGGTTGGACGCTTCCAGCTACTCCCAGTATTTCAATAAACCGGAGTTTCTCTGCAAATTCGTGGGAAAAGACAACGAGAGGTGAGGCAAAATCTAACTTTTTTCATTATCAACACTGAAAAAACTTCGTGTTATTTTATTATCAAGGCAAAACTAAACGTACCCATATTGCCTGTAGATGATATTTATAGGTTCACACGTGTATAGATATCTCAAGGTCATACAGGTATCCGGAGCATTGAAGTATTTCGGGAGGTCATTCTACAGCTCAAAGTGTGAAAAGAAGGCTCATATCAATATGGGTCCAGAAATGCTTCAAGCTAAGGAAGTTATTTTTGTCGGTATCCACCCTGTTGTTTTTGCTGCGTTATCAACTTTTAGAAGCGAAATGCCCTACCAAATAGATAAATACTCGTTTAAGAATAAAAACCTTATTAAAAACGTAAAAACCTAACCTCATTTTCCAATGATATGACAATGATGTGACATTAGTCAAAAAGTTGGTTGGTAACAATGTTTTCTGTCGACAATTTGGCAGTAAAACTTTGTTGTTTTTACAGTGTCACCAACTTTTCAGAAGCAAAATGCGCTATCAACAGTCAAAATAGAAAAACACGAGTTTGAGTTGGTAAAAAGTTAGGAATCAAAAATTCTTCCTGTTTGTACAGAAACTTTATCAAAAACGTGGAAAACCTAACCTCAATTTTCAATTGATGTTCGGTGACATTAGTCGGAAAATTAGGTGAGCAACAGTGATTTCTGTCGACAATTCTGGTAGTAAAACTTTGTTGTTTTTGCAGTGTTACTAACTTTGTAGAGGCAAAATGCACCAGCAATTGTTAAAATAGAAAAATACTCGAGTTTGGGTCGGAAAAAAGTTAGAAATCAAAAATTCTTCCTTAAGTATACAGAAACTTTATTAAAAACGTAGAGAACCTAACCTCATTTTCCAATTGATGTTCTGGTGACGTTAATCAGAAAGTTAGGTTGGCAACAGTCGACAATTTTGGTAGTAAAACTTTGTTGTTTTTGCAGTGTCACCAACTTTGTAGAAGCAAAATGCACTATCAACTGTTAAAATAGAAAAACTCTAGTTTGGGTTGATAAAAAGCTAAAAATGAAAAATGTCTCCAGTTTGTACAAAAACCTCATTTTCCATTTGATGTTCTGGTGTCAGAAAGTTAGGTTGGCAACAGTGTTTTCTGTTGACAGACTTTTTCGAATCACAACGACATACGTAATTCGCGAAAATCAGCTGCTAATGATGGCATTGCTAAACCACAAAATGGCGATCTCACCCCACTGGGGAGTCGGAGGTGAGAATTCTAGCGTAACGTGCCTGACAGTGTCAGTTGGTGACATCAGTGACATCGATACGTGAATTTTTTAAAAGCCAAGTTTTTTCACCACTTAAGTACACAAAACGTAAAATTCCACAGAATTATTCCCAAAATTTCGAGTCAGCGAGAGGATCTCTCCGAACAAAACTACTACCTAACCTCGCAACTGACAACTGACTGACGTAAGCCGAAATTATGATGACGGATATTTAAAAGTTTTTCCGTATCCTGCCTCTCAGTGCAATTAAAGTATTGCCACCAGATGTCAGACACTTTACTGATTTTCGCGAATAGGAAAAATGACTTTAGAAAGTTAATGAAATGAGTCAAGCCCGGACTATAACCCTTACTTTCCATTTGATGTTCTGGTGACATTGAGTCAGAAAGCTAGGTTGACAATTTTGACGTAAAACTTTGTTGTTTCGGTTTTTGCGACATTACCAACTTCGAAGAAGCGAAATGCACTACCAACTGTTAAAATAAAAATACTAAGTTTGGGTTGTTTACAAGTTGAAAATCAAAAATTCGAGTTTGTACAAAAACTTGTAACGAATTTTTAACATATTTCTAATGTTCTATCGACTTCGTCCAAAATGTAAAAGGGATCAGATCAGGTCACACCACTCAGTTCTAAGGGACTACAAAGTAGTGTATATAGAGGGTACGGCAGCACATGTGTAAATTATGACCCTCATAAACCTGGATCACGAAAAAGTGGTTTTTAGAAAATGTCTGTGTGTTGTCAAATTTCAATGTTGAATTAGATAAAAGTTGCTCCTTTTTAAGGTGATTAAGAATCTGTAAAGAACTCTTCGATATCTTGATTCGTTTCTGAGTTATTCCGAAAAAACTGAAAATTGACATTAAAGAAAAATTCATAGCTCCCTAACAGTTGATGCTATTTAAATGAAACTTGGAACTTTTATATTTTTGGCAGCTGTCAATTCAATGGCATTGATAGAAATTTTCTAGGCCTTCTAAATTTTGAGTAACGACAGTAAAATTTTGATTCTCTTGTGGCCGCCATATTGGATCTTAACACCATTAGATGCACAAAAAAATTAGATTTTCAAAAATTTTACCAACTTGGACTTTTTTGACGGAACGTCAAAATTTGAAATTTTGTGTAAATAATTTATATAATCAGTCCAAATTAGGAAAAAAAACTGTAAAAAAGTACACCGACTATGGTATGGTGTGACTCAAGCTTTGGATTTTTCTTTTCAGAAAGCTCGGATTGGTTACATTTTTGAAGATTCAATTTTTTTGTGTGTCTAATGGTGTTAAAATCCAATATGGTAGCCATTAGAAAAAGAAAAGTTGGCTGCCGTTACTCAAAATCTAGAAGGCCTAGAAAATTTCTATCGATACTTTTTGATTGACAGCTGTCAAAAATATAAAAGTTCGAAGTTTCATTTAAATTGCATCAACTGTTAGGGAGCTATGATTTTTTATTTAGAAAGTCAATTTTCAATTTTTTCGGAATAACTAAGGAACGTATCAAGATATCGAAAAATTCTTTACAGATTCTTAATAACCTTAAAAAGGAGCAACTTTATCTAATCTAACCCACCTCCTCTCTTGTTTGGGAGATCCCAATAGTGCGACATTGAAATTGGCAACACCCTGTATAGGTACAGTCGGGGACTTTGAAAATGCCCACCCCACGGCGACGAATCACTTGGTCGACTGGTGCTGCCACGCGGCTAATGTGTGCTAACCTGTCAGGCAAACGTCGATCAAACCGCAACGATGCAGTCGACCAAATGAATCGTCGCCGTGGGGTGGGCTTTTTCATTGTCCCCGACTGTACATACGTATGTGAGCAAGGTTTCTCGAACACTACCGAACGGATTTCAATGAAATTTAGAATGGGGGTTAGTGTTGGCCTCCTGGTGAGCCCAGTTAATTTTCTTGCCGGTTCGCAAACGCCAAGTGCCTTTTTGGCTCATCAGTCAGTACATGAAAGGTTTTCAAATTCCGTACTTAGAAATGTCTTTGGCACAAAAGCAAAAAAATCGAAATTTTGAATGAACATTGAATAACACGCTGCAGCCCAAACTACTGAATCGATTTGGCTGAAGAGATGCCATTACCAGTCGAAGAGCTGATTTAAGTTTGGTGGCAATCGGCGAACAGCAAGTGCCATTTTGGCATATCAATTTTTAAATTTGAATAATAAACTTCCATTTTCCTTATCAGCACATGAAATGTCTTCAAATGTTGTTTCCAAAAATGTCCTCAAACTTAGCGCCCTTTTGGCCCAAAATCGTAAAATTTTGAAAAATCCGAGCAAGCGTTAAAGGTTGGTGGAGTAAGATTTAGGTACAGGAAGTAGGAAAATTTGCTTAATTTTAGTGGTAATCGGCCAATAACAAGTGCCTTTTTGGCATGTCATCTATGAAATTTGAAAAATGACCACCATTTGTTTTATCAGCGTATGAAATGTCTACAAATTCTGTTTACAAAAATGTAATTAATCATGGTGCCCTTTTGGCAATAAATAAAAAAATTTCGAAAAACTCCCCAAATAAAGAGTGGCCCATAAAAAACCGGACAGTTTTCTTTTTTGTATATCTTCGTTAGTTTTTGTGCGATATTTTTTAGTTTTATACTCGACGTAGCTGAAGGTTGAAGTCGTCGATGCCACTCATTGGATTTGAATTCGCACCATCAGTGTCGTTTCTAAGGACTTTCATTTAACACCATTATTTAGGCCAATGGGGTTTCGTTACCCTTTGACACATGACAGTGGCGTTTAGACAGGATTGAAAGTCGTTCTTTCCTCTTTCCAAAATGTCCTTCAAAATGAAAATTAATCCATCCCTAAATTATTTGTGAATTTTCTTCCAAAGCTCTAAATTGCATAATTTGCAAGAAAAAGTACAGAGACGATGCAAACTCTGTAGGCATTCTTGATTTAAGTTGTAAATTGAGCAGATTAATCTGCATTTTTAATTTAAGTTGTAAATTAGGTTAATAATCTGCATAATTTACAACTTAAACAAAAATGGCTACCGAGTTTTCATCGTCTCTGTATTTTTTGTTGCAAATTATGCGATTTAGAGCCTTGGAAGAAAATTCACAAAAAATTTAGGGATGGATTAATTTTCATTTTGAAGGACATTTTGGAAAGATTAAAGAACGACCTTCAATCCTGTCTAAACGCCATTGTCATATGTCAATGGGTAACGAAGCCCCATTGACCTAAATAATGGTGCTAAATTAAAGTCCTTAGGAAGAACACTGATGGTGCGAATTCAAATCCAATGAGTGGTATCGACGACCTCAACCTTCAGCTACGTCAAGTATAAAACTAAAAAACATTGCACAAAACCTAACGAAGATATACAAAAAAGAAAACTGTCCGGTTTTTTATGGGCCACCCGTTAGGGACTGGATTGAAATTTATAGGTGATATAGGATTGGATCATTCATCAAGTGGGGAGGCTCTAGCCGCTTCCGTAGCTGCCTTTTTTTTTATTTGAAAATTATCGCATAAAATATTAAGTTTCAGAATTAAAACTGTAAAGGACCCTATACACTAAGCGACTGCCTGGGCCAATCTCTACCAAATTTTAAATTTTGGTAAGCGAGGGATAGGTAAATGTTTGGTAGAAAAATGAAAGTGTGGGATCTTCTAGTTTCCGAGAAAAAAATTCGTGAAAATGCCATATGACCGCCTGGGAAAATTTCTATATTTTTGTATTCAATGTTGTAAGAACACTTTATTATTCCTCTACAGCAAATATCAAATTTTGGAATCATCTAGATCTGAGTTTTCCTGGGCCACTATCGTATAGGGTCCTACAAAAAAATCTTTAAATTTCACAATTTCACCGAAAGTCACTTTCCATAAGAATTATTCTGCGGGGTGCTTTACAGAAAAACTGTTAAACAGTTTTTGAGTAAAGGAGTGTATGGATTAGAGCTTGAATATGGGCCACCCAGTTCTCAAAATTGCATTCTTTTTTTTGTTAATATGACTTTGTTCGCTGTAAATAGATATATTTCATTTAACCTGATATTTGGCCCAAAACAGTAGCTTATCCCATTCACTCCTTTACAGACTCTGTCAATTTACAGTTTTTCTGTTCTTACTTCTGAAATTTATTATTTTTTGTGATAGGTAATTTGGAAATAAAAAAGGGAAAAATGTGGCACTTCTACGTTTCTGTGTTGTGATTTTAGTTGTTCATTGGTGATTTTTTTTTGTTTTGCAGGGTTTCAGTGCAGCTTTCACATTCCGGCGAGGACGTTGGAGAGTCACTGCGAAGGGACGGTTTGGCCAAACCTTCGACAGTAACTCAACCTCCAGAGCTGCCCGTGCTGATTGGCCAACAATTTCGAGCCCTGGTGCTGTCAGTCGACAGTCTGTCAGATTTCCGGCTGTCACTCCAATCCGGAGCCATCCTCCAGTGCGCAGTACATAACCTCAACAATTCGACGGAAACCTTCGAAAGCAACCTCAAGGACAAACTGGAACAGATCGTAATCGTGTACGTGGACGATCTAGTCGAGGATAGGCTGCAAGTGACCCTCTACGACGCAGATGGCAATAAAATCAAACTGATCGATAGGGACGAGGAGGCTTACGAAACGGTCGAACTGCTCTGTCCCTGTTTGATATTGTACGCCACTGTTTCCGGAGAGGCGTCACACGTGACCGATACGAGTATTTTCGTCCAGCCCGCCGATTGCTACGATACCAACCAGTGGCTGTTGAACGCGTTGTTTGAGCATTACGATAGTGTTTTGTTGGAAGAACCGATTGCACCCGTTGAAGGTTATGTTTATGCTGTTAAAAGTTCGGATGGAAATTGGTACAGGGGAAGAGTTACTTCTGTCGGTGAAGAAAAGGCTGTGGTTAGTTATGTAGATTATGGAAACTCGGAGGAGATCGAGTTCTCGCTGTTTAGGGACCTCACCATTGACTTTATGGAAATTCCCATCATGTGTGTGCAGGTATGTGGAATAATTTTTTGATTTTAACTACTATGTAGAATCGATCGGAAAATTCGAAGAATCCAATCGCCAAAAACATGAAATCTTTACGTTTTAGGGCCCTGGGAACCCAAAAAAGTGATTTTTGAAAAAATTTCTGTGTGTATGATCCAGAGCTGGGAAAGTTACTTTTGTAAAGTAGTTACTTTTCATAGTCACTTTATAGAAAGTATGTAACTAAAGTTAACTAAGTAACTAGTTACTTTTCCGTGACAGTAACTTCAGCTCCAGTTACTACATAGTAACTTAGGGGTAGATTTTAAAAAGGTTGTAACTTACAATCATGATAACTTAGTTATCATTAGTCCCTTGTGGTGGCGCTACCAAACCTATGGTACCAACCATAGCAAAATTAAGCAAAATGACGATTGACGAGATCAGTTTGTCAGTGATCTGTCATTGTATTATTTGCGAAAATTAGAGGATGCATCGAATTTTGCCCTTGTGGCGCAGTGCAACCGCGTTTAGCATGCATTTGAGGCATCATGCATGATTTTTCGACAACGTGCAGTGCGTGAATGATACGAAGAAATCAAGGAAGCAACCACGTTTTCTCATCGGCTGATCGCCTTTGCAGACACAAGATTGGGCAAATTTTGATCTGGTTTTGAAGATTGCCCATAGTATATCTGGAGGTACAATGCACCTGTGATGCAGCTCTCATTGGACTGTTTACATTTTGTGTTAGGTAGGTTAGTTCATGTGTTGGAAGTTGGACTAATCCTCAAATTTTTCAGTGCCTGATTAACTAAATGAAGCACCTCCCATCCCATGTTTGGAAATGTACCTACCAGAGGGGAATGGAAGCTAAATGAGATGCCTTTAAACAATCCCCTCAATTGCAATTGCAGAAAACTACGTAAAGCCTCCCCGTGCACTGAAATAGTTATCGTTTGTTTATCAAATTGGACTCGACAGCTTCGAATCAAGTAAAAGTGATTTTGAGACAATTATTTTTTGTAATTACCTTATTGCCCATAAAATATTTTAAAAAAGTTGACCATTTTTTTTAATTCCAAATAAGGTAGTGAAATTGATTAAAAAAACGAGTGCTTTATGTAGGTAGGTACACACATATTTATTTTCATCAGTTTGAGTATGAGAGAGTGAAACACAGTACACTGCGGGACATTGCTAAAGTACTTATATTCAGGGTGGTCAAACGAAACAGGCCGGTTTTATCACATTTAAGGCTATTTTTCCGAAAAATTCTCAGACATGTCGATTTTTTACTTCGAGGGGGACACATTAATCCGTGATGGGTGCGATTTCACAATCCAGTCCCATGCATGGCTCTCCCCAGTGCGTGAAATGCCTCCTTGACTTGAGGGTACTCTTCCCCAGTAGGAAACTGAATGAATTGTGGAGAAAGTTCTACAAGGGCTTTACTTAGTTCATGAATCACACGACTGGCAGCTGACTGCGAACTTCTGGCGCTGGAACCAACCAATCACTGAAAACCACCACTCGCATAAAACTGAAGAACCAGGTATAGCTTGTGCGTAGGTGTTAAACGCATATACCGCCCTTTTCCAGTATAAGGATTCCAGTCGAGTTCGCTGGAAGAGTTGTTGCTCCGTTATTTCCTGTGGATTAAAAGGTACTTTTGGTATTCCTTTTCACGATTGTCATCATCACTTGCACTGGACCAAATTGGAATGCTGCGACACTCGCGTCGCGTTGTTAAAATTCACTTGTACAGCACAAAAATGAAACATGATTTCACAAATACTTTGCAGACAACGAAAGGCCATATTAAACTGTGATGTTAAATTTAAACGAGAATTACAGCTGATTGACAGCTCGACTGACGACAGCTGAATTATTTCGCTGGAGTTGTGAGGTTGGTACCCTCAGTTTGGTAGCGCCACCACTAGGGATTAATGGTAACTAAGTTATGCCAGTATTAAAGATAAAATCTTTTGAAATCCCACCCTTAGTTACTTCTAACACATTTTACTTTAATTAGTACTTTTCACTTTTAGTGTTAATAAACGGGTCAATCCATTGATATCCAGCAAATGCGGATGGCTCATAATTTTAAATTCTCACCATATTCACATAAAACCTTCCTTTTTACGTTAGATTTACGAATTCGGGCTTGATTTACCAATTTGTTGCATCATCTGTTAATAAAAAAATTGGCAGTCTCGGAGACGGTAGAAACTTCTACTTTTTCACAGAATTTGTAAATGTAGCATTTAACTTTATTTAACCAAGGTCGGGCGTGCGGAGCGGTTGGATGGCTGATGCACCTGGTGCTCATTTATACTAAAATCTAAAATACAAATGTTTTTCACTCCTAAAATGGACATTTTCTGAAAAAATGGCACTAAGGTTTTCGATCTGGCAATGCAACAGCTATCGAATTCGATAATCATAATATGCCTTTTTGCTAAAAAAAACTCAAAAAGGGGCCTTTTTGTCCCTAAAATGGAAATTTTTTAAAAAATTGCACTAAGATTTTTAATACGGGAATATAACAGCTGTCGAATCCGATAGTAAGAATATTTTTTTTTGTAAAATAAATTGAAACAAGGGCCCTTTTGCTATTAAAATGACATTTTTCGAAAAAATGGCACTAAGGTTTTCGACTTGAAAAAAAATCAGCTATCAAATCCGCTAATAAGTTATGCATAGGTTTTTTTTCACTGCACCATTTTTTGGCCAAAAGGGCACAAATGTGAATACATTTTTAGAAGCAGAATTCGAAGAGCATTCATATGGTAACGCGAAAAGTGGTAGTTTGCATTTAAATTTTTAAAGTTGATGTGCCAAAAAGGCACTTTCCGTGAACCGATGTGGCCCAGATTCTAATCAGCACCTACAAATCCCCCACTGAATATGTGTGCCAAATTTCATCTCGATACATTCAGTAGTTTGAGCTGCAGCGTGATCACAGACACACAGACAGACATTTTTTCAAAAACCACTTTTTTGGGTTCCCAGGACCCTGAAACGTAAAGATTTCATGTTTTTGGCAATTCGATTTTTTTGAATTTTCCGATCGATTCCAGTAACTGAGCTTCGCGAGCGTAGAAGTTCAAAATTTAAATCGAGTGATTTGCGTTGATATAAGGCTTTAACAATTTAATTATTGTTCATACCATACCAAATTCGTGACCAAACATTAAAAAATTTAATATTTTTATTGGACCTTAAAATCGCGGTACAGCCCAAGTCCGAGGGGTGAATACGTCGGAATAGATCGGAATGCATCGGAATACTCCAGAATAGTTGGAAATAATTGGAAATTTCCCTGTAATACATTAAAATTTATCGATTGGATGCGTGTACTTTAAAATAAATTGAAAATAGTTATTGTGGAATATACAGGGTGTCCCGTAATTGGGCTGCAATATTTTACCGGTGCGTTCTACGATCAAAATTAGGACTAAAAGTTTAGTAAACATTTTTCGAAAAATCCATCCTAAGGGAGCTAGGGCCTCTCAAAGAGGTTAAAAAGAATTGTTATTTTTTCAATTTCTGAGGAACGGCTTACGATAGGGTCAATAAATTTGGAACTTTGTTGTAAATTTTTCGTGCTGAACAAGACTGATGTAATGGCTTTTTCAGGGACGTGCGTGAGTGGGGGGGCCGCGGACATTTTTTTATCGAACTGTTTTGTACGACATCTTGGGTCAATAAAGGCATTGTAACCAGATGAACGAAATCTTAAAAATCATCTAAACTAATAGGATTATGTTTTAGTAAGGGGGCCTCGTTAAAATTTTTACATTTTTCTGACTAATAACCGAGTTATGAACATTTCTAATCGCCGCTGCAGGTCTGCGTGACGTCACACTAGTTCCACCCCGGCGCGGCGGACCGCCTATTGAACACATGAGTTCGGACGGGCGGAATTATGGTTCATTGTTGTGTTGTGGGATGCCATAACCAAACAAAAACCCGCCCTGCAGTGAGTTTTCATCGTTTTCCTGATAAAACAAGAAAAGCTAAATTGTTTAAACAATGGATGGCAAAAATCAACAGGAGGAAGTTCTTTCCGAACAAAATACACCTCTTGTGTGTTCCTTACACTTTACGCAAGATGACTATTCTCTTAAATCATTCCGAGATCATTCTTAAAGGAAAAACTCACACTACTAAAGGAAATGTGATTTGTTTATGCATGGACTATTTTCGGGAAGTCGATCAAGCATTCTCGATTTCTGGCAACAAAAGCTCTTGGTATCCGTTATCCGTGCTCATTATGTTACAGTTTCCATCGTGGCTCGCCCAACTAAAGTTTTGTCGCGGGTTTCTTCAGCTGCAGTAGGGTGGAGAGTAACCGAGGAACTTCTTATCGTAAAATCTATTATTCAACACGATTTATTTTTTAAATTTGTGCGATAACGCAGAGCGTCCTGCTTTTACAGTGGAGGGTAATAGGCTGCGTTCATGTGGTGGAACCAATGTGACGTCACGGCTATTATTTCGCGCTCTTATATCTCATTAACTGTTACGAATTTCAATATAATATTTTGTCTGTGTGTTCATGATAGGGTACTAATTAGTTTGAAACAATAAAAAAAAATGACTTTCAATGAACACAAATTTGAATTCCTTGTACATTTTTACGTAAAAAAGGTGTTCTAGTTGAAACTCAAAAGCTCAAGCCGTTTATGAGGAAAATCGATTTGAAGTTCTTTTTCCTCGCCGAAAATGTGCAAAATTGATGGGGTAGAGTGTGGAAAATCCATTTTCTTGTGATTTTCTTTGGAATTTCAAGCATATGAGATGCAAGTAGGTTAAATTTGTTTGTTTTCTGCTGATCAGGCAACATCTGATAATTTTAGGTGTTTTGAGTGCCACAGTTAAACACTTCTATACCACAAAATCGAACTTTCAAATCGATTTTTCCCGAAAACGGTTTGAGCTATCGAGTTTCAACTAGAGCACCTTTTTGCGTAAAAATGTACGGGGAATTCAAATTTGTGCTCACAATTGACTCGAGGTGTGGTACAAGAAAGTTCGATAAAAAATGTGCGCGGGCCCTCCACTCACGCACGTCCTTGAAACTTTTGCCAAAAGCCATTACATCAGTCTTGTTCAGCACAAAAATTTACAACAAAGTTCAAAATTTTTTGACCCTATCGTAAGTCGTTCCTCAGAAATTGAAGAAATAACAATTTTTTTAACCCCTTTGAGGGCTTAGCTCCTTTAGGATGGATTTTTCGAAAAATGTTTACTAAACTTGTAGTCCTAATTTTGATCGTAGAACGCACTGGTAAAATATTGCAGCCTAATTATGGGACACTCTGTATAGGAACAGGTATAAATACGCGGAATACATTAGAATAATGTGAAATAGCTTCGGAAGCACCGGATGCGCCTGCGCCTGTTGAGCATAAGCTGAGGATAGTGAATATCGGAATACATGGGAATATTTCTTAATAAACAGGAATACTTGGGAGTACATGGTACTGGGAATACTTGTATATTCCCGGAATCAGTGTACACTTTTTAGTCTACGGATCACCCCTCGCCCAAGCCCCTGAACCGATTTGGCTGAAATTTTGCACATGGGGACGTCGAAGAGCTGAATAAATTTTGGATTCAATCGGCCCACGGAAAGTGCCGTTTTGGCACACAAATCTGAACAACATATGGACCTTTAAATCTTGGAATAAGTTTTTTATTGACTGCGGGCAAAGTGTCAATGTTTCGAATCATGACGTAATCTCCCACATTATACAATGTTGGACGCCTATGACGCTTATTATAGTAAGCTTCATTATAAGAGGAAGAATTTTCATTATTTTGCGCAGCAATATCTCTTGACAATTCTAAATTTCTGTCAGTTTCCTGAGTTGATTCCAAAATAACTCGCAACTCGTCGTTTACCGTACCAATTTGATCTATACCAAACAACAATCGAGAAGGGGTGGTCGAGAACAAATTATAGTAAGTTGACCTGAGTTGGGAATGTTAACTTCACGGCGGGTTTTGCCACATTTTATGACAGCTTTCTAAGAATGTTTTTTACAACCTTTAGAACGGAGGGGTAAAATTCGCATAGGCACAGATCCGCACTAAGCGCCCCTGCCCTTAGGTGTGACCGTGGTGCTGCTTCGTGGAAAAATAATTACTGCTCACGGGTGTGCCAACTCGTAAAAAAGAGTTTAACCCCCGGTTCCATAATAAAAACTTTAAAGTTAAAGTCAACTTTAAAGAAGGTTTTAACCAATCGGAAGCAGCCATTTCCGAGTATTGCTAAGCAACCTGTTTAAAGGAAGCTTTAATTTTGATTATGGAATCGGGGGTAGTTGATTAGTTAATCAATATTTACTAAGGTATTTATTGATAATTAATTAGTACTTATAACAGTTTCAATTTAAATTTAATTCACTCATTCTCGCCGCTATCGTCCCCGTCGTCGTCTCCAAGATGAATTATGAGTTCTTGGACCTGATTGCTCCTATATTCATTTTCAATTTTAATGACGTGCTCCACGCATTTCTTCCAATTATCTGCGCTGATGTTTGCAACTTCATTGATAATTAATTCAATCATTTTGTCACTAAATTTGGGAAATCTGTTGTTTCTCCTAATATGGGCCTTAAGTTGTGCCCAAATCAACTCTATGGGATTGAAGCAACAATGGTAGGGAGGCAAACGTAATACAGTACGTCCCCTTTCCATGGCGATTTCATCAAGTTTATATATTTTTTTAAATTCACGGGTCTTCAAAACTTCCAACAACTCCTTTTTTGAATAATCTTCTTGAAAGTACATATCTTCCTTACGTAGGAACTCCATTATTTTGGCTTTCGTACTGCTACTGTTCGGAATCTTGTCTTTGATTTCTGAATGATAAGAAGCATTATCCATCACAATAACGCTGCGTGGGGGTAACTTCTCTAACAGTTTGTTCACGAACCATTCCTCAAAAAGCTGGGCAGTCATATTTTGATGATAATCCACGAGCGAGGTTTTTATATCCTTTGCCGAAATTAAAAGCGTATCCGGATGCAGCCAGCCATTTTCGGATCCTACATTAAGAATGATAACTCGTTTGCCTTTGGAAGGTGGAACATCTGCATAGCATCTCCTAGAATTATCGGTCCACGACTTTTTCGCTACCTTATGTGTGTCGTACCATGTTTCGTCCAGGTAATAGATATTTCTTTTTTCTTCCCGAAATTTATTAATTTTAATCAAAAAATCATATCGCCACTGCCTGATGTGCCGAGACTCCATTATAACTTGGCGCCGATCAACAGTCTTAAAGCGGAATCCTATTTTCCTCATGAACCTTTTTAAAGTTCTCACCGAAATTTTGAGATATGGAAATGCTTCTGCAATTCGTTGAAATACCATGGAGGCTGTTGGAAGAATGTTTTCTTTGTACATATTGTAAATTGTGTTTCTAATTAGATGGGCGTCTTCTTCTTTTAATGCTCGTAATTTTCCCTTATCACTCCTTATTTTTCTAGGAAATATTCCCTTATTCACAATCTTTCTCACCGAGGATACGGTCACCTTCGTGAGACAAGCTGTCCTCCTTATACGATCTTCTTTAATTTTTATCTCTTCCTCTGCGGTGAGGGTGTTGTAAACGTTTAAAATAATTTCTTTGGTCTCTGGCTTTAAACAATTTCTGTGGGTGGCCAGCCTAGAGGAGCCGGCAATATTAGCTACATCTTCTACCACGCCATTGATCTCGGTAAGTGCGTTTTCTTTTTCATCACCTTCATTTTCGGATTCGGATAGGTCTGTTTCTGTTTGAACTTCAAATTCGGGAAAATCTTCTTCGCTGCCGCTGTCAGAAGTATCTTTAGAGCTTATGGCCTCCACATCAATTTCAACGTCTAGTTCAGGAACCACTTGCACGCCTTCGGGATTTTCATCCAAATAATTATTGTTAAGAGTGGTCGCCCACGGTCTCCACATTTTGCACTTTTATTTAAGAGAACACTGAGAAATTCAAAGCACGTTTAAACAAAATCAATAGGTACGAAATATTTGAGTTTAGCTCTCACACTGAATTTGTCAGTAAACGACATCAACTTATATTATTACAACCCCTCCGCTCATTAGGCCTTTCTTAGAAAAATAAGATTACCTAGAATATGTATAATGAGTTCGTTACCAAAACTACCTGTTGCAGTCTAGGGTTAAATTGCTGGTTAATTAGCTGGTGGTGTCATAGAAGTAAACGAAATTTAAGTCATCGTCTTTTTTATTACCGAAGATCGAGGAACATCAATTAATTGTTTTACCCCATTTCGTTACAAATAGGGGATATAAAAAACGATTTCAAGTTATCGATGCATGATGCGTGTTTCGCTACTCAGTCAAAATCTAATAATTTATATTAATAATGAAAAGAATATTATATTACAATTCAGCGCGTCCTACCCTGTTCATTTGTTGTCTCGTGTTTACCTGGTAAAGAAAGAAAATTTACAATAGGGTTGTTCAGTCACCGCAGACGGTAGGATTATGCCAGCGGGATGCTAACTACCATTGCCTGAGGCCCTTACTATAACTTGTCCCGTTCTATACCTATGGATCGATTAACTGAGTTATTTAACGCAAATTCGACATCTGATAAAACTTGGTCCCATTTATTTGGTTGGTCTGTTAATTTAGCTAACATTGGTGTAATTGACCTATTCATTCTTTCAATTTGGCCATTCGCCTGGGGTGTACCTGTTGCAATTAAAATCAATTGAATCCCTTCACCACTTAAGAAATCTTTAAATTTATTGGATCTAAAAGAACTACCGCGATCGGCAACTATTTTGACAGGTTTACTAAAATTGTTAAAATAAGTTTTAAGATGTTTTATAACTTCCTCAGATCCGGTTGAAGTGGTAGCAAATAATTTAATGAATTTCGTAAATGAATCAATTACCCCAAAGATATATTTATGTCGATGGCCTGTTTTTTCTAATGGTCCGTAATGGTCAATATGCAGACATTGAAATGGAATTTTTCCTTTGTTAGGATTGTGAAGTTGTCCTTCAGGTTGACCTAAAACTGGGGAATATGCTATACATTTAAGACAATTTTGAATAAAATTTTGTACTTTGCATTTTAAAGCTGGAAACCAATATATTCGACGTAAATATTCCATAGTTTTGTTTAAACCCTGGTGACCCATGACAGTATGGCTATCACTTATAACATTATACTCCATCGATTCTGGAACATAAAATAAAAGGTTTCCTTGGTGTTTTCTGTACAGCAACCCATTATTTAATTCGAACAATCTGTCTTCTCCCGTTTCTAACTTCTTTTTAATTTCTTTAATCTTTTCATCTGTCTTGTAAAATTTCTAAATTTCTCTCTAAACTATTAGCCTCTATTACAAAAACTGCACAGTGCCTACTCAATGCATCTGCATGCTTCATTCGATCTGATACTCTATGTTCCAAAGAATATTCATAATTTCGAAGAATCAGCGACCAACGCAAAATTCTAGGATTAACTTCTTTCTTTTCTAAGGTTAATTTAAAACTGTTACATTCTGTTACTATTTTAATGTGTATGCCTTGTAAATAGACGCGAAATCTTTCCAAAGCGTAGATAATAGCGAGAGCTTCTAATTCTAAACTATGATATTTACTATTTAAATTGGTCACGTCCGCCATTTTGCAAATTTGATGGGAGGTTGATGAGGTTATCGGATTATATATATATATGCATTAATTGTAAAGTTTAATTAACCCAGTCCGATAACCTCATCAACTGTTGTTCCTGGTGCGGATATTGAAGAGATAGAACCAATATGAAGAGAGTTTGTATACAATTGAGAACTTTTATTGATTGACACAACTTATAACTTTTATGGCAGTTACTAACTACAATTCCTCATCGCCTATTCGATTAACTTTTATTATTATTTCCAACACTTCCCCTCGATGAGTAATTGCTATTTTCAGATTTTTCTACAATTTCCAAACCTAGAGATTCGAAACATTTTTGATGCTTCGACTTCGGGAGAGCTTTCGTGAAGATATCTGCTACTATTTCGTTTGTTGAAACGTGCTTGACATCGATTGTTCCATCTTTCAACACATCACGAACGAAGTGGTGTTTTATGTCGATGTGTTTTGTCCTTGCATGAAACAATGGGTTCTGTGCCAATTTAAGGGCACCCATATTGTCATTGAACAGCTGAATTTCAGCAACCTTTTCTAATTCCAATTCAACCAAAAACTTTTTCAAATAAACGGCTTCCTTTGACGCTTCGGCCAAAGACATATATTCAGCTTCAGTGGATGATAATGCCACTGTGCGTTGCTTTTTGGATTCCCAAGTAATGGCTGCTCCATTTAGTAAGAAACAGTAGCCGGTATACGAGCGACGATCGTCCAAGTCGTTGCCCCAATCCGCGTCTACGAAGCCTTTCAAGTTGTCATTGCTGGATTTGTAGATTAATCCAGATTCCACGCTACCCTTTAAGTACCTGAGAACTCGCTTCGCTGCGTTCCAGTGACTAGAATCAAAACAGTCGTTAAACTGACTCAACACACTCACTGCGTGTGCGAGATCCGGACGAGTTGCCACGGCTAAGTACATCAAACTTCCAACCAATTCACGATATGGATGGTTTCTTTCTTCATCTGTTTGGCTCTTCACTAGTTTGACGTTCACATCCAGGGGAGTGGCCACAGGATTACAATCGGTCATTCCAAATCTCTTTAGTAGATCCTTGACATATCCAGACTGACACATTCGAACTTCATTTTCACGTCGTGAAAATTCCACCCCCAGGCAGTAATGCACTTTTCCTAGATTCTTGATTTCAAAACTCTTCATCAGATGATTCTTCAATTTTTCGATTTCTCTTGTACTTCGAGAAGCAATCAAAATATCGTCAACGTATACGGTGATATAAACACGATCTTCCCCTCGCCCAAGAACATAGAAGCATGGGTCCGAAGAAGTACCTTTGGCTCCACATTTCTTTAATTCTTCTTCCAGACGAGAGTGCCATTGGCGCCCTGCTTGCTTCAGTCCATAAAGGGCTTTCTTCAAGAGACAGACTTTGCCTCCCGATTTAACCTCTGATAACATTTTCTTGGCTTTCTTTCTCACGTCGTTATTCTTAGGTTCGTTTTTAAGGATAATTTCTAGACTTTCTTGAAGCATTTCCGGCAATTCCATATATATTTCTTCATCCAACTTCCCGTTTAAGTATGCGGTTGTTATGTCGAGTTGGTGAATTTCCATGTTGTGGCGCGCTGCTAAAGCTGCGAATAATCTGATCGAGCTTAAACGTACTACTGGTGCAAAGGTCTCCACGAAATCTATTCCATATCTCTGCGTGAAGCCCCGAGCCACCAACCTAGCCTTTCTTCGTTCTAATGTCCCGTCCGACTTGAACTTATTCCTTAGGACATACCTACTGCTGATTGGCTTTCGATCTTGTGGAACATTGACCAAGATCCAGGTGTCATTTTTTAAAATTGACTTTATCTCTTCAGCCAATGCGTTTTGCCATTCTTTGGCGTCAGTTCCACTCATAGCTTGTTTTATCGGTATCTCCCCCGCGAAAGCCAATTCTTCTGCAGCCGTGTTGACGTCTTCAACAGTTCTATATTCCTTTCGAGGTCTTCCGCGATTTCCTGTTCGAATTATTGTAGGTCTTCCAGGGGCACGTCGGTTTCCCGTTTCCCCCGTATTTCCGTTTCCTTCCCTAATTTCTGGTTCTTCATCTTCATAGAGAAGTTCATTCATAATCTCACCACGGACCTCTTCTTCATTTTCACCAATTCTTTCGATTACCTTCACGCGTAATGCATCTGGATCTGGCAGAACATCTCGTGATTCAATAGCACAACGAAAATTCTCAAAAGTGATGGGTAAACTATAAAGTAACATTATAGTTAATAAATCAGGGTTGATTTCTACTTCCATCTCGTTCAGTTTGTCCACTGCATCGAAAAATCTTCTCAAATGTTTGTGTATGTCTTCTCCTTCTTTCATCTTCTGAACGGTGAGCTGTTTCAGAAGAGTCGCCTTCTTGGCAGGACCTTTGGATTGGTAAATCGTCTCCATTTTCTTCCAGCATTCCAGTGATGTACCACAGCCCTTTACTTGCTTTAATTCAGCGGGACTTATTGATAAAATAATGTCACTTTTCGCTTTTTCGTCATTGTCGATCCACAACCGTACCGCTTCCGCCGGTTCCTCCGGCTTCACACTTGAACCATTTACGAACTTCCACGCGTTATTTTTGATCAGCAATGCTTGCATCTGTATCTTCCACGTGTCGTAATTGTCTTTAGTTAACAACTCGATTCTTGCTGTGTGTGAATTCATCATTTCCGATTTTTGACAGGTACTCACAAAACTCTTTCCTCTTTAACAAATCAGCTTTTTCTCTCAATATTCTGGAGCTGGGCCCATAACCTGTTGTTCCTGGTGCGGATATTGAAGAGATAGAACCTATATGAAGAGAGTTTGTATACAATTGAGAACTTTTATTGATTGACACAACTTATAACTTTTATGGCAGTTACTAACTACAATTCCTCATCGCCTATTCGATTAACTTTTATTATTATTTCCAACATCAACCTCCCATCAAATATGATATTTACTTTCGGTAGGTGTTGTACGTTTTCTAAAAAATGATATAGGGTGGAATTTCCCATCATCTTGTTTCTGAAGTAAAACAGCTCCATAACCATAAGAACTACCATCGCAGTGTAATTCTGTCTCAGCTGTAGGTGAATAAATTGACAATACAGGCTCAGAAATTAAAGAATCTTTTAAATTATTGAAACTTTCTAGTGCTTTCTCATTCCAAACAAAATCTGTTTTAGACTTCAATAAATCATATAACGGTTTGGCTATAAGGGCAAATCCTCTGATAAATGTTCGAAAATATGATGCAAGACCTAAAATACTCTGTAATTCTTTAAAATTCGAAGGAATTGGATAGTTTAAAACTGCATTTATATTTTCAGGATTTGGTTTTATTCCTTTAGCATTAATGCAATATCCCAAATAAGTAATTTCTGTTGCTAGAAATTCGCATTTTTCCAATTTTAATTCTAATTTGTAATTACAGTAAGAACTTGTTTCAAAATATCTAGATTTTCTTCAATTGTTTCTGTCGCGATAAGTAAATCATCGAGATAAATTTGGATTTTGTTATTATTTAGTAAGTCTCTAAGTGCATTATTAATGAATCGCATAAAAAAAGAAGGTCCATTGGTTAACCCAAATGGTAACCGTAAATATTCATAAGTTCCCATAAATGTTACAAATGATGTGTACTGAATAAAGTTTTTTGTAATATCTACCTGTTAAAGGTTATTTTGCGTATTGTTTGTTACCATGTAAACAACTTCTTAACGGCCGCACGGCCGTAAAGACCGTCCGTTAAAGACCAAATCACTATAGCAACGAAAACACTTACTTTATTTTTAAATATTTTTGCAATTATTGTTGCAACAATTATTATTAATATTTAAGGTAATGGGGCAATTTGAATTATTTGAGATCTGTAAATGGCCTGCAGCCGAGATCGACGATGACACTTCGGAATTCCGTACATCAATATCAACTTCTGAGGTCTGCTTCGATGATTCCGCCAGAAATCCTTGAAACATTTCCTTTGCCACTGCTAACTTCTTCCCAACGGAATCTTCTATATAGCTTTCCGCCACCGCTGTTGACTTCCACCCTCCTTGGCGCTTTATGGTTAAGGTACTAGCTCCATTATCAGCCATCAAGGTGGCAGAGGAGCGTCGAAATGCATGTCCAGTGTACAGATGCGGTGTCTCTAGTCCTAGGTAGGTGGCGATTTTACAGGGTACGCCACCGACTGAATGAATGCCAACATGCTGCGAAGTACATTTACCATTCCGATAGCCCAAAAAGAACCGCTTGGTCTGCAAATTTGCTGGCCTCAGTGCAGCATATCGTCGAAACAAGCTATATGGCTGAAAGTCACAACCATCATCCGTAACGACAAAACGTCGTGATGAGTGATTTTTTATGTCTTTCAACAAAACAATAACATGTTTTCCGGTATCTACTACGTTGTCTATGGTGAGCAGCGTTAATTCTTCTCGCCTACATAGCCCATATATTCCGAATATTAAGATCACCTACAACAACACATTAGAGTTAACAACCAATCCCTCGTTCAGTAACGTACCTTAGTCAGCAGATGTACTTCATCTGGCGCCTGCAGTAAAAATTGTCTAACTTGTTCTCCGCTCAGTATTTTGGATTTTTTAGGATTATATCCTTCTGACTTCCGCTTCAGCAGTGCACGCACCTGACAATATCTGACAATAATGTTAAGTATTATCACACCAGTAAAGGCATTGTTGCTTACCGAGAAATGTCAATTTTTTCCTTGACTTGCAAAACGCTTTTCAACATGGAAACTATGCTCCACAAAGAAGAAGGGGCAAAGGACTGGGATAACTCCTGAACGTAAGCCAATATGACCTCTTCATTCACGATGTTTACCTTCTTCTTCTGGCGCCATTCAATAAAATGAGCATGGGCTTTTTCGTACCTCCCCCGGGATTTGGAAGGCAACAAACACGAAGTGGCTTGTTCTGCGACCCTCCGAATATCTTCAGGAATATCTTCTGGAACATCTTCCATTCTTTCGAAACTCGGAACTGGCGCGTCAGCAAATAAATTTGTAAACAAAAATTGGTTGGTAAGGAAAACGCGTTGCCTATGCGACACTAACGCAGACGCATACTTTTTTTTCGGAGATTTTTAATTAAATAAATAGAAATCAAAAATGCAGCAGAGAAGCGGCTGGAACCTCCCCATCGCGTGGATCTTTGTATTCTGTTTAGATAGTAGTCAATTCAACAGATTTTTTTTTATCCTTATCGTCTGACGTCTGTGACTAATTTCGCAATTTTCTGACAAATATCGACATCACCTCGTACATCACCCATCACATTTGACAATATGTTCCTTTTAAGGTTAATCTTTTGCCAACTTTTTGACAATAACTGCCACTTTATGTCATCCACTGTCAGCCTGCTCCCTTTTAATGAGAAAGAATTTTTTCAATATTTTCCACTGAAATGGCAGAAACTGTGAATACATTTTTAGAACCAGAATTTGATCGTCTTTCTAATGGCGACATAAAAAAGAGGCCTTGTATTTAAAATTTTAAGTTGATATGCTTAAATGGCAGTTCGCGTGGGCCAATTGCTCCCAAAAGCCTTTCAGGTCTTCAACGGGTCACCTAATCTCCATGTACCAAATTTCAGCCAAATCGATTTAGTAATTTGGGCTATAATGTGTTTTTACTGTTATTATAAAATTTCGATTTTTTGAACCAAACAGCGCTAAATGCGAATTAATTTTGTCCTATTTAAAACCAAGATTTGAAGACCCTTCTGATGGTGACAATAAATCTTTCAAAAACTTGTTTTTAATGGTTTAATGATTGAATAATTTTAAATTTGGAAATTGGTGTGCCAAAAGGACACTTTCCGTGAGTCGATGGAATTCAAAATTTGTTCAGCTTTTCGAGGTGTAATACAATCCCTATGTGCAAAATTTCAGCCAAATCGATTCAGGGGCTTGGGCTGTACCGCGATTTTAAAGTTTGATAAAAATCAATTTTTTTTTAAATTTTTGGTCAAAAGGGCACTAAGAATGAATACATTTTTAGAAGCAGAATTTGAAGGTCTTTCTTATGGTGACGTGAAAAATGGGGGTTTGCATTTAAAATTTAAAAGTTGATGTGCCAAAATGGCATTTCCGGTTGCACGATTGGCTCCAAAAGCTTTTCAGATCTAAGTTGGGTTATGAGATGCCTACGTACCAAATTGCAGCCAAATCGGCCCAGTAGTTTTGGCTGTTGCGTGTTTACAAACATACGTACGAACGTACGAACGTACGTACGTACGAACATACACACAGACACATTTTATAAACCACTTTTCTGGGTTCCTGAGACCTCAAAACGTGGAGATCTGGTGCTATCTCAAATTCGAAAATTTTAGTGATTGCAGTAACCTCCCATTTTTTTAAAATTGTGATGGGGTTGGGGAGGTTAAAATAACGAACGAGATATTACAAAAACTATTGTACAATATACGTCCATTAGGGCCTTTACGGCCTCGCCAGTATTATTTGACTCGGTCTTCGACCTCGTCTCACAAACTTTCTGGCAACGGCCGTAAAGGCTACCCTAATGGACTTATACTGTAAAATACTATTTTCGGATACTTAACGGAAAAGGGCCTGATTTCTTTATTACAAATCATAAAGAAAAGTATTAATTTCCTTTATATAGCAACTATTTCTTTATAATAACAAGGTAAACAATCAAAATTATTTATTATTAGAAATATTAAACGTACAATTGTTAAGGTTTTTGAACACGCATTTTTGCGATCCCGAATCTTGAAGTGATAATGACGACTTGGAAACTGCCTGATGAACTTCGTATAAATTTAAAGATGTCAATGGGTCAGTACGACTAGGACTTGAATGTAATTCAGTAGCTGATGGTGCATCAAGAGAATTCGATGGGAACGCCGACGCCGACATTGGTTGCTGAGTAAATAACATCTTAGAAGTCTTCAATTTATTGTTGATACTGTCTTCTATATATCCCTCCGCTGTCGTTGATGATCGCCATCCTCCATGATCCTTGAGCCTCCGGATGTCTGCTCCACCTTCGGCAAGAAAAGTAGTTGACGTTCTGCGCAAGCAATGTCCAGTATATTGCTCTGGTTCGGGCAATTCCAAATAACTTGCAATTTTTCTCGGCATGCTGTAGAAACTATGAATCCCAACTGGTTGTATAGAACATTTATTGTTCTTATAGAACACAAAGAATCTTGAGTGATTGGTATGTTTTGGTCGGAGGCTTAGATACCTTCTGTACAATTCAATCTCATTGATTCCATCACCCATTTCCGACGTTACTGTAAATATGCGTTTCTTCTTTGTCTTAGTATCATGGAGAGTGACGACCAAAACAGAGCCAGTGTCATCGATGTCTTCGACATTCAACTTCTTTAGTTCCTGACTACGACACGCACCGTATAGTCCAAAAATCAATGCCACTTTAATTAACAAATAAGAATCCTCAGGGGCTTTCGTTAAAAATTTTAGCACATTGTCCATTGACAGAATCTTCGCCTTTTTTGATTCATATCCTTCCCCTTGTCGCTTCAGGTACATCAACAATTTCCCATAACGTGCTATGTCCACATTTTCCTTCATTTTTAGTGTACTTTTCAACATAGAATACGTTGACCACAGCGTGGATGATTTCAGTTTTTCAGCCTGGGTAATCATACATTTAAAAATTTTACCTATACCTAGGTGTATTCGGAAAAACTCACCCTTTCATGAAAATATGCTAGCATAACTTCTTCGTCGATACCTGTCACTTTCTTGGCAGTTCTCCAGGCATTGAAAACGTTGTAAGTCTGCTCATATTTATCTCGAGATTTCGATGGTAATAAAGTAGAAATAGCTTCTAGCGCTGCTTTTGATATTCCAGAATCACGTTCATGACTTTTTTCCATTTTCTCAAAATTTTCGTGCGTTCCACTTTTTAGAATATTTGTTTACTGAAAGTGCTTAGTAACGAAAAACAATATCAGCCATCTGATATTAATTTTGTTGTAACTCGCTTGTCATGTGATTTTCAGTGATTCTTATTTTCTTTTATTCATGAAGGACTTACCTGAAGTATCCGAAAAAATTAGGTGTATCACACGTAAAGAAAAGCGGCGTTTCTTTACTCCTCGCGTTTCTAATCTCGGCTTCGCATCGATTAGAAATTTCGCGAATCGTAAAGAAACGCCCTACTTTTCTTTACTTGTAATACAAATAACTATTCTTTCAACTTGACACGGTGAAACGCATCCTTTAAATCTAAACGTGTAAAATATTTTTTATTCTTCAAATTGTCTATCTGATCGTCGATTAATGGAATAGGAAAATTATCCCTTAAAGTCATTTTATTAGGGGTACGGTAATCTACAGCCATTCTGTATTTTCCACATTTTTTGCGAACTAGTACTATCGGACTATTGTGAATATTGATATTGTGATATTGTGAATTACTAGGTCTGATAATTTGTCGGTCTAATAAATCGTTAATAATTTCAGACACTGCTGCTTTTTCACTAAATGAAAGACGTCTAGCATTGTAACAAAATGGTTGTGAATTAATTCCATCTCTAGTTGTGCCAAAGGTTCATCGGGTCTAAGTGGTTCAAAATAGTATTCATTCATGATTTTATGTACATCATTTTGAACTTCCAGGGGAATATCAGAATTTACATTTAAAGAAAGTGAATCATTTTCAATCACATTAATTTGTAAAAGTTCTGCGAAAAAATCGGAATCAATTGTAGGTGGCTTTGGCATAACTTTAACGCCACATTTATCAAAACTTACTTCCACATTGTTATTAACAATCAAATCACGACCTAAAAGACACTGACATTTCATCGTTTCATTGGGAACTACATAAAATCGGAGAAGAATTTCATAATCATTGATTTTAATTTTTTGATCTAAAGTCCCTAGTATGTTAAGTTTGCTTTGATTAACACCAGTAAAATTAATACAATCAAAATAAGGAGTTAATTGAACATTTTGAGGAATTAAATCGGCACTAATTAAAGAAATAGGACTACCGGTATCAATTATGGCTACAATATTACAAAATTCTAGTTGAATGTTAATCTTGTAACAAGGCGCAATGATATTTGTTTCTACTAAGTGTGCACTGGAATCGGACGGAACAGCAGATTTCCTAGTTGAACTTATAGCCTTGGACTTGGGGCATTTCTTCTGCTTATGATGGTTCTTTTCGCCGCAGGTATAACAGGAACCTTTTTCCCTCTTAGGCTTGGGGCATAAATTGAAATGGTGACCAAAGGAATTGCAGTTGTAACACCTTATGTTCGAGTTGGGCTTCACAGTAGGTTTGTTTCCTTGGTCAGAATTGATGAATGTATCGACTCGGTTGCTTCTTTCTAAAACTGGTTTAGTAGTAAACTTAGCTTTCACCTTATTGTAAATCTCGAGCTTTTCTTTCAAATCCCTCAGTGTTTTACATTCGTACAGAGTCAACTTGTTGTCTGGATGTCCCGGAATTCCATCCACTATGTAATCAATAAGAGCTTCAGCCTCAATGTTCCTTCTAGCAGCTAATTCACGCATAGCAAAGTAATATTCCAAAAGGGTTTCGTCCTTCCTGACGGTTCTGGTAGACAGTAAATGATGTAGCTCGGCGCTGTTAGTTTTCTTTGCAAACTCGTCGACCAACGCAGTTTTAAGTTTATTCCAGGTTGTCAAACCACGTTCACTTCGAATAAAGGTCTTGGCCAATCCTGACAGAGATTTCTTCGCAAATACTACCTTCTCCAGATCGGTCCAATTTAAGACGACAGCTACTTCCTCGAAATCCACTAACCAATTTTCGATAGAATAATTATTGGTTCCATTAAATGAACGAATAGAATCCTCGATGTCTCTGAACGTCATATTAAATTTCGGACGTACCATGTCTGTGAAGTGAAGTTCTTCATTTCTAACAGTAGTCGAAGGAACAGTTCTGGTTGCCCTGTCGATGGGTCTACTAGCAGGTTCGCGGACAATTGCATCGAAGCCAGATCTACTTGTAGATTCTCGGACATCATCCACTTCATGTTCAGAATCGTTGTCGTTGTTCATAATTAATTTGTCAAAATTTGACAGACAATCATACAACCTTTTGGCGATATCCTCGATAGCACCTTCATAATCCACATTCAAAATTGAGCAAATGGCAACTAAATCCACTTCGGTTAAATTGTTCAAAGTCCAATCAATTTTTTCTTGTAGTTCGGTGGCATCGTCAAATTTGAATCCAGTAAAATCTCGGAGCCGTTGACGATTTCCACGATCACCTTCATCTTGAAACACTAGCTTGTGAAAAGCTTTCACGGAAGAAACGGACGCCTTCCTAATTGATTCCAAGACTTCAGGAATGTCACGTAACTTTTCCATTTTCTCAGGAATAACCAGACAAACACCTCGTACCTCAAAATAACGACAATCGGCAGTTTATCCCACTTCTGAAGAAACTGTAGGAATATCAGGATGGATATAATTAATAATAAATTAAATAATAATGACGTATATTGATGTCTCTTGAATAATAACAATAATAATAGTGTTGCTAGGGCTAGCCTACTACAATATGAAGGGTTGAAGATGAGAGGGTGGTAATGCATAGAGTTAAAACGAATGTGAAGGCCGCTGTATTCGCTACGGTCAACGCCACATATTGTCGTAACATTAAGCGGGGCATCATTTATAACTCTTTGAAGATGGCTATTGTTGGTATTTCTTCAGTATATTCAATGCTATTTTGACACCTTCTGGGCTTCTGGATAGTCGTTAATTTGGGTCAGATTTCTTTTATTTTTTAATATATCATGCCTGTATACATCTAGTTTCTCGAGAATTTTTCATAAATTTTGTCGTCGTTACCTCTTCGAGTAATTAGGGCGTAGAGTGAAGGTGTGACCTACATACGAAGTGTGGGACTTTTTTCGTGGTATGCAAATTGAGATTAAGAAAGGAAATATTTTTGAAATTGCTATCATAATATATTACGTCTTATTAAACCACGCCCAAGCATAGATGTGTTTGCTTAGTTGAAGATTTTCTCCAGGCACAACAAATGTAGAATTTGCGCCCTACTCCTTTGAAGAGGTAAGGGCGAAGTAACTTTTGAAAAATCATCGAGAGACTACATGCATTTTGGTGTCATACCGGGTGGCCCATTCAAGACGATCCAGTCGTAATAACTTTTGAACGGAATAAGATATCGAGTTGCGCTGTGACCTTGTTCAGTTTGCGCATTTCACCCCCACCCCAATCAACTTCAAAATTTTAAATGGCAACATACCTCGAGTCATACATCAAATGAAAGTTCTTGAAAAATGCTAATCACTGTTCTAAGTAGTTTGAGAATTTAGCGAACCGTTTTCATGTTTGAGACAAAAATGTACTGTATTCGAATTTACTGAAATTAGAATTTCGTGGAAAGTTTTGAAAAACTCGATGGAAAATCTGTTGATATGTGGACTAAAAATGTGACTGATTAGATGTCTAGCGAGCTTAATCGTTACTAGCATTGCACAGTGGTTCAATTATTAAATTTTGCGGCCAAAAATCATAAAAACCAAATTAACTGAGTAGTCTTAAATATCGCATAGTTTAATAATGAAGCATTCATAGCTCTGAAAAAATAAAGCAAACCACAGAAACACGGGTCTGTCATAGTTACTAGTGTCAATTGTGACGTCTTTAAAAAAGTCATTAGTTCTAGACTGCAAATTATAATAATCATTTTTTCAAATCGAAGAGTTAGTGCAGCGTAAATTCTTTCAAATATCAATTTTGTGCACCTTTATCTGTAACTTACGTATATTTTTGAACATTAATCAATATTCATTTGGTCCCCGTACATCAAAATTAACGTTTTATTATGAAACCAATTTTTACCTTGACTTTTCACCAAGTGCGCAGGGTTTCCGCACGAAAATTTTAGGCTCTGATGATAGCCCTAATTGAGTACTTGAATCCAGAGTTGAGATTTGTTGCCCCCTTTTGCCCCTAAGCCCGATAGACTATTTTAAAATAAACAAGTAAGTACGAACAATTTCAGGAGACACAAAGTTTTATTCCCTCCCCTTAACATCCCCCAGGCCGACTCGATTTTTTTCAATGTTTTTTACGTATTTGTCGCCATCTAATTGACAAAATCTCCAATTTTCATAATTTTAGGAGACACATGGTTTTTACACCTCCTTCTTGGAATGCACCCCCCAGACCGATTTGATTTTTTTTTGATATTTTTTCCGGTCTTCTCGTAACGTAATTGACATACATACATTCCAATTTTCATAATTTTAGGAGACAAAAAGTTTTTTCGTCCCACTTAATTGGCCCCCCAAATCGACCTAATTTTTTTCAATATTTTTCCCGTTTATGTCGTCATTTAATTGTCAAAACTTCCAAGTTTCATAATTTTCGGAGACAAAAAGTGTTTTCGCGCCCCCTAATTCGCCCCCCTAATCGATTTAATTTTTTAAATATTTTTCCCGTTATTGCCAACATACTTCCGTTCAACATTGAAAGTTTCTAATTTTTGGCCATCTTTCGGGGATTCTGAACCACTGTGCATTGTTTGGATAGGTCACTATTCGTTTCGTATTTCGATTCTGCGGTGCGTTCCCTTACGGGTCCGCTGCATTCAAACCTTAAGATCCATTATGCCCGCACTGCAACCTCTTCTCTACAGAAGCCCCGTCCCTTCCATGAAGGCCAGTACATCCGCTGCAGAGAGTGAGTAGATTTCCGCGGGGGCTGGGTATGCAGCCCCCAGTTCCCTAAGCCTTTTGTGACCGAGCGGGCCACATTCGGTTAGCAAATGAAGAGGCGTTTCTTCCTCTTCTCCGCACACTCTACAAGTGCTTTCCTCAGAACGTCCCATTAGATGAAGGTGTCGTTTGAGTGCGCAGTGCCCTGTCAGGACGCCCACGACTTTCCTTAGCCGCTCTCGGCTTAACTGGAGAAACCACCGTTGGGCTGTTGGCGAGGAGGGCCGAGAAATGAAGGCCCTCGCTTGCCTCATCCCCGGTGCATTTTCCCAGTGTGAGTGAAATTGCTTGTTGAGCCAGTTTCCTAGCTCCTTCCGCAACGCACTCTCCGTCACAGCGAGTGCTGGTTGTGGTCCCAGGTATGGCATGTTCGATGCCTCCCTTGCCAGTTCGTCAGCTACCTCATTGCCAGCGATTCCTGAGTGCCCAGGAACCCAAACCAGGTTGACCGAATTGTTATTTCCAGCCAACTTCGTTAATGCGTCTCGACAGTCGTTAACGAGGCCGGATCTCACCTCCACGGAGTTCAGAGCCCCGAGCGCCGCCCGACTGTCGCTGCAGATGTAGATGTACTTGCCAGAGTAGCCCCTACGTAGGTTCTCCTCAGCGCACACCAGAATTGCGTATATTTCCGCCTGGAATACACTGGGGTACTTGCCAAGAGGTACGCTCACTCGTCCCTCTGGCATCCCCCCAGTGAATCCTGCGCCGGTGCTCAGATCGTTTTTGGCCCCGTCTGTGTACCAGACTAGGCCACGCGGTGTGAGCAATTTTTCTCCCTTCTCGCCCCAGTCTTCCCTAGAGGGGATCCTGGTTGTATATGGGTCATTAAAGCGCAACCGACGCTCTATCCTGTCTTTGCGCATTTGCAAGACAGCCTCATCCGCGCCCGGTAGAGTGAGTGCACTTCGATGTCCCTCACTTCCCGCTCGCCATTCTCCTATCCCCTGCAACCTGAAGGCTGAGGCCCGGGCCGAATGCTGCACTCTGAGGTGCAGCGGCTCCAGGGCCAGGATCGCCTCCAAGGCTGCTGAGGGAGTTGTTCTCATAGCACCGGTCACCATTAGGCATCCCAGCCTTTGCACTCGCCCGAGGGCACTCCTGGTACTAGCGCGTTCCGTGGAGCGCCACCAGACCAGGGCGCCATACGTGACCAGAGGCCTCACGACGGTTGTGTATAACCAGTACGCCACCTGCGGTTTTAGTCCCCAAGTGGAGCCGGAGAAACGCCTACACATCCATAAGGACGCGCAGGCCTTCTTTGTTTGTGACTCTACATGGTCTGTCCAAGAAAGCTTCGGATCCAGGATTACTCCCAGATACTTCACTCTCTCGGCCAGACCCAAGGTCACCCCTTGCAGCTTGGGCCATCTTACGGTGTCCAACTTTCTTTTCCTAGTGAAGAGGAGCAACTCCATCTTGTTCGGGTTTACCGACAAGGATCGCCCCTCGCACCAGTTGCTAACTCTGTTCAGAGCCTGTTGCATGATGGCTGTGACTGTCCCCAGGAACTTGCCCCTAGTAGGTCACTATTGGTCCCCTCGTTGATCCGTGTGGGACAGCTAAAATTAATGCTCCAAAAAAGCTAATAACAAATAAAACTCACTAGACATCTAATCAGTCACATTTAGGGTTTTCAATCCCGGACCGGGACTGGCGGGATTACAACATTTCAATCCCGGGATTTTCGGGATCCCGGGATTAGATTACAAATTATAAAAATTCAGCCGCAATAAACTTTTTTTAAATTTAGTTTGAATAAATATCTATTATCCATTTATATTGCATGAAAAAAAGGATGAACAGTGTGTCAGTGATAAACAAAGTAATACTAAAAAAAAAGGAAGTAAAGCTATTTTCATGTTGCCTTCTCCTGGAAAAAAGACCTTAAAAACGACAATGCGTCCAAAGTGCTGTTCCCCAGCATAGATCTAATTTTTGTGCACAGACTGATGCCAGCGTTCGAAAAAGCACGTTCCGAATACACACTGCAAATTTTTTCTCCATTACCTCAATTTTCGAATAGGGTCATTTCCTTTTTGGATAATAGACTCTAAACTGAAGGAACTTGGCTTTAGTTAATAAATAAAAAAAATAAAATAAAAAAATGATGCTATATTTATAGGTGCGTGTATTGCAGAAAGGTTAAAATTGATACTAAATAAACACGCTAAAAGCTTGCAACTGGTTTTGTGCTTGTTCATCTAATCCCGAAAATCTCGAAAATCCCGGTCGTAAAATGGCGGGACTTTCGGGATCGAAAATCGTCCGGGATCCAGAGATCCCGGGATCGAAAACCCTAGTCACATTTTTAGTCCACATATCAACAAATTTTTCATCGAGTTTTTCAAAACTTTTCACGGATTTCTAATTAATATTAAATTGCATTTTTGTTTCTAACATGAAAACTGTTCGCTAAATTCTCAAACTACTTAGAACAGTGAATAGCATTTTCCAAGGGCTTTCATTTGATATACGACATGGGGTGTGTTGACATTTAAGATTTTGACGTTGCTTGGGGTGGGGGTGAAATGCGCAAACTGAACAATGTCAAAGCTATGGCGAAACATGTCCCCCGCAATGTCAAGGAATCTGTCGAAGACAGCAAGTCGAGATCTTATTCCGTTCAAAAGTTATTACGACTGGATCGTCTTGAATGGGCCACCCGGTATATTAAAAAATAAAAGAAAACTGACCCAAATTAACGACAGTCCAGAAGGTGTTAAAATAGCATTGAATATACTGAAGAAATAACAATAATGACGCTCTTCAATGACTTTCAAAAGATGCCCCGCTTAATGTTGTGACAATAAGTAGCGTTGGCCATGCCGAATATAGCGGCCTTCACATTCGTTTTAACTCTATGCCTTTACCACCCTCTCATTTTCAACCCTCTATATCTAAGAAACGGCAAGGACCACAAAATAGATTTTTTTGAAAAACCCAATTTCCATAAGAAAAGTGCGTGGTCCTTTGGTAAACATTGACCCAAGCGGTTGCCTTATTGTATAGGGTCCTTTCCAAATTTAGAATTATTTTCTCATTTAACCATCCAAAACAAGTTTTTGAAAGATTTATTCTCACCATCAGAAAGGTCTTCAAATTCTGGTTTTAAATAAGACAAAATTCATTAGCATTTAGTACCATTTTATGGTAGAAAAATCGAAATTTTGTAATAACACTAAAACCGCGTTATAGCCCAAACTACTTAATCGATTTGGCTGAAATTTGGTACATGGAGATTAGGCGATGGCCCGTTGACGTACTGAAAGGCTATTGGGAGCAATTCGTCCACGGGAAGTGCCATTTAGGCATATCAATTTTAAAATTTTAAACACAAGACACGGAAGTCAAAGACCCACACGGTGGGGAAGTTCCAGCTGTGCTGCCAATTTTTTATTCTCCCAATTATTTTCAGGTTGCCGTTAACAACCCCTCAGAAGACTTGCTTTGGACGTCTATCACGCTAGCATTGACCTTCACAGAAACGGGAATAGAAGGTACTATCCTGGAAGAAGAACAGCAGGCGGCGGCCGATCAGCCCCCCACTCAAACCGAGCCCCTCACTCAAATCGAACCTCTCACTCAAATCGAGCCTCTCACTCAATTCGAACCTCAAGCGGAAGAGGCGCCTCCATCCCAGGGGACATTGGTCGTAGTCAGTCACGTGGACAGTCCCAGCGACTTTTACTTGCAACTGTCTGATTCATTGCCCGCCATCAAAGAGCTCCAGGCCAACTTACAGACCCTCGCCGATTCGCTGCCCGACATGGAGAACGCAGCCGTGGGAGTTCTTTGCGCAGCGCCCTACTCCCTCGACTTCCAGTGGTACAGGGCGCAAGTCCTCGACTCCGACGTCGACATAACGACCGTCCGCTTCGTCGATTACGGCAACACCGACGTCCTCGACAACAAAACGACGCGCGTCAAGACGCTCCCCCCCGAACTGCTCGCCCTCGAGGTGCACGCCACCAGATGTCGCCTCAAGATCAAGCCGATCGAGGACGAATGGTCGGCGGCGGCGTCCGATCGCTTCGACCACCTGATCGTCGACGGCGCGACGGCGGACTTTGTCAGCCAAGACGGGAAAACCAACTACGTGGAGTTGTACGTGGGGGGAGCGAGCGTGGCGCAGACGCTGATCGAGGAGGGTGTGGCGGCCGTCGACGAGGTCGTTCCCGAATCGGGGAGCGTCGGCTTCGTCAGCCACTTGAACTCCCCCTCCGAGTTCTGGATCCAGCTGGAGAACTGCGTCGACGACCTGGAATGGATCGCGGAGCAGCTGTCGGCCGCCGAAAGTTTCAGGGAGTTGGAGGAGTTGGCGCCGGGCACGCTGTGCGCGGCGCTGTTCCCCGACGATCAGAACTGGTACAGGGCGAGGATTCTGTCGAACACGGTCGCCGGGATCGAAGTTTCCTTCATCGATTATGGAAATTCGTGCACCAGTTGCAGTTTAAGGTATGTGCAGGCTTTTCACGAACCGCAATCATTTAAACGTAAATAAATGAACGACGTTGCATTTTATGATCCAAGCAAATAAACTGCTCAACAATTCAATTGGTCCATCCGGAAATCTGAGTCGAATTCAAAATGCCGTAACTCCTCAACCAGTTGATCGATTTGAATGAACCTTTTTTCCACGGATAGCCCATTTCATTGGCTTCGACATGACCTGTTCCACGTTTTATGCATTATCCCCCTTATTTGATATACAGGGTGTCAGAGCCGGGTACTGCAAAATGGCGAAAATTTAAACCACCCCCGATTCTGAAAGAAATGTTTCTAATTTTTTTTGCCTGGTTGAGAAGAGGTCTTAGGACCATACCTCCAGACGTTTTTTTGAAATTTGCTCCATCTCCTCTAATTAGGGTGCTGGCCCAAGAAAACTGTTTTTTCACTGGTAGTTACTAGCCTCTTTAATTTCTACTCAATTTTTAATTTCTTGAGGTCATTGTGTCGTAAAAACTTTACTCTAGGATACCATGAGGTCAAACTTAATCTAAAACAAGGCGAGCCAGAAAAGAGGGCCCTTTGAAATGGACCCAATTTTATTCTGCTTCCGAAGTGATCTTTAAGTAAAGGCGGACTAAATTTAAAACGATATTTTCATAGAGCCATTTGTGCTGAACATTTTAAGATGCTCTTCGTCTGAATTGGATCACAATCACCGGTGCTCAAACCAACTTTTCAAGTGACTGTTCAGACAAAATACAGCCCCCTAAATTCGTGAAACCAAGGTGACAAAAATTAAAACAAAGAGCCATACCTTGTTGACAAGGTAACGATCCTTTAGGCTTTGTCAAAATTTTTGTCGCCTTGGTTTCACTTAATAAAACAAAATAAGGAAAAATCTCGAAAAGAATTTATTCAAAAAAAAGCAGACAAACAAGGAACATATTAACATTTTTTGTTTTCTGACAATTCTAACCACTCAACCAGACACGTTAAAGTTAGACTATAGGTATGTATGTGTGCATGCACCATGCACTGTGAACAATACGCAACATATTAATATATTATAATTATGTGAATAGTGAATAGGTACCTACCTACTGAATATACCCTCGATTTAACCCTAACGTAACTGGCTTTGGTTTTTACATGCTAGAAGCATTTCGAAGTGCTCGTCTTTTAGCCTATTTCGACGAGGCAGAAGGATTTGTGATCCTGTGCTGAAGATACGTTCCACTGAAGCCGAAGAAGGTAAAGTGGTGTTGTATTTCAGGAAAACATTTTTAACGATTGGATATGAATTCAAAACATTAAAATTTAAGTATTTTGTTTCAAGAAATGACAGTGCCTGTAAATTGCATATTGACGAGGGTGAACTAGATCTGTTTGAGTCGGGGGAAAAAATGCTGTAATAATCTTCATCAAAATTAGTAGAATTTTCAGCTTCTGGATTATTTACTGCTGGTTCACTTAATTCGTTAAAAATTAAGTTGCATTCACTGTTCGTGCTGCCATAGCACGGTGGTCAGCCACACTTTGGTTTTCGATGTCAACCTTGTTGACGAGAAATCCGCCGTAAGTGTTGGTAAAGACCTCTAGATGGCGTTGAGCCGTCTTCACACCGTTTAATCTTCGCTTTCCGGCTATATAACCGGGTTGGTTTGGTGATCGAGTTGCCTTCCGGGCTATGCTGTACTGATGAGTTCTAATAAGAACGAAACCGGTCTGCAGCTGTCGGGGGGGCAACTCGATCACCAACCATTGTTTTCATCTTTGAGTTGCTCGTGCTGCCATAGCACGGTGGTCAGCCACACTTTGGTTTTCGATGTCAACCTTGTTGACGAGAAATCCGCCGTAAGTGTTGGTAAAGACCTCTAGATGGCGTTGAGCCGTCTTCACACCGTATAATCTTTGCATTCACTTAAAAACAAATTTTTACACATAACTTTATGTTCTGGTGGAACCCAGTTTAATTTAAATTTTGGCAAAGAGATTGATGCAAGGATGAAGGGTTTACTTTTTACGCTGTCCAAATCAAACAGATGTTGAAAGCGTTTTTCTATGCCTTTGACAATTTCTGATTGCAATGCCTGACAATATTCAAGTTGTACCAGGGAAATTATATTTGATTTTAAAATAATTATTGTTGGTGCTACATATCCCAAGTAACACAAGTTTTCCCCTTGAAGCTTGTCCAATGATATAGCTAGAGGTTCCATAACTTTACAATACTCTTCCATAAAAAGCCACTCAGAATTTTTAAACTTAGGAAGTTTCAGTTTGTCAAATACAGTATTTAAGTGTTCCTTTTGACCTAGCAGTTTTTTCAAAGAGTCATACATTGAATTCCATCGAGTAACAACAGGTGTAGGAAATCTTCTTTTACAAATGTCATAAGTAACATCGGCAGCTACAGTACTGCGACTGACAAGGTTCCAAAAAGCCTGTGCTTTAGCTAAAGTTGAACGATATACCTTTTTGTAACTAGGACTGACTTCCAAGGCTCTATTAGCATCTGTAGTAGCAATCAGATTTAGGGTGTGTGAACAACACGCCATCTGAGAAGGTAAACTAAAATTATCATCGGCTGGCTCATCATCATCATCGGGTGACTCGTCGTCAACGCTATTATCACCAGATACCTTGTTGTTGTTGTTGTCATTTCCATTTGACAATATCTCACTGATCTGAATAATCTCAACGTTGTCTTCATCGTCATCACTTGCATTATCTTCAATATTCTCACCTAGACGTTCACTTCGTTTTTCTTCTGAGTACATTCGAAAACTTTTCGCAAAATTAGCAGCATTATCTGTCACTGTATGAGATATTTTTTTAACATCTATTTTAAAATCTTTATATATGCTATTCATGGTTTTTGCGATATTGTCAAATGTATGACTGTACTTAATTCTCCTGCATGCTAGGAAGCTCGAAAAACGTTGATAATTAGTTCCGTCAATAAAATGACAAGTCATTCCAAGATAACTTCTGTTATTGCTGCTCCAAATATCGGCAGTTGTACATATGTACTTTTGGTAAGATATAAGCTCAGATAACTTGTTCTTAAATAATGAATATCTGCTGTTAAGTTCTGTTGTAATAGCTCTTCGATCAGGGATGTGTATGTCATTACTGCAAGTAAGTCCTCTAATCAAATTTTTAAATGATGGCTTTTCAACAGTAGCAAGCGGTCTCATTTCTGAGGCAATATAGGTAAAAATTAAATCTAGAACTTTCTTGTCCGAAATCCTAGAACGAGTTGCTAATGAAGAGTTGATTTTGGGTTGAATTTCTAATTTTCCTTTGTGAGGTTGCTGCTTCTTTAAACGGTCCTTCTTTTCTTTAATTCTGCTTAGTAATGTTGGATGGATGCGCTAAAATGCAACAATAAAAGCAACCTAGCTTATAACACTTTAGCACTTACAGAAATATGGCTTAAAAAATTTCCGGTGGAACTATTCGACCCACATATAACTTTATGGCAGTTTGTACATTGAGCAGTTATTTTCCGCAACGTTAAGTCTTCTTTGACGATCTCGAAAAATTCACCATCCAAGATGTAGGAGTGCTTTGGTACCGAATTGGAAATACCGTGTTCTAAGAAATTTAATTTTGAATTAGATTTACCCCCATAATTGCACCTGTTCCGTTTAAGGTTAAGGAACAGTTCTTTCTTATAGAAACAAATAAACAAAATTAAATCGTTTCTACATAATACATAAGTTTAAGTAATCTAAAGAACTGAAGATTAATTTGAACGAAAACCGTTTCAAGTGGCCCCTAGGCCCCTTAATAAAATAAATAGGAAGCAATGTTACGGGTAGGAAATTCGTACCCGTGGTGGCCGCATCGACATGATCGTCTGAGTCTGAAGAATGGCTTGGAATTGTCTCAGTTGGAGTTGCAACATCTTCATCTTCAACACTTGCAAATGAATCAGGTGATGATGAAGTACTGGCACGTGCTTTCTTCTTTACGATGAGAAATCTTTTCATTTTAACGTAATTTTAACGATGACACAGCAAGCATTCAAGGAACAACACACAACACTGTCTGCTGTCTCACTGTCTGGGTCAAATCCTCTCACACACGGGCACAATTCAGTTCAATTCAATTCACTCATCACAATAATAATTTACTTGTCGCTGTTGTTTACTGACAGCATCAATGACATTTGACAATTTGACATTGAGGATTGAGGCCGATTTTGCAAATGCGCCAGTCACAGACCAATGACCACGATCCGGATGGATCCGGACCTCGACCACAGAACAACACACGTGCAGCGTTTAGCGCATGTTTAGCGTACCATTCGTACCAACTACCCGAGAACTACCAACCCAAAATAAGGTAGATAATAAAGGTACCTACCTTCCTACCTATGAATAATTCTAGCACCAACAGCAAATATATTATCTGTTATCATTACGAAATTTTATGATTATCTAGCTAATAATATAACAGATAATTAGCTAAAATTTTATCCCAGATAAGATAAAAGATGATGTGCCCAACTTTTATCTAGATTAAGATAAAAGATACAAGCTCTATCATCTAGATAAATTATCTAGATAAGAACATCTAGATAATGCACAACACTGAAGGTCTCCTTTTTTATGTCGCCATTAGAAAGACGATCAAATTCTCGTTCT